>OW240923.1:54714062-54909312 GCA_933207985.1 Pelobates cultripes
GAAGGGGGTAGTGCGGCTGAGGGTGGTGGGGGTGGTGAGGCTGAGGGTGGTGGAGGTGGTGAGGCTGAGGGTGAAGGGGTGGTGAGGCTGAGGGTGGTGGGGGTGGTAAGGCTGAGGGTGAAATGGGGGGGGGAGTGAGCAAGCTTACCTTTTCTTCCTTGGTGGTCCAGTGGGCTTCCTGGTGGTCCGGTGGCTATTGCTTCTGGTCTGCAGCTGCGGAGCTGCAGACCGGTGTCTGCGATGGTTGTCGGGCAGGGTGGTGAGGCTGAAGGGGGTAGTGAGGCTGAGGGTGGTGGGGCTGGTGAGGCTGAGGGTGAAAAGGGGGGGGAGTGAGAGAGCTTACCTTTTCTTCCCTGGTGGTCCAGTGGGCTTCCTGTTGTTCCGATGGCCATTGCTTCTGGTCTGCAGCTGCGGCGGGGCAGCCAGGAGGGGCCTCGCACCCTGCGGCATAACGGGCAAACTGCCGGGCCCCCTCCTGGTGTCAGGTCTGACACAGTCTGCCCACAGGTGGTTTAGGCGGCCGCAAGGCCCCAGCCAGCACGAGGCCTTAGGCGGCCGCCTAAACCGCCTAATTAGAGAGGCGCCTCTGACGACCAGAATGGAAGATGGCAGGAAATTCCTCAACAAAACCTTGAGGGCAAAATAATATTTCTAAATTTTTCCCTCCAAACACATCTGTACAATCACAAACTATCAGGCAGTGGGATACCAATATTATGTGATTAGGTGAAGCTGGGGAAACACTGCAAGGTTATAGTTTTGTTTAGCAATGCTAGTTTTGCAAGCATATAGAATAGAATAGAAATGTAAGCACTTTAAGGCAGTGGTATGTCTTAAAACGGCTTTTGAGTTGGTTTAACATACATTCTCTATGGATTGTTTAACAAATACTCTTGGAGTATGTTTATTGGACTGTTTATTTGTATGATCCAATGAGTGGGAATTGGTGCAGCTTTTGTTCCGGCTGTTTTAAAGGGACAATAGGTATATCTTTGTTTCTGGATTAAAAGTGGTTGTGGTAGTATATGGTCATGACTTTAAAGTATTTGATGTAATCTCTGCCCTTTATATGTATGCCCCTTTGGTAAAGGGGAGAAAGGGAAGGGAAAAAGAAAAGTAAAATGAAAAGGAAGGGGGATGGATATGCCTTTGGAAATAGTATACCCAATATCGCTAAATAATTATAGTAGGGAAAATAATTCCATATAAAATAATAATAAATAATAAGTTAACATTATTAACCCCTTCTCGACCGCAGACGGAAATTTTCCGTCAACCTAGTCCTTCAGTTAAGGACCGTTGACGGAAAATTTCCGTCATTTACTAAAGTTAATCCCAGATTGCCGCGATCGCGGGGATAACGGTGCTCCGGTCTGCCTCTGTATTAGAGGCAGACTGGGAGCACCCGATCGGGCTTCCCCTGCAGCAGTGCTCGCTCTGACAGGCTTTCAGAGAAAGCACATGTGCTGTATATACTTACCTTCCGCCTCCCTGCACTTCCGAGTTCTGTGTGAAGTGCAGGGAGACGGATCAGTGCTGCTGATCTTCTCCCTGTGTAAAAAAAATAATTGGCAGGGTATACATTTTAATGTAATCGGATTTTTTTTTTTAACCCCTGAGAGTTATTTTTTTTTTAACCCTCAGGGGTTAAATTTATTTTATTCATTAATTTAAATATTTAAAAATGATATATTTAGCTAGCTGGAATGGGTGGAAGTTAGTGGGGAATTCGGGAATTTGGAGTTAGGCTAAATAGGGGTTAACGTTAAAAAAAGTTTTAAAATAAGCTTTAAAAAGGTAAAAAAAAGTTTAAAAAAAATGTTTTAGTAACGTTTAAGTAAAAAAAAAAAAAAATACCACCCCCCTTTACCCAGTCTAAATAAAAATGAACCCCTTCCCTGCCAGTTGATCACTGCTGTAACGGCACCCTCAGCATCAAATAGTCAAAACTGCCGTTTAGTTAATCCTCCCCGCTCGCAGTACTGTAAACTCCTTTTTTATAGACTCCAATCGTACGAACTGCAAGCAGGGGAATGCACCAACCTCCTGAACGGGACTTGTACGGATACTCCAGCTCTCGAGCGGTAAACCCACGAATCGCTGCTAACAGCCGAATCAATATATCATCCAAGCGGCTTACGGTTCCAGCAATCAGTTGCTATTCATGTGTAGTAAAGCCCCCCAATAACGAGACCAAGCTCCGCATTGAGGGTAAAACAAGAACTGGGTTTACTGTCGACTACCCACCCGTATTTATGCAGGTCTCCCACTTGGTGGACACTCCCCTAGGGGACCAAATTGGAGACTGTAATGGCAGATGGACATACAGCATTTCAGGACACACAGGTACATAATATTCCCAGCATGCATCATGGTTTCCTCCCCTCTTCCCTGGAGATAATTGAGAAGTAATTCAATTATCTCCCAGGACAGAGGCAAATCGCCATTTTAGATGCGAACCAAAAAAAACATAAAAATATATAATTTTACAACTACCGAACATTTCCCATTCGTGTAACGTATCCCCAGATAGCCTGGATCTGAGTGCATATTATTGGCGAATAGCGCTCAGATCCCATACGTACAGTTCAATCGCCATGGAGTCAAAGTCTGGTACAGTCTTTTGGTATGCGATTGACTCCCTGGGAAGGCTATCTGGGTTAAGTCCCTTCGTGCGGTTCAAACTCCCGAACGGCCGGTGTTCACATGCCTTTGTCGATGGAGAAGGGAGGTCGGTGGTTTTAGCGATGTTAGGCAGAAAAAGTGTCCGTTTTCAGTTTCATAGAATCTGTACTGAACACCGGTGGTCTTTCGCATGTTTTAAAATGCCCGCTGCCTCGTGGTCGACATACGAACGACGACCACCCTGTATTCGGTTATAATTGAGAGGTGTCTGCGGTTAACCACAACGTTCTAATTGGGATCAAGAGGTTAACCAGCAGGACACTTCTCTTCTGGGTGGCCGTCCGTTCGGTAAGTTCATTCGGTAGAAAAGTCAAATAAACGAACAGGGGCATACGGACAGGTAATTCCACGAAAAGAGGCAAAACAGACGAACCAGCAATCTTAGTCTATACAGATGGATCTGTCACATCTGCCTACAGTGATCAAAATATCAGATAATAGATCACAATAGTGATATAATTTCTTTTAACCCTTGAAGATTAACTTTTATTTATTTTTTAACCCTGAGGGGTTTAATTTAGTTAATTAATTTAAATATTTTATAATTATATATATTTTGCTAGCTGGAGTGGGTGGGAGTTATGGGAAAGGGGGGAATTTACTGTTAGCGCTGCTTACTACTAGTTAGGGGTTAACGGTAAAAGAAAAGTTTAGAAAAAAATGTAAAAGTGTAAAAAAGTTTAGAAAGTGTAAAACATTTAATAAGTAAAAAAAAAGTTTAAAAACCGGTTTTACAAAGTAAAAGAGTTTTACAAAGTCAAAAAAGTTTTACAATGTAAAAAAATAGATTACAAAATGCTCATTACCACTACACCTGGTACAAGCTAGCGGAAAAATGATCCCACGCTAAGGTTCAAAATATGCCTTTTGAATTACCCTGGGATGTCTTCTTTAAGAAATGGTATGCCTTTATGGTGTAATTGGATTATATAGCCTTGTAAAATACTCTAAAATGGGATATGAACACAGCGTAAAAATTCAAAGTTTGAAAAAAACTGGAATGGCTGTGTCTCAAATGTGCCCCTTCAATGTCCACATATACCTGGCAAAGGTACATACGGAAAAATGATCCCACACTAAGGTTCAAAATATGCCTTTGAATTGCCCTGGGATGTATTCTTTAAGAAATGGTATGCCTTTATGGTGTAGTTGTAATATGTAGCCTGCTCAAGTGCTCCAAAGTGGGACACGGACGCATCAAAACCCTCCATGAAAATTCACACTTAAAAACCTTAACTTGTCACGTCTCTTTTACAGCAGTGTAACTTCACAAAATAGTGTCTAGGTCATACATGGGCATATTGTTTTACTCAGAAGACTTAGCTGAGCATAATTTGGGGGGTTTGAGCTTAGTGGCACATATGAAATGTACAAAATGCCCAGCAAAAATGTAACCGTATGTAAAAAATGCCCAAAATTATTTTTTACCACATACTTTGGCATATATTGGTGAAAAAATGGGGGCATGTTAAGGCAAAAATGAGATACCCTGGAGTGTCTACTTTTACAAATGGTAGGCCTTTGTGGGGTGTTTTTGAACAGTCAAACTGCTATAATACCCCAAATTGAAGCATAGGCCCATTAAATCCGCCTCTCAAAATTCTACTGTAAATGTTGAAATGGACAGGTCTCCTATATGGCACTGTAGCTTAACGAAATAGTGCCAAAGACATACAATGGGGGTATTGTTGTACTCAGCAGGAGTAACTGAACACAAAATAAACTTTGTACAGGAATAGCACACACCAACTTTACAAAATACACATGAGAAGTTCTTTGTTATAAGATTGTGTGCCAAAAACCCCAAAAAACAAAATTTTACTCCAATATTTAGCAGAGATTGGCGGTGAAATGGCTATGTAGAAAGTGTTAAAACAACCTTAGGACAATAGCCTGTGACGTCTACTTTATATAAATCTATACTTTTGTGTGGCAATTGTGTTTTCTTTTATGGCTATTAAGCTTACAAGACAAACGTACCGAATTCTAAAATCGCTCCACATTAAAAGTTTATTTTACTCCTTGTGCTTTGTGACCTGTAACTACCAAAAAAGCCTTAAAATCCCAGACACATTACATATTCTGTAAATCAGAACAACTAAATGAATTTATTTTTAATTACTTTCTTTAACCTGCACTAATTAGGCACACATTATTATTGCAAAAATTGTACAAAAAACACAAAATGTTTTTTTTTGCATTTTTCTAATAATAAATAAGCGTATATATATATATATATACAAAACAAGAGGGGGTTGGCTGCACTCACCTTAACATGCATAAATGGGGGTGCTGCTGGGGGCCAAATAATACAATACAATACACAAGATCCAGCGCACTCACCTATCCACTAAACAGCAACTTCAATGTTGAAAGATTTTATTTGTTTTTTAAAAACACCTAATCTAGGCAAAAATAATGGGGGTTTAGTTACATTATATGATCATACATTGCATAAGCCTGCCACAACGTCAATGTACCCCATCTTTGGCAGGTCCTACACTAACAGCATATACATATGTTACATCAAATTAAAGCCCTTTCTGTCCTTTAAGAAACAGTATATAATATGTGTCGGTGCAATAAATGAGAGAGATGCAAATTGCAGTTGAACACATACAGCAAGAAAATGCAAAAATTGCTTGTGTCATTAAGCGTAAGACAAGCTTCTGAAGCTGTGTCCTTAAGGGGTTAAGGATATTTGTTCCGACTGAGAAACAGGATACTACCCCGGCAACTGCTTCTGGAGGGAGATCTGCCCGACACAATCCCTAATGGGATTTAAACTGGAGCATGCTCATTGGCATTATCCAGTTTATCCCCAGGTAAACTCTCACATTCGGGAGTTATTGTATATTTTTAGTTTGTTCTTTATGTTTTTTATGTATTTTCTTGTGGTGTATATATCTAGTATGAAAAGTACCATAAAAAGGATAATTATAAGAATATCCCCTATAATAGAACAAGATGAGTAGCCACTTTTCGTGTTTATCGCTAAATGTTAATGGCCTTAATAGTCTAATAAAAAGACAATTAGTTAAACAAGAACTGATTAAATCAAAGGCAGCAATAATATGTCTTCAATAAACTCATTTACGTAGACGGAATCCGCAAAATTTTGAGTTGTCTAGATACCCTCAAATATTTCATGCACTTTCACCCCATAAATCTAAAGGAGTTGCAATATTATTCCATTCAGATTTCAATTAGATAAAATTTACAGGGATGATATGGGAAGACTTTTGATTGTTGTGGGATTGTTGAATGGGATACAAATTACAATAGCCTCGGTCTATGCAAAAGTTTTTGACAATTTGCATTTCTGTCAAAAACTTTTGCATTAATTAATAAGTATCAGAGAGGTCATATAATTATCTGTGGAGACTACAACTCTACATTAGATACTAAATTAGATATTAATAGGGCTCAAGGTAAAAAAACACTCTCTCAGGCTATTACTTTAAGCAAAAAGTTTGCCTCATTATTATTTAAATATGATACATATGATACTTGGTAACTTATACCTGACGGGTAAAGATTATACTTATTTTTCGCATGTTCATCACACATATTGGTGCATAGATATGTGTTTAGTTGATAAACAAACATTACAAAATATTTCTGAGGTAGAGATAGGGAGTAAAATTTGTTCAGATCATGCCTCTGTAATTGCCACGGTTAGGACTTTATATTCTGTAAGAGGCAGGAGTACATGGCGCTTAAATGAGGCTCTTCTGGGTGAAGAATCTTTGTTAAATTTGTTCAGGAAAAGGATTCAAGCATTTTATGACGAACATTTTCAGGACAAATCCCATATCACCACTAAGTGGCTGGCTTTTAAGGCAGTAATGAGGGGACTGTTTATACAAGTGGGTTCAAGAAAAAAGAAGCAAAAGTATGGAGATAAAAAACGACTTTTAGAAGAGCTTAAGGTGTTGGAGGAGGAAAATAAACGGAACCCATCAAAAATAATATCTTCTCAACAGGTTGAAACTAAACTTCAAGAATTGAACTTGAAGCTTTTGGAAAGACAAATGAGAAAACTAAAACTTACTCAGTATACACAGAGCAATAAAGTTGGGAAAAAGCTAGCTAGGCGATTAAAAAATAGAGACCAACAATCAAAAATACCATTTCTGTTAGTGGCAAATGAAGCAAAATTGTTTAATCCTCAAGAAATTGTGGAAGAACTTTCCGCTTACTATAAAAAGTTATATAATTAAAAAAATGAGCAAGATACATATCAGCCTACAAAAGAAAAGATTATGTGTTTTTTTTTAGCAGATATAGATTTGCCTTCCCTATCAGAATTACAATGCCAGTCATTATTAAAACCATTTGAGGAAGAGGAAGTATTGAAAGTAATTAATACTCTTCAGAAAAAAAAGGCCCCGGGCCCGGATGGGTTTTCAAATCTTTTTTATATAACTTTTGCAAATTTATTTATATCTCATCTTACGGGTGTATTTAATTTTTTTTAAAATACAGGGACTATGCCGGCTGAAATGCAATTAGCTCATGTAATTACTTTGTCCAAACCAGGGAAGTCACCTACTGAATGTGTAAATATAAGACCTATTTACTTATAACCCCTTAAGGACACATGACATGTGTGACATGTCATGATTCCCTTTTATTCCAGAAGTTTGGTCCTTAAGGGGTTAAATGTTGACACAACAATTTATGCAAAATTATTAGCATTAAGAATAAAACCATTTTTGATTAAGTTGGTATCTCACGAACAAGCAGGTTTCGTTCCTTCAAGACAATTAGGAGATAATATCCGTCATTGTCTGAATATATTGAACTGGGCCGATCTTAATAAGCAACAATTACTAATTCTAGCTGTAACGAAATCCCTTATTGAACAGACCATGCGAACCAGCCTGTTCGGTTATTTGGATGGTTACAGAGTGATTTCGTACAAATAACGAGAAAAACGAATGAACTACCGAACCACCCGAGCTCCCACTGAGGTCGTGTGGCACCTATTAACCACCTAGACTTTTGCGGTTAACCACAGACTAATTGGGGAATAGCTGTTGGTCCGCATTCGTTTACCATTTTGGATTGTCGACCGCTCAGCGGTAAATGGCGATGATTCCCTGGAACTAATTTCGGCTACTTATTTTGCCGAACACCGCTGCTACCTCTTCAAATCCTCGTTCGTATGGTGGAAAAACACACGAATGCCGGAGATACTACCTCATTCGTGCATTGGAAGTACGCGAAAGTGACCGACCCCAGATAGCTACAGTATGGAACTTGTTGTCAGCTACAATCATGCGAACTGCTGGCGAAAGACAAACTTCAGTCGACGATTCTGAGAACTGTGTTCATGGGATCTGAGCGCTATTCGCCAAGAATATGCACTCAGATCCAAGCTATCTGGGGACTTAAAGTTTATAATCTGTAAAATGTAAGTTATAGATTTTTATGCTGTTTTGCTAAAATAAGAAAAGCCATGTTTCTACCTGGAGATAATTAAGGCTCTTTTTACTCACTTAAGTTATTTATCTCCAGGATGGAAAAGAGGGAGTGATTTATGTAAAAGAGGAGTGCTTATGTTATAGCCACTGTGATTGGCTACTGTAATGCTTTTACATAGTTACATAGTTACATAGCTGAAAAGAGACTTGCGTCCATCAAGTTCAGCCTACCTCACATTTGTTTTTTGCTGTTGATCCAAAAGAAGGCAAAAAAACCCAGTTTGAAGCACAATTTTGCAACAAGCTAGGAAAAAAATTCCTTCTTGACCCCAGAATGGCAGTCAGATTTATCCTTGGATCAAGCAGTTATTACCCTACATTGAAAGATTATATCCTTGAATATTCTGTTCTTGCAAGTATGCATCTAGTAGCCGTTTGAACATCTGTATGGACTCTGATAAAACCACTTCCTCAGGCAGAAAATTCCACATCCTGATTGTTCTTACAGTAAAAAAAACCTTTCCTTTGCCTTAGACGAAATCTTCTGTCCCAGTCTTCCATCTGGTCCCCTAGGGGAGTGTCCACCAGGTGGGAGACCTGCATAAATACCGGGCAGGTAGCCCATAGTAAATCAGATCGTTTTATCCCTTCATGAAGTCTCAACTCATGTTTGGGGGATTGGGAGTTATAATCACTTTGTTTCAGCTGGATTTCGGGAGAAGCTGCAAGGATCATCACTGCACGAATAGAAGGATCCTTTACACTAGCTTTAGATGCCGAGAAGGCCTTTGATCGCCTAAATTGGCAATATATGAAAGAAGTTTTAGTAAAGATGGCCTTCCCCTCAGCTTTTTTAGAGAGCATTTTTGCCCTTTATACTCATCCATCAGCGAATATACATAATAACGGGTTTTTGTCAATGCCGGTTCAGATTTAGAACCATTAATAAGACATATTAAAAAACAAAAATAATAGTTGGGGTATATGCACACCTGCAGGATAATTGAAATTAGAGCTGTTTGCGGATGATGTTTTTATTATTTTTAACAGATCCGTTTACATCACTTTCAAATCTTATGAAATTATTGAAAAGTTATGGACAAGTGTCTTATTATAAGAATAATCCAAAAAAATCTCAAGCTATGCCAATACATCTCCCAAAACAGTTAGTAAAAGAACTGCAAGAATTATACCCATTTGACTGGTGCTGTTCATCAATAAATTACTTAGGTGTTAAATTATCCAGCAATCTAGCCCAGTTAATAAAAGATAATAATATTCCATTGATATAGAAACTGAATAAACAACTTAGAGTATGGGAGGGGAGAGAGATATCCTGGTTTGGTCGTATTAACACGATAAAAATTATGATACTGCCCCTTATTTTATATTTATTTAAAACTTTACCAATTGTGTTAACAAATGCTCTTCTAAAAAGGTTCCAAACTACTATTAATGCACATTTTTGGAAAAGGAAACCACCGCGTAGTGCACAGAATTGGCTTTGGAAACCATACATGAAAGGAGGTTTAAATATACCTAATATTTCCTTTTACTATAAAGCAGTTTTCAGGATGGTACAGTGGAACAGTTTCTCTGGCTTGGTCCAGTGAAACAAGAAAAACTATGCAATATGTTGCATTCCACGAAAGCATTAACAAAAATTTGGGGACAAGATATTTCTAAAAATATCTAAGGCTTTGGCATTGGAAGCTCTTTTCAAAATGATGACATTCTTTCGCCCTGATTTATTCTTAGATGCTTGGATGGAGCGAGGGGTAAGATAAATAGGTGATTTATATAACGTAAGTGGAATAAAATCATTTCCGGAGCTTCGGAAGCAATATGTTCTGCCGTCACATGAATTATTCACATATTTACGCATAAAACATATTTTGAATAAAATAAGATGCACTTTAAAAGATATGATAAACAGCTCCCCTTTCTTATGTAAATGTGCAGGGAAAATTCCAAACAAAAAAGCTCTTTCATTCTGCTATAACATTTTAGTATCTGTGGATGTGGATACTATAAGTTACATGCAAAAATGGGAAAGGGACTTAGATAATTAGATAAGTACCGCAGGAAAGTTGGTACATGGCTTTAAAAATCACGAAACAAGCTTCCAGAAGCTTACCACATTGGGAGCCATTTAGTAAATTAATATGAGATGGTATCAATTAGCTCAATTATACCCAGGAATATCTATAACTTGTTGGAGATGCCATGAGAATTTAGGCAACTTGTTGCATAATTTTTGGGAGTGCCCATTGATTATACCACTTTGGCAGGAAGTGGAATCTTTTTTTAAAATGGGATTAAGTGTAGATATTAAGTGGCAACCAGAAAGCTGTCTTTTTCACATGTTCCAGATAAAACCTCAGGAAGAAGTATTAACAATAATGATACACTGTTTATTAGCAACTAAAATAGCTATAGCTTATAGGTGGAAACAAACTCAGCCACCTTTGCTCAAAGAGGTTATGTCACGCTTAGACTCTTCAAGTTGCTATGAGAGAATGGCAAGTCGCTTGGCAGGAGTGAAAGGAAAATATATAAAAATTTGGCAAAAATGGTTTAGTGTCAGGAATTTGTATTTATAGGAGGTAGGCCATGGTTAAGAAGTTGTTACATAAATTAATTTAATTTAAATAAAGTAATTTAATAGTTAGAGGCGAAAGCCAGTGGTATATAAAGAGGACTTATGTTCTCAAATAAGCCTGGTATAATGGTTTAAGTAATTTATAAAAGTACACATACGAGTACTAGATAATGTAAAATATGATAGCATTTATGTGTAAGAATAGATTAAGGTATGGATATACTAGAGATCAGGTTTATACACCACTAGATAATGTTTTTTATTGTTGAGATTTGTTTTTAGGTTTTGTCATTCGTGTTTTTTGTCTATGTGATTGTCCAATTATGTATATATGGAAATTAAAAAGAAAGAAAAAAGAAAACTAGCATAATAATCGTGTCCTCGTGTTCTTCAAACTGCACATTATTCAGCAGGTAATGACTAGTGATTATAGGTAACAAACGAGAAACAAACATGGGTTAAAGTCATGGATATTTTCAGTTTGTGATGAATTCTACACTAGAAATATCAGTCTTGGCAATACATGTATCTTCAGCAATGACTGGCTCCCCTTATACCTTAGAGGCTTAGATTTGATATTGTTGGATACATTTTTCAAATCTTTTAGGATAAACTTCTAAAATATTTTTTTTACAAACTATTAAAATAATATACATATATATATATAAATATATTATAAAATGAAAATATATTTCATAAAATTAAAATCATTTGAAAAATATATCCTATAATATTGAATCTAGACCTTAGTTTTAGTTGGTAACTGCTAATGTTTTGGTGTGGGTGCTGGTATAATTTATACTTGTATTTCAGGATTCCTGGTGGAAGCAGGCGATCTGCTTATTTAATGGGTATTGTGGGCAAGAAAACATTGAGAGGAAGATAGATATTGAGGAGATATTGAGGAGTTATGGTGTGAAGATCCAAATCCCAGCCATCTTTCTTCTAGCTGAAGCTGAAACCTGGGCGTCACTTTCTGGTGTTTGAGGGCAATGAATCCCAATACACAAAACCCCATTCTGCTGTTATCTTTCTATGGCCCATGATCCAAAGGCTGGACTCAGTTAGAGGGCAGGGAGAAAATACTTATCTACACCACTTATTGCAGCACAGATTAACTCCAATCCAGACACCCAGCAAGGGGTCTACTGGGAGAAGATAAACCAGAGAAACAACCAATGGCAGAAGGGCAAGACATACACAGTACTACTACAGGGAAAGTTCCACCCAGTCGTACTATTGTATTATAAAAGTAACTGGAGACAACCTCTCTCACTTACCTGATCGCTTCCTCCAAATAAAATCACCCGTGTTTTATGTTACTGTACCTATACTCTACTGACCCATTTTCTTTATGGAATGTGGACTGTTCTGATTGTCTAAATGTTATATGGTTAACCCTTGAAGATTTTCTATTAATACTGAAAATCCTTTCTTGCTGCTGAGGAATAAAAAAAAAGAGAGAAAAAGCATAATATTCTACATGTCATTTAATAAAATCACCTTTTTTTCTGTCCATGCAGCCCTAGCCACACCTCCTCAACCTGTGACTCACAGCTTACATGAAAACAAATTAAAAATTTCCATCAGATGTTAACTTAGTTTAGGCGTTCTACTGCTCTGTAAATGTAACTAATCACACACAGGAGCCTCCTATAGTCTATAAGGCTATTAAGAGTGCATCACATAAGAAATTGTTAATTAAACAGACAGTACAGTAAAGGAAGTGTGAACATTAGATCCCTCATTACAGGAAGTTTTTAGGAAGGCTGTGTAAGTCACGTGCAAGGAGGTGTAACTAGGGCTGCATAAATAAAATTATTTAACTCCTAAATGTCAGAGAAATGAGTGGGGGGGTGGAGGGGGGACTGCCGGGGCATAATTTATACTGCAAAACTCCTTAATTAATTTTTTTGGGTGACTATAGTGTCTCTTTAAGGCCTTTTATGGCCAAAACATCATTGCTATGTAATGAGATAAGAATAAATATTATATTGTTGTTATATTGGATTTACTGAAGGGTGAGTGACCCATTTCTGGATGGAGCTCTGAGAAGGGATATATATACATATACACTACTCAAAAAAATAAAGGGAACACTTAAACAACACAATGTAACTCCAAGTAAATCACACTTCTGTGAAATCAAACTGTCCACTTAGGAAGCAACACTAACTGACAATTAATTTCACATGCTGTTGTGCAAAAGGGATAGACAACAAGTGGAAATTGTAGGCATTTAGCAAGACACTCCCAATAAAGAAGTGGTTCTCCAGGTGGTGACCACAGACCACTTCTCAGTTCCTATGGTCACTTTTGAATGCTGGCGGTGCTTTCACTCTAGTGGTAGCATGAGACGGAGTCTACAACCCACACAAGTGGCTCAGGTAGTGCAGCAGAAGACGTGGAGGAGGCTGTAGGAGGGCAACAACCCAGCAGCAGGACCGCTACCTCCCGCCTTTGTGCAAGGAGGAACAGGAAGAGCACTGCCAGAGCCCTGCAAAATGACCTCCAGCAGGCCACAAATGTGCATGTGTCTGCTCAAACGGTCAGAAACAGACTGCATGAGGGTGGTATGAGGCCCCGACGTCCGCAGGTGTGGGTTGTGCTTACAGCTCAACACCGTGAAGGACATTTGGCATTTGCCAGAGAACACCAAGATTGGCAAATTCGTCACTGGCGCCCTGTGCTCTTCACAGATGAAAGCAGGTTCACACTGAGCACATGTGACAGACGTGACAAAATCTGGAGATGCCGTGGAGAACGTTCTGCTGCCTGCAACATCCTCCAGCATGACCGCTTTGGCAGTGGGTCAGTAATGGTGTGGGGTGGCATTTCTTTGGGGGGGGCACACAGCCCTCTCTGTGCTCACCAGAGGTAGCCTGACTGCCATTAGGTACCGAGAGGAGATCCTCAGACCCCTTGTGAGACCATATGCTGGTGCGGTTGGCCCTGGGTTCCTCCTAATGCAGGACAATGCTAGACCTCATGTGGCTGGAGTGTGTCAGCAGTTCCTGCAAGACGAAGGCATTGATGCTACGGACTGGCCCACCCGTTCCCCAGACCTGAATCCAATTGAGCACATCTGGGACATCATGTCTCGCTCCATCCACCAACGTCATGTTGCACCACAGACTGTCCGGGAGTTGGCAGATGCTTTAGTCCAGGTCTGGGAGGAGATCCCTCAGGAGACCATCCGCCACCTCATCAGGAGGCGTGGAGGCCACACACACTACTGAGCCTCGTTTTGACTTGTTTTAAGGACATTACATCAAAGTTGGATCAGCCTGTAGTGTGTTTTTCCACTTTAATTTTGAGTGTGACTCCAAATCCAGACCTTCATGGGTTGAAAAAATTGATTTCCATTTTTAAATTTGTGTGTGATTTTGTTGTCAACATATTCAACTATGTAAAGAACAAAGTATTTCAGAAGAATATTTAATTCATTCAGATCTAGGATGTGTTATTTTTGTGTTCCCTTTATTTTTTTTTGAGCAGTATATATATATATATATATATATATATATATACATACATATATATATCCGGAATTACCCACATTACAATTTCTGGGAACATCTGAATATGTAATTAGCATCACATATTGACTCAATTAATTTTTTAAAGCAAAGGGAATGAAAATAGACAGAAAAATACAGGATATTCTGGTTGTAAGTGGTTATTGCTACTGGTAATTGGAATCCTACTGTTTATAGTCAGCGTACTACAAGGTATAAAAATGCATTTAGTCTTGTTTAATAATTGATAAAGAGAACCAAACTGGTTTATACATCCGCCTTTATAAAGAGCAATTTGTTATAGAATATTGCATTTAGAGAACAGCTCAGACACAGTTTGAGATGTGTTAATGTACACTCTTAGAATTGCACACAACTTTAATTGACTGATTCTAAATATATTCTAGATGAAAGGAAATTTTGCATTGAATCGTTTCATGCAATTTGGCCATATGCACATGACATTATCAACAAAGGGCTCAATTTAGAAACCAAACCTGTGGTTTGATAAAGAAGTATAGGTGGATAGACAGGAAAACAACAGAAGTAATAATCCCCTCTGAAAGAAGATTGCTTTAGGTATGGATGAGCAACTTCCTAAATGAATCCCACAAAAAACGCTGGATGAAAAAAAAGTTTCTAATCAGTCTATTGCTACCTTATTACATTTGTGTGTGTGCATTCTGCATTGCAATTTGCATCAAAGGAATATAATATGCATCAAAACAACTTAAGTTTAATGAAGCAACTTTAGTGTATAGATTATGTCCCTGCAGACTAAATTCTCTGCAATTTGTGAGTTACATCACTTTTGTTTTTGTTAATGCAGCTCTAGCCACATTTCCCCTATATGGAAAAAAAAGGTTTTATTTTCAATTGGATGTTAACTTGCTTACAAAGTTTTTATCTCCCTTTCTGTAAATTGAGCTTTAATCACAAACTATCCTGCAGGGTCTAAGAGGCTATTAACAGAGCAGGAGATAAGAAATGTAAGATTAAAAAGACTGTACAATACAGGAAACTAGAACATCTAGGTTCCTTTTCAAGAGGTGTTTAGGAAGGCTGTGCAAGTCACATGCAGTGAGGTGTGACTAGGGCTGTATATACAAAGTGATTTAACTCCTCAATAGCAGAGAATTGAGCCATGAGACCGCAGGGCATGATCTATATGGTAACACCGCTTCATTAAGTTAAAGATGTTTTGGTAAACCAAAGAAAAGTGTTATTTGTGTTATGCACCTTTAAGTAACTGGAGTTTTTTCAGTATATATACTAGTCATTGCTGCCACCCAAGGGTAGTACTGGGTTTAATTAACCCCTTAACGCCGTTACGGCATTCTATGCCGTCCCGCTTTAATTGGGCGTTAAAGCCGTAGCGGCGGCATAGAACGCCGTAACGGCTTTGAGCCCTGGAGCGCCTGGTATACTCACCTTACCGGCACTCCGCTTCGGGAGGACTGCCTGACAGCCCAGGCAGCCCTTCCCTGGCAAAAGAAGCCCCTGGGGGCCATGTGATCGCTCTCAAAGAGCGATCACATGGCCCCCTATAGCTGGCTGTGGATCTGCCAGCAGGGGGACTGTCTGAAATGCCAGACAGTCCCCCTGCTGGTGGGAGCTGTAAAAAAAATATATTAAACATGTTTTAAAATAAAATAAATATAATTTATTTGATAGAGTTCTAACCTCAACATATGAGGAAAGGGATTTAGGGGTGATTATTTCTGATGACTTAAAGGTAGGCAGACAATGTAATAGAGCAGCAGGAAATGCTAGCAGAATGCTTGGTTGTATAGGGAGAAGTATTAGCAGTAGAAAGAGGGAAGTGCTCATGCCATTGTACAGAACACTGGTGAGACCTCACTTGGAGTATTGTACACAGTACTGGAGACCGTATCTTCAGAAGGATATTGATACCTTAGAGAGGGTTCAGAGAAGGGCTACTAAACTGGTTCATGGATTGCGGGATAAAACTTACCAGGAAAGGTTAAAGGATCTTAACATGTATAGCTTGGAGGAAAGACGAGACAGGGGGGATATGATAGAAACATTTAAATATATAAAGGGAATCAACACAGTAAAGGAGGAGACTATATTTAAAAGAAGAAAAACTACCACAACAAGAGGACATAGTCTTAAATTAGAGGGACAAAGGTTTAAAATAATATCAGGAAGTATTACTTTACTGAGAGGGTAGTGGATGCATGGAATAGCCTTCCAGCTGAAGTGGTAGAGGTTAACACAGTAAAGGAGTTTAAGCATGCGTGGGATAGGCATAAGGCTATCCTAACTATAAGATAAGACTAGGGACTAATGAAAGTATTTAGAAAATTGGGCAGACTAGATGGGCCGAATGTTTCTTATCTGCCGTCACATTCTATGTTTCTATGTCTATGTTTCTATGTTAATTCGAATTTAATTCGCAAGCACCATATTTGACCCTGTAACTCTCCAAGACACCATAAAACCTGTACATAGGGGGTACTGTTTTACTCAGGAGACTTCGCTGAACTCAAATATTAGTGTTTCAAACTGGTAAATTGTATTACAACGATGATATTTTAAGTAAAAGTGAAGTTTTTTGCATTTTTTACAAACGAACGGCACTTTTATGGACTATATTATTGTTGTAATATGTTTTACTGTTTTAAAACACTAATATTTGTGTTTAGTGAAGTCTCCCGAGAATAACAGTACCCCCCATGTACAGGTTTTATGGTGTTTTGGAAAGTTAGAGTCACATATAAGGCTTGCATTTCATTTTTTTGACATTGAAATTTGCCAGATTGGTTATGTTGCCTTTGAGAGCATATGGTAGCCCAGGAATGAGAATTACCCCCATGATGGCATACCATTTGCAAAAGTAGACAACCCAAGGTATTGCAAGTGGGGTATGTCCAGTCTTTCTTAGTAGCCACTTAGTCACAAACACTGGCCAAATATTAGTTTTTTGCTTTTTTCACACAAAAACAAATATGAACGCTAACTTTGGCCAGTGTTTGTGACTAAGTGGCTACTAAAAAAGACTAAACATACCCCACTTTCAATACCTTGGGTTGTCTACTTTTTCAAATGGTATGCCATTATGGGGGTAATTCTCATTCCTGGGCTACCACACCGTCTCAAAGGTAACATTACTAATCTGGCAAATTTCAATTTGAAAATGGAACGTTCTATATTTGACCCTTTAACTTTCCAAAACACCATAAAACCTGTTAATGGTGGGTACTGTTGTACTCGTGAGACATCGCTGATTACAAATATGTGCATTTTTTGCAGTAAAACCTAACAGTATTATGACAGCTAAACATTCACAGCTAAAATGTCAGACGGAAATACAAATTTAAAAAAAAACTTATTTTCTCACATTTTTTTTAATTTTATTCATAATAAATTATGTTCCATATATGAATAGTTAATGTTAAATTAAAGCCCTATTTCTCCTGAACAAAATGATATATAATAAGTGTGGGTGCACTTAATGTGACAGCGGTGAATTACGGTTGAACAGACATATAGCGCAAATTCCAGTTTTTGTTTACGTTTTGTTTTGATCAGAACATGCACTATTGACTCCGTCCTGAAGGGGTTAAAGGAAAAGAAAAGGGAAAAGAATAAAAAGGGATAATGTCATATCCACCCTAAAAAAAAGAACAAATAGTTGGGAAAGAAAAATAAATCTAATCCTATAGGGAAAATGTTATATGAAACAGCAATCTATGTAATGTGTATATATAAAATAGTCATGCATAGTGATGTCCCGAACGGTTCGCCGAACGGTTCGCCACGGACGGCGAACATAAACATAATCTTTGACCCTGTACCTCACAGTCAGCAGACACATTCCAGCCAATCAGCAGCAGACCCTCCCTCCCAGACCCTCCCACCTCCTGGACAGCTCACTATGAATGCAGCTTCACAATGAATGTAAAATGGATGCTGTCCAGGAGGTGGGAGGGTCTGGGAGGGAGGGTCTGCTGCTGATTGGCTGGAATGTGTCTGCTGACTGTGAGGTACAGGGTCAAAGTTTATGTTTATGTTCGCCATCCATGGCAAACCGTTTGGGACATCACTAGTCATGCATTTTGTGATATACACAGTTAATAAAAAAAAAAAAAAAATATATATATATATATATATATTTTCTCTTCTCTTTTCTCTTATAAAATAAAACAATGATATTCGGTCAGGTGGCTACTCAATTTAATTTGAATGTATTCCTCATAGCCTTCTCCCATTCAGACCAATCGTGTCATAAAAGGACATTACTGGCCGATGGTATACCGAGAGCAAGCTCGCATCTCTTGCTTTCAAATAAATTAAGAAGAACATCAGTGACAGTTGGAGTAGCAGTCGATTTCCATAGTCGGGGAATAATGGAGGTTGCCAAAATAAGTAGATGTCCCAACATCAGGGATGTATTTACCACAAGGCAAACAAAGCATTTGCCTAGAGCGGCACTTTCAGGGGGAGCGACAAAAAATACCACCCCAAGCTCCCAGACAAATGCCTTGCTTACCTTGTGTTCTGAGGCTGTCCACCTTACTGTGAGTGAGTGAGTGAGTGAGTGAGTGAGTGTAGCTATCAGTGTGTGTCTGTGAGTGAGTGAAAGTGAATGGGTGTGCCTGTGAGTGTGTGTCAGTGTGTGTATGTCATTTTATGTGTATCTGAGAGCGTGTGCCTGTCAGTGAGTGGGTGTGTCAGTGTGTGTCTGTCAGTGAAAGTGTGTGTGTTGGTTAAACAGTGTGTGCTTATGACTGTATGTGTGCGCCAATGACTGTATCTGTCAGTGCATATATCAACGAGGGTCAAATTTAGTTTTTAGAGGGTGCCCAAATTTAGTCGTGCCTAGGGAAGCACAAATCCAAAATACACCACTGCCCAACATAACACGTTTATAAAATCATCTGGGAAACGTTTAAGGAGACACATACAGGGGCTTAAATCAATCGAGAACTCTGTAATGGAAATAGTCAATTCTAAAATGTTTTGCCAATAGTTTAGAATTTTTGGGCATGTCCATAAAATATGAAACAGGGTACCTGTTTGGCAACATTCCCTCCAACATAACTTAGATTTGGAAAGACTTGGTCTAAACATTTTAAATGGAGAGAAGTAC
Source organism: Pelobates cultripes (assembly GCA_933207985.1). NCBI lineage: Eukaryota > Metazoa > Chordata > Amphibia > Anura > Pelobatidae > Pelobates > Pelobates cultripes. The sequence goes on from OW240923.1 coordinate 54,733,413, forward strand.
CATCAATATAATAGTTTTAAATGTGTCTCCAAATGAATAATGTTACGAGTAATTACTAGTGATGTCGCGAACCGTTCGCGAACTTCCTGCGAACGGCTCGCCACGGTTCGTGGCGAACTCCGGTCAGCTGACACATCCCGGCCAATCTCCAGCAGACCCTCCCTCCCAGACCCTCTCACCTCCTGGACAGCATCTGCCAGTCTTGAGACGGAAGCAGCCATAAAATATCTTTGATTTAATAAGGTAAAAAGGTAAAACAGGTTGCTTGCCTCCATCTCAAGCCAGAGAGGGTGATCATTATTCAAGAGACATTTTAAAGCCATTGTAGCATTGGTAACATAATAGTATTGAGTAAAGTCAGGCAAGCCTACACCACCACTATTACTAAGTTTTTGTAATATGGATAATTTAATCCTGGCAGGTTTATTGTTCCAGACAAGAAACAAGAGGACAGAATATACTTTTTTTAAAAAGATAAAGGAGAAAAAAAGAAAAAAGGGGAATGGCTCTAAGGTAATATAAAATTTTAGAAAGGAGAATCATTTTGATCAAATTGACTCTACCTAACCATGACAATTGAAGACTACACCACCTCTCCTTATCGTTGCTAAAATCGGACCAGACCTAACCCAAATTATAAGGATGCATCTTGAACAGGTTCTTCCATAGGTTTATGCCCAAATAAGAGATTGAAGAGTCTCTCCATTCAAAGTCAAACCTACTTTTTTAAATATTTATTTCATACCCAGGTATGAAGAAAGGAAGCACTTGAGGTTTGGCATTATTTATTTTGTAAAATTAAATTGACAAATTCTTGCACGATTGATATCAATGCGGTCAATGACTCTATTAGATTTTTAAGAGATACCAAATGAGCCTATTTTGTGTTCCTTGTCTCCCAACACAATACCTCTGATATATGCTCTGTTACGAATCAATTCAGCCAAGAGCTCTTTCGCCAGCAGAAACAGGAGTGGCGACAATGGGCACCCCTGTCTCGTCCCATTAGAGAGGGAGAAATTTTCAGAAATATAGCCAGTAGCAGATACTCTAGCAGTTGGTTGGCAGTATAATGCAAACACAGCTCCAATGAAGGGTTTTGGGATGTGAAAACACAAAAAAGCCTGATTACAATGTGCCCGAGAACATCTCTCACAGTTTCTGGCACACTGTAATTTGGAGTGATGAGACCAAAATAGAGCTTTATGATGAAAATAATTCCATTCCTACTGTGAAGCATGGTGGTGGCTCACTGGTGTTTTGGGGGCTTGGGGAATCTTGTGAAAATTGATGGCAAGATGAATGCAGCATGTTATCAAAAAATACTGGCAGAAAATTTACATTCTTCTGCACAAAGTCTGCGCATGGAACACTCTTGGACTTTCCAGCATGACAATATCCCTAAGCACAAGGCCAAGTTGACCCTCCAATGGTTATAGCAGAAAAAAGTGAAGGTTCTGGATTGGCCATCACAGTCTCCTGACCTTAATATCATTGAGCCACTCTGGGGAGATTTAAAACGTATGGTTTATGCAAGATGGCCATAGATTTCGCATGACCTGGAGGCATTTTGCCAAGATGAATGGGCAGCTATACCACCTGCAAGAATTTTGGGTCTCATAGACAACTATTACAAAAGACTGCACAATGTTATTGATGCTAAAGGCGGCAATGCACCGTGTTTGTCCTGAGAAAGAAAAGTTCTTGTTGGAACTGAAACATTGACTTGGCTTGACAATTTTTTATTAAGCAAGTTTACTTTGGAAACCCTTGGAGTGCTGATACCTCTTTAAGTGTAAGTGTTTGTGTGTGTATATATGTATATAGATACACACACACACACACAAACACAAACACTTAAAGAGGTATCAGCACTCCACTCTATATATATATATATATATATATATATGAAACAAGAGGGGGTTGGCTGCACTCACCTGAACATGCATAAATGGGGGTGCTGCTGGGGGCCAAATAATACAAAACACAAGATCCAGCGCACTCACCTATCCACTAAACAGCAACTTCAATGTTGAAAGATTTTATTAGTTTTTTTAAAAACACCTAATCTAGGCAAAAATAATGGGGGTTTAGTTGCATTATATGATCATACATTGCATAAGCCTGCCACAACGTCAATGTACCCCATCTTTGGCAGGTCCTACACTAACAGCCTAATGTCTGCTCTTATGAGATTAACCACTTACTTGAGGAAAAAAAATCCATCTGGGGCTCTCTGCAGTATAAGGCTAAATAGGGCCCTGGGATGAGGCACCTGTGACAGGGAGGGGTGCAAAACCAAGGAGTTGGCTAGACTCCCAAATATATACATATGAAACAAGGGGGGGGGGGTTGGCTGCACTCACCTGTACATGCATAAATGGGGGTGCTGCTGGGGGGCCAAATAATACAAAACACAAGATCCAGCACACTCACCTATCCACTAAACAGCAACTTCAATGTTGAAAGAGTTTATTAGTTTTTTTAAAAACACCTAATCTAGGCAAAAATAATGGGGGTTTAGTTACATTATATGATCATACATTGCATAAGCCTGCTCACGTTGTAGTTCACATAAGTTTCATTTTCCCCTAGGCCATAGAGTACTGGCAAGTTAGGGGTATAGGCCCAATAGGTATCTCCCTTCTTGGCATTCTGACTATCGTTTAATGGTCCACGAGGCCAACACCCCGCCTCAACGTTTCGGAGGCAAACCCCCACCGGGCCACACGTGAGTTAGCCACCTCGCAATATTATAGAGAGGGCCTCACCTGTCACTCCCTTCCCCTGTTTTTCTTTTACCATCACCAAGAGGCCTACGATTCCTGCCACTACGACGGATGGCCTCAATATCCCCTCGCGCCAACGCATAGACAGAGCCTCTCATAGCCACTTGGCAACTAGCAGGGCCTCACCTGTCACCAAAAAAGATAAATTTTTCGCCTTTCCGGCCTAGTTAGCCTGCCAGTACCACCCCTGGGTTCCATACACTAACCAACATATTTTGTCATTTAGTATGTCTCAAGAAGGCGTAGAGGATTTCTCCCTACCGGGCACCCCAGCTAGAGCACGCTCCCCATCACAGGGAGGAGAGGTGGCTAGTCCAGCATCTTTCAGGTCATGGACAATCCCTCGCATAACCAACGAACTCAGGAGACGGCAAATCCCGTTCCCCGCAACAGCAAGGAAAGCGGACTCTACAAGTTACTGCACACCTCTACCGATAACATTGATGCCGGAGAAGGGACTAGCCAGTCTAACCCGGGAGAAATACACGGCATGCTCTCATCCTTCATGGCATCCATGAGCAAGGTCAATTCCAGGCTGGAGAAACTCGAATCGGTCACCACAGCCCTTACCATGGCTCGGCCGGCCGCTGCGACCCCTCCAGCAATGGTCGACTTGCAATCAGTTTCTCCAGCCACCACCTTTGATGATCAAGAGATTAACCCTGCTCATATGATACCTGAGTACCTCAAAAGAGATATCCTGGAAGGTAAAGATGTCAACTTGGCTTCATTGCTGATTGCCTCCCAGGATGTGGTGGAACATAAGACTTACGCTTATGATGATATTCCTGTGGTGGTCAAATCTAGGGATGCCCGATTAAACAGTATACTGACCATCCCTGAATTTGTGTTGGCATTTGGCATTTATCGTGATGTTATCTGTGCAGTATATCCCCACAGACGTGAGGAGTTTGATTTGTATATGCACAAGCTGGTGGACCTGGGCAACAAATATGGTGGGTCAGCTTTCTATGATTACCATAGATGTTTTTCTGCCAAGGTGTCTGGAGCTTTCTCCCAGTACGGGACAAGGTCCAACTGGAGCAAGATTGATATGGTCATTTTCTGCAGACACTTTGCAGGTCTCAGAACACCGGCTTGTGCATACTGCTCCTCCATGGCACATACGGCTAATTTCTGTCCAACCACTGCGAACGAACCTGTCCCCTCGCAGGGCACTAGTTCCGCTGGCTCTGCAGAAAAAACACCCAAAGACAAACTGGGACGGCCTAACAGGTTCCTGTGCAAGTCCCAGATATTTAATAACTTTAATGTAGAATCATGTAATTACAGTGGATGTCGGCTTTTGCATATATGTTTAAAATGTTACAGGGCTCATGCCAAAACCATGTGTCCAAATAAAATGTATCCTAAACAATACTTAACCTCAATAAACATTTCTGTACTTACGACATTACTGTCAGATAGATCATCCTTCTAGACATTTGGTAGAATTCATTATATCGGGTCTGTCAGAAGGATTCCACACAGGTCTCATACACATGCCTTCCGGAATCCTGGAATGTCCAAATTTACAATCCGCACAGCAAAATCCTACAGCGGTTGACACACTCATAGCCAAGGAAGTGGCAGAGGGCTTCCTATTGGGGCCTTTCCAGTACCCTCCTTTCACCACATGGCGGACAAACCCCATCGGTATTGTCACAGGGAAATCTTCCCACAAACAGAGACTTATCATCGATCTATCGGCACCACACACCTCTGCCACTCCTAGTCTGAACTCCCTCATACCCTCTGAGGAATTTTCACTGCAATATTCCACCATAGATCACGCCATTACGGCTATCATGCAGGCAGGGGTCGGAGCATTGCTCAGTAAGACCGATATAACAAATGCTTTCAAGTTGCTGCCTATCAATCCTACACTCTGGCACCTACATGGCATCAAGTGGGCCAGGAACTATTACTTTTTCTCACGATTAACATTTGGTTCCAAAAGTAGTCCAGCCATTTTCGACGTATTCGCCGAAACCCTATGCTGGTTATTATTAAATATAGCCAGATGCCCTACAGTCATACATTATCTGGATGATTTCTTACTGGTCGAGGAGAATATTTCACCTCCCAGTAGCCTCAAAGAAACCATCAGTCTTTTCACACAGTTGGGTGTCCCAGTCTCCCCCACCAAGACTGAAGGACCAGATACCTTCATCACATTCCTGGGTATCATACTAGACTCAGCCACCATGCAAGCGAGCCTGCCACGTACCAAGGTAGAAAACATTCTTACAAACATAAATCTCTACATACAACTCGGTAACTGCAACCGCAAAGAACTACAGTCTCTGTTGGGGTCACTAAATTTTGCCATGCGCATCATACCTCAAGGCCGTGCTTTCATCTCATGACTCCTTCACATGTTCACACTTTTCAGACATGATGCACACAGGTTATCCCTGGATACCGCAGCCACGGCAGACCTACTCATGTGGAGAAACTTTTTAACCACCTGGAATGGTAAAAGTATGTTCCTCCCTGAATTGTCTGACTCCTCACCTACCATCTGGTCAGACGCGCCGTCTACCACAGGTTTTGCAGCAATTTACGGGAACGAATGGCTTTGAGATAGCTGGCCTTCAGAAGTTAAGGACCTGGAAGGTTTTTCCACTACATATATCCCATAGTGGCGGCTGCCGTGGCATGGGGGCATTTATGGGCAGGTTCGCAGTACGTTGCTACTCAGACAACCAAGCAACCTGCCACATTATTAACAAAGGCCGATCCAAATCACTGACTATTATGAGATTCCTGAGGAAACTCACTTGGTTGGCTGTATGTCATGATTTCTTCTTGTTTTGTGTTCATGTTCCAGGTGTATGTAACATGGCTGCTGACAATTTGTCTCGTTTTCATTTCCAGGCTTTTCATCAAATCCTCCCGTCAGCCGCACTCACAGCCACGACCACTCCACTATTCCACCATCTAGTAATGGACTAGACGCTATCATGCAACATAGCAGAACATTGGCCCAATTAGCACTGTCTACTAATACCCGTAAAACATACGACAGAGCTTTCATTTTATTTAAAAGATTCCTTTCGGAACACAACATTTTACAACCTTTCATCATGACATCCTTGTTGGGCTTTGCTTCTTTTTGCCACCTCAAACTCAAATTATCATACAACACAATCAAACTATATCTGACAGGCATCCAACATCACATGCTAACTTTACAACCCAACAGTTCGAGTTTTATGTCCGCCTACCAAATTAAGAACATCCTTAGGGGTATTCAGAAATCCAAACCTCCACGTACGGCCGAGAGACTACTTATAGATTTCCATATTTTTAAAGACTTATCCAACTTACTAGATTTAAAACCTTTTTCCAACAGCACAAACCTTGTCATTAAAACCGCCATATACGTACCTTTTTATGGCTTCTTGAGACCAAGAGAATTTACCGCCATCAGCACAACACAGTCCACTCACATCTTACTTCATTCACACTTAACAAAACACTCGGACTCTTATATCTTGACCCTGCCTCATTCCAAAACCAGTCAACATGCACCTCCAGTAGAGGTTAAGTACTATCCTACTCACAACAGGTGGTGCCCCGTCAAACTACTGGATTCATATACCCAGCATAACACGCATCACCAGATCAACCACTTTTCAGTCTACAAGGTTCTGTACTCACTACCACCACCTTCATGACCCATGTCAGGTCCTTACTTACCCAACTGGGCCTCAAATCAGCTAATTATTCGGGCCACTCCTTCCGCATAGGAGCGGCCTCCACAGCATCCAGTGCAAACATCCCAGTTCATGTTATCAAGTCACTGGGGCGCTGGAAATCATCAGCTTACTCTAGATACATACCTAACCCGGTACAAGAAGTAAGAAATGCTTTTCAAAACATGTCTGGTTAAATGTACGTATATTGTTGGTATGTAATAAATTCAATTTTCTATTTTTGCCCTCTTTATTTACAGGCCTACCTCATCGTCGGTTCCGGCACACCACAACCGACTTGCTCTTTTAATACCATCCTACACTTATCAGTGTTTTGTTTCTTCTGTACTATCATGAGCCCTTACCACAAATATTAAGGCCTTTTGGCCTGTAATTGTGGGAGGGGCGTATGACACACACCTTCCCTACTTAAGGGACACCCCTTACCTGGCTCCATACCGTTCGAGGTCAGCGCTGCATCACCCTCCCACCACTCCTCATTATTAACTCCTTTCTCTTTACATTTCTTCTTGGTGGGCCCTCTTTATTTACAGGCCTACCTCATCGTCAGTTCTGGCACACCACAACCGACTTGCTCTTTTAATACCATCCTACACTTATCAGTGTTTTGTTTCTTCTGTACTATCATGAGCCCTTACCACAAATCTCTCTCTCTATATATATATATATAGTTCAGCACTCCACTTACTGGTGTTGTATGCCCGGTGCTTGTCAGCATTCATAGATACACAATGTAGTAGAGATAGCACTCCAGGGACTTTCAAAATGTAGAATAAAACCTAACTTTTATTGCTCAAAATACAAGGATCTATGTTTCAGTTTGGTATTCAAACTTTCATCAGTATGAGCTAGTATATTAAAAAAACAACATTATATACCCATTACCTTGTTAAACACTTACCCCAATAATGCAGGAACTCTGTCTGAGTACTCCCGAACCAGAGTTTGCGCGGGTTACAGATTGACCCCAATTACGTCATCGCCCAGTGTCCTGACGTTGGCGGATGTCATCTCCAAGGGAACCAGACAACAAATGCATGTATGCCCCTTCTAAACATTGTGATTTCAATTTAAACACTTCAATGCAACGATCCGGATACCAGTTACTCAGAGAGAGTCCGCCAATAAAAACAATTTGCATGTTTACACGAAAAGTACGTTAGGCAGGATCTGGGCTTACAAATATAATAGTTAACAACTGAATATGATGTCACACCATGCAATGTTTACAGCTACCTGTGAAACAGGACTAGCTTAGGCTGTTTTCTGTGGAAAATAAACATGCTAATAATACTCTTAGGTATCTAGCTGAATCTGTATTGTAATATCTGGTATCAACTATAATCCCATATGTATAACTGTTAGTCATAAAGAGTGATACAGCCCTTGAAGGGATCTATTAGTTTACGCCATAGATCTATATCACTGAGAATAAGTTTCTATAAGGGTCCTTGTAACGGACCGTTTTGCAGACAAGAGGTTAAAAAACGTTTAGGCGATATTCCCCTTTCCAGATGCACCAACAGCTACTGTAAGCACCTGTAATCACCAATCTCCTGAACTGCAAACTACACGAATACTGGAAACAGCTGAACAGGAAAAGCATACAATCAGCTTACACTCCTGGCAATCAGCATACAATCCAATTCCCTCCTCTCTGTCCTGGAGGTAATTGACTTCGTTTTGAGGTCAAGCAGAACTGATTTACTGGGGCTACCTGCCCGGCTTTTATGCAGGTCTCCCACCTGGTGGACACTCCCCTAGGGGACTAGATGGGAAACTGGGAAACATATGGCACATTGACCAATCACAGACATACACCTTTAAACACTCCCACAATGCATCACAATCCCTCCTCTCTGTCCTGGAGGTAATTGGGAAGTAATCCAATTATCTCCAAGGACAAATGCAAAACTCCATTAGCCACATGGCAGACAAAGGACAATAAAAGACATAAAATTACATACTGTTACATTTATCACATATAACATACACATTCTACCTATCCCCAGATAGCTTAGATCTGAGCGCACATGATTACCGGATGGCACTCAGATCACGTACATACAGTTCAATCGCCATGGAGCCAAAGTCTTTCATACAGTCTTTCAGTGTATGGCTGGGCTCCATGGCATAGCTATCTGGGGTAGCATGGCTTTAACAGTCTGCAGAAAGGCACGAATACGCTTTTCTGCAGGGAAAATAAAAGGTTTTAACTGCCGGGCCATAGTCCAAAGGGAGCAGGCGAGCAACCAGGCTCCCCCAGTGGACAGTGGCGAGGCTGGTTTCGCCACAGTCCTATACTTAGAACCTATTTGTACACCCCAAAAGAAGGGAGGACAGGAGATCTGTTCTAGATTCTATAAGGGCTCTCCTTAATAGATAGTGTACCACCAGACCATTCAATATCTGGACATTATAAAATGTACTGCACTGAGGTATTCACAGAGTGAGTGAAGGAAAAATCTACTTACTGGAATCTGTGATTATAAACGTTGAATGTTTGATAAAAATATTTACAATATGTACAAATCTATATCACTATGTGGGAAAAGTACGCTAAAATGTACCCAGAGCAGATGAAAGGGAAGATCTACTAAAGGGGCTAAATGTGAATATTAAGATGATGTGCAAATCTATGTAACCAAATGCAAAGACCTGGTATACTGTCTATTCCAGGTGCTGGTGTATGTCTGCTGAAACCTAAAACCTAATTACTAGGTATAAATAAACAAAGTTGAGTCAAACAGTCCATCAATGGACTTAAGCATATAAAATAAGGAGTCAACATGGGCCAATTGCCAATAACAACAACATATATAATAAATGGAATAGGTGTACCTTCCACTGTATAGGGACAGAGCCATGCCACTAAATAGGCTATAGGTACTGTACCCCAACATGGGACCTATATAGGTAAATTTGAGACATCAACTAAAGACTATTCAGGCCAGGCAAGTGAACATATAAATCAAAATACGGACCAACAGGGGCCATGGCTAAATATAACACAGATGCAGAACAGGATACTATCCCCGAGGGCGGCACCCAGGAGACCTTCTCCATGTATATAGTCCACAATTTCTATGGTCTACCAAACCATTGCAATTGGAATATGGCTAGAAGTGATATGTACATAGATATGTGACTAAGCATCGAACAAACGGTCATGCCTGTCCCCCAGGGTGGGTTTCAAATTTGTCATGTCGGTGCATATAGTCGGATCATCATGGTACGTCCTATATAGGAATATGGCATTTCGAGTCTATGCATATAGTCCATCGGGTGTAGACCAATTGTCTTGAGGAATACGACCAAAATGACTTGCCTATCCCCCAGGGTGGGCTGTCAGATGGTATATCAGTGCATGCCATAGAATAGTCCAAAAGATGATTTACAGGAATACAGAAGGAGTATTTCTCATTCAATCCATGTGGTTGGACCGTATTCAGAGTTCTAATCCAATATATCTCCCTTTGGAGTAACAACTTGCTCCGATCACCTCCCCTCTGTCGATGGCCATTAATTTGAGGGTAGGTAATGCGTGTCCCATGTCCAGAAAATGTTTAGCCACTGGCTGTTCTTGTGTTTTTTTTATGTTTTTATTAGGAGACTCTCTCTGAGTAACACCGGGATCTGGATCATTGCATTGAAGTGTTTAAATTGCAATCGCAATGTTTAGAAGGGGCATACATGCATTTGTTGTCTCGTTCCCTTGGAGATGACCTCCGCCGACGTCAGGATGCTGTCCGATGACGTAATTGGGGTCAATCTGTAACCCGCGCAATCTCCGGACCGGGCGTACTCAGACAGAGTTCCTGCATTATTGGGATAAGTGTTTAACAAGGTAATGGATATATAATGTTGTTTTTTAATATACTAGCTCATCCTGATGAAAGTTTGAATACCAAACTGAAACGTCGATCCTTGTATTTTGAGCAATAAAAGTTAAGTTTTATTCTACATTTTGAAAGTCCCTGGAGTGCTATCTCTACTACATTATATATACATATACATATACACATATATAGACCCCAGGCAACCATGAAGGGTGGGTATATCATAATGCTGCCCACAGAGGGCCATATGATGGGAATTTAATGAAGGCCTAGTAAGGCCACGTGTGAAGGCTTAGGACTTGAAACAAGACTAGTATAATCATATTTACTTACAACTTTAGCTATGTGCACAATTTCAATCTGAGACCTATGATGAAACCACCCAAATAGATGCAGGTGGACCAAAGTGCTTAATGTGAGGTAAAGATAATGTAAGTGATGATGGAATTACAGTTACTCAAGGAGAATGCCAAATAAGTGTCTGGAGGTGTTTTCCTGATAACATGTAGCATACTGGGGTAGTATGCAACCCCTGTAAGACAGATGTAATGGAAAATACTCAAAAGAGATGCCGGAATAGGACAAGGTTGGTTGCCCACTGCCAGACATATGAACAAATATAATAATTCTTAGTGAGGACTATGTGTAGAAAAAAAATAAATTACAAAAATTATATATATATATATATATATATATATATACACACCGTCCAGGGTGGAGAGGCCCGATTGGGTCTAGCTTTACAGGGTGGCTGTGTTTTTAATTTGTATTGAGTACAGAGAATGCATGCCTGAATACCAAGAGGGCAGCCATAAAGAAAACATTAAAAAGCAAGGTGACTAAAATGTGATAAAAGTCAATATGGCCTAGTGAGGGCCAAACACAGTAAACTGAATGCATGAGATGAATTTAGGCAGCTCTGTGAGGCTATGTACAATTAAAATCGGATGAATTTGCGTTAGTAGTTAGTGAGGTAAAATTAATATATATAAACCGTCCAGGGTGGAGAGGCCCGATTGGGTCTAGCTTTACAGGGTGGCTGTGTGATCTGTGTTGGGATTAATGCAGGTAACAGGTAGGATGCAAAAAAGTTTGTGTAGTTCTGGAACATTTGTAAAGGACTGAGACATGATGATGAGACGGGAGAGTTACTAATAAATATCAAGTGTATGAAATGTTGAACAGAATAGAGACCATATGTACACTCATACACTTAGTATTATACATACCCACTGATTCAAATAATCGTGGTGTCTGCAGACCGACTCATAATGGGAACTGAGGCCCATGCCTCTAGAATGCAAAAGTGGGCGAAAAGCTTTAGTGGCTTTGATGGCCATATACCATACATAAGAGTTTTTTGAGATATAAGACAAACCGTTACTTACATACTTATGGAACTCTTAGGAGGATGATACATACTTATAATTATCCTGGAAGAATAAGGTTGAAGGCAACAACGTATGCTAGAATAATTGTAGAATAACAGTAATATTAGCATAAGCTATAACTTTATTGCTTAATGAACATGACTGCATGAGAAACTGAATGCATGTAGATCGTATGAATATGACATTCAAAGTAATTATAATACCTGGGCCAGTTGATATGCGGTCAAACGCGATTGAAACAAGTTAGTGTAACAGAGAAAACATGCTGTCTTCAGATGGCAGAGATGTGAGCTGTTTCTAAAATGCTGATGAGGAACTTGAGTGGTGAAACGTGACGTGAAAGTATGCAAGTTTGTAAAGTTTAATGTGTATGAGCAGCTGCATGTGGGCAGGATGTGGTCAGCTAACAAAAATAAATTCAGTTATCAAATGCCTGCACCATATGTTAGAGGTATTATAGGGTTACAGAATTTGCTGGCGCTACATAAATAAATAATAATATTAAACAAACTGCAAATTAGCGTATGACCAGTAGAACCAGCATACGTCCATACAGTAGTTAACAGACATACCGTATTTATCGGCGTATAACACGCACTTTTTCTCCCTGAAAATAGGGGGGAAATTATGGGTGCGTGTTATACGCCGGCCCTTTAAATACTGCAGCCGCCTGAGCACTCTGTCAAGAGCGGTCAGGCGGCTGCAGTTGGTTCTCACCTCTCCTGTAGCGTGGCCGAGCTGCTCTGCTGTCCGCGGTGGCCGGCCGGAGTGACAGGAAGGTGCACGCTCAGTGTGCACCTTATTGTCAGTCCGACCGGGTACAGGAAACAGAAACTCCTGTTCCGCGCGGAAATGGGAGAGCGCAACTCTATTAGAAATAAATAGTGAATTAACACTTAAAATGTAACTAAAAATGAATAGTTAGCAGCTATACACATATAATGGTAACGGCTTCTAATCTTTCATACACTTATATGTATTTGTGGGATCTTGGAGACGAGTACCGCCATATGCTAATGTACAGGAAACACTGAGTTATACAGTGTATCTAAAGACGCTGGACCGTAGCTGAAAAACAGAATTAAGCCTAAGAGACTATCACCCAAAGACTTTTGAACTCTACAGCATTTCTAACGGTTATTTGAAATTACATACCCAGTAACATATATGATGTTTGTATTTCATACTATACATACTGATAACCTATTTAAGGTTTTCAAATCACAGCGCTTACACTTAATTTAAATAAATAAATAATATATAAATAATATATGTATAATAAATATATCACAATAGATTAGTGTTCAAAGTCAAGAAAATCGGTCTAGATGAAAATGCTTGTCCTTGGGTAGAACAGTGGCTTAAAATAGAGTACAAAGAGTTGTTATTAATGGTAAATTTTCAAGCTGGACAGAGGTGGCAAGTGGTGTCCCTCAGGGTTGTGTTCTGGGACCCTTTCAATTTAACATGTTTATAAATGATCTTGGAAAAAAGCATTGAAAGTCATGTTGCAGTGTTTGCAGATGACACAAAACTCTGTAAAGTAATACAATGTGAGCAAGATATTACTTTGCTGCAAAGGGATTTAGATAGACTGGGGGACTGGGCACTCAAATGGCAGATGAAATTTAATGTTGACAACTGCAAAGTTATGCACTTTGGCGTAAAGAATGCACAAGCAACGTATACCCTTAATGGAAGCGAATTAGGGATAACAACACGAAAAGGACTTGGAAATTGTTATAGACAACAAACTATGCAACAATGTGCAATGTCAATCAGCAGTGGCTAAGTCCAGTAAGGTATTGTCATGTATGCAAAAGGGCATTCATTCTCGGAATGAAAATATCATTTTGCATCTTTATAAATCAACGGTAAGACCACATATTGAATATGTGGGACTATTTTGGGCATCTGTTCTAAAGAAGCATATTATGGCACTAGAAAATGTGCAGAGGCGGGCTACTAAATTAATAAAAGGAATGGAATATATCAGCTATGAAGAAAGGTTAACAAATTTAAACCTCTTTAGTTTAGAAAAACGTTGCCTGGGAGGGGATATGATAACATTATACAAATATATATTCAAGGCCAATACAAACCATCGTGTGGAAATCTATTCACAAACCGTACTTTACATAGGACACAAGGTCATGCATTTAGACTGGAAGAAAGAAGATTTCGTCTTTTTTTACTGTAAGAACAATAAGGATGTGGAATTCTCTGCCTGAAAATGTGGTTTTATCAGAGTTCATGCAGAGGTTTAACCCCTTAAGGACACTTGACATGTGTTACATGTCATAATTCCCTTTTATTCCAGAAGTTTGGTCCTTAAGGGGTTAAACAGCAACAAAACAGAATATTCAAATAGAATATTCAAGGATATAATTTTTCAATGTAGGGTAAAAGCTGCTTGATCCAAGGATAAATCTGACTGCCATTCTGGGGTCAAGAAGGAATTTCTTTCCTAGTTTGTTGCAAAATTGGAAGTGCTTCAAACTGGTTTTTTTTGCCTTCTTTTGGATCAACAGCAAAAACAAATGTGAGGAAGGTTGAACTTGATGGTCGCAAGTCTCTTTTCAGCTATGTAACTATGTAATTATATATACACACAAAATACAGAATCCACTCGCTAATTCACTAAACAATGATTTCAAATCTTAGAGATTGTAAGAGTTTTATTTAAAAACACCTCACCTAGGCAAAAAATGATGGGGGTTTAGTTACATTATATGATCATACAATGCATAAGCCTGCCAACTACGTCAAAGTACCCCATATTCGGCAGGTCCTATCCTAGTAGCAGCCTAATGCTTGCTCTTATGAGATTAATCATAAGACACTGAGACACTGAATGTGGAGACACTGAATGTTTGGATGCATTTTAGGCAGTCATGACCCAGGAAGGCTCTCTAACAGCCATCTGAGGAGTGGCCAATGAAGTTATCACTAGGCTGTAACGTAAACACTGCTTTTTCTCTGAAAAGACAGTGTTTACAACAAAAAGACTGAAGGTAATGATTCTACTCACCAGAACAAATTCAATACGCTGTAGTTGTTCTGGTGACTATAGTGTCCCGTTCAGTATGAAATCCTGCATATATCTGAATAAATTTAATAGGAACAAAAGCAATTAAATACAGAAATGGAGAGAATATAATTTAGCAAACAATACATAATTAAACAAAATAAATCAACAGTATCGAAAATCCAGCAATGTATATCCCATCTCCACTCCATCTTCAATTGTTATAGAGGACCTCCAAGCACAAGCGATAATTCCAGTATACCATCTTCAGCAGAGCTCTGCACTTTGAACAAACATACTCTCTTTGAGAGGGGGCGTGTTTTTCATCTGTGATGACAAAACACTCTTTCTGGTCCAACCCCTCTCAGTGGGCTGCTGTGATGCAAAAATGCCCTGGCCATTATTTTTCCCAGTCCAGCCCTGGTTACACCCATGTTACAATGTATAAATAACATCTGTACACACTCTGATGTCACAGAGTATATATCATCATATAGGACAGTGATGGCTAACTTTGACACCATAAATTGTTTTTGGACTACATTTCCCATGATGCTCAGTTAGCTTTTATACTCTAGAAGCTAGCTGAGCATCATGGGAGATGTAGTCCAGAAATGATTTATGGTGTCAAGGTTAGCCATCACTGGTTTAGGAACAAAATAGACAAAAGCTTACATAACATAGTCATCATATTGGAACAACATAGACAAAAGCCTACATAACATAGGGTCATCATATAGGAACAACATAGACAAAAGCCTACATAACATAGGATCATCATATAGGAACAGTAAAGACTGAAATCCTAAATGTCAATAAATGTAAAAGGAACAAAAGCAATTTAAATACAAAAATGGAGAGAATATCATATTTAGCAACCAATACATAATCAAACAGAAAATACCCATTATGGAAAATCCAGCAATGTATATTCAATGTATACCATCTCCACTCCATCTTCAATTGTAATAGCATACGTCCAAGCATCAGCAATAATATCACCTAATAACAAGAAGGATTAAAACAAAACAATATACAGGCTAATGTAGACCAACCACAATTACAAGAATGGTGATAAATCCCTGTCCTCATTGTGGCACTTGGGATATAGCATCTGCAATTAGTATATCCAAAATAACGCCCTTTGTCTCAACTGAAGTCCCACCAGTCACAACGTGGAAGATAATGCATCCTCTCAGTGACAATGTAGTGTGAATTGGAATTGGAATGCCCTGACTCCACAAACTGTGTAGCCACCGGATGTTGTGACTTCTGCCACACTATGCCACTCTATGCAGGACCAAAACAAAAGGTCAATCAAAATTCATATGTATGCCTCACTGACATCCAAATCCTGAAGGGCTGCAAAAACAACCTCTATCACCTCCTCATGTGGTATAGAGGTTTATAATCTGATTATATCCATAGTGAATTGAATTATGTGTTTATTCGTACACTGCCAGATGTAATTATGTCAAGTCCAATAGCACTCATAATTTACAGTGATGGCCTTCAGCTGTGGGGGGTATATTTAAATCTGGATGGAGGGTAAGCATACTTGACTATCCCTTGAGAAAGACACGTTTTTGCTGAAAGCTCTATGTGAGTGTTATATGCAGCTTTTGCTTTGTTATTTGCCAACTATAGCCTCTAACATTGCTTTTTTGTGGTAATTACTAGAGTTGAGCGAAACCGGACTGTAAAGTTCGGATTCGTACCAAACATTACATTTTTTGGACCCCAGACCCGAACACGGACAAATCACTGTATGTTCGGGTTGGAGTTCGGTGTTCGGCGATTTAATGGCACGTTTTGAAAGGCTGCAGGGCAGCCAATTAACAAGTGTTTGACTCGTGTGTCCTTAGAAGCAATCACAGCCATGCCTACTAATGGCATGGCTGTGATTGGCCAGTGCAGCATGTGACCCAGCCTCTATATATAAGCTGGAGTCACGTAGCGCTGCATGTCACATGAGCTCTTATTAGTGTAGGGAGAGGACGCTGACGCTTTCAGGGACAGATTAGGAAATAATTCTGCAAACTAGTACATTAGTGGGGTGCACTTCATATCTGAGAGTCAAATAGAAGCGTCAAATACTGCTGTTACATCGGAGTTTTAAAAAGTACTTTTTTTTGGTGCTAAAAAGTACTTTTTTTTGGTGCTAAAAAGTACTTTTTTTGGTGCTAAAAAGTACATTAGTGGGGTGCATTTAATATCTGAGAGTCAAATAGAAGCATCAAATACTGCTGTCACATTGCAGTTTTAAAACTTAAAATTATTTGGGTGCTAAAAAGTACATTAGTGGGGTGCACTTCATATCTGAGAGTCAAATAGAAGTGTCAAATACTGTGGTTACAGCGCAGTTGTAAAAATTCTAATTGTTTTGGTGCTAAACTGCTAAATAGTAAATGTGGGGCCTGCTGTTCATATCTGTGAGTCAAATACAAGCGTCAAATACTGCGGTTTACAGCGCAGTTGTAAACATTCTTATTTTCTGGGTGCTAATCTGCTAAATAGTAAATTTGGGCCCTACACTTCATACCTGAGAGTCAAATAGAACTGTCAAATAGTGCTGTGACATAGCAGTTTTAAACATTCCACTTTTTTGGCTGCTAAATAGTACATTTGCGGCCTGCGGTGCACTTCATATCTGAGAGTCAAATAGAACCGTCAAATATTGTGCTTACATTGAGGTTGCAAAAATTCTAATTCTTTAGGTGCTAAAATGTCAATTTGGTGCCTGCACTTCATATCTGAGAGTCAAAGAGAACCATCAAATACTGTGGTTACAGTGCAGTTTGACCAATTAAATTTTTTTTGGGTGCTAAATAGTACATTTGCAGCCTGCACTTCATATCTGACAGTCAAAAAGAACCGTCAAATACCAATATAACAATATTGTAAGTCAAACTGAGAGGTCAGTTTATAGGGAAAACTGTTGCCTGCATACAATTCTAAAACAATTCCCATTTGTCCTTTGCAGAGTTTACATGCTGGAAAAACACAGGTGCCAACTGCTGTGGCTTTCTGCAGTGTGCAGACCGGCAAGGAGGGCAGGGTTGAGGAGTGGGTGGAAGATGATGTGGAGGATGATGAGGTCCTAGACCCCACATGGAATCAAGGTCATGCCAGTGACTTGTGCAGTTTGGAGGAAGTGGCGCTGGTCGCACAGAGGCACCAGCACAACATAAGAGGGAGAAGAGTGCAAAATCGGAGTGGCCGTCCCCTAGCGCTCGTCGGCATGTATTATATTTAGAATTCCCACAGTTATCCAAGTAACAGATGGAGCGACAAAAGGAACCATAACAGATTTAACGAGCCATTCGCAGTTTCGCAGTCCGGTGACCGGGACCCAGACACTGTCTGGGCGGCGGTCGAACGACCGGGGCCCAGTATGCCTGATGTTGAAGTTAGGAGTCACAGTGTGGAGTGGATTAGCAGGGTCTGGTGCAGGGTAACCGCACGCCCCTTGGTGTTGAGCACCAGTGTTTGTGCGGCCACATACCAGGACCCTGATGCATCTTTAGTAAAAAGAGTACTGGATACCAGAAGCCATCACCATACTGATCCGCAACTTGGAACAGGATCTGACATTTACTGTAGCGGCTGTGTGCACTTTTGGCGTTCTCACCCTGCTGCTTGCCTGTCTGCGGTGCAGCGTAACTTCCCGCAGGCGTTAGTGGAGTTTCCGCTGCAGCATGCACGGGTCAGCCGCTCTGCACCAGACTTGCCCTCCAATTGATCAGAGTTAAAGGATTTCAAGTGGACTCATTACAATTACAGGGCCTCTAAATAGTCCTGTATTGTTATTTGTCGTCACTACTTTCCTGTGTCGGGAGTGGGTCATTTGCATGCCTGCTGCCTTCCTTGCATGTGGAAGCCATTTCTCAGGCTCCCTCTCCGCAATCGAACCCTGATTCCCCGTTACCCATGGTCACCATGGTAGGCGCAGAAAGTGGCATCGAAAGTGGATATGGATGACATACGAATGCGTCATCACCTTGTCGTTGGGGAGCCCATTGAAAAAGTGCTCTAGCATGACGAGCTGGGTGATCTCCGGGAACTTGGCTTGATGGGAGTTGAGCCAATTCTGGGTGGCCCTTGTGATGCGGCATGCCCACTCCACATGGGAGTCCTTCTCCCCTTTCCGGGTCTCCCTAAGCTTTCGGCGGTATTGCTCGGGGGTTACCGCATACCGGGCCATTCGGCCACACTGTCTGTTCTACTGAGAACGTGGCTGAGGCTGCACATTAAGGCCATGAGGGAGAGGAGCGTTCAGGACATGAACGGGATTTGACTGGAGGTGGCTAACGTTTGGGCCACGTACAGGCGAACATGGAGGTTGGCGTACATTCGGGCCGCGAACAGACAAGTAGGGGACCAAGCGAAAGTTTAGGCCACAAACTGGTGAGGGCTGGATCTGGCGAATGTTCGGGTAGTGAACACGTAAAAGGGAAATCTGCTGAATGTTCAGCCTGGGAGCTTGAGGACAGTTTGGGCCATGAACAGGACTCCAATATTTCCCATACAGCTGTACATTCGAACTGCGCTCGCTCGTGAACTACTGTAGGGAGAAATCCAGGAACAGCAATGGCAAGCTCTGCAGCAGGCACTGGGCGTGCTGGGAGTGCTGTTGGATGTGATGGAGTAGAGGATCCTGCTGGTGACACCCTGGGTGAGTCGCCTGTGCAGCATTGAGTCAGGAGCCGACCCGACGTTTCATATGGTTTCTCACCATTTGTATTATCACTTATGTTGTTAATGGTCATCTGTACCATAGGACTGGATACCACTGTATGGGGTCAAGCAATTAGCAATTTGGTTAATATTCATTTTACCTCAGCATTTTTCTGTTCCACAACCCCCTCTACTTTGGGGGTTGTTGGTTCCACTGATTTCCCAAAGTAACCCAAATATAAATGCAGTTGCACTAAATGCAGGATCACCATCCAAGTAGATCGTCCTGGGTTTTCCAATGCATACTAAGGAAGTGAGACCTAAAATCGTGGTATTAGAGGTTGCACTTTGCACAGGATATAACCAAGTAAACCTGGTATATGCATCAACACATACAAAAACTTTATAACCATGAGATGTTGGCAAATGTCCAATATATAGTCATTCAAAAGGTACATATGTGAGGAAGGCTGAACTTGATGGACACAAGTCTCTTTTCAGCTATGTAACTATGTAACTATTTGAACTGATATTTCAAAAAACAGTACAACAGTAATGTCGCCTAGTTAACAATAAGCAAATGCTTACAATTACGAATAATACAAACTACAGTATTTCCTATATTGAGCCACCAATATTCCTTTTCAGTAGTAAGAAGTACATTTCCTCTTTCTATATGAGCTTGTCCCAGCCCTGAATAGGCTTTTAGGGCAAGTCTCTCTTTCCTTTACAGAAAGAACAACCAACGTATTACCTTCAATGGTTATTATATAATGAACTCCTCTAAATGATAGGAGTATTTATGTGGATAACCACGTGAATTCGATCTGGTTATCCATGCAAGCAAAAAATTCTGCATCATGACTGAGAGATGGGGTATGTTGTTGTGATCTAGTGATCACTTTAATAGAGTAGCATTCAATGATTCAATTCATATCTATGAGGAGATGCTGATTGGATAGGGCTGTGTTTGAATTGTGCTGGCTCTGTCCCTGATCTGCCTCTTTGTCAGTCTCAGCCCATCCTATGGGGAAACATTATGATTGGATCAGGCCACCACTTCTGCTGATGTCAGCAGGCAGTAGGCAGGTCTAAAGGAAACAGGGACAAATTAAGCAGCTGCAGACTTGAATACAAGTAAGATTTTACTATATTTAGGGAGGCATGAGGGGACCAGGGTGACTAGATGGTGGTGTTATCCCTATAGGGTCAGGAATACATGTTTGTGTTCCTGACCCTATAGTGCTCCTTTAATACAGGCTCTCAATTTGTTTCCACAAAGCAGTTGTGGCTTATAAACTCACAACGTATCATAAGAAAAACTGTTTGAAAACCAAACTGAGACTTGAGAGAACAGTGGACCAAGATAGATAAATTAAATCTTTTACAATTAATATGCTTTCTTTATATTACTTTATTCTCTGTATTAACTATGAAATATTAAAGTTAAAACAATTACATCTAAAAGCCAACTTTTAGTGTGTATTGGAATTGTAGATTATGCTAGCTTTAGTGTACCTATAATCTTAATTTTATTAATGACAGGAGGCGAGTATTTGTTTTAGTCTCTCTTTACTAGAACTCCACAGCAGCACAGAAAAACAACCAATAAGAAAAAAGTTAGGTACTATAAAACCCACTTCCCATTGCATCATTTCCTCTTTCAAGCTGCGACAAAACAGAAGAAAGGCAGAAAAATAATGGGAAGCAACGAAGTCCAGATACAATGAATACAGCAATGTCCAACGTCTGAGAAGAACTGTCAACCGGATAGCGTTGATGGACTGAAAATAAATAAGTCAATGTCCACCATCCACGAAGAAGCGCCACACCAAATAGTGCTGAAGAACTGGAAACTGAAACGAGAGAAAAACAGAATTGAACAGGTTGATTATCCAATGAAATGTATTTTGAATAAACTTGTAGATACCCAATGTAGCAAACAAAATTACCTTAATATGTAGATATCCCAACCCTACTTATTAAAAACAGACATAAGGACAGGTGACAGGTAGCAGAAACAACAAGCAGAATTGTATACGTACCTGATTAATCCAAACTATAAAATTAAACAAGGGAGGGATAAGAATGGGTGGGAAATACTCGCCTCCTGTCATTAATAAAATTAAGATTATAGGTACACTAAAGCTAGCATAATCTACAATTTTATAACATGACAGGAGGCTTCATATTTGCTGTTTTAACACTCAGCCAACAAATTCAACGCTGCTTGTTTCGCTGGTACCCATTCCGAGAATATTAGAGCAATCCTAAATGGACCTTCCAACTGCGAGAAGTGACCTCCATTGATAGAGCCATTGTACGTGGGGTTACGACCTGTTCCCTAGCAGTCGGTCCATGAGCTGCCAAGTTGACCTATTAGCCATATTCCTGTAGGTATAAAGTGCAGAGGGGTGGCGAGAAGAGACTTCCACCGTGTCTCGACTCTTGATGTGGGAGGTAATTCCTCCGATCGTGTCAGGTTCACCAGGCGATATGGCCTTGCAGACAAACTCCAACCTCAGGCTCGCGCCTAAGTCCACAGTCAATACTCGAATAGAACCGAATAGTGTCTATTTGTTCCTCTATGACCTACCCGGTGAATTGTCTCCTCCGAAAATAAAGTTATATGCAGATAATAGTGTGGACAATACTAGCCGTATCCTAAGAGACTCCAGTCTACCAACTGGACTGCGTAATCCACGGCTGTGGTCTAGAAAAGACATCCAAAGGACGTCCAATCAAGGTCTCAAACTGAACTCGTGTGGTAAACGGTGGTCAACTATTCTGGGAATTGTGAATCCTGGAAAGTTCAAAAGGATGGGACCAGAAACCGGGGTTGAGATTTCCATCCAAATACATCATCCTCTAAGAGTGTTAAGATGGCCGGATCCAATAGAGTTTAGGACCCGTATAACACAGAAGAGCCCTTACGTGTTGCAGTGAGAGTGTGAAATACTCCGATTACCCTTTGTACAATCCTGTTCCATGCCCGACCTGTCAATATTCGTGTAGGGGTTCCTGGCCTACACGCCACCTACAAGATAGGGAATAATATAGTGAGACCCCTAGGTTCCTGTCTCATAGACTGTCCAAGCATGTATCTCCCAGTGTAGGTTTCTTTGATGGTAGTTGAATAGGAAGGCTAGTGAGAACCCAAACCAAGATGGTTCCCGTGATGGATATAGAGTCCGAACACTGTTCTCCAGATATGTGTTCAGAGTTGTAGGAGCAGTCCTGCCAACTTTATCTCAAGATTGTAAGGACCAGGGAAGCCAATTCCTGAGAATTTCGGTTTCTCCATGCGATCCATGCATACGGTGCACCTGAAGACCGTTTATGTGAATTTTCTAGTCCTGTTACTCGAGCAAGGCAGTGTCTGTTTGCCCCATGCAGGTCTCAGGATCTCATGTCACCCTGACACGGGAGAATAGTCTGCACAGTTTGTACGCAATGAATATCTGAAACAGAGTGCAATGTCTGTTTGATATTGCACAGGTTATACCAAAACCTGTACTCTTGTAAAAACTGAGGCTCCTCCTTAGCCGTACTGTCACTAATACCTCTGAGGGTATTTCTCATGTGGATTACAAGATGGATCCAGTCAAACTATGTATACCTTGCCCGATCAGATAGCCCTCTAGAACGAAATCAGTAGCACGGTCATCATATTAAATTGGATGTAGGAGGGACGACCCTCTATGTGGTCATAGTTGACCTGTACAGGTACACGCCTGTGTGAGGACCAAATGGACGGCACCATAGTGCGTTGAGTGTATGAGAGAGTCGCACTCTGTAAAATGTGATCGCACTCTGCGTCCGCGCACGGTTGGTGGTATGAGCAGTCCGCACCCGTTAGAAGTCAAACATAGAGTCTACCTCTGTGTCCAGTTCCTTCTATAAGAACGAGTCACTCGGAGCATGTCCTCTATATCCAGCTCAGTATTGGGCTGAGGTTAAGGGAGGGCCGCGCCCTCTAATAATGAATCAGTGTCCGATTCGGTAAATGAGAGGGGTTTGCCCTCTATTCTTGAAAATAAAAATATCAGTCTCGGGCCGAGGTGAAGGAGGGCCGCACCCTCTGTAATCCAAACCAGAGTCCAGTAGAGACTCAGGGTGACCAAACGTGGGGTTACACCCTTATTTAATATAAGCAAAGTATACAACCTCGGGCCGTGTCCGACCTTAATAAGAGAAAGGGGTGATGAGAAAAGTACGTTTCGGAGCTGAAGATGGTAACTATCAACTGACCGCCCGGATCCCGTGCGTGCGCGCGGGCTCCAGGATGACCGTCAGTAGTCTGAGGAAAGCTGGAGACGTTCTCCGCAATCCACAAGCGCCCGGGAGGTCGGAGGAGGTCAAGTCAGGCCTCTCGACGACCCGAGCAATAGGACAATAGAAGGCACGAAAACAAAGAAATGACCAATGAAGTAGAAAATGGAAAATACGTACCTCGGAAAGCAGGTCGGATAGCAGACTGGAAAAAACTAATCAAGTGAATCCCGTTGGAAAGGTCAGGAGCTAAACATGACATAGAAAAACACTACCAATACCTAATATGGCGTCTGAGCATTGTTCCCTGCTTGTGCGAAATTCCCCTTGGAGATGTGTCGTCGTTGGGTATAACCCGTAGTTGCGTGCCCGGGAATTCTCATAAAAACTTTGCCCTTCAGGGCATGAGGTGTAGGGCCTTCACCCCTCCAATCACAGTTAGATGTCCATATCCTGGTGTCCTCTTGGATAATATGGCAGCAGTGCCTGTCCGGACACCCACCTAGAGGGTACTGAGCTTACTTCAGTGATATTCCCCCAGGTTTGTGGTCCAAAGGGGGGTTCGGGCACAGGTAGAGCAGGTCAACGATGGACCCAGTTAGAGCAGGCCAGACAGAAGGGCACAGATGTAGTCGGTCAATCAAATGGGCACAGACATAGCAGGCCAATCAATGGGGTACAGACATAGCAGGCCAATCACTGGGGCACAGACATAGCAGGCCAATCAATGGGGCACAGACATAGCAGGCTAATCCTGGGTTTCATATTAAACGAGTAATGGGGACCTCTGAGTTTGGCAGAGTCCCCTAAATATCTGTAAATCCTCCAGGTATCCTGTGACCTAGGACCCTTAGACACTAATCTTAGACAGCGTACTACTGTGTGAATTAACCGTAACCGGGACTGGCGGTCCCTAAGTGCCCAGCAGGCAACATAGAGGTAAAACCAGTTGTATTGGGTTTAAGCTGGATTTGTTCCAGTGATATAGTGTCCATAAAATCAAGCTCTGCTGAGGAATACCTTCTTTAAAGTGCAAATTGTAATGCACATGTGCATACAGATCCGTATGAGATATCTTATCTTTATTGTAGGTCATCATCATCATCGTACCGCCTGAAGGGTATTGTACTCATGGTCTCTTCAGGAGTAGGGCAAAAACAATTGCCAACTCAATGAATCTTCCCAAGAAGCCTGATAAGATAGAATAGTATCGGCATAGACAGGACTGATATCTACAGTCAGTGAAACTCACAGCAATCCGTGATATCTATAGCACTAAGACTCACAGCAAGCCGTGCTACATACACTGACATAGAACTCACAGAAATCTGTGATATATACATATATACATAGTCATAGAACCCACAGTAATCTGTGATATATATATATATATACATATATATATATATATACTGTGACGAGAGCAATCTTGCCACATTGCATTGGAGAAGCCTGGTTGCTCGCCTGTTGCCTTTGGATTATGGCCCCATGTTAAAAGGCTTGATTTTCCCCTGCAAAGATATGAAAGCCGGTTCATTTGGTGCTTGCCCTGTTTGAGCGGTGATACCCCAGATAGCTATGCCATGGAGCCTATTCGTATAATGAAAGACTATGGGAAAGACTTTGGCTCCATGGCAATTGATCTGTATGTGTGTACTCTGAGCACCATTCAGTAATAATGTGCGCTCAGATCTGAGCTATCTGGGGATATGTTGAATGTACCTGTTTTGTGCAATGGCTGCACAGTTATATGTTTTTATGTGTTTTATTGTCTTTTGCTGCCATGTGTTCAATGGAGTTTTGTCTCTGTACTTGGAGATAATTGGATTACTCCCCAATTATCTCCAGGATAGAAGACTCTGTGGAACTGGTTTTGGGCAGAAAAGCCATGCTTCCTTGGTCACAAAGGACTATGATCTATCTTTTGAACCACTGGACCAATATGTATGATTTTGACATATGTTTGTATTTGGAGTATGCTGATTCTGAAAATGTAAGTTTATGTGAATGTGATACATACTTTTCAAGTTATGAATAATGTGGAAAAATTGTATTTCTCTGCTTATGCTAATTACATTACCCATTGTGTAAGGTAATTGAATCACAGGCAGAGGGGAGGAATTTGTGTGGGAGTGTCTGAGTGTATTGTATGTGTTTATTGGTTGTGTTCCAAAACCCTGTGGGTGGTAATAATGTGTAAGAATGTGTACATAAGGACAATAAACCCACAGCTCTGGCTGTTCACTGCTTGACCCTCAACACAGAGCTTTGTCTCGTTCTTGGGTGGATTTATTGTATGCTGTTCCAGTTTGACTGCTAGGAGTGGAATATATACTCATGGAAACTCACAGTAGTCTGTGATATATAGACCTGGAAACTCACAGTAATCTGTGATCTATCTACCTGAAACTCACAGAAATCTGTGACATATACACATGGAAAGCTAACAGAAATCTGTATAAATAAACACATGGAAAACTACCAGTAATCTGTGTAAATAAACACATGGCAAACTATCAGTAATCTGTATAAATAAAACACATGGCAAACTACCAGTAATCTGTGTAAATAAACACATGGCAAACTATCAGTAATCTGTGTAAATAAACACATGGCAAACTATCAGTAATCTGAATAAATAAAACACATGGCAAACTACCAGTAATCTGTGTAAATAAACACATGGCAAACTATCAGTAATCTGTGTAAATAAACACATGGCAAACTATCAGTAATCTGAATAAATAAACACATGGCAAACTACCAGTAATCTGTATAAATAAACACATGACAAACTATCAGTAATCTGTATAAATAAACACATGGCAAACTATCAGTAATGTAAAGGAAACATTCCCCAAAGAAAAGAAAAGAGCCAGAAAGGCACATAAATCTCACAAGCAAGCATAATTAATAACAATCATAAATAAATCACACTAAATCCCAAAGCCACCCACTATAAGCAGGAGGCAGTGGTACTCTGACCTGTACTGACTGCGGAGCAGCAAAGAAAGAGGAAATGATGCAATGGGAAGGGGGTTTTATAGTACCTAACTTTTTCTGATTGGTTGTTTTTCTGTGCTGCTGTGGAGTTCTAGTAAAGAGAGACTAAAGCAAATACAAAGCCCCCTGTCATGTTATAAAATTACAAGACCGTTCATAATGTGAGATAAAGAACACAGCTTTTAAACCGAATATTGAATATTCTGTCATCACAATATGACCTTGTACAGATAATTCACTTGCAACAACAAAAACATTATTTTTAATTAATTGAACGTAGTTAGAACCTCCCTCAAGGTCCCGATGTCATGCAAGGAACATGTCATCCTTAAAGCGACACTGTCATGCCGAATTTACCTTTCCCCGATCGATTCCTTTTCTCTCCCTCTCTCAGGATCTCAGGATTCATTTCTTCCTGTCTGCTCTAGTTTTCTTTAAAAATTAAGACAAAGTAGGGACAATTTCTCTTCTGGAGGTTTCTTACGCCATGACCAGCGGAGGAGCAAAGTGTGCTTTGTTTCGGGTGGTCAGAGCAATTTTCCCATAATCCTTAGCTTTCCTCCCTGTTCCCGCGATGCTTCCTCTCAGCATTGCCGAACGTCCTGTCACTTAGACAGAACGCCAGCAAAACTGCTGAATTGCGTCCCAGCAGAATAAGAACAGTTTCTCCATTTGTGTTAGAACGCAATTCGGGACTTTGTTTGTTTGGATCGCAATGTCATTCGAATGAATGAAACTCTGATCCTATTTGTGCTGTGGCTGCATCTTGCAGCCACTTAGTAGAAAACTCCCTAATTTCCACGTTATTAGGGAGCTACAGTTGCAAGAAAAAGTATGTGAACCCATTGGAATGATATGGATTTCTGCACAAATTGGTCATAAAATGTGATCTGATCATCATCTAAGTCACAACAATAGACAATCACAGTCTGCTTAAACTAATAACACACAGAGAATGAAATGTTGCCATGTTTTTATTGAACACACCATGTAAACATTCACAATGCAGGTGGAAAAAGTATGTGAACCCCTAGACTAATGACATCTCCAAGAGCTAATTGGAGTGAGATGTCAGCCAACTGGAGTCCAATCAATGAGATGAGATTGGAGGTTTTGGTTACAGCTGCCCTGCCCTATAAAAAAACACACCAGTTCTGGGTTTGCTTTTTACAAGAAGCATTGCCTGATGTGAATGATGCCTCACACAAAAGAGCTCTCAGAAGACCTACGATTAAGAATTGTTGACTTGCATAAAGCTGGAAAGGGTTATAAAAGTATCTCCAAAAGCCTTGCTGTTCATCAGTCCACGGTAAGACAAATTGTCTATAAATGGAGAAAGTTCAGCACTGCTGCTACTCTCCCTAGGAGTGGCCGTCCTGTAAAGATGACTGCAAGAGCACAGCGCAGACTGCTCAATGAGGTGAAGAAGAATCCTAGAGTGTCAGCTAAAGACTTACAAAAGTCACTGGCAAATGCTAACATCCCTGTTAGCAAATCTACAATACGTAAAACACTAAACAAGAATGGATTTCATGGGAGGATACCACAGAAGAAGACACTGCTGTCCTCTGTCCATTGGTGCGTGTTTACAGTTTGCACAAGAGCACCTGGATGTTCCACAGCAGTACTGGCAAAATATTTTGTGGACAGATGAAACCAAAGTTGAGCTGTTTGGAAGAAACACACAACACTATGTGTGGCGAAAAAAAGACACAGCACACCAACATCAAAACCTCATCCCAACTGTGAAGTATGGTTTGGGGCTGCTTTGCTGCATCAGGGCCTGGACGGATTGCTATCATCGAAGGAAAAATTAATTCCCAAGTTTATCAAGACATTTTGCAGGAGAACTTAAGGCCATCTGTCTACCAGCTGAAGCTCAACAGAAGATGGGTGTTGCAACAGGACAATGACCCAAAGCATAGAAGTAAATCAACAACAGAATGGCTTAAACAGAAGAAAATACGCCTTCTGAAGTGGCCCAGTCAGAGTCCTGACCTCAACCCGATTGAGATGCTGTGGCATGACCTCAAGAAAGCGATTCACACCAGACATCCCAAGAATATTGCTGAACTGAAACAGTTCTGTAAAGAGGAATGGTCAAGAATTACTCCTGACCGTTGTGCACGTCTGATCTGCAACTACAGGAAACGTTTGGTTGAAGTTATTGCTGCCAAAGGAGGTTCAACCAGTTATTAAATCCAAGGGTTCACATACTTTTCCACCTGCACTGTGAATGTTTACATGGTGTGTTCAATAAAAACATGGCAACATTTCATTCTTTGTGTGTTATTAGTTTAAGCAGACTCTGATTGTCTATTGTTGTGACTTAGATGATGATCAGATCACATTTTATGACCAATTTGTGCAGAAATCCATATCATTCCAAAGGGTTCACATACTTTTTCTTGTAACTGTGTGTATATATATATATATATATATATATAT
This sequence comes from Pelobates cultripes, assembly GCA_933207985.1. Taxonomy (NCBI): domain Eukaryota; kingdom Metazoa; phylum Chordata; class Amphibia; order Anura; family Pelobatidae; genus Pelobates; species Pelobates cultripes. The sequence continues at coordinate 54,762,582 of OW240923.1, forward strand.
ATATATATATATTCATATATAGTTATTTATTTATTTTTAATTTTATTTATTAACATTTTTTTTTTATTTAACAGAACCAGGGAGACTACCAGTCAGTTCATGCAGTCCCCCTGCAGGCAACACTATGGATGCCTATCACTCTTTCAGAGCGATCACATGGCCTGCAGGGGCATAATTTGCTGAGGGGCGACTGTCTGTGCTGTCAGACAGTCCCTCCAGAATGAGAGGAACACTGAGGTAAGTAATTAGGAGTGCTGCGGACATACTAGGTACGTCTGAGGTCCTTAAGGACTGTTTTTGTCGAACATATCTAGAACGTCTGGTCGGGAAGGGGTAAAACTTCATGCTCAATCTAATTTTTTTTTTAAATTAGGCATAATAAAGATGTATAGTCCTAGTGCATATGCTTAACACAAACATGTTTATAGTTGTTAGGAGAATAATTTTCAATCTAATTTACAGACATTTTTTTTTACAGTTAATAAAAAGCAGCTTTTGAGGGCCTTTGATTTTTCTTAGGGCTAATTGGGTGAGCTTGTAAAATAAAGAATATACTTCACTGACTATGATTTACCACCAATATGCCAGTTTACGTCTGTCACAATGGGGCATAAACCCCTCAAGGGAGCTACTGCTGCTTGTAATCACAGTTTCAACTCACACTGTCTCTGTTCAAGAGCATTTGTCACAATTACACAATCTGGTCTCTGTTGGAAATTTCCTTGCCGGGATCAATCAGTTAGCAATTTCTAACCCCGTTTGTAGACATCCTCTTTCTTACTCCTGATGTTTCTATTGCTACTGCTAATGGTTGAGGACTACCAAATATTAAATAATAGCAGGGGGAATTCTCAACAGTTAAAGAAGAAAATAGTGAAAGAGAAAAATTAGATGTTCAGTGATTTTACTTTTGAGTATATAAGTAGGCATGTAATTTAGCAAGATTCCAATGACACAACACAAAGTTCTGAAGCTCATTTGTAATAGTAAGGAATTGCTTTGCAGTATCTTGATTTGTATGCCTTTCTTTTTGTGTTATGTACTTTACTTTTTATTTGTGTGAATCTAATGCAATACTCTTCAATAGTCCACACAATTTTCTCCAATAGCCCATATAAAACTGTAAGAGCTTAGGTGTCAGCAAATTGATACTTACCTTGGCGGCTTGCCATTCACGTGACTCCCTGATCTGGAATTCCACCTTGTTGCCTTATCCGGTGTTGGACAGACTCCCTGATGGTGTCCACTGCTTTCCTGCCCCCCCATTATGACTTGGTGCTCGAGCACTGGCATTATGATGCCATAGATGTTGAAGTGCATCTAATTCAACATCCTCTTACATTTTGGGCACCTGCTTACTGCAAACATGCCCCAACATATAAATAACTGTCTAGCCCTATTAGGGTTCCTAGTGTCAAAATAGTGAGTTTTGAAAGCATATTTCTGATTTTCTGGTTAATTATGGTTATGGTTTATTATGGTTTATAGACTTGGCTTTTCCCGCCTATCCAGATATCTGGATTCCCTGACCCGGCTTTGTCACTCGAATACCTGTTTTCTTGCTTTCCTTGGAGCCTGGCTTGTCTTTGACCTCCCTATTTATTATTTATTTTACATTCATTAAGCCTGATCACTCTAAGGACTGGTATATGTGAATTCTCTTCTTCGAGTTTATAGTGTGTTGAGTTATTTATATATACTGTGACACTATGTTACCCGCCATTATCTCATAAGTTATAGCCAAATTGCAAGAAAAAAAAAATCATAGGGCTTATAGGAACACTAAGCACCATAATCAGTGCAGTCCACTGTAATGGTTATGGTGCCAGAAGTACCCTGATGCCTGCCCAGGGTAATTGGTCAAACTATTTAATAATGGTTTGACAAGTTATCTGCATCCCACCTGGCACTACTCATGCTGCTAAAAGTTCCTGCCACTAAGATGTGCACGTAATCCACACAAGGTCACACACACCACCCTAACAGAAGAGCTGACCAGGTAATTAGGGTGAATCCCAAGCACAATATATATAGAAATACCTGGGCACTAGGTGATCTAAGTATATATTATTTAATTTTATACGGCCGTCCATGTGATCGCAGGGTTCTCGCAAGGACCTTGCGATCACATGGCCCTGGGGTGCTGAAGAGGATGTAGGGGGACTCCCTGGGCTCCCAGGTAAGTCCCCATACCATGATCGCCGGTGTGGGATCACCGGCGACCAGGTAAGTACAAAACATCGCAAGGCATTCTATGCCGCCCTTCGGCATTTAGAGCCATCTAAATAAGGACGGCATAGAACGCCCTGCGGTCTTAAGGGGTTAATACCTTAGGTTGTCTTCTTTTAAAAAATATATACATGTGAAGGGTTATTCAGGATTCCTGACAGATATCAGTGTTACAATATAACTTGTGTTAATTTTGAAAAAAATGGTTTGGAAATAGCAAAGTGTTATTTGTACTTATAGCCCTATAACTTGCCAAAAAAGCTAAGAACATGTTAACATTGGGTATTGGGTATATGTCGGTTGTAGATGCGTAAAAGATTTTGGGGGTCAAAGTTAGAAAAAGTGTTTTTTTTTTAAATTTTTTCATCATATTTTATAATTGTTTTTATAGTAAATTGTATGATGTGATGAAAATAATGGTATCTTTAGAAAGACCATTTAATGGCATGAAAAACAATATATCATATATGTGTGTACAGTAAATGAGGAAGAGGAAAATTACAACTAAACACAAACACCGTAGAAATGTAAAAACAGCCCTGGTCCCAAACGGTAAGAAAATTGAAAAGTCTGGTCACTAAGGGGTTAAACTACACTGCCGGAGGAGTGATCACCCGGTATTCTCCGGTGGCCCGGCAGTGAGAGGGGTTATTGCATGATGCCTCGAGGCATCGCTGCAATACCGTAAGAGCGGCTGGAAGTGATTATGATTGCTTCTATCAATGTAATTCCCCTTGGATGTATCTGGTACGTCTGCGGTCTTTAATGTCCAGTTTTTGTCGGACGTACCTGGTACGTCCAAGGTCAGGAAGGAGTTAAACCTTTGCCCCTCCAATTTAAAACTATGTTGTCTTGTTGTGATAGTTTTGCTTCTTTTAAATATACGTTTCTACTTTACTGTGTTGATTTATTTTATTTATGTAAATGTTTCTATCATAACCCCCCTCTGCCTCCTCCCTATCTTGTCTTTCCTTCAAGTTATACATATTAAGATCCTTTAATCTTTCCTGATCAGTTTTACCCTGCAATACATGATCCCGTTTAGTAGCCTTTCTCAGAACTCTCTCCAAAGTATCCATATCCTTCTGGAGATATGGTCTCCAGTACTGCATACAATACTCCAAGTGAGGTCTCACCAGTGCTACTGCCTTTCCCTATATAACCAATCATTATGCTAGCATTTCCTGCTGCTCCATTACATTGTCTGCCTATCTTTAAGTCAGCTGAAATAATTACCCCTTAATCACTTTCCTACGATGTTGACGTTAGAGCTGTATTCATTATTTTAAACTCTGCCCTTGTGTTTTTAAGCCCCAGATGCATTATCTTGCATTATCCACATTAAATATTAGTTGACACAGCTCTGACCATTTTCCTAGCTTACCTAAAATATTTGCCATTTGGCATATCCCTCCTGGATTATGAACAGTGTTGCAAATCTCTGTATCATCAGCAAAAAGACATACCTTACCATCAAGACCTTTTGCAATATCACTAATACAAATAGCAAAGAGAATGGGTCACAAACTACAGCATCTGAAACATCAGAGACTTAAGAAACATGAGGATATGCATCAGGGGTTTTGGTATTGTGGATTCTCCAGGAGGTAAGAAAAGTGTCAGCCTCATCTTTTGCATTTCACTCTGTTTAGCAAGTACCAAGCATTTCTGCAGTATAGTGTTATACCTCTTTATCGTCTCATCATCCAATACATTTCTATTTTGAAGGAACAACACGATCTCAGTTTCTTGGTTCTGTGTGACAAACTCAAGAGTAGCCTCAGAACTCTGAGTGGTTCGCTGCATTAGGACCAACTCTTCTTTAGACACTAAATATTTTTTTCTCAGCATTTGCCATTAATGGTCAGTCAAAAGACCAGTCAGCAGAGGTATAGTAATGAGAGTCAATAAACCCTCCAGACTGTTTAACCAACTGCTTCTTCTTACTAAAAGTCATGTTTTAGTTGCTTAGTGCTTTTATATTTTTTTGACATTTTTTAAATGTTTCTACTTAGTGTTGTGATAAAGATATTTTACCTTTAAAGGTTTAAGGGGCTATTTCACATATAGCAGTGACTAAATCATGAAATGGCATAACATATCATTTTTCTGTGATGGCGATGCACTTAGACTTTTTTTAAAGTCAACCAATTGCGACGTATACGCATCTTTACGTTCTGATCAAAACAAAACGTAAACAAAAACTGGAATTTGCTCTAAATGTCTGTTCAACCGTAATTTACCGCTGTCACACTAAATGCACCCACACTTATTATATATCATTTTGTTCAGGAGAAACAGGGCTTTAATTTATCATTAACTATTCATATATGGAACATAATTTATTATGAATACAATTTAAAAAATGTGAGAAAATAAGATTTTTTTTTAATTTGTATTTCCGTCTGACATTTTAGCTGTGAATGTCATAATACTGTTAGGTTTTACTGCAAAAAATGCACATATTTGTAATCAGCGATGTTTCACAAGTACAATAGTACCCCCCATTAACAGGTTTTATGATGTTTTGGAAAGTTACAGGGTCAAATATAGAACGTTCCATTTTCAAATTGAAATTTGCCAGATTAGTAATGTTACCTTTGAGACGGTGTGGTAGCCCAGTAATGAGAATTACGCCCATAATGGCATACCATTTGAAAAAGTAGACAACCCAAGGTATTGAAAGTGGGGTATGTTTAGTCTTTTTTAGTAGCCACTTAGTCACAAACACTGGCCAAAGTTAGCGTTCATATTTGTGTTTGTGTGAAAAAAGCAAAAAACTAATATTTGGACAGTGTTTGGGACTTAGTGGCTACTAAGAAAGACTGGACATACCCCACTTGCAATACCTTGGGTTGTCTACTTTTGCAAATGGTATGCCATCATGGGGGCAATTCTAATTCCTGGGCTACCATACGCTCTCAAAGGCAACATAACCAATCTGGCAAATTTCAATGTCAAAAAAATGAAATGCACGCCTTATATGTGACTCTCTAACTTTCCAAAACACCATAAAACCTGTACATGGGGGGCACTGTTATTCTCAGGAATCTTCACTAAACACAAATATTAGTGTTTTAAAACAGTAAAACATATTACAACAATAATATAGTCCATAAAAGTGCAATTTGTTTGTAAAAAAAATGAAATAAACGTCACTTTTACTTAAAATATCATTGTTGTAATACAATTTACCAGTTTGAAACACTACTACTTTGAGTTCAGCGAAGTCTCCACAGTAAAACAGTACCCCCTATGTACAGGTTTTATGGTGTATTGGAGAGTTACAGGGTCAAATATAGTGCTTGCGAATTAAATTCTCTGCACTTTCTCCCTGTGTTGTCAGGCATGTCAATCAAATTTTAATTAATCAAATCACATAATTATGTTAAAAATTACTTAAATATACATGTAGAATTTTAATATATATGCATTTATAGGTATTTGAATTCTATGTGTATACTATTGTAATCTTTTATGTAATTATATGTATTTATCTATCGATCTATCTATATATATATATATATATATTTGCAGTTATTTGTATTTTATATATAGATAGATATATATAAGTGCATTTTGTTACCAATATATATATATATATTAATAACAAAATACAGTTAGAATGAAATTACATATGAATATATAATTTATATTAAATTTTGTTTCAATATTTTATTTATTTTATTATTTTATTTATTTATTATTGTAATTATACATATATATATTATGTATTATATATATTATATATATGTAACGTCATTCTAAGTGTATTTTAATACTAATATATGTACTTATATTAATATTAAAATACATTTTGTATGACGTTACATATACATAATATGTATATATATGATATGATACATATATTCTATATATAAATACATTTCTAATTTAATTTTACACATGTCTAATTATTATTTTTTTATTCTTCCCACCAGCAAGGGGACTGTTTGAGAGCTGGCAGATCCATAGCCAGCTATAGGGGGCCATGTGATCGCTCTTTGAGAACGATCACATGGCCCCCGGGGGCCTCATTTGCCAGGGGAGGGCTGCCTGGGCTGTCAGGCAGCCCTCCAGAAGAGGATCGCGGCGGAGGTAAGTACACCGGACCTCCGGGGTAGAAAGCCGTTACAGTGTTCTATGCCACCGCAGCGGCTTTAAAGCCCTTTTAATGCGGGACAGCATAGAACGCCGTAACGGCATTAAGGGGTTAATGGTAAACTATTACCTTTAAGAGGGCTGTTTGTTATAAATTTATGATGATGGTAGGTCAGGTGGGAAGAGACCAGTTCTTAACTGGCACACTTTGGTGGTTGTAGATGTTAAGTCTACAGACAGATAGTCATAACATTTGCGTGTACAAAATACAGTTGAAGGAACATCACAAACAAAAATACAGCTTTACATTTAACAAGGCTACTTAAAATCACATATCTTAGCAAATAAATATAGAGATTCAGTTTAAAAATACCCAGGTTGCTGCAGTAAGTGTAGGAGCTCAAGCATTTCATGTCTGGCCAGCTTTAAGGTCAGGCCTCGCCTCCCACTCTGTGCATTTTTACATTTATTTTATAATCCTTAAGATAAGTTTTATTGTGACTATTTTTACCAGTTGATTAAGAACAATATTTAAAAGATAATTTCCTTTTTTCTTTTATTTGCTAAAAGGATTTTATTTCCTTAGATTCTCTGTTTCTGTTTTTCATTTTAAAAATAAGGGCCACTATATTTTTATTATTTTGCTTCCCTGAGCAAAATAAACCACATTATGTTCATAACAGAGACACTCTCACAATAACAAAATCCAGTAAAAATGGCAACTCTTGTATTTACTAAAGCCAAATCCAGTAAGAATTCAGATGGTCTAAGCAAATCTGCAAAATTTGCCCAGATGCATTTGGTGTCCGGATTATAATAAGTGCTTTTCACAGCCGAACTCTATACAAAGTATATTTTAACATAGTCAGATCTGAATGTATCCAGCAGCCTGCACATTGGCAAATTAATGGCCATTGCTTTTTTCAATTGAATGATAATTGCAAGTACTATTCGAATGCTGACAGCTTTAGTTTTGCAGTCTAAATAGCCAAGTAAGCAGCAGGATATTTCCCCCCCATTTGTTGCAAGGCCATTTGGACTTTAGTGAATAGCACTATAAGCATTGCTGCTTTATTTAGAGTACATGTGTTACATAAACAGTACCAGTGTGCATCGCCCAGTATATATAGAGATTCACTTTGAAGAGCATTGTGTGTCATTCACTATATAGCGGGATTCACTGTAAAGTGTAGTGTATATTACTGTAAATTACTGGATATGTACTGTACAGAACAATATGAATAACTCAGTATGTATAGTCAATACATTGTTAAAGGGACACTGTGTGCATCTAGATCAGGGCTTCCCAAACTTTTATGGACCCAGACCCACTTTTCAAAATTTTTCGAGACCCACTTGCTTTTAATGCATATTTTAAAAAGTGAACACCATGACAATAAGCTTTGGAGGCATACAATTGGCAAACCATAGCAATCCGCTTTAGATGCAAACAATTGACACACCATGACAATTACTTTTAGAGAAATAAAATTGGCACACCTTGGAATACGCTTTAGATGCATACAATTGGCACACCGTTGAAATACGCTTTAGATGCATACAATTGGCACACCGTGAAAATCCGCTTTAGATACATACAACTGGCATACCATGGCAATCAGCTTTACAGGCATACAACTGGAACATTATGGCAGCTTTAGATGCATAAAATTGGCACACTATAGCAATCCGCTTTAGATGCATACAATTGGCACACCGTGGCAATCAGTTTTAGAAGCACAAAATTGGCATACCATGGCAATCAGCTTTAGATGCATAACATTGGTACATCATGGCAATCAGTTTAAGAGGCATACAATTGGAACATCATGGCAGCTTTAAATACATTAACTTGGCACACCATGGCAATCAACTTTAAATGCATAAACTTGGTATATCATGGTAATCACTTTTAGATGCATACACTTGGCACATCATGGCAATAAGCTTCAGAGGCATACAATTGGCACACCATGGCAATCAGTTTTAAAAGCATATAATTGGCACACCATGGCAATCAGCTTTAGATGCATAAAATTGGCATAACATGGCAGTTTTAGGGGGATAATTTTGATATTTCATGGCAGTTTTAGAGGCAGAAATCATGGCAATCAGTTTTAGAGACATACAACTGCTTACTCACAGACTCAGAATCAGAAGTGCTGTGTCCTGTTCTTTCATCCAGGCACCTCACGTTGATTATCCCAGGTACCTCACGTTGCTTAGAGAGGACCCTGGTGCAAGTTTGTTTTCTGGGCCCCCCTCTAGTGAAAGTGTAGCCAAAAGGTAGACCTCCATCTGTCGGAGAACTTCAACAATGCTATGCCAGATGGAGATCTACTATTTGCACATCATTGCAGGGTTATATTTGTGAGCAGTGCTTGAATGTAAGCATGTTTTTGTATTGAGTATATGTGTGTATGTATGGGTGTATTTGTATGTACTGTTGCTATTGGAATGTAGTGGTGTACTTGTTTGTAATGTTTGCGTCTGAATGCAGGGGTGTTTGTATATGTAGTGTAGGACTTTAAATGTAGGTGTGCTTTTTGTGTGTAGTGTTGGTGTTTGAATGAAGGCGTGTTTGTAGATCATTTTAGTGTTTTAATGCAGGGGTGTGTTTGTATGTAATATTGCAGTGTGTGTGTGTGTGTTTAGTGGATGCAGTGTGTGTGTATATTGTGTTTATAAAATATACATATACACAATCTGTGTTTAAATGTAAGCATGTTTTTTGTATGGAGTATGTGTGCAGTGTATATACACACACACAGACACACAAATACACACATTGACACAGCGATACGCACAATGACACCTAGTTTCCCCCACACAGATACAGGCACTCATGTACACAGATACACACAGACATACAAATACACACACTGACACAAAAGGACACGCAGAGACAGGAGGTGAGGGTGAGGGTGACAGTGTGGGAGGGAGTGTGTGTACTGGTAACAGTGTGGGGGGCAGTGTGAGAAAGGTTTACAGTGGGCAGGGGGAGAAAGGGTTACAGTGGGCAGGCAGGTGGAGAAAGGGTTTCAGTGTGGTGGGCAGGGGGAGAAAAGGAGACAGTGGTGGGGCAGGGGGAGAAATGATTCACATTTGTTCAGGAATTCTAAATTTTCACTGTGGTTCAGCACATTTAGCCTATGTTTGGCCACGCTTTCGTTACTTTATTTTAAGCCTTGTTCGGTCATGCTGTCATTAGGCATTTACATATCACTTGTTATATCATCAGTTAGTCTCTAGGTAGTTTTACCCATTTTTACTTCACTGCATTCCTAAGTGTAATTCATACTGAGTGTCCTAATTATGTTTTTATGAATCTATCTATTGTTCATTTTTTGCTGATTATACAAGTTTTGGATTACTACACTGTATTTCATACTAAACTTCTCTCACCTAACAGTATTTGATGATATCCAACTTATTTATCATTTGCTACGCACTTTTCACCTCAAGTAACAAAGTTGCCATAAATGAAACATTACAACATCTACAGCTTCCACACTGCAACTCCTATATTTCTCAGCCTAACATATTTGGTTTATCATATGACTTAATTGGTTAAATTTTCAAACATTTAGCAGGAAGTTGGGATTCAGTTCACAATTAATTATTAATATTTTAAGCATGCTCTATGACATCGCTACTAAATTTGGTGTTGTTTGTGACTATTAACTGCTGGCTAAGTGACATCGCAAGTTTATTAATAACTCTAAGGCAAAGAAAATGTTTATTAACTTAAGAATAAGGATGTGGTTTTATTAGAGACTGTACAGATTTAAAAAAGCAACTAGCTGCATACTTGTAAAAACTTAATATTCAATGATAACATTTTTCTAGATGTAGGAGGAGCTGCTGTTGTGCTGCTGCTATTAGTAGATGCTGGTAGTACTGGTAGTAGCAACACTAATAGTGGAGCTGGTAGTCTTAAAGGGACACTGTAGGCAACCAGACCTCTTCAGCTCATTGAAGTGGTCTGGGTGTAAACTCCCATCACCCTTAACCCCAAGCATGCAATTATTACAGTTTTTCTAAACTGCAATAATTACCTGTCCGATATCAGTTCCATGCACTCAACGACTGAACTGCTGCCTGCTTTCGTGCGACAAAATGGCCTCCAACTCATTTCCTATGTGTTCGTTAATGTGAATAGGCAGCCATCCAGCAGAGCACTTGCAACAATGAGGTGTGAACCAGTTATGGAGGTGTCAATAGGGTCAACAGGGTTAACAAGTTCCAAGGTGGGCTAAATACGGGAGGTATAAAAAGTGGAAATCATGGAATGGGAAAAGCATGCGAACAAAGTATTGTCAGTGACAGGGTGTTCTGTCACATGGAGAAAGGTGGGAATGCATATGCCCCTTGGGTTGGCCACATCTGGAGAAATTCGTCCACTGCTTCGCATTCCGGGTCCGGGAGCCAACTGAAGAAATCGAGAAGTTGGCAATTCATCTGCGATGCGAAGAAGTCGATCAGTAGAGGACCCCTGTGTCGCCAAATGTCACCTAGTGGTAGGCTGCAGCCCGAGTTCTGGAGGAAATTGCTTGTTGACAAGGAGGGTTTATTGCTAGATAATAGGTTGACGAAAGCCATAGAGGCTTGGTATCGGGTCGCTAGAGGTCTCAAATGGGAGGGTTGGACAGAGGAAGAATTAGACTTTGAGGGGCAAACGATTTACATGTATCACTGAAATGTTTGTAATGACGATGTACCCCCCACGATTCCCGGCCACCGCCCTATGATGGTGCCCAGAGCGTGTTGATTAACTCCCGCCCAGCTTCCCCTGTTAACACCCAGACACCACCCCCTGGTGGTGTAAATCAGGTCCCCACCCCCCTGCGTCCCGTGCTCGGAGCCGATGGAGCCTATTACTACCCAGTGCCGATACATTCCTTCCCTCATGCCCCTACACCCCAGTCGTTCTCCCAGCTTCCCACTGTCCCCGACCAGGCCCTGTCATCACCCCTCCTCCCAGTCGCCCCCTCTGATGCCTCTCCACTTCCTCTATCCCCTTGTCCCCCGCCCCTCCCACTGTCCTCACCTGTTCCCACTTTAGTCCTTCCACCCCCCGTCCCTGATCCCGCCCCGTCAGCTCCTGCTTTGCCTACCGATGTCACTGCTCCGCCCCTCCCCCTGCTACCCTGACTGCCCCAGTCTGTTCATCCCCTAACACTCCTATCGCCTCGTTATCCTCTCTCCTCTCATCCATTTCTGCTGCTCTCGAAACTCCTCATCTCCCGACTCCTGTCCCTCCCCCTGCATCTTCTGATTCTGATTTTTCTTCTTCTTCTTCTTCTCCTCCTACTGACCTCTCGTCCCTTCTCTCCGCCCTCTCATCCCCACCCCTATTACCCCTATCCCACCCCTGCATCTTCCGATTCTTCCTCTTCTTCTCCTCCTACTGATCTCTCGTCTCTTCTCTCCGCCCTCTCAGCCTTAGCCCATCCTACTATCCCCACCCCTATTACCCCTATCCCTCCCCCTGCATCTTCCGATTCTTCCTCTTCTTCTCCTCCTACTGACCTCTTGTCCCTTCTCTCCGCCCTTTTAGCCCTAGCCCATTCTACTATCCCCACCCCTATTACCCTTATCCATCCCCCTGCATCTTCCGATTCTTCCTCTTCGTCTCCTCCTACTGACCTCTTGTCCCTTCTCTCCGCCCTCTCAGCCCTAGCCCATCCTATTATCCCCACCCCTATTACCCCTACTCCTCCCACTACGTCTTCTTCTTCTTCTCCAACTGACCTCCCATCCCTTCTCTCCGCCCTCTCAGCCTTAACCCATCCTATTACCCCCGCCCCTTCTACTCCTACCCCTTCCCCTACCTCCTCTGGTCTTCCTCCTCCTCCCACTGACTTGTCGTCACTTCTCTCCGTCCTCTCATCTTTGGCTCGTCCCACTACCCCCTTCCCTCCTCCTACACCTCTCGATGCTCTTCCCACTGTCTCACCGGCCGATCTGCCATCATTACTCCCCACCCTCTCTACAGCTAAGTCCCAACCCTCTACTTCGGCTTCTCCTGCTTCGCCTTCCCTCACCCCATTAACCCCTGATACCTCTGACCCAATCTCTGCCTTAGCCCATGTCTTGACTACTCACCTGTCACGTTCAACCCAACCTGCCCCTACCCCTGCCCCTTCCATGGCTCTGGTCCCGTATACCCCTACTGTGAGTCCTAGTTACCCACTCATGGTGGTCAGTTCTGATGAGTCTGCAACTTCGGGCCAACCTTATGCGATGGGTGTCTCTCTGCCAGCTTCAAGCTTTCATCCCACCACGTCACCTATCACGGGACTCCAAACCCCTGTCACTCCGGCCGCTCCAGCTCCCGCCTCCCTTGATGCTGCTTCCCCGTTACTCCCGGGGATATTGATGCAGAAGAACATGGCCCGCTCCACCCTCAGAGTAATAGACTCCCACGGAGACAGGCCACCTCCAGAGTGCATCCCCAGGTATCCCCTGTTGCCGAAGGTGCTCCACCTATGTATGTCACGTTGAACCACTCACAAGCTGCCACTTTGGTCACTTCCCTCCCTGACCCAGAGAAACAGCCAATGCCCTTCTTCCGCAGAATGGCTCAAATCCACAAAACGTACTCCGCTGCTTGGAGGGATCTCTATAGTCTGTGCGAAATAAAAGTTGGTGATGCCTACTAGCCAATAATGGCGAGGAGTTTCAGTGATGCTCCTCTTACTACTGACACAGACTTCCAGTCTGGTATTACGTTCTGTGAGCAACTCCGTGCTTGGGCACAAGACAAGTTAGCTGACCAGGCCACTTGTATAAATGATATTGTTCAGGACAAGCTTGAGTCAGTTGAGAAATATCATTCACGACTAACCCAAACTTTTTCAGACTTAGGGTTTAGTACATACAACAAAGCACACGCCCAGATGCTGTCCGCAGCCTTCGTTGCTGGTCTGAAAGAACACATTCGTAAGGGTTTAATCCTCTTTCGCCCGTAGTATAGAATCATCCCTCTAGACACCCTTTTGTTGGTTGCTAAAGGTTTAGAGTCAGTGCTACAACCTGTACAGAGAAGAGCTAACCCACTGATGTTTACCGCTCCAACCCCTATCACTGGACCTGCCCATGCCACCCAAGGTTACGTGCCACAGGCCCCAACTCCTACTCGAGACCGGGCTCCCACAGCAAGGACCTGTTATAATTGTCACCAAGTTGGCCACTTCCGGAGAGATTGTTCCAAGGTTATTTTGGCCATTGCTCCCCTGGTTCTCTAACCCCTCAGCCACTACTTATGGATATCTCCCTCCAGGGTACTTTCAGCCACCACCCCCTCCCCCGGTTCCACATTTCCGCCCCGAGTATTCTCAGGCTCCCCCACCACCTCCAGATGCCCGTACTTATCCTCCAGCTCCTGCTGACGGGTTTGACACTGATGATTTTCAGGAGGGTCGGCCCATCCCTAGACAGGGCCGTACTGCCGGCTCTGCTCCCCAGGCGAGTCTCCCCGCCACTTCCTAACGTCGCTACACTGGCCCCAACCAGGCTCATTTAGATCTATTACAATAGGTAACCGGCAAGCCTGTGTCAGATACTCCTGCTATGGCAGTGTCTACAGGGGATGGGGGAGGGCCTCTCACTACAGTTGGCCTGCCCATTGAAGGACATCCTACTAGTTTCCTAGTTGACACAGGTGCAGCCCGCAGTGTTCTTAGAGAACAAGATCTGTCAGACCCATTTTACCTGTCAGACACCGATGTATCCTGCGTTGGTGTTGATGGTACTCCCCACAGTAATCCACTAACCAAACTCCTCCATGTGGGTTCTGACATCCTTTCCCGCTTTGTTGTTTCCTCCACCTGTCCCATAAACCTCTTGGGTGCTGATGTTCTGTCCCGCCTTCAGGCCTCAATCATTTTTACTGCAGATGGTCAGGTCCAATTAGACACACCCCTGTCACGGAAAGACACCTCTGTCCTCTGCTCCCTTCCCATATTACTACATCTCACGTCTCAGGTAGGGGAATCAAGGGTCACGGATGTCCCCAGTGCTCTGGACAAAATCCCTGCAAAGCTTTGGTCTGCAGGCCCAGATGACATTGGCCACCTTAAAGTCCCCCCTGTTGTGGTCACACTTCTACCAGGAGCTGCGCCCCCTCGAAGACCCCAGTACCCACTGAAACCTGATCAGGCCCTCGCCATTTCCAAGCAAGTGGAAAGCCTCCTGGCCAAGGGAGCCCTAGTCAAGTGCAACACTCCCCTCTTCCCTGTTAAGAAGAAGACTGAAAAGGGGCAACCTGATCAGTACCGTATGGTCCAGGATTTACGTGCTGTTAATGATGTCACTGTCAAGGATACAGCGGTTGTTCCTAATCCACATACCCTGCTGTCACAGGTTCCACCCTCTGCCACAATCTTTACTGTGGTGGATCTTGCTAATGCATTTTTCAGTGTGCCCCTGGACCCATCCTGTCAACACCTCTTCGCCTTTACCCATGAAGGCCAGCAATACACATGGACTGTCATGCCTCAGGGGGCTCAAAATTCCCCCACTCAGTTTGCCCAAGCCATGTCAATGGTCCTTGAACCCTGGCAAAAGACTCACACAGATGTTGTCTTGCTCCAGTATGTTGATGACTTACTTCTCTGTGCTGCTGATCTTCAAACTGCTGAACGTGTTTCTGAAGACCTCCTTTGCTTCTTGGCTGAAGAAGGCTGCAAGGCCTCTAAATCAAAACTCCAGTAGTGCCGGCCCTCTGTGGTCTTCTTGGGACATTGCCTTTCCCATGGCACCCGCCACCTCACCAAAAACAGGATCTTGGCCATTTTGAATCTACCAATACCTTCAGCTCATCAATCTCTCCATGCCTTTTTAGGCCTCATCACGTATTGCAGGTCCTGGATTCCTGAAGCTTCTCAACTAATGCAACCACTATACGATGCCCTAAAGAGCGAGCCTTTTTCACTCTCACCACATGCCATCACCTGCTTCACTGCCCTGCACCAGCCTTGGGCCTACTGAACTACCAGCTGCCCTTCAAGTTGTTTGTGTCTGAAAAATTGGGCCACGCTTCCGGAGTTCTTACTCAAAAACATGGCTCCAGACAGAGACCCATTGGATACTTCTCTTGTATGCTTGACCCTGTAGCCAGAGGCAGTCCCTTCTACCTGAGGGCAGTGTTTGCTGCTAGTGCCCTCTTGGACAAAACTAATGACTTCGTCCTTGGTCATTCTCTGACGGTCGTGGCTCCACATGATATTTCTACGATCCTTCAACAAACCCAACCAAAACATCTTTTTTCCCAACGTCATCTATGTTTGCAAACCTCCTTGCTCCTACCTGATAACGTTACCTTACAACGCTGCTACTCTCTGAACCCGGCCACTCTTCTGCCACTTCCCAAGGGTGGAGTGGCACAGTATTGGTACAGCCTGGATGTCAACCCAGATCCCCGGATGGAATTTCAACTACCTACTCTTGCAACTCCACATGATGTACAACCAGAGAGCTTGTTACACTGTACCTTGTGGTTCAAAGACAGCCCAGGCCCTGATGTGGATTATGAAGAAGAACTATTTCAGCTTTTGAAAATTCACATTACACTGACAGACTTGCTGTGGGACTCCAGAGGCAACATGGTCCTGCTGGTACACCTCCCAACAGAAGCATCCCACCTTTACCGGCACTGGGAGACAGCTGTCCCACACATATCCCTCACCAAGTCCCCTGATCTCTCATGGAAAAATCTAGGCCCAATGGCCAAGTCCTGGAGTGCAACAACCCAGGAACAACTTGAATCAATGGGAGTAACTAAGAAGATTATCAACTGCAGTACAGCTGGATATCCTCGATACCATACAGAGATTTGTGAAGATCTCCCTTCCATGGAGCAAGACTCAGAAGCCCCTCATGATTGCTTTGAACAGATGAAGATGGAAACCACCCATTTACCAACTGTACACGAGACTGCTCTGCTTAATCCAGATCGGATACTGTTTGTGGATGGTTCCAGATTTGCTGATGAACAAGGGCAATATCACACTGGATATGCAGTTACCACAGAATGTCAAATACCACAGGCAGCCGCACTTCCGCCAACCAAATCAGCTCAAGAAGCCGAACTGACAGCCCTCACAGTGGCCTGCAAGCTATCTGAAGGTCTATGTGTCAACATTTACACAGATTCAAGATAAGCCCTGGGAGTGGCACACGATTTTGGCCTGATTTGGAAAACCAGAGGATTTCTCACAGCCACCGGTACTCCGGTGAAACATGGGACAGCCATTGAAGGACTGATGGATGCCCTGATACTTCTAACAGAAGTGGCAGTGCTAAAAGTGAAAGCCAATGGGAGACTGAATTCAGAAGAAGCACGAGGCAACCACTTAGCTGATCAAGCCGCCAAGGAAGCAGCATGACAAGGGTGGAAAGTGGACAGAAGAGTGGCCACTGAAACAACACCCATCTACACCATGCAGACATTGCCTACAGATCTTAGACTTCTAAAGGAACAACAAGCTGCTGTCACCCCTCAAGAGAAACAAAGTTGGAAGAACAGAGGGGCTATTCTCCGAGATGATGTCTATACCATCAATCTTAAGTTCTGTCTACCCAAGAATATGTACCCAGCTGTTGTCCAATGGGCCCATGGGCCTGCCCACCTGTCAAAACATCTGATGAACTCTCTGATTGCTAAATACTTTGAAGCACCAGGTATCACTACTCTGACACAGAACTATTGTAGATCCTGTACAATTTGTGCTAAATGCAACCCTGGGAAGATTGTTAAAACTGCACCCAACCACTTGGCCAAACCACAGTACCCTTTCCAGAGGATACAGATTGACCACATCCAGATGCCAAAGAGTGAACGCTATGAATACGCACTAGTCATTGTGGATATGTTCTCAGGGTGGCCAGAAGCTTTCCCGGTGGCCAATCTTACCGCAAGGACTACAGCTAAACATCTTCTGACGGAAATTGTCTGCCGGTATGGAGTTCCAGAAGTGATTGAAAGTGACCAAGGAACCTCCTTCACCACCTCATTGACACGGGAAGTCTGGGCAGCACTGGGGGTGACCCTTGCCTTCCACACACCTTATCACCCACAGAATAGCGGTAAGGTAGAACGCATGAATGGCACGTTGAAAGCCAGAATGCTTAAAATGTCCCAGGAGACCAATATGCCCTGGCCCAAGAGTCTTCCCCTAGCACTGTTCAGCGTACGATATACCCCTAGAGGGAAGTTCAGCCTATCCCCCTACGAGATTCTGTTCAGTACAGTACCAAGGTTAGGTTGTTATTTTCCCCAACAGCTTCAGATCCAGTCAGATGCTATGGTAGACTATGTAACTGCTCTTTCTCATGCCTTAACCAAAATCCATGCCCAAGTATTTTCTTCTAGTCCAGATCCTGAGTTGAATACAGGTACTCACAAGTTGCTCCCTGGTGACTGGGTTATGGTCAAGAAATTCCTCAGGAAACATACTCTCGAACCAAGATTTGATGGTCCTTATCAAGTGTTACTAATCACAGCCACTTCAGTAAAGTTGGCTGGAAAGAGTTCCTGGATACACGCTTCGCATTGCAAGAAAGTGCCTACTCCAGAGGAAGCCACCCCCGCAGTATCATGAGCTTCCTGTGTTTTCTTTTGCTGCTAGGCCTGATAGAGGCCCAACAAGTTGCTATAACTAAAGACAACCATGTTTACACGTTCTGGTACAATTCCTCAAACACACATGTGGCCACATTTACTTTTGATTATTGTGATATTGTTTCTTGTACTTTCCCACAAACACAACACTCTGCTATATACAAAGACATACCCAACAAGAAAGACCCATACATTTGTGTAACTGGAGACCATTGGGGATATCATTGTAGTCCCTGGAAATCAGCCAGGTGAAATACTGGTAGACCTTGGTACTATAAGCCCCAATGTGCTTTAGACAGAGTTGACGGAAATGGGAAATCCTTGTTATATAGAATAACCCTGATTAAACCTGCAGGGTTAACCCCGATGAAGCTCACTTTAAATATAGAACATCCCAGCCCAGGAGATGCTGGAGAATATGTAATGGGTATGTACTGGAAGGGAGGTGGGTCACATAATCAATTGGGAACCTTCCATTTACAAGACATGCTCACCTCACCTGACTGGGTGAGTACTACCCACATGACTATCAACCCACTGAAGCTTCACATTAAGACTCTAAATGATATGGTTGCTATTGTTAACCCTACTTTTGAGGACACCATGACAGTGGAAACCGGGTTTTCAGACACTAACCTGTGGCTGGAATGGATGATATATAATGCTAATTCACATAATAAGACTAACTGTTATGTATGTGGCAGGGCTAGACCCCATCTGGGTACAGTGCCCCTCAATCTACCTCCTGATGTAGAGTTGTGTGTTCTAAGTTTCTATGCACAATCAACTACTAATTCATCAACATGTGAGTCATGGAAAAGGGTGCATTCCATCACCCAGGGAAACATTAAACCACCTGATGGAGTCACAGTATACCCAGGTAACTACACCTGTTACTCAGTGCCTAAAAACACTGGTAAGTTCATGGGCAAGTTCCCATCCGGCTATTGTTCTGCCTACCACAACCCACCCATGACGTTATTGGTAAATCATGTCAAAACAGTTGGGGACATATATTGGTTGTGTGGGGATAAACATTTAAGATCCCAATTATCCGGCCTGTGGTGGGGAGAATGCACTTTGACTAAAGCTATAATGCCCATCCATATTATCCCAGATGATTACCAAAGTCCATTTGACCCCATACGCACACATTCCAGAGCTAAAAGGGAAACCCCCATCCGTGGCAGCTTCGACCCACATGTTTACATAGATGCCATTGGGATTCCAAGGGGGGTACCCAATGAATTTAAGGCTAGAGATGAGGTAGCGGCCGGGTTTGAATCCTTGGTCCCATTAATTACTGCTAACAAGAATGTCAATTAAACATAGAAACATAGAAACATAGAATGTGACAGCAGATAAGAACCATTCGGCCCATCCAGTCTGCCCAATTTTCTAAATACTTTCATTAGTCCCTAGTCTTATCTTATAGTTAGGATAGCCTTATGCCTATCCATGCTTAAACTCCTTTACTGTGTTAACCTCTACCACTTCAGCGGGAAGGCTATTCCATGCATCCACTACCCTCTCAGTAAAGTAATACTTCCTGATATTATTTTTAAACCTTTGTCCCTCTAATTTAAGACTATGTCCTCTTGTTGTGGTAGTTTTTCTTCTTTTAAATAAAGTCTCCTCCTTTACTGTGTTGATTCCCTTTATATATTTAAATGTTTCTATCATATCTCCCCTGTTGGATTAATTATATCTACTATAACCAACAACGGTTTGTTAATTATACTAAAGATGCCCTACAGGGCTTGGCAGAACAACTGCAAGCTACCTCCCAAATGACATTCCAGAATAGAATGGTTCTGGATATGATCCTAGCGGAAAAGGGGGGCGTATGTAAAATACTCCCCGATACCATGACATGCTGCACCTTTATTCCAGATAATACTGGACCCAATGGTAAAGTAACCATGGCAATAGAGAAATTGGATAGTCTCTCCGATGAACTACAGAAGAATTCTGGGATCACTAATACATGGGATAGATGGTTTGGATGGATGAATGGATGGCAGAAAACTTTGTTCCAGATTGGGACCGCAGTCCTCACTGTATTAGTTCTCTTCCTCTTCTTGACTTGTTGTGTACTACCTTGCATACAGAAGTACCTACAAAAGATGGTAGGACAAACCATGGATAATATAACTCCTACATTCCTACACCAAGAACTTGATGACACAGAATGTGATACACCACACACCCCTACAGTCTCACCAATTTAAACAGACAACTGCATTCCTTTAGGGACAGCGTAGGGGTAGCATCTGTCTTTACGGGCAAAAGTCTGTTGTGGGAGATGTAGTGCATTAGCCACTGCGGGATACCCACGGAGTGAAGCGTTCGAAGCCTGTTCAGACAGATGTGCTGTTTAGCCTTTTATTATTTTTCTATAGGGAAAGCATAGGGACAGTCGTAGTTGTCTTTTAGTAAATAGCCATTTTAAGGGGGGACTGTTGTGGAAATAAGATATTAACCTAATTTTTTGTTAGTAAAATGCCTATTTACTCATTTAACTGAATCAGTGCATAAGCTATTAACACATATTTAGACAAAATGGCCACTAGAAGCTTCTAACCCCTCCCTCCCTATAACATCGACTAACTACCTCGTGTAACAAGATGGCGCTGGAATCTGGGGGAGACCCTCATAGTCTCAGTGACATCACCCTTAGTAGGCAGAGCATTAGGGAAACCACTTAACACCTAACCAATTATTGATGTATTATTTCATGTTATCTCTGACAATGCTTATGATGTAATTTTGCTTTAAAAGGGACCTGCCGTCCCCTCTGAATAAACTTTCCTCAAGTTTTTCATCAACCTGAAACCTGTGTCTGGTGTGAATTACTTCAGGGAGCATGCACGCATTGTTTCTTAATTTGGCCAGGGGCAGATACACAAAATAACCAATTTATTGATTGATTTCCTCTTCAATATATATATCTCATTGCCAATATTTACTGGTTCAAGTTAAAAGACTGTTACTTTCCAACAACAGGAAACACCTGCTCTGTCAAAACTATATTGAAGTCTAACAGACTGTACTACTTTCTGCTAATTAAGCATTTCTTATTTTAATTTATTTCTAAATGCTATATTCTTGTGAAGAAATACTGAAACAAGATTCTCATTATTTATGCATTGTTATTTCAAATCCTTATTGCTGCAGAAGTCTGCAAAAGTTAAATTACTTTATTTTGAGAAATTATATTGAGTTCCAAATAATTTTTCACCAAGAGTATTACAATGGCTCTGTAGTGGAGGGGACCAGGATTTATTGCCTGAATGTAAGCAGACAGAAGATCCACCAGTGGGGTGAGGAGCCGAAGCGTTAAGTGGTGTAGCCATAGCTTTTGGTGCCTGGGGACGTGATGACGTGAGACGCCGCACGTGCTTTAGGTGGGCGTGTCCGGAGGGAGGTTGAGGAGAGAGGACGCGGAGACGAGAGCAAGCAATGCCGCTCCGTGCCGTTTTGTGAGCGTGGTCCGGCTTGGTGAAGATCGAAGTGGACGAAGTGGAGGGAGGGCTCGGTGAGGATTCAGTGGGTCGGTGGACCCGGTTTGGAGTGGTGGTGTATGCCGGTTTTTGCTGGGGGTTTGTTGCCTCCGTTTGGACAAATAGTGGCGGTTCCCTCATAGACCGTTAAAAAGGTCAAGGAAGAAATAAAACCAGTTCCTGTATAAATTACTAAACAAAAAACGAAAAAAAAGAAGAAAAAAAAAAAAGAGAAATAAAGAAAGAAAGAATAAGAGAGAAATAAAGGGAAAAGGAGGAAAATACACCCCTCAGTGATCTCCCAAACAGCTTTATATAAAAACTGTGAGTACTTCTGTATTTACTAAAACATTACTGTAAGGCATCATACCTGTATATAATTACTGGCTTGGAAAAAAGAAAAGTGGAAGGAAATCTTTTTTTTCGTTGGAGGAGACTGGCATTAAGTATCTGATTATTTGATCAATTGATTTAATCTAATTCTTTAAGTTCAAAGTTAAAACTTCATATGTGATACCTAGCTATAATTTGCTACTGAGAAGCACTTAAGAAATAAAACAAAATGTCAACCAGGAAAACAACAGAAAAAAAGAAAGAAATTAAGTCAGTTCAACAAACAGAAAAGAGGTTGTCAGGTTTTTTTGCTACTCCTACTAAAGATCTGCAGGAACAGATAATTGATAGTAAGACACACCCAAGTAATACTTCCAATATTATCCAAGAAGTTCCACTTAACCAATTTCCATCAGAAGTTCAAGCAATTGCTTCAATCAATATCCAAGATCAATTTAAGCAAATGTTGGAATTACAATTAAATATATTGAAACAAGAAATGCTTGTAAGTTTCAATGAGATAAAACAAGAAATTAAAAATGTTGCAGTATCAGTGGTGGAAGTGGAAAAAAAATGTGAAGTGTTTGGAACTCAAATTAAAGTAATTAATACGGAGGTGCAGTTTCTAGTAAATAAAGTTGATAATCTTGAAAATAAAATAGCAACTTTGGAAGATAGATCAAGAAAAAGAAACATCAGAATAAGAGGTGTTTCTGAAGAAATCTCCAATGAAAAACTGAGAGAATATTTAAATAATTTATTTGAAGAAGTTTTACCAGAAATACCTACAGATGAACATAAAATAGAAAATTTTCACCGAATACATAAACCAGATACAACAGCCTCACATCTCCCAAGAGATGTAATAGTGAGTTTTTCCTCATTATCATTGAGAAATAATTTAATGAAAGCCAGCCGTATTAAACCCCGAATAAATTCTATTTACAAAGACATAATTTTTTTGCAAGACTTATCTTATCACACCAGGACTTGGAGGAAATCTTTCTCTATCGTGACGGATTTTTTAAGAAAAGCAGAGATCAGATTTCAATGGGCCTATCCAACATCTTTAAGATTTACTTGGAAACAAGAAAGAAAAATTTTTTTGGATGCAAATGAAGCAAATAGTTGGTTAACAGGTATCAATAAAAAAGCTTGAAGGGTCTGTTGCGGCGGAGAGGAAGATGGAAGGAAGAGAGAAGAGAGGAGAAGAGAGAGGAAGGAATGAAAAAAAAAAAAAACTAACTTTTTTTTTTTTTGTTGTTTTCACTCATATAGAATCACTTAATTGTGCTTTGCACAATTTGCTAATCTGTTGATGTTATTGGGGACTGTTTTCACTTTAAGGCTACTAGTCAATTGAGAATTAAGTATATGCACATAAGCATGTGGAACATAAGGATTTAAAAGCAAATATGTCTAAGTATTAGTATTAATTAGATTTGAACTTAACGAGGTGGTTAAAAGAAAATTATTCACATGTATTAGTAAGTTAAGTAGAAATAGATTTATTTAAAGTAAAGAATTACAGAGTAACTGATTTAAGTATAAAATAATGGAAGAAATTTTTTTTTTTTTTTTTGTTGTCCTCACTTATATAGAACTACTTAATTGCGCATTGCACAATTTGCTAATCTGTTGATGTTATTGGTGACTGTTCTCACTTTAAGGGTACTAAATAATTAGGTATATGCATGTAAGCATGTGGAACATAAGGACTTAAAAGTAAACATGTCTAAGTATTAATATTAATCAGATTTGTACTTAACGAGGTGGTTAAAAGAAAATTATTCACAGGTATTAGTAAGTTAAATAGAAATAGATTTATTTAAAGTAAAGAATCACAGAGCAATGAAGCTAAGTATAAAATAATGGAAGAAATTTTTTTTTATTTTTTTTTATGAATAATTAATAGGTTTATTGATGTAATTGTTGGTTGTTCTCACCTTAAGGGTACTAACTAATTATGTGGAAAAAAGTAGATAAAAGCAAATATGTTTAAGTATTAATCAGTTTCTAATTTAAAGAGGTGGCTAAAAGTAAATTATTCATATGTATTGGTAAGATAAGAAGATATAGATTCACTTAAGATACAGAATTGAAAGTTAATGGAGTTAAGTATAAAAGAGTTTTCTTTTTTTTTTTTTTTTTTTTTTTCTCTCCCTCTTGGAGAGGGATTGCAAATTTGTAAATATTACTACCTCTTTCTGGATACGCCCACTTAGTGTCTAATTTAAAGACACAGTAAAGACTGAATTTCTATATGAAAATTTACAGTCTTTGTGATAAAAAAGGAGGATTTCCTCCTATGATTTTAATATTTTGTTTTGTGTGTTTGTGCAGATATGTTTATGCAGCAATAGGGAAGGGTAACGGTTATCGAGTGGAAAGGGATGCAGGGAGGTTTTTGAAGATAATATGATAAAAATGTTTACACTTAATGTTCAGGGATTGAATACTATAGCGAAAAGAAATCTATTGTATAAATACCTCAGTGAAAAACAATTGAATTTAATATTCTTACAAGAAACTCACTGGAGACAAGTGGATAAACAAAATTGGGGGGGTAAAAGATTTCCACTTATAATTCAAGCTTCCAATAAGGAAAAAAAAATGTGGAGTAGCTGTGGTATTTGGAGAAAAGATTAAAGTTGAAGTAATCCATCAAATACAAGATACTAAAGGCAGGTATTTAATAATAATATGCAAAATTGACTCTGTACTTTTTACATTATGTAATATATATCTTCCTAATCATTTACCAGTTGCTTACTTAAAAACAATTTTGGAAAAAGTAGATGAAGTTAAAGTGGGAAAGTTAATATTGGCAGGGGATTTTAATGCTGTATTAGACCCTCAGATAGATAAAAAATTAATGAAAGGAAATACTTTAAATCAGATGGTTATAAAACAAGCAAAAGCCTTAAAAAAAATTAAAGATGAATATAATTTATTCGATATTTGGAGAATTTTTAATCCCAATGAGAGAGACTATACGCATTTTTCTAAAGTGCATTTTTCCTATTCAAGATTGGACATGATTTGGGTCGACCCAAGTATTATTGATATGACCAAAAAAACAAAGATTGACGAGATAGTTTGGACAGACCACAATGGAGTTTTTTGTGAAATGATTTTTAGTACATTTAAAAGAGAAGCCTATACTTGGCGGTTAAGAGATAATTTGCTTTGTTGTGAATTAAAAAAACTCATATAAGAGATAATATAAAAAATTATTTTAAAGAAAATATCTCAGAAAATATTGATTCATCTATTTTGTGGTGTGCCTTTAAGGCCGTTATAAGAGGTCATATTATCAAGTTACAAAGCCAACTTGACAAAAATAATACTCTAGCATTTTTACACACAAAATTAAGAGATTTGACTCACATCAATAAACAATCTCCATCTCCTGAAATTTATGAAAAAATATTAGAACTTAAAGAAAAAATAAAGCAAAAATTAATGGATACGATAGCTAAAAATATGGATAGATTAAAACTTAAATATTACTCCAAAGGCAATCGAGCTGAAAAGATGCTATCCCAAAAACTTAGAAAACAAAAAGGACAAAATAAGGTAGACAAAATAATACAGAATGGAAAAATAGCACTAACCCCTAGAGAGATTGGAAAGTGTTTTAATGAATATTATGCCAATCTATATAATATTCCTCAGATTAACACAGATGAGGATATTAAAAACTATTTAAATAATATAAAGAAGCCTCAATTAACTTCTATTGAAAATGATTTCTTAAATAAACATATAACTATGGAGGAGACTATGAAAGCAATAAATGATTTAGAAAGATCTAAAACACCAGGCCCGGATGGGTTTAGCAACCTATTTTATAAAACATTTAAAGATTTAATATGCCCACATTTGACCTCTGCTTTCAACATAGCGGCAAACAGAGGATTTTTACCAGCAGAGATGCTTAAAGCTAATATCTTGCCTATTCTAAAAAACGATAAAAACCCCACTGATATCAAAAACTATCGTCCGATATCTTTAATAGATGTTGACACTAAGTTATACGCTTCGGTTTTGGCTGCCAGAATAAAAAAACTCCTTCCACTAATCATCCACAAAGATCAAATAGGATATGTTCCAGGTAGAAATTCCTATACAAGTATAAGGAAAATTATTAATATCTTGGATGACGCAAATAGATATGATGTTCCAGTTCTGACTCTGTCGATTGATGCTGAAAAAGCATTCGACAGAGTCAGCTGGAAATATTTAGAAGCCGTCCTACAACATTATGGATTGGAAGGTTGGATTAAGAAAGCTATAATGGCACTATACGTAAATCCTGTTGCACGAACTATTGGACCTAATATTGTCGCCCCATGGTTCCAACTTAGAAATGGTACCCGACAGGGTTGTCCCCTTTCACCATTGCTCTACTTGCTGACTATCGAGCCATTGGCTGAGAATATTAGGAATAATAAAGAGATCCATGGTTATAAAATAATGGATGAGGACCAAAAAATTAGCTTATATGCTGATGACATTTTAATTACTCTTACAAACCCTAAAAATTCTTTAGAACGCATAATGCAAGAAATAGAGCGATACAGCTTTATATCAAATTATAAGTTAAATACAAATAAATCTTTGATATTAGATGTTAACCTAAATAAAAAGATACAACAAGAGATTAAAAACAAATATGATTTTATTTGGGTTAAAGAAAGTATGGATTACTTAGGAATTAAAATAACCAGAGAGACAAATAAGATCATGGAAGTAAATTTCCTAACATTATTATTAGATCTCAATAAATGGTTAAAAGATCGTAGAAACCTAAAGATTACTTTTTGGGGGCGAATAAATGTTATCAATTCATACGTTATACCAAAGTGGAATTATATGTTTCAAATGTTACCTCTCCATATTCCAATCCATTGGCTTCAATTAATACAAAGAAGTTTTACTCAATACATCTGGAAAGGCAAGAAGCCGAGATTGAAACAGTCAATATTAGTCCAGAAAATATATAAAGGTGGACTTGATTATCCACTCATAATGAATAACTTTAAAGCAGCTATTATTCTACATGTTTATAGAATGCAAATGAAAGAAAATAAAGATGAGGGATGGTATAAAATGGAATTGAAGGCAGGAGAAGTTTCTAGCTTAGATTGTTTAATTTGGAATATAAATAAAATGTCAAAGAAAAAAGAGTATGCCAGTATTATTCTAACTCAATTATTGGAAAATTGGTTAAAAATTAAAAAAGTAATGAATATAGAAAAAAAAAGTTCCAAGTTATTTAGAGTTAGACATTGTAGAAAAACAAGTGGAAGATTTAAACCTAAATAATTGGAAAAAAGTAGGGATAACGACTCTGGACCAATTATTGACAGAAGGATCAATTAAAACCTTTGCTCAAATAACAGAGATACATAATCTCCCTCCTAGAGAGGTGTTTAATTTTCTAAGACTTAAAAGCTATATTAATACACATCTTATAATACCAAAATCTAATCTAAGCAATTCGATAGATTTATTATTTACATCAAAAAAAGTCAATAAACCACTTTCCAAAGCTCTAATACTAATTAAATCAATAGCTAAAGACACAAATCCTACTGCCATACAGGCTTGGAAACAAGACTTGAATATCGATATAAATCTGAATCAATGGGGTTCTTCAATGATGGATGTTAAGAAGAATATACATTCATTAAATTTATTAGAAACGCACTTTAAAGTTTTAAATAGGTGGTACTTAGTACCAGCTAAATTGAATAAAATTTACCCTCTAGTAAATCCTATCTGTTGGAGATGCAATAGTATTAGAGGCAATTTTAGACATATTTGGTGGGATTGTTATAAATTAAAAAATCTCTGGTTGAAAATGCAGCATTTTATATCTAACAATTTAAAACTCGAGTTGATAATCTCTCCAGAGGTAGTTCTACTTCATCTAAATTGGCCTCATATGACATATGAATTAAAAGCAATTCTTATACATCTGTTTTTAGCGGCTAAAATAGTAATTGCGAGATGGTGGAAAAGGGATTCAGAAGTCCCCTGGAAGAAAGTCAAAATTCAACTCGAGTTTCAGATTAGAATGGAGCTGATGCTAAGTAAACAAAGATTAAGCAATAAGATTTCTGTTTGGTCAAAGTGTATTGAGATGATTGATGTATAAAATAATGTCGCTCAATTAGTAGTAGAATAATTCCATGAACATTGTAAATAATTATGAGACTTATCTAAATGATATTACCACTCTACTATGGAAGTCTTTCTGATGTATTTTTCTTCTCCCTCCCCTATTTTGCTGCTGTGTTGTTTTTTTGTATTATAAATGTATATTTGTATGATATTTGTATTTGTATGATATATGTATTTAATGAGATTTAAAAGAAAAAAATTTAAAATAAAGATTAAATATTCAAAAAAAAAAGTGGTGTAGCCATAGGATTTTTTCAAGTTTCCTTTTTGAATGGAAGCAACTTTTGACAGAGGCAGATATAGCAGGCATGCCGTGGAGTCTATCTCGAACCCTAGGTATTGTTCAACTTGTGCAGGTTCGAGGGTCAATTTTTCCTGACACACTACAAACCCCTGAGATTTGAGAAAGTCCAAAATAAATCTCATTTGAAATACAGTCAAGAGGCCGAAATGCAGAATATCTGCAAATCGTGTAGGCAAATCGGGCACCGTATTCCCAGGGATCATAAGGGAGCCATGACTGGTTTCAGCAGTTTAGTGAAACACCAAGGGGCCGAGCTCAGTCTGAACACCAGGCAGGTGAACTGGCAGGTGGATCCTCACCAGCAGAAATGCAGGAATCTTCGGCAAGACTGGGCTATCGGTACCGATAGGTAGGCATCCTTGAGATCCAGACATATGAACCAATCTTCTTTATTAGGAGGTCGCCCAGGAGGTGGATGCTCTCCATCTTGAAATGTCAGTAGACTACAAATGCGTTGAGATGTCGTAGGTAGATAACCGGATGATAATCACCCGTCTTTTTCCGTACCAGAAAAATGCTACTGAAGAGCATCGGGAGCATACTGTACTGCGCCTTTCAAAAAAAAGCATTTGAATTTTCTTGTCTGAGGAGTTCATGAACTTTGGACACCCGAAGAGGGTGCAGCATGTGTGGTTGGACTGGGGTGGAGGAGAATTCTATGATGTAGCCTCGTTCCATCTAAAGGATCCAGGCATCCATCAAGATCTCCATCCAGTTCTGGAAAAAGAGACAACCTCCCTGCAGTTAGAATTATGTAATGGAAATGTAAAACGGAACCCACCTATGGGAAAGTGGCCACATCCTCTTCCTAGGGAGCTAGGCTTGGTCAATTATCGGAAGTGTGAGTGTTGCTGGTATGTGGAACTTGGGTAGAATGAGGATGCGTGAGGGTTGGACCTTAATCCATATGTCCAGAATCAGCTGGTAGCATGGCCAGTCTGCTGGCCAGACCTTCCAAAAACACCACATGTTGGTGGGGGTCTAAAGACCTGACATAGTGACATTTGGACCTTATTAAATGTTGTGAAGAGAAACACGTGCTTCTTTAATTCTGCAATGAATTAGTCGCCAAACAAGAAACCGTTGGCTAATGGGCCTAGTTCCTTAGGAGTTTATAAGCTTGGCATCAATCTGCAACAATGTCGCTCTGCGTCTCGCAGTGCAGAGGGCTGCGTTGGTGTTGCCTAGTAAGTATATGCTACGTTAGGCACAATCACGCACTTCATGCAGATCAAGTTGCGTACCCTGAGATAGTGCCACATCTGCAAAGTATAAGATTTTTGCTAAAAGTCCCAGAATGTCAAGTAGATTGTCCTGGGTGACCTTCAATCCTTTTCAGTCCCTTTGTGGAAATCACGCCCCGTCTGAGACATGAAGATCATCACCATTTGTGTTGAACTGTGGCATTATCACAATCTTGTCAGGCAGAGTGGTTCGTGGGCATTCAACCCGTAGTCTAGCCCTGACCTCTTGTTTTAAAGGGTTGCGCATCCAGAAATGCATGAACTTTGCCAGGTGGTGCAAAATACTTCTTCACGTATTTGGAGTCAGGGAGTGGCAAGTCCTGGAAATCGTCCCAGCCATCAGATTCAGAATCATCCACCCTCCACTTTTTCAGGACATCCAGTGTATTATCATCTTCTCTGGAGGAAAGCACGGGGGGAGGGAGTTCAGGTCTCGCCACACGTTTGGTGCATTTGGCTGTTTCCTTCCCTTTAGACCTGACTGAGAACAAGACGTCCGTCCTGTGGTGTTTGGGGATGAAAGGGAGATCCCTAGCAGACAACTCAGAGCCCCCTACTTCTTTGTCCTGTGGTGGAGACATGCTTGTGTTTGGAGCAGATACCTCAGGAGGAGGTTGGATGAGCATTTTGGAGAGGCACTTTCTCCAAAGATGCTGCCACTGCAGCCCTGAGCATGGACTGAAAGTCCTGAGTTAGTGGTGATGTGTCACTCCTGTCCATGGAGGAGAGGGCATGAATTAGCATTCATGCAGGCAGACAAAGCCTGGTGGAAATTCCCCTAGTAGTACAATCGGGGTATGCCAAGGTTAAACGTTGTGCCAACCACAGCAACAATTATATGGGGTGACTGTGTCAATAGAACAATGTGAGGGTTCACTGCCGGTTGTGGAGAGCGGCCAATATGTCAGGGACTGACACCCTGAAGTAGGGGGAGATGCTGAAAGCCTCCAGGAATGCAGTGGTTAACCCTGTTTGGCCCAGACGAGGAGGTAACAGGCAAGCAAAGCTAGTCCACCAGTATGAACAGGTGGGATTCCCAAATGGGTTGTGGTACCTAGTAATTCCCTCAGAATATGTAAATGGTCCTCAGAAAAAAAGGGCTCACCCTAATAGTACTGCAGGGTCCACCCCTGCATGCAGCTGTGATATTCAGTCTGCACTAGAAGGCAAACACAGGTGACAACTGTGTATATGTGAATATAAAGACTGCCAGTGCAATCAGATACCAAATTAGTATAAAACACCTTTGATGGATTTTCTTACTTGGGAAAAGCAGAGCAGTCTTCTGTACTTTCCCTTTAAGAGTCAGAGGAATCCCTGTAGTCAGTGCAGGGGTTAATCCTGAATATAATCCTGTTACAGGAGCAGGCTTGTAGTTAGGCCACACCTGCCCGCCTGAAACGAGATGGAAAAAAATGGACCCTGTGAATCTCACGGCCTCCGAGATCCAAGATGGAAACCACTCACTGGGCTCACTGGCAAAAACTCCACGGGCCCAAGCGAGTGGCGGAATGCGGTAACTGAGGTCTCTGCTACCCAGCCACCCACTGCCCAGAGAATTAAGCCCAATAAGGGAGGAATAGGCTGTAGCGGAGAGCTGGTCTTACACAGCCTATCTCCACTTTAGATCCCAGTAAGGCTCAGGAACAAGTATTATAAATCCACAGGGTAATATTTACAGCAGGCAAAATACTCCAACAATATCCCAACCTCAATCCCAATGACTCTACGACACACAGCATCAGGAGCAGAACTGAACTTTTAATCACATTGTTTCCTTATAAAGGTTTCTCCCATGCAAGGGAGGGATTTACAATAATTAGGACAGTAACCAATGGTACAGTAGTTACCTCCCATACATCCCCTCCCCTCAGTGTGACACTTAATCCACTTATTTCTGTTACAGTTTTCCTTGTTTTCTGGATGTACCCCAAAACTGTGGGGTGCAAGGATCTAAGTGGCATCCCCTGGTAGCCCTGACCAACATACTCAAAATTCACCCAGATCAGACCAGGGGTTCGGGAGTTATGGGGAATAAACTATTTGACCGACCGCACACGAGGTGGTAGCCGAAAAGGGTTCCATGTTTTTTGGCCCTGCGGTCGATCTACGTTCGGAAGGTAAACATTCACAAATCTTTGCCATCCATTGCTAGTAATGCATTCGTATGAATCCACTTGTTCGGTAGGTTGAACTCACCGAACGAGGGGCTAATTGGCCCCTCTGTTCTGGAGTTATGGAGCTTTGGAGGTCTAAGCGGTGTTCGGGTAATCGAGTGTGCGATTTGAGTTCTAGACACTCGACGACCAAACACCGCTGAGAGTTCGTGCGTAAGATGGCCGCCGCCACGTGTTCGTTATCGAATGGCGGCCGCCCAGATATAGGAATAAAGCACCGATTAACTGCGGTTAGAGAAGTGTGAAAGCCTTAATGAGGTACACACTTCTCTCTGGGGTGGTCTACTGATTCGGTAGTTTTCATTTGTATGAAATATGGATGGAAACTACCGAACAAACATACGAATTCCACATACAATTTCAATTACACAGGAAAATAAACACATGAACAGTCTTTTAAGCACAATCCCGGAGGACAGTCCAGTGCCATCCGCTACACTGCTCCCCCTTTCCCACAAGCCGGCATACACAGTCTGATCCAACACGGATCGGCTTGGGAATGTCCAGGCGGCTCACGGATCATTTTTCAAGGTCAGTTTGTCTGGACAACCCGTCAGCATTGCCATTCTGTTTTCCCGGGCAGTACTGGATGTTAAAGTGAAACGGCTGCAGCGCCAAACTCCAGCTCAGCAGCCGGGCATTGTCCCCTGCCACCCGGTTTAACCATACCAATGGGTTGTGATCCGTGAGCAGGGAAAAGGACTGTCCATACAAATAGGGTTGCAACTTCTTTAAGGCCCACACCACAGCCAGGCACTCCTTCTTGATGGCGGCGTAGCTCACTTCTCTAGGTAATAGCTTCTGGCTGATGTAGGCTACGGGTTGTTCTTCGCCATCAGCTCCGACTTGGCTTAATACTGCCCCCAATCCAAACATAGAAGCGTCTGTGTGAACAAGAAAACTTGTAGTTGGATTGGGAGCTGACAAGACAGGGACATTGATAAGTGCATTTTTCAAAAGTTGGAATGCCTGCTCACACTCCGGGGTCCAGGTTACTTGGCGGGGAAGGTTTTTTCGGGTAAGCTCAGTAAGGGGTTTGACCAGGGCGCTATAGTTGGATACAAATTTTCTGTAATACCCGGCGGTCCCTAGAAACGCAAGGACTTGGGGGTTGTGCTACGGCCTCTACTTTTGCGGGTTCAGGCCTCTGCTTCCCGCAACCTACTCTATGTCCAAGGTACTGTACCTCAGCCATACCTATGCTTCATTTAGCAGGCTTCAAGGTTAATCCGGCTTCTCGGATTCTATCTAACACCGCTCCTATGTGGGCCAGATGTTCCTGCCAGGTATTGCTAAAGATAACAATGTCATCTAAATAAGCACAGGTGTAATCCTGAAACCCATCTAGGAGCCGGTACACCATCATCTGGAAGGTGGCCGGTGCGTTTTTCATCCCAAACTGCATTATCTTAAATTGGTATAAGGCGAATGGAGTGACAAAGGCAGACTTAGGAATGGCGTCTGGGGCCAGGGGGATCTGCCAATACCCCTTACAGAGATCAATGGTCATGAGGTATTGGCCCCTGTTCATCCGGTCTAACCGTTCATCAATCCGGGTCATAGGGTATGCGTCAGATACTGTTTTTTCATTTAACCTCCGGTAGACCACGCAGAAGCGGGTCGTGCAGTCCCGCTTGGGCACGAGGACTACAGGGGAGGCCCAGGGGCTATCTGACTGCTCAATCACCCCCAGTTGGAGCATCTCCTCAATCTCCTTGCGCATGCTCTTCCTTACCGCTTCAGGGAGGTGGTAAGGCGTCTGGCACATGGGAAGTTGTCCTGGGGTTTCTACCCAGTGAGTGGCCAGAGGAGTGTACCCAGGTATATTGGAGAAGGTTTCCTGTTTCTCCTTTAGTAACAGTTGCACCTCGGTACGCTCCTGTGGGCTTAGCCGATCCCCCAGAGTAACTTCCCCCAAATCCCCTGACAGCCGACCGTCTCTCAGCAGATCTGGGAGAAGCAGGTTATCGAACTCTTCAGAGGAGGCGGTACAAATGGCTGTTACCTCCTCTGAACGCTCCTGGTAGGGCTTCATCATATTCACATGGATCATGCGTCGCCCTCCAGTTCCGGCGCAGGAGCCAATTATATACGTGGTGTCGCATCTTTGCTCCATCACTTTATAAGGGCCCTGCCAGGCGGCCTGTAGCTTATCATGTCGGACAGATTTCAAAATTAGAATCTTCTGCCCAACCTGAAAGCTACGGTCCCTAGCGCCCAGATCATACTATGTACGTTGGCGAGTCTGAGCCGCCTGTAGGTTCTCCCTTACAGACTTAGTTAATGCTTCCAGACGATTTCGAAACGCCAGCACATATGGTATGATGGGGGTACCGTCTGCGCTCCGGTCTCCCTCCCAGTGTTCCCTTATCAGGTCAAGGGGCCCTCTTACCCTCCGTCCGAATAGCAATTCAAATGGGGAAAACCCGGTCGATTCCTGCGGCACCTCCCTGTACGCAAATAGGAGATGGGGCAGGAATCGCTCCCAGTCCCTATGGGTGTCTGCGAAGGTTCGGAGCATTTGTTTCAATGTTCCATTGAACCGTTCGCATAGCCCATTGGTCTGGGGATGATATAGGGGGCTAATTATAGGCTTGATGTCACAAAATTTCCAGAGGTTTTGGGTAACTTCCGCAGTGAACTGTGTGCCCTAATCCGAGATGATCTCCCTGGGTAACCCCATCCTGGAGAAAATCTGCATCAGGGCCTCAGCCACTGTCTCTGCATGGATGTTAGTCAAAGCAACCGCCTTTGGATATGGGGTGGTATAATCCACTACTGTTAAGATATACTTTTTACTGGAGGGGCTGGGTCTCTGTAGGGGGCCTATTAAATCTACAGATACTCTACTGAATGGCTCCTCAATTATGGGTAGCGGGTGCAGTTTTGCCTTCCGCCGGTCCCCTCTCTTGTCACACGTATTGCAGTACCTGCGGACTTCCTGACTAACTCCCGGCCAAAAGAAACTTTGGGTCAGTCGGTGCCGGGTGTGACTGACCCCCAAATGTCCGGATAGCGGAATATCGTGCGCTATCCGGAGTAATTCAGATCGGTACCATTGTGTTTCTCTCTGTGGTTTGTAGTGGTCTTTGGCGCAATATAAACTCCTGCACCTCGGTCATCGTCCTGGACATAATATCCGCCGTTGGATTCTCTCCATAGAAGGCCAGTCTAAACTGTAGCTGCCTTTGAAATTCCTCTTGTTCAGATCCATCTGTTGAACTCTGCTGTTCAGGGATTGCCCTGTCCTCGTTTTGGTATTCTGCCATCACCTCTGCAATGAGGGTTGCTTTTCTTTTGTTGCTTGCTGCAATACCTCTTGCTTCTAGTAGGTCTTTTAGTGTGGATCTTTTTAGCTTAGCATAATCACTCTCCATCCGTATTCCATTAGTCCTTGTTCCTTTGTGAATCTGGAACCCACCGCTGCCACCAATGTAGTGGAGAGCTGGTCTTACACAGCCTATCTCCACTTTAGATCCCAGTAAGGCTCAGGAACAAGTATTATAAATCCACAGAGTAATATTTCCAGCAGGCAAAATACTCCAACAATATCCCAACCTCAATCCCATTGACTGGACAACACACAGCAGCAGGAGCAGAACTGAACTTTTAATCACATCGTTTTCTTATAAAGGTTTCTCCCATGCAAGGGTGGGATTTGCAATAATTAGGACAGTAACCAATGGTACAGTAGTTACCTCCCATACACCCCCTCCCCTCAGTATGACACTTAATCCACTTATTTCTGTTACAGTTTTCCCTGTTTTCTGGATGTACCCCAAAACTGTGGGGTACAAGGATCTAAGTTGCATCCCCTGGTAGCCCTGATCTGGGTGACCAACATACTCAAAATTCACCCAGATCAGACCAGGGGTTCGGGAGTTATGGGGAATAAACTATTTGACCGACCGCACACGAGGTGGTAGCCGAAAAGGGTTCCATGTGTTTTGACCCTGCGGTCGGTCTACGTTCGGTAGGTAAACATTCACAAATCTTTGCCATCCATTGCTAATAATGCATTCATATGAATCCCCTTGTTCGGTAGGTTGAACTCACCGAACGAGGGGCTAATTGACTATTGGTCTATTGATTCAGTAGTTTTCATTCGTATGAAATATGGATGGAAACTACCGAACAAACATACGAATTCCACATACAATTTCAATTACACAGGAAAATAAACACATGAACAGTCTTTTAAGCACAATCTAAAGGTTAGAGGTAAAATAATAGGAGAACAGTATAAAACAATCACAGAAAAGTAGTAGATTTAATATTCTAAACTGTGCACAGCAGGAGCAGCAAAGAAAGAGGAGAAGTCAAGCACCACAAGGCTATTTATAGTACATGACTGTTTTCTGATTGGTTTAACTTTATGATTGATCTGTGCTGCTGGAATTTTAAGCAAAGAAAGTTTGCGCAAATTATGAAGCCTCCTGTCGTGGAAAAATTGTAGATAACTCAAAAGTAACAAAGGTAACAACCTGTTCCTAAAGAGGTAACCCCCCAAATACACAAATTATGTGTGGGATTGATCAATTAACACCGAAAATGTTACTTTGAAGTCATAGCTGGTAAAAGTAAGTTCCATTGTTTAACAAATCTACAGTTCACATTCCAAACAAAGACAAGGAATGATCAATTGGTGTGACCAATGTGTGATCTCTCTGTGTTATTTGTGTATTTTGTCTATTGTAAGGCATTATAAAGATCAGATTACATTTTAAATCAAAGTAATAAAA
This sequence comes from Pelobates cultripes, assembly GCA_933207985.1. Classification (NCBI taxonomy): domain Eukaryota; kingdom Metazoa; phylum Chordata; class Amphibia; order Anura; family Pelobatidae; genus Pelobates; species Pelobates cultripes. The sequence continues at coordinate 54,799,033 of OW240923.1, forward strand.
GGAAATTGATAGTTCTGTAGTGTCTACAAACTTTCGCTCACCACTTCATACAAGATTAGCAACTGAAAAGAACATGATGATTCAAATTGAATTAAAAATATACTTCCATACAATGTAAATCACTTATCTTTAGGACCAGTTAAAATAGTGACCCCAATAAGTCTGTATTAGCTGTTTAGCTTAATATTTTGACTGCCACATTGGATTGAGCCTGTGAGCAGTAAATACTGTGGTTCTGTTACAACATTAGTTGCTCCAGTTACTGTGGGATTTTATTTTCAATCATTTTGTCATATGAGAAAAAATGGCTTTTCAAGGATCAGTGAACAATAATTGCTGGGATCATTGTACTAGGTACTATACATCCACTTTAATACTTTCTCCCATTGACCTTTCAGTTTCTGTTTAGATTGTAAGCTTGTGTGTCAAAATGTATTACGCAAAACGTAATAGGAAAGGTTAGTCTGATGTATGAGCAAAGCAAATTGATTATAGTTTTAATTTCAGTGGTTCAAAATAATGATTATATAGAAGAGGAACAATATTTAATAAAAATAACTATGTAAAGGTTAAAGGATCACATTTTGAAGGACCAATTTGAAAGTACAATATACTTTATGGATGCAATACTGCATTGCACATCCATTTAAAGTGTTCCCCAGTATTTTTTAATTGTTTTCATTTACAAAGTATTACTAAAGTAGATGATGTTTTTAACCTCCCTAATGCACCCACCTGCAATGCAATAGGTGGGACACATCTTATAAACAATTAAAATGAGCAATTGAATAGCCAATGTTGTTTAATCATTACAAAGTAAAAACAGAAAAGTGCTGGTGCGCAAGAATACAAATGCCGAGAAACCTTAAGTGTAAAAAAGTGACTCTAAGATGTATATACAATAAGGATGTAATAACCCCAATAGAAGACCATGAGTTTCAAAAATAATGAAATTAATACTTATAGCCTGTCTAATTATATCACTGGTCCCTATAATATGGGAGACAGAAAAACAAGGGGGAAGGGGAGAGATAGCCAGGAGTGGGGCTCATACCACTCCAAACTTGTGAGTCTTTTACTTAACCCCTTAAGGACCAAATTTATGCAATAAAAGGGAATCATGACATGTCACACATGTCATGTGTCCTTAAGGGGTTAAAGAGATATTTTTCTGCTTTTACTTATTGTAGTAATTTTATTGCGCTAGGAGTGCTCCCTTTGTCTCTCCCCTTCCCCCTGTTTTTCTGTCTCCCATATTATAGGGACCAGTGATATTTATAGACAGGCTATAAGTATTAATTTCATTATTTTTGAAACTCATGGTCTTCTATTGGGGTTATTACATCCTTATTGTATATACATCTTAGAGTCACTTTTTTACACTTAAGGTGTCTTGGCATTTGTATTCTTGCACACCAGCACTTTTCTGTTTTTACATTATCTGTGCCTTATTACCTGGGCATACTGTTGGTGCTGGATTTTAACCCAGTTGGTTAACAGTTATTTTAATCTGCACCAACTTTTGTGTGTAATCATTACAAAGGCCCATCCAATGAGCCTTTGGGGCATCCAAAATAACAAAGGTAACATCATGGGTACCAAGTGAGGAATTTTAAATTTAATAATGGGTTACCTTAAGAACCCATGATGGAATAATTTCATTATGTGGTATTTTACATGCAGGGACCATCTCCATGCTGGTAACTGTGAACCTTAGAATTAGTGGCCCCCAACTGACAGATGAGATGTACTACATACAGCCCTTTAAATGTTGCATTTAAATCCATGTCTGCTTTTAACAGGGTTAATTCAATTGATACCTGTGACAAGAGGTGTGACTAGAAAACTGCACTGGGGCCCCCTATGTCCTCCCCACCAGCCCCTCCACATGTCTCATCTCCCTCTGCCTGCTCCTCCACATGTCTCATTCTCCCCCCCCCAACAGTTTCTCCATGTTTCTTACCCACCCCCAGCCCCCCCATATGTCTCTTCCACCCACCGCCTCCATGTGTCTCTCTTATCCCCATACATTTGTGAAAGGCACACAAACTCACTGACAGACAGACAGACACACATACACACACTGTCAGACACACTTGCACACTCTCACAATTTATTTTTTTGAGGCCCACCCAGCCTTTCTACCTTTTGGAGAGCTGGTGTGGGTTTTCTCACTTGGTTCCAGTGTGGGTCTGTGCCGTATTCTGGCAGTTCCTCTCTCCTCCTGCATGCTGTTTAGTTTGCCAGGGACAGAAAGACATCATATTCCGTCTTGCAGCATCACAGAGGGCATGCGAGGGAGGAGAAAGGGACTGCCTGATCAGCCTCCCTAGCCTGCATCCCGTCCTCCCACCCCCTTCTGGTATATATCGGCAGAGTACGCAGCTGCCAGCCAGATAAGCAGGTGCCTACTCTGCCTCACTGAGTAATAGCCAATTTGGGGGTGCCCTAAGTTGGCCAGATGGCCACCTCCTGGGCCCCCTGTGAGAGGGCTTCTCTAGGCGCCCCCACCTTTGGCGGCTCACTATTGCACAGGTCAGCAGAGCGGCCAGGCATCGTGAAGTGGCGGGCCCGGCGACGTAGTAGTTCCGCCACTACCTGGGATTCTCTATTGTCTGCTGGGGAGCACTGCATACAGCTCTTTAAATCCCCCTTTAAATCTTATAACCTGATGCGCATGCACGGTGAGTGCCATTTGTACATTCAAACATTCCCATAAGAAAGCATTGCACTCAATGCTTTCCTATTGCATTCCTTGTCACATGAACATGTTTTATTTGGTCAGTGCAGTGGAAGATAAGGGGCAGACTAGGTTCAGAATTCAGCCCGGTCAGTTAATGGCAGAGCAGTCTAGGTGCCAGGCGGTCCGCCACAAACAATGTAAAGATATATAAGTAGAAAACTGGGATTTCTTTATCCTGACAAAGTCAGACACTCTAATGAAACATACTGATATTAGAAAGCAAAATGTGATGGTGTGATGTGCTATAATAACATATGTGAAGATAACCAATAAAATGGTATATATACACTGGTTATAAATCTCCCGAAATATACTGGTAGTACTCCAGTTAGGAAATAGTAATTCCAGCTTTTAATCACTTAAAAACATAAGCATAAAACAAAACATAGTGTAAAACAGTTTGGCACAATGATAAAAGATAAGGTAATGATGTATATTTTATATCACGGCCAATAAGTGGGAAGGTCTGAGAAAGGATGTGTGTATATAAGGGGCAGACTAGGTTAAAAATTCAGCCCGGTCAGTTAATGGCAGAGCAGCCCACTGTGAGGGGTGGGGCCAAAAGGGGAGCGTGTTAATTGTGGATGTATGTGTATATAGAGTAGTTTGTATATAGAGTGTGTGTGTGATGGGGGTGTGTATATCACTCTGATTGGTGGGTTGAAAGTAACCAGAGAGTTATGAGTCAAATTGCACAGTGTGGGAAAATTCCAAAGAACTTTCCCACACTGTGTGAAATTACACAGAGCACTCTGATTGGCTGGATTTCAAGTTAACCAATCAGAGTGCTGTGACAGGTAAATGTAGAGACTTACCTGTCAGTCCCTTCATTTACCTGTCAGAGCACTCTGATTGGATGGCTTAAACCAACCAACCAACCAACCAGATTGGATGGCTTAAACCAACCAACCAGAGAGCTCTGAGCTGAATTGCAGGGCGGGGCAAGGCTTTATAAGCCCTGCAGAGCTCAGTCTGCACGGAGCCCTCCATGTGTGAAGATGGATTATATTTTTTGCGCTCAGGTTTTTTTTTCTTTTCAAAGTGTGTCAATTATTCTGGATTTTTATTTGGCCTTTTTGAGGGCTGAAAAAAGAAGATTTTAGAAGACATCAGATGGTAAGTTTTTTTTGTTTTGTTTTTTACAGGTACCTATTTATTGGTCCCCCTCACTATTTCTAGGGTGAGTGGGGTAGGTAGGGGTTAATTTTTTTTAGGAGTGGGGTGACTAGGGGTTTGGGGACCCCTAGTCACCTGGGGGTATATTTTTATTTAGGGCCCCCACCCGCCATTCAGGTGTGGGGGCCTGAGGGAGGACAATAGGGCCCCCCTTATTGGTATTTAGGGCCCCCACCAACCGCGCAGGGGTGGGGGCCAGGGGGAAGGACAATAGGTCCCCACCCACCACTCAGGTCCCACCCTTATTCTACTTTAGGGCCCCCACCCACTGCTCAGGGGTATTTAGGTATTGGTATTTAGGGCCCCACCTGCCGCTCAGGGGTGGGGGCCAGGGAGGAGGACAATAGGTCCCCCCCTTATTCTAATTTAGGGCCCCCACCCGCCGCTCAGGAGTGAGCCGGGGGGAGGACAATAGGTCCCCCCTTTATTGGTATTTAGGGCAACCACCTGCCGCTCAGGGGTGGGGGCCAGGGGGGAGGACAATAGGTCCCCCCTTATTCTAATTTAGGGCCCCCACCCACTGCTCAGGGGTGGGGGCAAAGGGGAGGACAATAGGTCACCCCACTTTATTGGTATTTAGGGCCCGACCTACTGCTCAGGGGTGGGGGATGGGGGGAGGACAATAGGTCCCCCCTTATTCTAATTTAGGGACCCCACTTGCCGCTCAGGGGTAGGGGTCTGGGAGGGGAGGAAAATAGGTCCCCCCCTTATTCTAATTTAGGGGCCCCACCCACTGCTCAGGGGTGGGGGCCAGGAGGAGGACAAAAAGTCACCCCCTTTATTGGTATTAAGGTCCTCCACCCGCCGCTCAGGGGTTGGGGCAATAGGACCCCCAGTTTAAAAGCCACCACTCATGCGGCACGGGTGGTGGCTCGGGAGGTGGGGAGAAGTCCCGAAATTCCGAAAAATGCCAGTGCCGAAGTTGCTGAAGGGCCGAAGTCCCGAAAGTTCGGAATGCCAAACTGATCCGAACCGAAAATTTTCCCCATGCACATACCTATAGGAGAGTAGAATTATGGAGGAATACATTAAAGAGTCGCTACAAAAAGGACACATACGTAAATCTTCTTCGCCTGCAGGTGCTGGTTTCTTTTTTGTATCTAAGAAAAGAGGAGATTTATGGTCATGTATTGATTATAGGGCATTATACAAGATCAACATCAAAAACGCTTATCCCATTCCCCTTATCTCAGAATTATTTGACAGACTCCAGGGTGCTAAGGTGTTTACCAAACTTGACTTTAGGAGTACTTATAATTTGGTAAGGATTAAGGAGGGACATAAATGGAGAACTGAATTTAACACAAGAAATGGTCACTATGAGTATATTGTCGTGCCCTTGGGCTTTTGTAATGCTTCAGCCGTATTTCAGAATCTCATTAATGATATTCTCAGAGACTACACCCTGTTCCAAATTATTATGCAAATTATATTTTTCTCATTTACCTAAATAATTGATGTAAATAACAGTCAGCATAATTCTCATGTTATCAACTATTAAGAGTACAATTCAAATTTTATTGAACAAACCTCCTAATGATAAGAGTATTTTTTTTAAACATAAAAAACTTACAATGCACTGTTCCAAATTATTATGCACAGTAAGTTTCAAAACACTTTATAGGTTGTAAAGAACTGAAAATTGTTATTTGTTGTGTTTGCAGCATATTTACTGAAATCAAAAGCTATTTCAATCAAACTTATAACAACATTTTAACTTTTTAAACATTTTAACAGGTCACAATACATTTTAACATAGGACCCCTTATTTGATAGCAGCTTCACAAGTCTTGCATCCATTGAACTTGTGAATTTTTGGACAGTTTCTGCTTGAATTTATTTGCAAGCTGTCAGAATAGCCTCCCAGAGCTGCTGTTTGGATGTAAACTGTCTCCAACCCTCATAGATCTTTTGCTTGAGGATGCTCCAAAGGTTCTCAATAAGATTAAGGTCAGGGTAGGATGGAGGCCACACCATGACTTTCTCTCCTTTTATCCTTATAGCAGCCATTGATGCAGAGTTATTCTTTGCAGCATGAGATGGTAGTTCTTCCTTCTGTACAAGGGAAGAAATTGGTCAGTCAGAAACTTCACATACTTTGCAGAGGTCATCTTTACACCATCGGGGACCCTAAAGGGGCTGACCAGCTCTCTTCCCATGATTCTGGCCCAAAACATGACTCCACCAACGCCTTGCTGACGTCGCAGCCTTGTTGGAACACTGTGGTTGTCCATCAACCATTGACTACCCATCCATCTGGAACAACCAGGGTTGCACGGCACTCATCAGTGAATAGGACTGTTTGAAAATTAGTCTTCATGTGTTTTTCTGCTCAATGCAGCCATTTCTGCTTGTGAGCATTCTTTAATGGTGGCTGAATAGAAAGTTTATGCACAGTTGCAAGACTCTGGAGGACTTTACACCTTGATGTCCGTGGGACTCCAGAGGCACCAGCAGCTTCAAATATCTGTTTGCTGCTATGTAATGGTATTTTAGCAGCTGCTCTCTTGATCCGATGCATGGATCTGGCAGAAATCTTCCTCGATGTGCTTTTATCTGCACGAAACCCGTCTGTGCTCTGAATCAGCCACAATGCACTTAATAGTGCGATGATCACGCTTAAGTTTTTCATGAAATATCTAATGTTTTTATAACTCGTCCAAGGCATTGAACTATTTCACTCTTTTCGGCAGCAGAGAGATCCTTTTTCTTTCCCATATTGCATGAAAATGGTGCTCTGCTTAACCCCTTAACGACGAGTGACGGACAAGGTCCGTCACTCAGGGGATTGCCATAACGACGAGTGACGGACTGTATTAGAGGCAGACCGGGAGCACCCAATCAGGCTACCCCAGCACCGTAGCTTGCTCTGACAGCCTGTCAGAGCAAGCACATGTGCTGCATACACTAACCTTCCGCCTCCCTACACTTCCTGGTTCTGTGTGAAGTTCAGGGAGCCGGAATTGTGATGATCCTGCCCCCTGTGTAAAATAAAATAAAGTTAATTTAAAATCCCACCCCGCTTTACCCATTTTAATGAAAAATTAAGCTAAAAAAAGTTTTAATAACGTTTAAGTAAAAAAAAAAAAACACCCTCCTTTACCCAGTCCAAATAAACATTAACCCCTTCCCTGCCAGTCGATCACTGCCTACAGTGATCAAAATACAGATCACAGTATTATACTGTGATCTAATTTTTTTTAACCCCTGAGAATTAACTTTTATTCATTTTTTAACCCTCAGGGGTTCAATTAATTTAATTAATTAATTTTAAATATTTTATAATTATATATTTTGCTAGCTGAGGTGGGTGGGAGTTATGGGAAAATGGGGAATTTACTGTTAGTGCTGCTTACTGCTAGTTAGGGGTTAATGGTAAAAAAAAAAAGCTTAGAAAAATGTTAAATCTGTAAAAAAAAATTAAGAAAGTTTAGGAAAGTTTAAAAAAATTAATAAGCAAATCAAAAGTTTAAACTAGTTTTTAAAAGTAAAAAAGGTTTCAAAAAGTAAAAAAATAAATTTAAAAACGCTTATTACCACTACACCTGGAACAAACTAGAGAAAAAATGATCCCACGCTAAGGTTCAAAATATGCCTTTTGAATTACCCCAGGGTGTATTCTTTAATAAATAGTATGTGTTTGTGGGGAAGTTTCAATAACCAACCGTCTAAACTACTCCAAATTGTAACATGGACACAGCGTAAAACTTCAAAGTTAGAAAAAAACTGAATGGCTGCGTCTCAAATGCGCCCCTTCAACATCCACATATACATGGAAAAGGTACATACGGTGGTATTGCTGTACTCAGACGACATAGCTGAGCAACATATGAAGTATTATACAGTGGTAGCACACATAAGGTTTGCAAAATATACTGTGCAAACTCACTTTGTGTGTCAAAAAGGCAGAAAAAACACTTATTACCACTACACTTGGTACAAGCTAGCGGAAAAATGATCCCACGCTAAGGTTCAAAATATACCTTTTGAAATACCCTGGGATGTCTTATTTAAGAAATGGTATGGCTTTATGGGGTATTTGGATTATATAGCCTGGTAAAATACTCTATAATGGGACATGGGCACAGCGTAAAAATGTAAAGTTTGAAAAAAACTGGAATGGCTGTGTCCCAAATGTGCCCCTCCGATGTCCACATATACCTGGCAAAGGTACATACGGGGGTATTGCTGTACTCAGCCGACATAGCTGAGCAACATATGAAGTATTATACAATGGTAGCACACATAAGGTTTGCAAAATATACTGTGCAAACTCACTTTGTGTGTCAAAAAGGCAGAAAAAACACTTATTACCACTACACTTGGTACAAGCTAGCGGAAAAATGATCCCACGCTAAGGTTCAAAATATACCTTTTGAAATACCCTGTGGTGTCTACTTTAAGAAATGGTAGGCCTTTGTGGGGTAGTTTTAATTTAAACCCTGCTAAGATGCTTGTAAATTGCACATAGGCCCAGCGTCAAAATTCAAAGTTCGGTAAAAACTGATATGGCTTTGTCTCCTATAGCGTCACAAAATAGTGCCAAAGACATTCATTGGGGGTGTCTTTTTACTCAGCAGACTTAGCCGAGCATAATTTGGGGGGTTTGAATTTAGTGGCACATGTGAAATATACAAAATGCCCAGCAAAAATGCAATCCATATGTAAAAAAGGCACAAAATTATTTTTTATCACATAATTTAGCAAATATTGGTGAAAAAAATGGGGGCATGTTAAGGCACAATATGCACCTTGTGAGATACCCTGGAGTGTCTACTTTTACAAATGGTAGGCTTTTGTGGTTTTTTTTTGAACAGTTAAACTGGTATAATACCCCAAATGAAAGCATAGGCTCATTAAAACCGTCTCTCAAAATCCTACTGTGAATACTGAAAAGGACAGGTCTCCTATATGGCACTGTAGCTTCACGAAATAGTGCCAAAGACATATAATGGGGGTGTCATTTTACTCAGAAGACTTAGCTGAGCATAATTTGGGGGGTTTGAACTTAGTGGCACATGTGAAATATACAAAATGCCCAGCAAAAATGCAATCCATGTGTAAAAAACGCACAAAATTATTTTTTACCATATACTTTGGCATATATTGGTGAAAAATGGGGGCATGTTAAGGCACAATATGCACCTTATGAGATACCCTGGAGTGTCTAATTTTACAAATGGTAGGCCTTTGTGGGCTTTTTTGAACAGTCAAACTGTTATAATACCCCAAATGGAAGCATAGGCTCATTAAATCCGTCTCTCAAAATTCTACTGTGAATACTGAAAAGAACAGGCCTCCTATATGGCACTGTAACTTCACGAAATAGTGCCAAATACATACAATGGGGGTGTCATTTTACTCAGCAGATGTAACTAAACACAAAATAAAACTTTGTACAGGAATAACACACACCAACTTTACAAAATACACATGAGAATTTCTTTGTTATGTCTGTGTGCCAAAAAACCCCCACAATTTTACTCCAATATTTAGCAGAGGTTGGTAGTGAAATGGCTACATAGAAAGTGTCAAAACAACCCTAGGTAAATAGCCTGTGATGTCTACTTTATATAAATATATACTTTTGTGTGGCAATTTTGTTTTCTTTTATGGCTATTAAGCTTACAAGACAAACATACCAAATTCTAAAATCACTCCACATTAAAAGTTTATTTTACCCCTTGTGCGTTGTGACCTGTAACTAACAAAAAAAACTTAAAATCCCAGACACATGATATATTCTGTAAATCAGAACAACTAAATGAATTTATTTTTAATTACTTTCATAAAACCTGCACTAATTATGCACACATTATTATTGCAAAAACTGTAAAAAGAAACACCAAACAGCCAAAAATGAAAAAAATGCTGTTATCATTAAGTGAAAGACAAGCTTCTGAAGCTCTGTCCTTAAGGGGTTAATAATGTGGAACACCCTCCTTTAGTAGTTTTTCCTTAAATTAGGCTCACCTAGCAATCTAATTATCGCAGGTGACCGAGATTGTTTTCAGTGATCAAAAGAGCCCTGAGACACAATGCCATCCATAAGTAAAACTGAAAAACAAAATATTTAATCTTTGTGACACTTAAATAGAATTTGCATAATAATTTGGAACAGGGTGTACATTTATACTTTCGTATTGGTATATCTGGATGATATACTCACTTATTCCCCTGATTTCCAGACTCATCATGGACATGTTAAACTAGTTTTACAAACTTTCCTCTAAAACGGGCTATATTGCAAACGTGACAAATGCCTGTTTGACCAGACGGAAGTACAGTTCTTGGGCTATAATATTTTGGCCTCTGGTTTTCAGATGGACTCACATAAACTAGAAGCTGTTCTACACTGGCCATTACCCAATGGGTTAAAATCCATTCAAAGGTTTATTGGGTTTGCAAATTATTATAGGAGAGTCATCAAAGGTTACTCTACTGTAATAGCACCCATCACCAATATAACTCAAAAGGGGGTTGATTGTAATATATGGTCTTAAGAAGCTAAAGAAGCTTTTGAGCTACTTAAAAAACTATTAGCTTCTGCTGACATATTAGTACACCCTGACACTAGCAAACCCTTCATACTAGAGGTAGATGCCAGTGAAACAGCGGTCGGGGCTGTCCTTTCTCAGAGGGAGAGTCAGGATTCCCTTTTGCATTCTTTTATAGAAAGTTGTTGCCGGCGGAACGCAACTATGATATTGGTAACAGGGAATTGTTAGCCATTATCCTAGCTCTGAAAGAATGGTGAGATCTTTTAGAAGGTTCCAATGACCCTTTCCTGATCATAAATGATAACAAGAACTTGGCATACATTGGAGATTCTAAAAGGCTGTCTTCTAGACAAGCTGGATGGTCATTGTTCTTGTCATGCTTTAACTTTATCATCACGTACAGGCCTGGTCCTAAGAAAATAAGGCGGACACCCTATCTAGGCAATTTGACCTGTAGGCGGAACAAGAACAAGAAACCTCCGCCATCATACCACCTGAATGTATCATGCCTCTACGGTTCTTTCCTTGTCTACTCTTCTTTGTGCTATAATGGCAGCTCAGACTCAGGCACCTAGTGATAAAACTCAAGATAGATTATTTATTCAGTTACTGGAAAGGAGGTACTAAGAGTGTTTCACGATAACATGACAGCTGGTCATCCGGGTATTAATAAAACTGTGCCTGCTTTCTCTAGGTCATTTTGGTGGCCATCTCTTAGAAAGGTCTTTAGAGAGTATCTGGAGGCATGTACTATTTGTGCAGTTTCTAAGGTTCCCCATCAACTACCTTGTGGGCTATTACAAGCGCTTCCTATACACAGTATTCCATGGTCTCATTTGTCTATAGACTTTATTGTGGAACAACCAATTTCTAAAGGCTACAACACCATCCTAATGGTTGTTGACCGCTTTTCTAAATTGTCACACTTTGTTCCGCTCAAACCAATAGTGCGGCTGAGAGAGCCAACCAATCATTGGATAAATATTTGAGACATTTCATTAATGACACTCAGGACAACTGGTCTGATTTGCTACCATGGGTCGAATTCACCAGAAATAATGCAGCCCATGACTCATCTGGACATTGTTTGTTAACAACGGTCATCATCTTACGGTCCTCCCTGCGGTATTCTCTGACACTGCTATTCCCGCTCTGGATGACCATCTCACATGTATACGTGAGACTTGGACTAAGGTCCACATGGCTTTAGAAACAGCTGCTGCTCGTTTCAAACTGCAAGCTGATAAGAAGCGTGGTGCCAACCCTGGTTACCAGGTGGGTGACAGGGTATTGCTCTCCACACGGAATATTAAATTCAAGGTTCCTAGCAGGTTCCCAGGTTAATTGGCCCCTTAATTCAAGGTTCCCAGGTTAATTGGCCCCTTTAGAATAATTTGCAGGATTAATCCTGTGCCTTATTCTCTGGTTCTTCCCACCTTTCTGAGTATTCCTAATATGTTTCATGTATCCCTCCTTAAGCCTCTTATCTGTAACTGGTATACCACGCCTTCTGTCCCTCCCCTTCCTTTGGTTGTTTCTGGACAGGAGGAGTACAAAGTCTCCTCCAGGTTTTCTCGGGGGTCTTTGCAGTATTTGATTGCCGATCGTTCTTGGGTTTCTGCTTCAAACGTACATGCGGGCCGCGAAATCCATTCCTTCCATGACAAGTTTCCCCTCAAGCCTGGTCCTGTCCACTCAGTGGGTGGTCTTTAAGTGGGGGTACTGTCACGGCTCCCGGCTCCTCTCCCGGCGTGGCTGCACAAAAACTAAGCAGCCACTCCGACAGATATTTCTGACCTACCTTGGTCCCGGTGGGCAGCTGCCCGGTCTCGCTACGTTCCGGCCCCAAGCGGGTGCAATGTTCTTAGGAACGCCGGCCGCTGCGGTTTTGGATTTTTATAGGAAACTTACCTTCGCCCACATCAAAGATGGCGCCAATGTGCGTACGATGTTACGTCATAGACGTGCACGCATGTTTTGGGGTAGAGATCAGAGACAGCCAATTACAGCCTAAGGAGGGTTATTTAAACCCAAATTACCTTTTTGTCAGTGCCCTGTTGTGGTTTCCACTAGCTGGTTATCAGAGAGTGTTCCTGATTGCGTTTTTCTAGTATTTGACTTTGGCTTCGTTTTGACTTCCCTGATTTCTGGTATCTTTGACTTCTGGCTTTCCACATCGTTGTGTCTCAATCTGTGTCCCTGATCTTGGCAAGTATTTTGACTATTCTCAGGTGCGTTAAGTCCGGCCATTCTAAGGTCTAGTTAGATGTTATCCTTAGTCCTAGGTGTGATACTATTCTGGGTGCTGGATCAACTATAATCCTGACAGTAACACCTTAGATAGGATTATGAAGATATTAGTCATATAAACACCCCAAAGTACTGATTTATAAGATGGCACTCTTTTCTCATCAAACCCCCTCCTTGCTGTAGCCTCTATTTAATCTTAAGACAAAATTGTAAGCTATATTTTAAATTGTAATATATTCCAAGTATCATAGAAACATAGAAACATAGAATGTGACGGCAGATAAGAACCATTTGGCCCATCTAGTCTGCCCAATTTTCTAAATACTTTCATTAGTCCCTAGTCTTATCTTATAGTTAGGATAGCCTTATGCCTATCCCACGCATGCTTAAACTCCTTTACTGTGTTAACCTCTACCACTTCAGCTGGAAGGCTATTCCATGCATCCACTACCCTCTCAGTAAAGTAATACTTCCTGATATTATTTTTAAACCTTTGTCCCTCTAATTTAAGACTATGTCCTCTTGTTGTGGTAGTTTTTCTTCTTTTAAATATAGTCTCCTCCTTTACTGTGTTGATTCCCTTTATATACTTAAATGTTTCTATCATATCCCCCCTGTCTCGTCTTTCCTCCAAGCTATACATGTTAAGATCCTTTAACCTTTCCTGGTAAGTTTTATCCCGCAATCCATGAACCAGTTTAGTAGCCCTTCTCTGAACCCTCTCTAAGGTATCAATATCTTTCTGAAGATACGGTCTCCAGTACTGTGTACAATACTCCAAGTGAGGTCTCACCAGTGTTCTGTACAATGGCATGAGCACTTCCCTCTTTCTACTGCTAATACCTCTCCCTATACAACCAAGCATTCTGCTAGCATTTCCTGCTGCTCTATTACATTGTCTGCCTACCTTTAAGTCATCAGAAATAATCACCCCTAAATCCCTTTCCTCATATGTTGAGGTTAGGACTCTATCAAATATTCTGTACTCTGCCCTTGGGTTTTTACGTCCAAGATGCATTATCTTGCACTTATCCACATTAAATGTCAGTTGCCACAATTCTGACCATTTTTCTAGTTTACCTAAATCATTTGTCATTTGGCTTATCCCTCCTGGAACATCAATCCTGTTACATATCTTAGTATCATCAGCAAAAAGACATACCTTACCATCAAGACCTTCTGCAATATCACTAATAAAAATATTAAAGAGAATGGGTCCAAGTATCCCTGAGGTACCCCACTGGTGACAATTCCAAGCTTTGAATATATTCCATTAACTACAACCCTCTGTTGCCTGTCACTCAGCCACTGCCTTACCCATTCAAAAATATTTGAATCCAAACTCAAAGACTGCAGTTTATTGATAAGCCTTCTATGTGCAACAGTGTCAAAAGCCTTACTTAAATCTAGGTAAGCAATGTCTACTGCACTACCCTGATCTATAATTTTAGTTACCCAATCAAAATAAATCAATAAGATTAGTTTGGCATGATCTCCCTGAAGTAAACCCATATTGTCTCTGATCTTGAAATCCATGTGTTTTTAGATGTTCAACAATCCTATCCTTTAACATGGTTTCCATCACTTTCCCCACTACTGAAGTAAGGCTTACTGGCCTATAGTTGCCCAACTCCTCCCTATTACCTTTCTTGTAAATGGGCACAACATTCGCTAACTTCCAATCTTCTGGGACTACTCCTGTTAACAATGATTGTTTAAATAAATCTGTTAATGGTTTTGCTAGTACACCACTAAGCTCTTTTAATAGCTTTGGGTGTATTCCATCAGGTCCCATTGACTTATTTGTCTTTACTTTTGACAGTTAAAATAGAACCTCTTCCTCTGTAAACTCACGTGTAATTAATGACTCATTTATCCTTTTTCTCAACTGAGGTCCCTTTCCTTCATTTTCATCTGTAAATACAGAACAAAAATATTAATTGAGGCAGTCAGCTAGACCTTTATCCTCTTCTACATACCTTCCTTCTTTTGTTTTTAATCTGACTAATCCTTGTTTTACTTTTCTTTTCTCATTTTTGTATCTAAAAAATGTTTTATCCCCCTTTTTTACTGACTGTGCTATTTTATCTTCTGTGTGTGATTTGGAAGCTCTTATAACTTGCTTAGCCTCTTTCTGCCTAATCTTATAGATCATTTTGTCTTCCTCACTCTGGTTTTTTTATAATTCCTAAATGCTAACTTTTTGTTTTTAACTATTTTGGCCACATCTGCGGAGTACCACAGTGGTTTCTTGAATTTTTTGCTTTTACTGACAAGCCTAATGCAATTTTCTGTTGCCTTCAATAGTGCAACTTTTAAATAATCCCATTTCTCTTGGACTCCATTTAAATTGCTCCAGTCTGACAATGACTCCTCAGATAGATGTAATGTTATTTATTTGGTCTAAGATAATCTAGAAAATGGGTTGCTATAATAAAAAATGAGAAATGCTTGTATTTATTAAAACTACAAAAAATTAAGACAGACAAAGATGGAAAATAATATTTTCTTCTCCTTATCCCCTAGCCTCTGCTCGCGCTAGCAATTGTACCTTAGCCTAGTGATTTAGATGTTTCTTTATTGCTAGGGATTAGCCAAGTGTAGACTAGGAATGGTTTCAAATGGTATGAAAGGACATAGGATGAAAGTTGGGAATGAATGTTGGACACTGTCGTATGGGGAAAGGGTAGGGTCCATCCCGGTCACCGTTGTTTTAAAAAAAAGATAATAGCAATTTTGGTCTATAATGAAGATTTAAATGCTTTCAGAGGGGATTTCTTTACAACTCTCATAAAGGTAGATGTATGTTTTACTCAAGAGACCCACTGGAGAGAGGAGGACACTCAAAGCTTGTGATTTACTAAATTTCCATTTATATTTACCTCTAATTTCCAAAATAAGATGAAACGGTGGGGGGGTGGGGGGGGAGGAGAGTAACAATTTTGATATCAGCATGCCTAAAGTTTGAACTGATATTGGAACAAAAATATTCTGAAGGAAGATACTTTATAATCATCTGTAAAATCAATGACACGTTATACACATTAGTAAATAACTACGCTCTGAATATATATTCTAACGTATTCTTTAGGAAGATTTTCTTAAAGATTTCTAAAATACGGAAAGGAAAGTTATTAATAGCAGGAGACATGAATGTGGTGCCAGATGAAAAAATTGATAAAAGGAAAAAATGTATAGAACAAGTAAAAATGTTAAATAGGTATGCATGAGAGGAAAGGGGGAAATGTAGAGCCTTTCTGGATCTTATGCACAAGTATAACCTGTTCGATATTTGGAGGATTTATCACCCAAAGGATAAAGACTTCTCATTTTTCTCTAAGGTTCACAAAGTCTATTTGAGAATAGATCTTTTTATTACAGATTCGCACAACATACAATATTTTGAAAAATCAAACATAGGCGTTCTCTTGGTTAGATCATGCTCCAATAACCTTGGAGATTAGTGAGAAAGATAAGGTAGAGAATAGACCTCAGTGGAGAATAAATGAAAATATCCTGAAATCAGAAGAGAACATTAGATTTTTGCAGGGCCAAATTGGTGAACTTATTGAACTGAATGATAATGATGAAGTCACGATAGGGACTCTTTGGTGCACATTTAAAAGCTTTATAAGAGGCGTTTTAATTAAAATGGGGATTCGAAACAAGAAAAATATGGGTAAACTCCTTAGAGATTTGTATATCTGACTTGCTCAACTAGAAAATGAAAGTAAACAGAATACAACAATATACAGAACAAATCAAATACACCAATTTTGATAATCTTGACGTGTATCACAGGATATGGAATCACTGGGTGAATGGAGATCTTAGAGCGGTGGCCTAGATGGTTCTCCCCCCTTAAAAAATGACCCCCACCGACAGTCATATAGAGTAAATGTTTTTTCTGACAGTAGTCTAAATGAAGAATGAATGTTATCCCACATCTTCTACATAATTAAAATAAAAATATAAAATGCATAAGAAGTTGACATGAATTTTGGGGAAATATTATAAAATAATTAGATGATCAATTACCGCGTATTACACAATATTCAACAATATTAAGGAACTATAAAAAACAAAATGATGATTTGGTATTTGATACCATCAATTTTAAAGACTGAGAAAGCAAGAATTAAAAATACCAATTTCTGATGTAAAAAAACAAAAAACAAAAAAACGATGTTAGCCCCTGGCCTCCCCTTTCCCACCTTAAAAAGGTACAAAGCTTACCTTTAGTCCAGCGTCACACGGGTCTGCTGGTGTTGGCTTCGCCCACTGATGCGCCTCAATGGCTAAAATCATCAAAACTGACCATTTCAGCCAATCCAACGCTTTCCTATAGGAAGTTGCCTGCGTTGGTAATTTTCCGAATTTAGCCATCTCTTCATTCTTATCTATGGCTTTCCACTCTATTTCTTGGTCCCTTCTAATTTCTGGTGGCATTTCCTCTGTTCCATCTGAGAAAAACCTCTGTTATTTTCAAGTGGAGTTAGATTACTATTCTGATGGGTGCCTCTTGAGGAACAGTTATGATGACGTTGATGACTTTGCTGGTTGGAATGTGGATTTTTTAAAGTGATGTTCGATCTGTGGATGCCCCTAACTCTGTTGTTCTTATAGTATTCTATGTCCCTTAGGATTTCTTCTTTTTGTTCTTCTTAAATTCATCTTCCAATCAATTAATACTTTTACCTGCCCTGTATCAAGAGTCCTGAAGTGGCTTGCCAGTCATGTATCCAGAGGCCCTCCTGCCTCTTTTGTGTTTGTATTTTATTTAACTTCCAGTGGCCTGGCCTGCCTTGCCTGTCCTGTATCCATTAGGCTAGGGACTAATGAAAGTAATTAGAAAATTGGTCAGACTAGATGGGCCTAAATGGTTCTTATGTGCCGTCACATTCTATGTTTCTATGTAATACACTTATTTTTTGCCTTGATTTGTGTGAATATTGGTTTCTTTGTATAGCTGGTTGTTCCCTTGTGTTCCTGAGCTGGCTGTATCTCTGTGTTCCTGAGTGGCCTGGCCTGCCTTGCCTGTGCTATATCCAGTTGCCTGGCCTGCCTTGCCTATCCTGTATCAAGAGGCCATGCCTGCCTTGCCTGTCCCCTATCCATAAGCCATGCCTGCCTTGCCTGTCCTGTATCCATAAGCCATGCCTGCCTTGCCTGTCCTGTATCCAGAAGCCTGCCATGCCTTGCCTGTCCTGTATCCAGAGGCCTGGCCTGCCTTGCCTGTCCTGTATCCAGTGGCCTGGCCTGCCTTGCTTGTCCTATATCCAGAAGCCATGCTTGCCTTGCCTGTCCTGTTTCCAGAAGCCATGCCTGCCTTGCCTGTCCTGTATCCAGAGGCCTGCCCTGCCTTGCCTGTCTTGTATCCAGAGGCCTTCCCTGTCTTGCCTGTCCTGTATCCAGAGGCCTGCCCTGCCTTGCCTGTCCTGTATCCAGAGGCCTGCAGTGCCTTGCCTGTCCTGTATCCAGAGGCCTGCAGTGCCTTGCCTGTCCTGTATCCAGAGGCCCTCCTGCTATACTCAGTTATCTGTTGTGTTTGTATTTTATTTAACTGCCTTACTTAAATATCAATACCCTTATTTTCCCTTCAGATTAGAGTCAGTGCTTTACGACAGGGATTTCTAATCTGGAGGGAAAATAAGACAGGCAAACCCCCAAAAACTTTTAGAACCTCCCCCAAATCTCCTTTGGCACTATAAAGTGCCTTCAGCCCTTAAGCTCCCTAGTTCTTTGCCTGCCTCCGGCAGGTGAAGTTGTCAGGTTTACCCCTGTTTTAGCAGAAGCAAAGTGAGGGAGCTGTGGTCCTGGAGGCTCTGCTTTGGGTTTTTCTCTTCAGGATGGCCGGCAGGTGTACTTGCTTCAGGCTCCGGACTGGTGGAATTCAGGCGTCTGGCCCAATGCAAATTCAGAATTCAGACGCCAAAATTCAAAATATATATATTTTTCCCCTCTTTTTACGAATTTTGATTTTCCAGGACCTTGGAGGCTGTTTTACCCAGCAGCAACTAACAGTTTGTCAGGTGCACTCAGAATCTGTTGCAAGTGTGTTCTCACCTGCCCTCCACACTTTGAGGCCATAAAGGTAAGACTTTTTTGCTTATATCTTATATGCTTCCAGCCTAATATATATTAAATTTTTAATTTTTTTATATTTTTATTCTCTAGTTAAATAAATATACATTTTATTTTTCTCTCTTGTTTTTCGCTTCACTATGTCTAATACAGAGGCTGCAGAAAGATCTTCAGAGAAAGGAAAATGCTTTACAAGATCAAAGAATTTAAGATATTCACGTTTCCAACAGATGGTTACAAATGAAAGATTGTGATAATGGTTATTAGAAAGCTTCTGACAAATCTAACAAATCAGAAAAGTCCGCTTTCCTAAGCTGGTTCCAACTAAACTTACAGCAGACGTTTGACATGTTTCTTGTTTTGGATTGGTTGATTTTTTTTCTTGTGTTGTCATTGCTGCTATGGAGATGTAGTAAAGAAAGTAAAGCTAACATGAAGCCTCCTGTCATGTTGTAAAATTTGAAGCAATGGCCTATTATACTGCAAAAGGGGAAACATTTATTCTTGCCTCCTTTATGCAAATGAGACTTCTACTTGGCTCACCAACCTGTTCATATACATAGAATAAAAACATAAAAAAAGGTTACCTGCTCACTATCCCTAATCCATATGTAAATACCTGAACCTTTTTAGTATCACTGCAATGGCTATTAAAGTGTAACCTAATTTCTTACACCGACACATGACTTTCAATGCCCACAGCAAAATCATTTGTCAACAAATTAAAAAGAGGTGGACCTAGTGCAGTACCTTCAGGCACTCCACTTACCACTTTTGGCTAATGTTCTACTTACAAAAACTCTCTGCACTTTATGCAAGAACAAGATTTGTCATTTAAACCAGCTGCTTTCAGCTTTAATAGTTGCCTTTTGTTTCAGAACTATATAAAATGCCTTAGCAAAATCCAAGTAGATCACATCCGCTGGAACACCCTGATCTATTCCATCTTCTTCATAGAATGCAATAGAGTATTTTTTATGACCTGTCTTTCATTAAACAATGTTGGAAATAATGATGCTATTGTTCATACTAATTCCTTAATATTATCCCTTAACAGTCCTTAAAATGTTTCCTCAACCACAGATGTTAAGCTCGCATGTATGTAATTTCCAGGATAAGCTTTTGACCCCTTTAAAAAAAAAAAACTGCTTTTCTCCCATATTCTTGTATTCTGCAAGTTATGGTATGGATATTTCTACACTAAATAGTGTGAACTGTGGAGGGAATCATGCACAGACAGGGCTGGACTGGGGATACAAAGCAGCCCTGGAAAAAAAAATCTATGCCAGCCCCATAAGTCATTGCACCATTTATTTTTGCATGTAATATGCAAGGCTATGTCTTGCCACACCAGATGATTGAGTAATATATAACGTATATACTCGAGTATAAGTCGACCCGTCTATAAGCCAAGGCCCCTAATTTTACCACTCTAAGCTGGGAAAAAAAACTGGGCTTATTGACTCGAGTATAAGCCTAGGGTGGGAAATGCAGCAGCTACTGGTAAATTTCAAAATAAAATTAGATCCCAATAAAATTACATTAATTGAATATTTATTTACAGTGTGTGTATATAATGAATGCAGAGTGTGTGTAGTGTGTATATAATGAATGTAGTGTGTTTGTGTGTGTGTGTATATAATGAATGCAGAGTGTGTGTGTGTGTGTGTTTGTGTAGTGTGTGCATATAATGAATGCAGTGTGTGTGTGTGTGTTTTTGTGTGTGTATATAATGAAGGCTGAATGTTTGTGTTTGTGTGTGTATATAATGAATACAGTGTGTGTCTATAATGAATGCAGTGTGTGTGTATATAATGCAGAGTGTGTGTTTGCATTATATACACACTGCATTCATACAAACAAACACTCTGCATTAAATATACACACACTGCATTATATACACACACTGCATTCATACAGAGTGTGTGTGTATATAATGCAGAGTCTGTGTTTGTGTGTGTAACAGCACCCCCAGCATAAAAGGGTTAAACTGCCGTTTAGAAGATCTTTCCCTTCCAGAGATACAGGCACAGCTACTGCAGAACACCAAACTTCCGAACTGCATACAAGGGAATGCTCCAAACTCCCGAACTGTATACAGGGGAATGCTCCAAGCTCCCGAACTGCATACAAAGTAGCACTCCAAACTCCCGAACTGGAACCTCACGAATAGCTGCTAGCAGACGAACAGGAAAAGTATCCAAGCGGCTTACATTCCTGGCAATCAGTCTCTAACAGCATACAGTAAATCCCCCCAAAGACGAGGCAGAGCTCCGTGTTGTGGGTCAAGCAGTGGTCTGGTTTATTGAGGGCTACCTGCCCAGTATTTATGCAGGTCTCCCAGCTGTTGTACCCTCTTCTAGGGGACCAAATGGAAGACTGTGACAAAGGACAGACATGAACTAATGACAGACACACAGAGGTAAAACATCCCCACAATGCATCCTAATTTCCCTCCTCTCTATCCTGGAGATAATTGGGAAGTAATCCAATTATCTCCCAGGACAGAGGCAAAACCCCATTAACCACATGGCAGTAAAAGACAGTAAAAGACATAAAAATGTATAAAGTTACAACTGTTGCACAAAACATATACATTCTACCTATCCCCAGATAGCTTTGATCTGAGCGCACATTATTACCGGATGGCGCTCAGATCACATACATACAGTTCAATCGCCATGGAGCCAAAGTCTTTCCCATAGTCTTTCGTTACACGAATAGGCTCCATGGCATGGCTATCTGGGGTAATGCTGATCAGACGGTTAAATCACCAAATGCAGAAGCAAGAAGGCTTTTTAACATGGGGCCATAGTCTAAGGGAAACAGGTGAGCAACCAGGCTTCTCCAATGCTTCGTGGCAAGGTTGGTTTCGCCACAGTGTGAATGCAGTGTTTGTGTATATTATGCAGAGTGTGTGTGTGTTTGTGTAGTGTGTGTAACCATGGTGGGGGGATGGCATTTTTATTATTTTTTATTTTTTTTATTAATATTATTTATTATTTAGATATGCCATTTATTTTTTTTGTCCCCCTCCCTGCTTGCTGCCTGGCCAGGGAGGGGGACTATATGATTCCCTAGTGGTCCAGTGGATGGGCTGTGCAAGAGGGCGGGCCGGGAGCACGCAGTTACTTACCTGTGCAGCAGCTCCGTTCACCTCCGCTCCATTCAGTTCACAGTCTAAATCTTGCGGTCTGCGTGCCGCGCAGAGCATTGCCACAGTAACCCATGGCAATGCTCTGATGGCTGTGGGTTTAGCGAGATTTAGACTGTGAGCTGAACGGAGTGGAGGTGAACGGAGCTGAACCGAGCTGCTGCACAGGTAAGTAACAGCTTGCTCCGGCCCCCAACATGACCGCCGGGCTTGTAATGAGCCCAGCGGTCCTGGTCTGTATTATGGCAATGTAAGTTGCCATAATACAGACAGTGACTCGAGTATAAGCCGAGGGGGGCTTTTTCAGCACAAAAAAATATACAAAAAAACTCGGCTTATACTCGAGTATATACGGTAGGTATATCTTTTTCTAATATGAAATATTGGTCCTTTCAGAGTAAAATTTTTAAATATACAGTAAGCATGCAGACACAGACAATCTCACTGACACAAGCTCATTGATACACAGCCTCATAGACAAACAAACAATCTCACTGAGAAAAGGCAGTGTTTACATTGCTTCCTAGTGACAGACACTCAGACGGTCACTAGAGGTGCTTCCTGTGTCAATGCGGATTGGCTGAGATCATCAAGCTTGATGATCTCAGCCATAGAGGCAGGGCCAGTTGAGGGGACACCAGCATGACATGGGGGGAAAAAAGGTGAGTAAAAACACTATTTTTAAAAACACACACAGACACACACACATACCATGACAGACACACACCATGACACAGACAGACCGTGACACAGACACACACACACACCGTGACAAAGACAGAAACACACACACCGTGACACAGACAAAACACACACACACCATGACAGACAGACACACACACCATGACACAGACAGACACAAACACACCATGACAGACACACACCTTGAGAGACACACACACCATGACACAGAGAGACCGTGACACAGCCACACACACCGTGACACAGACAGACACACACACACCATGACACAGACACACACACATACCATGACACAGACAGACTCACCCACACACCATGACAGACATAATTGCTACCTGTGTGCTGGCGGCCGCAGGGGAGAGCTGCCTGTTCTGGTGGCCGCATGGGGGAGCTGGCATATTCCGGCCCCGTTCTTATTATGTAGCGCGTGAGGGCGGGGAGCAGAGCCAGAAGAGCCAGCTCCCCTTGCAGCCGCCAGAACAGCCAGCTCCCCCCTGTGGCCGCCAGAAGAACAGCCAACTCCCCCCTGAAGCCGCCAGAAGAACTCCCTCTGCGGCCGCAGGTCAGCCAGCTGTCTGCGCGGCTCCAGGTTCTGACGGCCCACCGGGAAATTTCCCGGTATCCCGGTGGGCCAGTCCAGCCCTGTGCACAGATTAGACTCTCTCAAACTCAATCAGTGATCCCAGAGTGCTGCAGCTCTATTCTGGTCAGAAGACACTTGCATGAGGTGCTTACTCTACCTAAAGGAAAAATCGGGTTCTGGACAGGAAGTCTCATGAGCATACTTACTGCTATTGTCTGAAATAATATCTTTGTCAGTCAATAACTAGGTGCCCAAAACATTATGGAAGGAATAATCACAATAAAACAAATACAGAAAATAAAATTGTAGTAAGTTTTACTCTGTTCAGTCTAACCACAATATATTTGTCAACTAACTAAATGCTCGTGGAGAAACTTTCAATTTCACAACAGTTCTGACATTATGCTAATGAGACACAAAACTGTACAGGTAATGACTAGTTTCTGCCCACTGTTTTTTGGCTCAATATTTGGGCTTTGGTTTAAAAAAGATGTTCAATTTCCAAGTGTGCCTGCTGAAATTCAGGATGAAGTTTAACCCCTTAAGGGCACGTAACATGTGTGACGTGTCATGATTCCCTTTTATTTCAGAAGTTTGGTCCTTAAGGGGTTAAAACACAATGCTTATCTGTGTTCATTTGCATGTCAAAATGTGAATTCTGGGATACCTGGGAATGTAATGTATTGTGCTGTAATTGCTTTGTTTTGTATAGTATTGGTTATACTTGTGTAGTTTTTATTGTGTTTGGTCTCACCACAGCTTATGTTGCACCTCATTTAAATTGACATGCATCACTTGACAATTTTTTTATTTTAAATGTCTTTTATTTCAGCCATGACATTTCATACAGTAATCATGTTCATGCATTATGTTACATGAAATCATGTATACAGGGAGTTGTATGCACAATTAAGATCCTGAGGAGGCAGGCTGAAAGCTAGCCGGATAAGAGGCATGTGTGGGTGTGGTGAGTGTTGGTGTAATATGGGGGAGTGTTAAAGAAATGGATAAGGGGTTGGACTATATAAATAGGCAGGCATTTTGCCTCGAATTCAGCTATCTTAAAATAACGGCTTGGTAACAGCTTCCAGGTACCTTGTTTCAGGTATTGTGTTACCAGTGCTTGCTACATGGCCAGGGCATGGATATTGACAGCATACTTGCTGCCATCAGGGCTGAGGCCCTTCTGGATGGTGGCTGGCAGCAGGATTTTCTGGAGCATGACCCCTTTAGCGGGCTCGCAGGCCGGGCGCAATGAGGCCGGGAGCAGAGGTGGTGTAGACCTGCCTGCTTCTGTTGCCCCAGCTCCCACTTCCTCGCGGCCTGGGCGCCTTGCGGCCGCGAGGTCTCTCACTGATTGGCTCCATTGCAAAACTTCATTTGTATAAAGAATTGAAATTGGCAGTCCTAATAAAAAATCAAAGTACATCATAAGCAAAAGAGGAATATCACCTAAACGTTTGTATATGCTCCACACAAAATTACACCAAAAACTACAAGATACAGATACTATAAAAGAGATACTTTAATAATTCTAAAAAGGACACCAAAGTACATACCAATATAAATAGCCTGCTCATGGAAGTAAAACATGAAAATTAGTACACATAATAGAAACCACTGTCAAATAAAAACACAAACAAACAATTTGATAGGTAGAATAAATTGAAACTAAAAATACTTTATGGAACCATAGTCTAAAATAATATTATTCAAAAAAATATATAAAACATATTTGTATAATAAAATATTTAAAAACTTGCAAGTGCAAAGTTAAGTCCATATGGCTCCAAAGTTTGTAGTTTGTGTACCCACTTCTTATCCACTAACAATTTTTAAAATGTGATCCCCTCCTCTGAGATATGTATTAACTACTTTTATACCTAGAAAAGTCAGATCCCCTAGGATCACTATTATGCTGTTCTTTAAAATGCACAGAAACATTGTGTTGTGTGATAGTAAATATGCTATATATAATATATTTAAAATATTATTTACATTCTCTTTTATTCTTTTGTGCAATGGACGTATTGTACAGCCCAAATATTATAGGCCACATAGACATATTAACCCCTTGTGTGTCCTTAAGGAGTTAAAAGGTAAATGACATTGCAGGTAAAGCATGAAATAAAATCACTAAAATATATATATATATATATATTATTTTTTTTTTATTTATTTTTTTTTAAAATTTGTTCACACCTTTTAAAGTTTTATTTATAACCAGTACATTTATTATACAAATAAAAACTTTGTCATTTAAAATTATATTTCTGCATTTCTTTTTTACACACACAAACACTTTTTTATTTATTAGTTTTTCAAGAGTATACAATCTCACATTTTCGCATTTTAACCTATATCTAATACATATTTACATACCAATACATAGACAAAAGATAAGACACAAACAATAGCATTGCAGTATTGTGTTTATATTTTTCCTTCTCCTTCCGACTTCTCTATTTTTACCCCTCTTTCTTTCTTTCCTCTTCTTTCGAGCTTTTTTGTTCTATTAAGATTTAAACTATTGATATTGTTCTAAATATTAGAATGATGAATTTTGTTCTGTTAAATACATACAAGTTTTTGACACACATGAACTTTTCAGACATCATTGTATATTCTATTAACTTTACTTATATTTTTCCCTCTTCCCTTTCACCCCTCTATTTTTTTCTCTCCTTTTCCCCTTTTTATTTTTCCTTTCATTCCCCTTTTCTGTTCTCAACCTTCATTTTATTCTAGTTTAATCTTTTGGATCCAATGTGACCAACGTGCATCTTTTTTGCATAACAAGTTGAAGTACTTATTCCCATGTTCCATTTGACATTAAGTTAGAATTTGATTTATTTTTTACAATAAACATTTCCTTTCTCTTTTTCTCCTTTCTCCCTTTCTTTTTCTTTTCTTTCTCCTTTTCCCTCTGAGATAATTTATTACAAGAATCAGGATATGTATAAAGTAAATTTTTATCCCTCCCTCTCTAAAGAAGAAAAAGAAAAGAAAAAAAATATATATATATATAGATAAATATATAAATTAAAAATAAAAAAGTACAATTATAGTAATTCTTCCTTTTATAAGTCTACATTTCCAATTTTATTTAATTTATAGAATTCCATATCAGCGTCTATATCAATCTGTTTTGTTTTTTTTTGGTTTTGTTTTTTCCTGTTCTCGTTCTCTTTCCCTCGTCTCTCTTCCCTTCCCTCTTCCTTCATTTGTTTTGTACCACCTAAATTTTATTTACCATCTGTATTAATGAGACTATTTTGCTTGTTTCATTCCCCTTATTTTCTTTTAATTTCCTCTCATTTCATTTCCACCTCACCCAAATTTTTTCATAAATGTGTTGTTTGCCTTTTAGCCTATATGCCATTTCCTCATAAATTTTAGTAGTAGAGATCTTTTCTCTTATTATACTTAATGATGGTACCTGTTTTGTTTTCCATAAACTGGCTATAGCATTTTTTGTAGCCATCAAAATATGTATAATTAACACTTTTTCTTGTGGCAATATTCTCTCTGGCATAATGTGTAGTAGGAATATTTCTGGTTGCAGGGGTATCAATGTGTTTGTAACTTTAAAAATTAATTGTTGTATGTGTTTCCAAAAAATAATTCAGTGAAAAGATATAAAAAGCTGTGTTACTGAAGCTGAAAATAAGTTAGATGAGATTGTAAAAGATAGTAATAGAATATCTCGAATTGTGAATGGTATCTCTCTATTTCTGTATATTATTTTTTTTATTTTTTTTTATTTCTATTTTTATTTTTATTTATTTTTATTAATTTTTTCATTTTTTTTTTATACTGATGCACAGTGTTGTGTTTTCTCTGTAATTTGAAAAAGTGAAATAAAGATTTAAACATGAAAAAAAAAGTTAGAATTTGATTTTTAAATTTCCAATTTTTTGCAATGTTTGTCTTAGTTGCCAGTAATATATGTATTATGACGTTTCTTTTAGTCTTATCCAACCAACATGAGGTAGTGCTGTAGCATGTGAGAGTCCCAATTTAATTGATGTCCATTTTTCTATCCAGTTAGACATTTTGCCATATCTTGATTATTTTGGGGCATTACCACCATATGTGGATATAATCGTCTCTAATTGCTTTGCATCTCCAACATGTTGGTGGGTTAATTGGATAGATTTTTGATAGCTTTAATGGATAATAATACCATCTATTAAACAGTTTGTATTGTGTTTCTATTGAATTAAGGCATTTTTGGTTTGTTTCAGTATCTTTAAGCATTCGCTATAGTTTATATTCGTCTAATTCCTAATTCCAGATATTTATAGCTGGTATATGAGGATGTTCCTCACAGAGATATAGTAAGTGAGATATTCTTGCTATCATTTTGCTTTTATTTAGGTTATTTAATATTTGAGAGAAGTATTTTATTTTAGTTGTTTGTTGATTTGCTCTATATCTTCATAGGAAACATTTAATTTTTATATAAGAGAATCCTTCTTTTGATGGCGAGAAGTTCTCTTTAATCTTGTTAAAAGATTTTATTTTGTTTTTTTTTATGATGAGATCTAATTGTATAACACCATTTTGTTCCCATTATCTAAGGTCAAGATCTTCTATGTTTATTTCTAAGATTTCTATTGGAAGGTTATCTATGAGTTTCCCTTCAATTCTTAATATTAGTCTTTAAATTCTTCCATAGGAAATATAGATCTTCAATCACCATAGATGATTTTATTTTATTTTCTTATCTGTTTTCTATCTAATTTCCAGAATATGTTTTATATCATCTGTTTGGATACTGTTCACTTCTATCTGGTACCAATATTCTTCAGATGCCTCATTTTGTAGAGTATTAGTAATATGGCTTATTCCACAAGCTTCATTTATTTGGAAAATATTTGAGAAACCCTGTTCTCTATCTTTGTATTTTTAAAGACAATCTTTTCACAGTTATCCAAGGGTTTTTGCTTTTCATATAAAGTTGTAAAAGGATGATTGGATCAATGTTAACCATGCTTTTGGTATTTTTAATAGGATCATGTGAAAGATGTAAAACCATTTTGGAAGTTTATATGCTTTAACTCCTTCTTGGCCTGGTAAGTCCGGCAAAAAAACTGTTGTTAACGACCTTGGATGTATCTGGTACGTCCGCAGTAAATAGGACCCATTGTCAGGATTACAGAACTTTACTTATATTTTTCCCTCTTCCCAGCACGTAGAATTGTGTAATGCAGAGGACTGATAGGTAAAGTATACCGGACCTTAGAATGGCCGGACTAACATACCAAAGAATAGTCAGGAATAGCCGAGGTCAAGGGAAACAGAAAGAGACACAACGATAAGGAAAAGCCAGGATTCAGGAATGCTAGAAAACAGGGAAGTCAAAAACAATGCCAAAGTCAAATAACCAGAATTACCAGAATCAATAACGCGCTCTCGGACAACCACAAGGGAAACCATGACAGGGCACTGAGCAGGATGAGAACTGGGCCTAAATACCCCTCCTCTAGATCTGATAGGCTGTAACCAGCCTTTGAACCCCAAAGGCAGTTACCAGGTTACCATGTGCATAATTGCTGCTCAGCATTAAACCTTCTGTGGATTTGGTTGTTGCTTGGCACAACTTTTCCTGTGTGGACAGTAAATACCATTAACCACATTTATATAAGCGGATGAATACGTGACACCCATTTACTTACCTGGACTGGCGATCCCAGATGTAGGGGCCTCTCCAAAACCCCAGCAGTCCCCCTGCAGTAGCTCCAGTCTCTTTGGCTCTCCAGGGCCATATGATCACATGGCTGCAATAGGAGTCTATGGAGCTGCCAGCAGGGGGACTACCTGAGATGTCAGGCAGTCCCCCAGCAAGGTAAAAGTGTAAAAAAAATCATAAAATAAATATAATTATAAAATAATTAAAGCATTTTATAATATATTCTACATATATAATTGTACAGCGCTATGGAATTTGATGGCGCTATATAAATAATAAAATAATAATAATAATAATATAATTGCATTAAAGGTGCACACACGATTTTATTAATTATAACTTGAGGGACCTGCCTGACAACCCAGGCAGACAGTCCAGAGAATTTCATTGGGAAGCCATATATTTACCCCGTAACTTTCCAAAACACCATTAAACCTTTTCATGGGGGGTACAGTTATACTCAGGAGACTTTGCTGAACACAAATAGGAATGTTTTAAAAAGTAAAACTTGTCACGACGATGATATCACCAGTAAAAATGCAGTTTTTGTTTAATACAATGCAAAAAATAAAATAAAAGCGCTATGTTTTGCCAGCATTTGTGACTAAGTGGCTTCTACAAAAGACTGGAAATACTCCAATTTTGAATACCCTGGGTTGTCTACATTTGAAAATGCTATGCCATGATGGGGTTAATTCACATTCCTGGTACTACATGGTCTCAAAAGGCAACATAGACGCAGCAGACGTCCCAAATAGGACATGGGTGCATGATGACCAGCTGTGAAAATTCCAAGTATGTAAACTGGAGTGCGTACCCTCCAAATATGGTCTGTTAGTCCCTAGAGAACCTGATACACCTATACATGGGTGGTATCACTGTACTCAGGAGATGTTGCGGTGTTCTTTGTCAGTAACCCTTAAAGTTCTCAGTACATGTATTCTTAAATTGCCATGTGTGTCAAAAAACATTTTTTTTTTAATTTGACATAGCTTGGTGGTAAAATGGTTGCACGAAAAAAGAGTCAAAATACCCCAAGTATAATACCTTAGGTTGTCTTCTTTTACAAAATATATACACACACGTGAAGGGTTATTCAGGGATTCCTGGCAGATATCAGTGTTGCAATGTAACATGATATTTTTGAAAAAAAAGGTTTAGAAATAGTAAAGTGCTACTTGCACTTATTGCCCTATAACTTGCAAAAAAAGCTAAGAACATGTAAACATTGGGTATTTCTAAACTCAGGACAAAATTTAGAAACTATTTAGCAAGGGTGTTTTTTGGCCGGTGTAACAGATTTTGGGTGTCAAAGTTATAAAAAGTGTGTTTTTTTAATTTTTTCATCATATTTTATAACTTTTTTATAGTAAATTATATGATATGATGAAAATAATGGTATCTTTAGAAAGACCATTTAATGGCGAGAAAAACAGTATGTATTATGTGTGATTACAGTAAATGACTAAGAAAAATTACAGCTAAACACAAACACCGCAGAAATGTAAAAAGAGCCTTGTTTCTTAAGGGTAAGATAATTGAGCAGTATGGTCACTAAGGGGTTAATGATGAGCCTTCCAAGCCATAATGTTTCTAAGTTTATAAGTTAAGGTGTCCATTAATTTATCCATTTAAAATCACATACACTTTTTATTACTTTTTACATTTCAAGGTTAATATTTTTGTCTTTTTATCAATGATTTATATTTAGTTCATAATTTGAGTGTATACTATAGTTCTTTATTACTTTTATTAATTCCTCAAGAGATATAAGCAGATTCTCTAATGTGATAATCACGTCATCCACGAATAGCGAGATTTTATATTGCTTGTTATTTATTTGAAATCCTTTAATTTTAGTATTATCTATTATGTCATTGACCAACACTTCTATTGATAGTATGTATAATAATGGGGAGAGGGGGCATCCCTGTCTAGTCCTGTTTGATATCTTGAACCAGTCAGAGGGTATCCCCCTCCGATCGTTCTAGCTTTAGGATTTGTATGCATGGCCCAGTTTGCATCAAATATCCAACCTTTAGACCCCATTTTGTGCTTTCTCAACATCCAATGACAGAGTCAGGAATGGGACTCCCATTTTACCCCCACATTTTCTAAAGTGTTGATCATTCTTCTATTATTAGAAGATGAACTTCTTTTAATGATAAAGCCTTTATCAGATTTTCTAATACTTTTTGGAATCTATTGGCTAGTATAGATGCATAGATCTTTGTATCTGAAATTATTAGTGACATTGGATGATAATTTACTACTAGGTTTGTGTTCTTTTCTGGTTTTAAGATAGGAATAATATTTGCACATAACATTTCTTTTGGTAGAGACTTCTGTTTTACCATCTCATTGAATGTGTTAGTTATTTCCTTATTTATATCATCTTTGAAAATCTTGTAGAATACATTTGGGAAGCCATCTGGGCCAGGTGTTTATTTTATTTTTTTAATAAATCAATAGTTCTTTTTTCTGTAAAAAGGATATTTAGATCTTTTAATTGCTCATTTGTTACAATTTTCAATTTTTTTATTTCTAGAAGACTTTCTAGGTTACTGCTCGTAGTCGGAGAATTATAAAGATTTTGATAAAAACGGTTAAATGCTTCTCCTATTTTTTGAGGAGTAAGTGTAGGGCCCTCAGTTATAATTTTGTGAATATAGTTTGTAGTTTTCTTCCCCATAACTTTGTTAAGCATTTGTTAGCATTTTGTCAGCCCAATTACCTATATAGTACCATTTGGTTTTCATGAATTCCATATTTGATTGTTTTCCTCAATATGGCATTTGACTTTTTATGTAATCTATTATTTGGGATAAAATAATAGTAGGGGATTGTTTGTTTTTGCTACTAATTTCATATAAAGTTATATATAATTCCGAGAGAGGCAGTGCTCTTTTCTTTTTATTTTATTTTCCAATTTTTATTAAATGACCTCTTATTACAGACTTAAATGCGCACCAGATTGTTGGAGCAAAAATTTAATTGTCATTATATAGAAAATGGTCTTTAATTTTTCTCTTTTATTAGTTTTATATTCTGTTTATTATTTAGGATATAATTATTTAAATGTCAATTAGTACTTTTACAATTTTGTCTATTCTGATTTAATTCTAATATTACTACATTATGGCCTAACCAGGTTTCCCTTATTTCTATTTTCTTAATATTTTTGGTCAGCTTTATAGTACACAGGAAAAGATCTTCCTGGAGTAAGAGTGATACATCTTGGAATAACACATAAATTCTTTCTCTATTGGATGATATATTCTATGCAGTAAGAGGTAGAGGCAGACAATCTGCCTGCACTGATTTAATAAGCAGTAGCAGTATAACCGTGCAGCATAAAAACTCCCATTGTAGTTCCTCCAGTGTATATCCAAACTAAATAAATAAATAAATAAATAAAGGGAGTAATGTGAAAATGGTATTTAAAGTGTACACCCAGGTGCTACCATATTTATTGGAAGGACAAAGTATAACTTGTTTTGGGCGATTGCCCTTTATCAATGCTAATGTCCTTGATAAAGCATGGATACAAACATATATACATGAAAAGTGCTCACAATAATTGCAGTGCCGCCACCCACATATCAAATAGGATTAAAGTCAGCTGCAGAACTATATCCAGTGACCATCCACCTGGGAACCCCACGAAAACAACATTCCCCCATCTGAGTGACCAAGAAACCCAAGAATCACTCAGATTGGTTGGGTAGTGATCTGGAATGCCATCGTGTGGAAGTTTTGACCGGCCAGACACAAGATGATAGCCCACAATAGTTCCAGGGAAATGTGTTTCTTGGCCGTTCTCCATTCGTGGGGCTCTCTTGCGAAAGCCATGCAAGGGAATCTCTCGCTTTCCGGGTACGAATGCTCCCCCTGTTAGTAGTTTATATCTCCTGAACGCCGTTCGTGTAGGTGGGCGGGAGCAGGAACGGGCAGCAGTGAACAGTCTACCGGTGTTTGCACAAGTGCCAAGCTGAAAATTGTTCCAGGCACTCGACGACCAAGTACCACTACCCTCGTTCGGGAGACAAGATGGCCGCCATTCTCCCAGCCATGTGTTAGGTTATACGAAATGGCAGCCACTCTGGAGAAGCACTCGTTAATGGTTTCCCTTTCGTTTCGCACTTAAGTGGTTGGTGTTAATGTTCTAATGGAGCACAGGGGTGGTCTTTGTTCAGGAGACTAAAGGATTCCGTTCATATCAAGTCTCACAAATGGCCAAAGAAGAACCACACGAAATAACAAGGGGAAGATACGGACAGCCAAAATGGGATAAGAAGTAGCTTGCACATGTCCATTCCACTACATAGTTAATAATGGTTACGCTAATAGGGTGTAGTATGCCCTGGTTTGTACCCAAGTTATATAATGAGGTATAGTATTTAACATTTCATTAAAGATACTTTGGGAATCATTTTATTGCCAACAGAGTTCATGATATAGGTGATTCATGTTTGGTCATGCTTTTCTTTAAAGCGAAGGTTGGTCACAGGTGATCTGGGCGCCAAATCTATGTAAGCAATGTCTACTGCACCACCCTGATCTATTATTTTAGTTACCCAATCAAAAAAAATCAATATGATTAGTTTGGCATGATCTCCCTGAAGTAAACCCATGTTGCCTTTGTAACGGACCGTTTCTCTCACAAGGGGATAAAATCGGTTTAGGCGATAATCCCCTTTCCCATAGACCAGCAGCTATTGCAAACACCAACTTCCCGAACTCCAAACTGTACGAATCCCCAACTCACGAACAAGAAATACACGAACTCTGGAAGCAGCCGAACAGGAAAAGCAATACGAACGGCTTACACTCCTGGCAGTCAGCACACAATCCAATTCCCCCAATAACGAGACGACACTTCGTTTTGAGGGTTAAGCAGAATCTCCAGTGCTGGCACACCCAGCCTGGTTTTTATTACAATCCACAAAACATAGTACAGCCCACAGGGCGTTACAAAACAACCAATCACATCACAGTTACATCCCACATATTCCCTCCCCTTATCCTGAGAGGAAACTCAATTATACATACAGTTAAAACATACTTTCTACCCAACTTTCATAACTCCAAAACCATACATCACATTCACATAAAATTACATATTCACAATCAATCCATTCAGGGGAACAACATATTCAAAAATGGCACACATCAGACAAGGGGTTCAAAAGTTAGTAAAAAGTCCTTTGTGACTAAATGAAGCATGGCTTTCTGGCCCAAACCAGTTTCAGAGTCTTCTATCCTGGAGATAAGTAATTCAATTATCTCCCAGGATAGACACAGACTCCATTAAGCACATGGTTGCAAAAAGACACAAAACACTTTAAAATACATAAAGTCACCTTTACACATAACACACAGACATTTCACATATCCCCAGATAGCTCAGGTCTGAGCGCACATTATTAAGTGAATGGCGCTCAGACCACACGAATACAGTTTAATCGCCATGGAGCCAAAGTCTTTACAGTCAGTTTCATACAAATGGGCTCCATGGGATTCCTATCTGGGGTATAACACATTCAAACACATCTACCGAACCCCAGGCAGAAAAGCACGAATACAGCTTTTCTGCAGGCAAAAATAAAGTCTTTTAAAAGGGGGCCATAGTCAGATGGCAGGAGGCTGGCAACCAGGCTTCTCCAGTGCACAGTGGCGAGGTTGGTTTCGCCACACTTCTCCCCTTTACCAATCAGACTAACAGGGTATCTGACCTCCTGCCGGTCAGTGCCCTTGTTAGTCCAGCAGCCCACCCACAAAACACAATCAGTAATACAGCCCACCCACAATAACTGGCTACTACACCTGGGTAGAGGAGAACTTTGTCCGTGTCCAGGTGCCTCACCATGGCTGTGTGGGTGACTGGTCAGCGTACTGGGTGGGTTGCTGAGTGGGCAGAGACCAGCGGTACTCTGTCCTGGTGCCAGCACTACCACGGGAGTAGTCTGGTTGGAGCCTGGTTGCTGGAGGGGGGACAGACTGTCTCCCCTTTGCCTAAACAGTCCTGCTGCTGGGGGACAGGACCGACTGTTCCTACCCCCGGTGGTGCATGTGCAGCGACTACTGTCCCATCTGCACTGTTGTGGAGATTACTGTCTCCCCTTGGTGGGCTAAGCTGCCGCTGGGGAGAGGGTGTAACAAGCTCCTCTCCCATACATACTTTCAGCCGCTGGGGAGAGGGGATAACAAGCTCCTCTCCCTGACACACTCTCTGCTGTTGAAGGGGGAGACCGACTGTCTCCCCTTTCAATAATTCGTCCTGTTGCTGGAGAAAGGTGATAACTGGTTCCTCTCCCTGGAACACTCTCTGCTGTTGGAGAGGGGGACCAACTGTCTCCCCTTTTAATATATTGTCCTGCTGCTGGGGAGCGAGACCGACTGTCTCTGCTTCCTGCAGGACACACTGCCGCTGGGGAGGAAGGACGGTACCTTCAGCTCCCTGGGATACACACTGCCGCTGGGGAGGAAGGACGGTACCTTCAGCTCCCTGGGACACACACTGCCGCTGGGGAGGAAGGACTGCACCTTCGGCTCCCTGGGACACACACTGCTGCTGGGGAGGAAGGACGGCACCTTCTGCTTCCTGGGGTACACACTGCCGCTGGGGAGGAAGGACGGTACCTTCAGCTCCCTGGGATACACACTGCCGCTGGGGAGGAAGGACGGCACCTTCTGCTCCCTGGGACACACACTGCCGCTGGGGAGGAAGGACGGCACCTTCTGCTCCCTGGGATACACACTGCCGCTGGGGAGGAAGGACGGTACCTTCAGCTCCCTGGGATACACACTGCCGCTGGGGAGGAAGGACGGTACCTTCAGCTCCCTGGGATACACACTGCCGCTGGGGAGGAAGGACGGCACCTTCTGCTCCCTGGGACACACACTGCCGCTGGGGAGGAAGGACGGCACCTTCTGCTCCCTGGGGTACACACTGCCGCTGGGGAGGAAGGACTGCACCTTCTGCTCCCTGGGGTACACACTGCCGCTGGGGAGGAAGGACGGCACCTTTAGCTCCCTGGGATACACACTGCCGCTGGGGAGGAAGGATGACACCTTCAGCTCCCTGGGGTACACACTGCCGCTGGGGAGGAAGGACGACACCTTCTGCTCCCTGGGGTACACACTGCCGCTGGGGAGGAAGGACGGCACCTTCTGCTCCCTGGGACACCCACTGCCGCTGGGGAGGAAGGACGGCACCTTCTGCTCCCTGGGACACACACTGCCGCTGGGGAGGAAGGACGACACCTTCTGCTCCCTGGGGTACACACTGCCGCTGGGGAGGAAGGACGACACCTTCTGCTCCCTGGGGTACACACTGCCGCTGGGGAGGAAGGACGGTACCTTCAGCTCCCTGGGATACACACTGCCGCTGGGGAGGAAGGACGGCACCTTCTGCTCCCTGGGGTACACCTATGAGTCCCCGTAACGCACTCTGCCTCCGGATAGGGCGGCTGATACCTTTGGCTGGATCTGCCATGAACTCCAGGTACTCGTCTACCTGGCTCCTTACAAACTGCACGTATTTCTCCGGGGGGTTGGGTCCAAAGAAAGCCAGCCGCATAGCCAACTCTCTGTCATACTGCTCCTGAGTGTAGCTAGGTGCCATGCTTGCGCTGCTGAAGTTGGTTCTTTTGTCGATAGGGTCGCTGTACGTGTACTGGCGTTGCCCTCACTTTGTAATCCAAGGAATGGTGTTGCCCTGTAGCTGTCTTTCTGGTTGTAGGAACGATCCCGCCGCTTGCCACCAATTGTAACGGACCGTTTCTCTCACAAGGGGATAAAATCAGTTTAGGCGATAATCCCCTTTCCCATAGACCAGCAGCTATTGCAAACACCAACTTCCCGAACTCCAAACTGTACGAATCCCCAACTCACGAACAAGAAATACACGAACTCTGGAAGCAGCCGAACAGGAAAAGCAATACGAACGGCTTACACTCCTGGCAGTCAGCACACAATCCAATTCCCCCAATAACGAGACGACACTTCGTTTTGAGGGTTAAGCAGAATCTCCAGTGCTGGCACACCCAGCCTGGTTTTTATTACAATCCACAAAACGTACAGCCCACAGGGCGTTACAAAACAACCAATCACATCACAGTTACATCCCACATATTCCCTCCCCTTATCCTGAGAGGAAACTCAATTATACATACAGTTAAAACATACTTTCTACCCAACTTTCATAACTCCAAAACCATACATCACATTCACATAAAATTACATATTCACAATCAATCCATTCAGGGGAACAACATATTCAAAAATGGCACACATCAGACAAGGGGTCCAAAAGTTAGTAAAAAGTCCTTTGTGACTAAATGAAGCATGGCTTTCTGGCCCAAACCAGTTTCAGAGTCTTCTATCCTGGAGAGTAATTCAATTATCTCCCAGGATAGACACAGACTCCATTAAGCACATGGTTGCAAAAAGACACAAAAACACTTTAAAATACATAAAGTCACATTTTATACATAAAACACAGACATTTCACATATCCCCAGATAGCTCAGGTCTGAGCGCACATTATTAAGTGAATGGCGCTCAGACCACACGAATACAGTGTAATCGCCATGGAGCCAAAGTCTTTACAGTCAGTTTCATACAAATGGGCTCCATGTGATTCCTATCTGGGGTATAACACATTCAAACACATCTACCGAACCCCAGGCAGAAAAGCACGAATACAGCTTTTCTGCAGGCAAAAATAAAGTCTTTTAAAAGGGGGCCATAGTCAGATGGCAGGAGGCTGGCAACCAGGCTTCTCCAGTGCACAGTGGCGAGGTTGGTTTCGCCACAGCCTTTGATCTTGAAATCCATGTGTTTTTAGATTTCAACAATCCTATCCTTTAACATGTTTCCATTACTTTCCCCAATACTGAAGTAAGGCTTACTGGCCTATAGTTGCCCGACTCCTCCCTACTACCTTTCTTGTAAATAGGCACAACATTTGCTAACTTCCAATCTTCTGGGACTACTCCTGTTAACAATGATTGGTTAAATAAATCTGTTAATTGTTTTGCTAGTACACCACTAAACTATTTTAATAACTTTGGGTGTATTCCATCAGGTCCCCTTGGCTTATTTGTCTTTACTTTTGACAGTTGAAATAGAACCTCTTCCTCTGTAAACTCACATGTAATAAATTACTTATTTGTCCTTTTTCCTAACTGAGGTCCCTTTCCTTCATTTTCATCTGTAAATACTGAACATAAATATTAATTGAGGCAGTCAGCTAGACCTTTATCCTCCTCTACATCCCTTCCTTCTTTTGTTTTTAATCTAACTAATCCTTGTTTTACTTTCCTTTTCTCATTTATGTATCTAAAAAATGTTTTGTCCCCTTTTTTTTTACTGACTGTGCTATTTTC
Source organism: Pelobates cultripes (assembly GCA_933207985.1). NCBI lineage: Eukaryota > Metazoa > Chordata > Amphibia > Anura > Pelobatidae > Pelobates > Pelobates cultripes. Next base: position 54,837,312 of record OW240923.1, read on the forward strand.
TCTTCTGTGTGTGATTTGAAAGCTCTTATAACTTGCTTAGCCTCTTTCTGCCTAATCTTATAGCTTATTCTGTTTTCCTCACTCTGTTTTTTTTTTTATAATTACTAAATGCTAACTTTTAGTTTTTTACTATTTTGGCCACATCTGCGGAGTACCAGAGTGGTTTCTTGAATTTTTTACCTTTACTGACAAGCCTAATTCAATTTTCTGTTGCCTTTAGCAGTGCAACTTTTCAATAATCCCATTTCTCTTGTACTCCATTCAAATTGCTCCAGTTTGATAATGACTCCTTTACACATATTCTAATTTTAGAAAAGTCTGTTTTTCTAAAGTCTAAAACTTTTGTTTTTGTGTGGTGTGACACAGTCACTGTTCTTTCATTAGACCACACTGACTCCTCTATTTGTCCTGGCGGCCTATAAATCACACCTAGAAGAGTTACTGTGCGATTACCAAATTTTAACGTAACCGTAACGGACAGATGTTCGCCTCATTAACTTTTATTAGGCTAGATTTTATGCTATCTTTCACATACAGGGCCATCCCTCCCCCTTTCTTGCCTTCCCTGTCTTTTCTATATAAAGAGTATCCTGGTATTGCTATGTTCCAGTCATTTTTCTCATTATACCATGTCTCAGTAACAGCGACTAAATCTACATTATCAGTTGCCATTATTGCCACAAGTTCATGGATCTTATTCCCTAAACTGCGAGCTTTTGTAGACATTACTCTAAGCTTATCATTTTTTAACACACTCTGTCCTTGTTTTGGGGGGCAATTGGATTGATATTTTATCACCATTTTGCCCCCCCCCCCAGTTTAAATACACCCTGTTCCAAATTATTATGCAAATTCTATTTAAGTGTCACAAAGATTAAATATTTTGTTTTTCAGTTTAACTCATGGATGGCATTGTGTCTCAGGGCTCTTTTGATCACTGAAAACAATCTTGGACACCTGTGATAATTAGATTGCCAGGTGAGCCCAATTTAAGGAAAAACTACTAAAGGAGGGTGTTCCACATTATTAAGCAGAGCACCATTTTCTTGCAATATGGGGAAGACAAATGATCTCTCTGCTGCCGAAAAGAGTGAAATAGTTCAATGCCTTGGATGAGGTATGAAAACATTAGATATTTCACGAAAACTTAAGCGTGATTATCGAACTATTAAGAGATTTGTGGCTGATTCAGAGCACAGACGGGTTCGTGCAGATAAAGGCACATTGAGGAAGATTTCTGCCAGATCCATGCATTGGATCAAGAGAGCAGCTGCTAAAATACCATTACATAGCAGCAAACAGATATTTGAAGCTGCTGATGCCTTTGGAGTCCCACGTACATAAAGGTGTAAAGTCCTCCAGAGTCTTGCAACTGTGCATAAACCTATTCGGCCACCACTAACCAATGCTCACAAGCAGAAATGGCTGCATTGGGCAAAAAAATACATGAAGACTAATTTTCAAACAGTCCTGTTCACTGATGAGTGCTGTGCAACCCTGGATGGTCCAGATGGATGGAGTAGTGGATGGTTGGTGGACGGCCACCCTGTTCCACAAGGCTGTGATGTCAGCAAGGCGGTGGTGGAGTCATGTTTTGGGCCGGAATCATGGGAAGAGAGCTGGTCGGCCCCTTTAGGGTCCCCGAAGGTGTAAAGATGACCTCTGCAAAGTATGTGGAGTTTCTGACTCACCACTTTCTTCCCTGGTACAGAAGGAAGAACTATGCTTTCCATAATAAAATCATCTTCATGCATGACAATGCACCATCTCATGCTGCAAAGAATACCTCTGCATCAATGGCTGCTATGGGGATAAAAGGAGAGAAAGTCATGGTGTGGCCTCCATCCTCCCCTGACCTCAATCTTATTGAGAACCTTTGGAGCATCCTCAAGCAAAAGATCTATTTTGCTTTCTATTATTATTATTATTATTGCCATTTATATAGCGCCAACAGATTCTGTAGCGCTTTACAATATTATGAGTAGGGGATTAAATAGGACAATTACAAATAAACTTACGGGAACAATAGGTCGAAGAGGACCCTGCTCAATTGAGCTTACATTCTATAGGAGGTGGGGTGTAAAACACATTAGGACAGGAATTTGCAGTCAAATAAGGTGGGCTGCCCTTTAGGAGAGAGCAAGAGACAGGTATGTGAGGTAGAAGTTACTCTGGGAGGCCATAAGCTTTCCTAAATAGATGGGTTTTAAGGCACTTCTTAAAAGATGCAAGACTAGGGGAGAGTCTGATGGCAGTAGGCAGGCTATTCCATAGGAAGGGATCCGCCCGCGAGAAGTCCTGAAAGCGTGAGTTGGCCGTACGGGTGCGGAAAACGGACAGGAGGTGGTCACGGGCAGAGCGGAGAGACAGAGAAGAGACATACCTATGGATCTGTGAGGAGATATAAGAGGGGCTAGAGTTGTTCAGTGCTTTATAGGTGTGAATTAGTACCTTGAATTGACTCCTACAGGAAGCCAATTTAAGGACTGGCCGAGGGGTGAGGTGTGAGAGAAACGACTAGAGAGGAAAATCAGTCTGACAGCAGCGTTCATTACGGACTGTAGCGGTGCAGTACGGCTTTTGGGAAGACCAATCAGGAGAGGGTTACAATAATCCATGCGGGAAATTACTAGAGCATGGACAAGCTCCTTGGTAGTATCTGGTGCAAGAAAGAGGCGGATGCAGGCTATGGTTTTAAGATATAATCTACAGGATTTGGCAACATGCAGGATGTGAGGCTCACAGGTGAGGCCAGAATCAAGTATGACGCCAAGACAGCGCACTTGCAAGGATGGACTGATGTGGGTACCACAAACTTGAAGGGAGAGCGAAAGAGGAGGATCAGTATTAGGAGGAGGAAAGACAAGGAGCTTAGTTTTAGAGAGATTGAGTTTCAGAAAGCGGGAGGACATCCAGTCAGAGATGGAAGAAAGGTAAGCAGTGACACGTTGCGGGAGATATAACTGGGTGTCATCAGCGTACAGGTGGTAGTGGAATCCAAAAGAGGTAACTAGTTTTCCAATAGAGGTTTGCCATCTATGCGGGTGGGAGGCAGTTTACATCCAAACAGCAGCTTTGGGAGGCTATTCTGACATCTTGCAAACAAATTTAAGCAGAAACTGTCCAAAAACTCACAAGTTCAATGGATACAAGACTTGTGAAGCTGCTATCAAATAAGGGGTCCTATGTTAAAATGTAACGTGACCTGTTAAAATGTTTAAAAAATTAAAATGTTGTTATAAGTTTGATTGAATTAGCTTTTGATTTCAGTAAATATGCTGCAAACACAACAAATGACAATTTTCCGTTCTTTACAACCTATAAAGTGTTTTGAAACTTACTGTGCGTAATATTTTGGAACAGTGCATTGTACGTTTTTTTATGTTTAAAAAAATACTGTTATCATTAGGAGGTTTGTTCAATATAATTTGAATTGTACTCTTAATAGTTGATAACATGAGAATTATGCTGACTGTTATTTACATCAATTATTTAGGTAAATGTGAAAAAAATATAATTTGAATAATAATTTGGAACAGGGTGTACATCCTAGCAAAACCTCTGAACTGCTCACTGAGAACATTTGTTCCCTTTTGAGAAAGATGCAAACCATCTTTTTGTAAAGTTTATTTCCATTCCAAACAGAGCTACCATGAGAAATAAAGCCAAATCCTTGCTTCCGACACTATTCACCAAGCCACCAAGTTAAAGTTCCAAATACGCATCCGCCTTTTGTTCTGAGTGTTATGTACAGGCAGAACTTCAGAGAATGACAGTGTGGAAGCAACCTGCCGTATATCATTGGCAAAAATCACTAAAAACATCCTTAACCTCTGAAACCTCATTGCAAGCCAAGTAATTTGTTCTTAGATGGACAAGTACATCCAATTCCCTTTCCTGCTTTGCTCGCTTAACAATATTACAAATACGTCTCCAGTCTCTGTGAGCAGTAGCTCCCGGAAGACATCTCACAAGACCACCATTGTCCATCTCCACACCTCTTATGATGGAATCCCCCAACAACAACTGCTTTCTATTAGGCCTCACCATAGTCTCCAAGCCTGTCTCCACAACACCACTACCCTTAGTGCCTGAGCTTGTCTCCACAACACCACTACCCTCAGTGCCTGAGCCTGTCTTCACAACACCTCTACCCTCAGTGCCTGAGCCTGTCTCCACAACACCACTACCCTCAGTGTCTGTCTCCATAACACCACTACACCTGGTGCCTGAGAATGTCTCCATAACACCATTACACTCTGAAAGTGCAGACAATGAATTATGTATGCCTTTTATCCACAACTCTAAGTCTACCAGATCCTACAGTAATCCATTTGCCATTCCTAGTATGTCTCTGTGGGAGTGGCTTTGCAGCAGTTCCAGCCTGAGTGTGTATACAAAATAATTTACAAATCTCAGATTTCAAAAATACAATCTCCTGCCGCAATATAGAGAACTGTCTACAGATTAGACAGCAACCAAATCTCTAAAAAAGTGGAACGTGAAACAAATGCCTAACAACTATTACGCTGAACTAAGTCGGCAATTTAATAGTAGTAGACTACAATTTGATAGTAGTAGACGTCCCATCCAGAGGACACAATAGGCAAAATTAAATACAGGTAACAGTTGTAGCTAGTAGTGTCAGAGCTTGTAATGCCAAATGAGGAATATATTTTAAGGAATTACTCATTTTAGTGGTTGTTATTTTTTTTTACAAAAGCAAGCATATAGTCCATTAAGGAAATTATATAACATAATAAAAATTATGTAAAAATTGAAAGATACATCAGATTTAAATATTACATTTTTATTTTTATTTTTTTCATACTAAAGGCCACATTCACACAGCAATAAATTAAGCGTGGTGGCTGTCTCCTGCTTTTTCTCATACATTCAAAAAACAAAACAAACAAAAATACATATTAAGGTAATGAATGCTTTTTTACCTTAACGTGTTTTGTTTTTTGCTTGTTTATGCTTTGTATTAATGCAAACACATATACAGAGACATTTGTATTATGTTTTATTTTATTGTGATGATTGAAATTAAAATCCTATTAAGCAAGGATATACAAAATGTCAAACATATTAGTAGCATTGTCTAGGGACATTTTGGTTAAGCTCCATGAGCCATGATTAACTAAACTATTCTTGCTTTAATGACCTTTCATACTATTTCTAGGAAATTATGTTCCTATTCAATTGTAGAGGATGCAGTGATGTATGATAATGTTTAACAGACTTGCTTGAATTAAGTACCAAACATCATATTTCATTGTATAAACTATGCTATCAGGATCCTTGTCAATTACCTTGAGCATCCTTCTAGTCTATCCAACAATAAATAAAGAGAATATTTCCAGATGTGGTACAAATAAGAAATCCAAACATCAATTAATAAACAATATCACAATGATCCTGACATTGCCAATAAATAGTTTGAGAACAGAATGAAAATTCGAGCAATACATAGTTTTGCCATGGTATCTCATGAATCAAATTATTTTTTTTGTTGAAAACTAAAATATTTGAAATAAATTAAGTCTATTTAATTTCCGTCACAATTATTTATAAATTAGGCTGACAATTAGTGCTTAACAGAGCAGGTGCTAAAGTAAATTAGCCCTTGTTTCTATTAGTTAATTGAACTAGAACAAAAAAAAAAAAAAATCAATTGTTTAAGTCAGTAAGAAAGATATGCAAACATAATTTTTGGCTAATCGAACTATGAAAAATATCAGAAAATAAATAGGTTTTGGCATTACCATACGATTGTGAAAGCATGTCACTCCACAATCAAATATTTTTATGTGGAAATAAAGCTATATTGATTCCAATCAGCTTAGAATTAGCTAAGCAATAATTTTGAACAATCTCGTACTCCACGCAGCCACTGTCAGATACTTCCAAAATTGAGGATTTTTTTTAAATGAAAGCCATCTAACTCAGGAGGCATATAATATAAAAAGTAAATCACGGCATATCATACTAATGATGCCTAAGCCATTTTTTAGTTTAATAGTTTAACCTCTTCACTACCGAACATTTTGATTGAAAAAACTAATTTGCATAAGATTTTTTTTGAAGCAAGGAATGCATAGCTAGCATGTAAACATTTCAGAACATAGCAATTTTGGAAATTGATTGTTTCGCAAACAAACTCAAAATGATGCAAATGTATACTTTTTTCACTTACTCTTTTATCCTTTACAAAAAATATAGAGGAAACAAAAAGGACATTGACACAGCTGGGTAATCTCTAAATCCTGGTAGGCGTGCCTTGACGACTGGTTTGAAAACCACTGCATTAAGACATAACTTGGCCTTGTGGTTACTGAGAATGACAGCAAACTGTATATAGTGCCCACATACAATAAATACAGTTAACTATTATATTACTAAAAAAGGATTTTTTTTTAAATGCTATTCTTTACCAATCTCTGGACTGCAATTGAAATTCTGACAGTGAAATGGTAGGGTCCCTTCACCCCTCGCTGATTGTAGGAATAATATGAACTATTGAAACTTTTTGTACTGTTAGAAAGCAGGGAATGAGCTTACATTTTCATTAATTTTACAGGCATCTTAGCATTCGATAGGCACTTATGGTACAGAATATGGATATTAACTGGACTAAAATTTTGTCCACATGGATGCAATCACTTGGAAGTATTCAATGTCCAGATTAAAAGTGTTATCACATCCAAATCCGATACAGAGTATATGATTCAGTACAATATTCAGAATACCAAGGATGCACATTCACAAATTACTGTTCACTAGCCTTTATTCAAGTGAATGATCATTTTAAGTACAATTTGCCTATTAGATGGGGCCCTAATTTCAATATTGAAGTGTTGAGTACTAATGTCCTTCCTGGCAGTTGAGGTCAATAATTACAATATTAAATGGGAAAGAACCTAATGTTCTTACCCTGGTCCCCAACCATTAGTGGCAGGTGGGGGGCCTAATTATAATATTCAGGGGGGACTTACCCACCTGTGGGTGGAAGCTCTAAAATTGAAACAGTGGGTGTGGATAAAATAGTGGCTTGTCTGCCCCCATCAGCTGTCAGGAACCTTACCTGATGTGGAGTCCAGTATGCAGATATAAAAGCTCACCCTTGCAAATAAACACAGACCAAGGTGACCAGATAAAAAGCCACTTAGCCTGTGAGTCTGTGCATGGGGGCTGTGCAGGGATATAGCTCCAAGTCGCAGTACAGGCAAGGACAAAAGCAGAGGGATAGTCAAGCATAAGCCAAAGTCAGAGGATGCCAGAGGTCAGGATAAATGAGTGTAAGCCAAGGCCAGAGAATTCCAGAGGTCAGGATAAATGAAGATAAGCCAAGGTCAGGAGCTGTCTGGAGAACACTGGATCAAGAACACAAATACAGTGTCAATGAACTGGCACTGCCCTCAGAGAGAGGCAATGTTTTATACCTGGCTGATTAGGCATCTGCTTCAGGTGGACTGAGATGGACAGGAGCAGTCACAGGAAAATGGATAGGAGCTGCTGTGGCTTACAGGTAGCAGGCCTCAGACTGCAAAGTACCCAGGATCAAATCAAATGGATAGAAAGGGGTCCAGATTCCCATTTCTTTCTAAAAACACCATTAAAATAAAGGGCGTAAACCTCAAACTAATAAGAGTAAGGAGGCCAATAAAATTAATTTTAGTTACCATCTGAACTTTTCTTTCTTTTTTTTGCACCCCCCAAAAAGGCCAAAATAATTTTACATAGACCCAATGCAATAAAATTAACCTATCGTTGCTCACAAAGACTTCTCACAGACTGAGTTCTCATAGAGGGAAAGGCCTTAAAAATAGGGTTAGCAGTTCCACCATGTTTTCATGATGTCATTTTGTCACATTAATTAAAATGCGTAAAGGGTTTACATATCTTATATACCTCTTTATGAATTCTAAATGCTTTTATGTGCTGCCCATCAATATGTATATGTGATATGTGTCCCTAATAACATGATAGGTCTAGTAACCCTACTTACAAAGGCTTTCCTACACTATGTCAGCTAGTAAGCCAAACAATCAGAGTACTCTTCCAGCCAAGTCACGGGAAAAGTTTCCAATAGTATGGATAGGGCCACTGAATATTAAAACTAGCCCCTCACTTGCACCTTCCCCTTTAATATTAAATTTAAAACCTCCATCTATTGGTGACAGGTTTGGGCAGGGGGGTGGAGAGGGATTTGTCCCCCTTCCAATTATTTTTGATGTACTCCAACGATGCACATGGTTTGGAGCATGGGTGTACTATGTCCCTTCTCAGTTATTAGGGGCCTTATTAATTTTCTACTTTCTTAATATAGCAGCTGGCTAGCAAGCACTGACCAGTAGTCACATAATTAACTCTTGTGCCATCAAGGATTTTTAACTATTTGCCAATTGGCTAATATTGCTGTCAACTATAATGACTCTATTTCAGAGTTAATAGGAACTCAGCTGCAGATTTTTACATGGTGGTGTATGTCACTATAAGATATTAAATCAGCTGTGGAATTGCAATAAAATGAATGAATATGTTGGTATACAAATGAAAAAAAATTAATGATTATATGGATAATATGCAGTGCCCAGACAGTTGTAGGAGGAGCGATGAAAATTGCAGTCCAGTAACAAGCAGAGAGCAGGGGGTCTTTGAATATTAAAGTAACCAGCAGGCAGATTGAAATAAGCAAACTTCTTATTAGTAAGCAAAGGGTTAGTCAGGACACCGTCTGATTTTCAAAGGGTTGGAGAAGTCAGCAGAGTCGGTGCAACAATCAGGGGTCTAGTTCATTGTACATCAACAATGAGAGAGCTCAGATGGCAACTTTGTATTGCAAAGTCACAAAATAACTGAGTGATCTAAAGTTGCAGTAACTTATCTATAACCCGGCTGAGTGCGACGTCAGAAGATGGGGGATGAATTCCATCCACATTGATGTGTGGATCCAGAAGCGGCTTTAGGGAAAATGCAATTTTGGTAAGTTCTGAGGCCAACCGGCAAATAGTACGGATTTTTTTAAATTCCATGCTTGGATTTGAAGCATCTAGTCTTCAATTTCAGCTGTTCGTCAGTGTTCAATCTGGTTAATATCCAAAAACAATTAAGGCCATTTTAGTGCCTGAGTTGCAAAATCCAGACATTGTTGAATAGCGTGAATAATGTCTGGATTTTTGCGGTCTGAGTGACCCCTTATGCAGCTGGATAGTTTAGTCTACTTGGTACAAGGCCATTTGAACTTTATTGAATAAACCCATAAACATTTTGTGAGAGGCAAAGAAGATGAGAAAAGGTTAATTATTATTAGTACAAATAAGTCTGTACATGACTCCCTTTATAGTGGGTAGTTGTCACATATTCATCCTCACCTTGTGGTGTCTGTGAGGATAACTACCTTCCTGGCATTGGTGGAGATGCTGGTCGGCAGCCCTGTGCCAGTGTATCTGGCTTCTGTGGCATGCTGAAAGACGCCGGCCACTGCGGATCCATATCAATTTGTAGCCACACGTCCCGCCACAGTATTGACGGTGTCAACGTGCGTGTGACGTCACGAAAAGGACGCACACACACGTTCTGGGCTCAGATACCGGATACGGCCAATCAGATTTAAAGGAGACCTTTTTAAACTTCTTTCTTGCCTTCCCTCATTGCCCTGTCATGGTTTCCTTTAGTGGTTATCCGAGAGTGTGTTCCTGAGCGTTTATTTCTGGTTATTGACTTTGGCTTCGTTTTGACTTCCCTGTATTATGGTATCCTTGACTTTTGGCTTTCCCTAATCGTTGTGTCTCATTCTGTGTCCCCGACCTCGGCAAGTATTCTGACTATTCTCTGGTATGTTAAGTCCGGCCATTCTAAGGCTCGGGAAGACGTTACCTTTAGTCCTAGGTGTGATACAGTTCTGCATGCTGGATCAACTAGTAATCCTGACAGTAGTAAGATTGCTGAAATTGATAATTTCTTGAAGCTGATTTGTGCAGATGTTTCCATGAATACATTATGTTCAAGCATTTTGTGAAGTGGAAGCATGTGCATAGGTAGAAGGCATTGTGTATGGGCAATAAAACTAGAAACCCTTCTGCTGACCCCCTTTACTTACCCAAAATAACCAAACCACAGATGTAGTTTTAAAATAGGCCACAACTTGATTAAATATTATATATATATATATATATATATATATATATATATCTTCAACATCAACTTTATAACATATTAACATGTAACGGCACCCTCAGCATAAAAGGGTTAAACCTCCGTTTAGGCGATCGTCCCCTTCCAGAGATGCAGGCACAGCTTCTGCAGAACACCAATCCGCCGAACAGGAAACCATACGAATGCTGTAAACAGCTGAATAGGAAAAACCATAAGAATAGGTTTACACTCCTAGCAGTCAAACTGGAACAGCATACAGTAAATCCCCCCAAGAACGAGACAAAGCTCTGTGTTGAGGGTCAAGCAGTGAACAGTCAGAGCTGTGGGTTTATTGTGCTTATGTACACATTCTTATACATTAGTACCACCCACAGGGTTTTGGAACACAACCAATAAACACATACAATACACTCAGACACTCCCACACAAATTCCTCCCCTCTGCATGTGATTCAATTACCTTACACAATGGGTAATGTAATTTAGCACAAGCAGAGAAATACAATTTTTCCACATTATTCATAACTTGAAAAGTATGCATCACATTCACATAAAACTTACATTTTCAGAATCAGCATACTCCAAATACAAACATACGTCAAATTGGTCCAGTGGTTCAAAAGATAGATCTTAGTCCTTTGTGACCACAGGAAGCATGGCTTTTCTGCCCAAAACCAGTTCCACAGAGTCTTCTATCCTGGAGATAATTAGAAGTAATCAAATTTTCTCCAAAGACAGAGGCAAAACTCCATTGAACACATGGCAGCAAAAAGACAGTAAAATACAATAAAATACACAAGGTTACATTTATGACAAAAACATGCAACATATGCCCAGATAGCTTAGGTCTAAGCGCACATTATTACTGAATGGCGCTCAGAGCACACACATACAGTTCAATTGCCATGGAGCCAAAGTCTTTCCCATAGTCTTTCATTATATGAATGGGCTCCATGGCATAGCTATCTGGGGTATCACCGCTCAAACAGGACAAGCACCAAATGACCCAGCTTTCTTGTCTTTGCAGGGGAAAATCAAGCCTTTTAACATGGGGCCATAATCCCAAGGCAACAGGCGAGCAACCCGGCTTCTCCAATGCAATGTGGTGAGATTGGTCTCGTCACATAACATAATATATAACTTACTCTGTAAATAAGTAATGTCACTGAGTACAATCACTTGGGCAACTGCCCTACCCCCTCGTCCCAGCCAGCAACTATGCCTTTCTTGGCCCTTCCATTATCATAATTCTAACCACTAGCCAATCATTATGTTATCCATACCTATACCTGAAGTTAGGGGAGGGATCAGCCCCGACCATACATATTTCCACAGACCACTGTTCCAAGGGCCATTTACCACCACAAACCCCGCTGGTTTACCCCCTAAATCAGCAAAGTCGCCCCAACACTAAAGCCATGGCTGCCTCCAAAACATCCTGTAATACCAGGTTAAACAAATCCAGGCCTCCTGGATGTATTTCAGGAGTGACCCTATCAATCTTGAAATACATAGCAGCATTTTGCTCAAAGATGCGGTTATGCACCGTGAGCTCACCATTCCTTTGACAAATTTAGACATCCTCTTGTGCAGCTTGATCCTACTCCACTCAAGTGCCCTTCGGTCCCGTGCACCACGTGAATAGTTCAGGGAAACCTTCTGGATTGGTTCACCCAGATCTCACACTGAAATAGTGCCAAGATCTTTCCCCCCTCACATGAAATATGAGGACATCAGGAACGCAGAGTAGGCGGGTGAACCATTCCATTTTAGGCAGCAGGTGAGCCCAGTGCATGCCACGGTAACCGAACCAGCAGACGTTCGACAATGCTGGCAACAGACACAGTCACAGTCCCCCGTGACGAACTTCTGCACGCTGCTGTGCCCAATAAACATAAGAATGTCCGATTATCCACACTCTCCTTCCGGCACCTACGGAGACAAAATGGGAAACGTAATCAGACCGTCTGGATGAACATAAGAATGGAACCTCCTAGATTCCTACCTTCCAATCCGCTGGATATCTTCCTCAGAAAACCCCAGGTGTGATGCCTCAGTGGCGGCCCCTACCTGGAAGGAGTGACCTCCAAACTCAGCCTCCATCTCCATGCGGTAAACCCGGATAAACTGGAAATGGGACAGAAAACTGGAATCAAGGTGAACCAGCAAAGAAATCTGCAGAATGCCTGAAAACATTCGATCGGACAAACCACCAAACCAGGGATCTGCTGCAACGAGACCCAAGTCCCCCGGCTGAGAACATCTGTCTAAGACTTATGCAGCAATAAACGTACAGACCCATCCACACTAAACACACCTCCAAACAATACCCCCTCAAGGACCTTCTTGTAGGGGCTAACAAGCTCCCCCACCAGAATGGACCCTAAGCAGGCGAATGCAAATGCTAAACGAAACCGTGCCACCTCCAAATCAGAAGAACAAACTTGTGGCAGAATCCGAAACAGGCCCACCATCAGAGCACCAGAAACTGGCCTCCGTGAATATGAAACCTTAGGCCCCCTTTGACAACCCCTCATCACCAATGATACGAAAACATCCTTCCTAAGATCTGGAGCCCTGGTGAGTTTGAACCAAAAACATAGCCCAGATAACTTACCCGAAACAGCAGAAGATGCTTCCCAAAACCACAACAGTTGTAACAAGCCTTGCAGATGCTCTACATCAGACCAGAAACCCCCGAGCTGCCTCTCGAAATTCACCTACTCCCCCCACGCCTTACCATATTGCAGCCATGTAGATTCTGAGACCGAACACTGAACCCACGACATCACTCGGTCAGCACAAGGCCCCAGAGATCCACCGGATAGGAAGCCCACCTCGACCACTCCCGGTGGCGGCGCCCGAACTCCCACCACTGTAAACGAGAAAGGGCATCCACTGTCAACAACCAAGGACATGCACAGCCCGAGAGTATACATTTAAAATCAAGCAGTGAAGGACAACTCCGGCTAGGTATACGTGCACCAGTGGGCACCAATGATGGCCCCAAAACCCACCAGACCACCCACATCTGTAAATAGATGGAGCACCGCATTGGACACCTCAGGAACTTGCCAATAGGTGCGCTTGTTAAAACCTTCCAGGAAGACAGACCAGACCGCCAAATCCTAATGAAGGGGGCGAGTGATCCGCACATAATGATGAGGGGGCTCCACACCAGAGGTAGCCACCACCAAGCGACGAGTAAACTCCATGTCCATGGGAATGATCCGGCAGGTGAATAGCAGCTTACCGTATTTGGATCTTCCTTAAAAATCCAGCGGCTGCCACCAGGCCGCACAAATCTGCTACCTTGTGCACAGGCAGACGACACTCCCTGGCAACTGAATCTATCTCAGTCCCCAAGAAACTCAGACAAGTAGAAGGACCAACATCTTATGAGGGGCCAGGTGGACCCCAAACCATTGTGACACTGACTCCAGAGTCTGAAGGTGTGCACACACGGGTGAACCCACGGGACCGACGCAGAGAAAATCATCCAAATAATGCAAAATGGAATCACAGGCTGCTTCCTCTCACACCACCCACTCAAAGAACGTGCTGAAGCACTCAAAATAACAACAGGAGTTTAAGCATCCCATAGGGAGGTATACATCCAAATAATATCCATCTCCAAAGAAACAGCAGGGGGTGACATTCCGGATGCACTGGGACCTGTCGGAAGGCAGATTCGACATCCGCCCTAGCCATAAGTGCCCCTAGCCAAATCAAAAGACGCATAAGAGACCCTGCACAATTCTACAGCAATATCATAAGGATCACAAACGGGTATGACAGATGATGAATCAGTCGGAACCTACTCGGCTCTTTCTTAGGAATCATGCCCAAAGCAGAGACCCGAAGGTTAGGAATCGGTGGACCCACCATGCACCCCAAAGACAATTCCTTTTTGAGCTTTTCCTCCACCACCTTAGGGTGGTCCTGATCTGACTTGAGGTTCTGACAGTCCCCCAAGGACTCCCTGTCCTGATGGGGAATCCAAAACCCGTTGCTGAAACCACAGAGAAGCAACTCCTCCAACTTGCGATTCCTATAGCCATTTAGCCACGGGCATCCATGCCCTTCGAGACCACAACTTCACTCCGCTACCCTGCTGTAATGGAGCTCCAGTACTCCAACCGAGTACCTCAGCCAAGTCTGCTTCCTTGTAGCTATCAGGGACCCTGGAACACTTGGTGAAGACGACTCATGGACGACACATGGTGAAGGTTAAACAGCAACTGTTTAATGAATACAGCACACATAGTTTAAGCCCCCAACAACCATACAATAAGTTGATAAGAGCACTACAGTACATGGAAGGGTGGGGTCAGATAATAGCAAGGGCTTATGGGAGATTGAAGAGAAACAGGGCAGCCAGTGTAAACAGGTCTGGCAGTGTCCCTAGGACACTGCTGGGGAAACAATAGGACAGGAAAAAGGGGGGAGGGGGAGATGCACAGATCAGTAATACATTCAACATACCCTGCACAAAAAATAGGCACAGTGACAAAACACAAAAGGAATATGGGAGCCCACCCATAATGCCTGTCTTCCATCCCCAGTGATGGTGACTACCGTCACACATGCCTTACCCAACTTGAAGCAGCGGACAGCAGAGTGTGAACCCCCCCACATGGAATATTCATGCTTAAACTTGCAACCAGCCCCCCGCTGAACCCCCCCACATGGAATATTCATGCTTAAACTTGCAACCAGCCCCCCGCTTGCAATGAAATTTGTTGAACTGCCAGCAGAAGCCCATACCCTGAGGCACAGCCAATGTATAGGGTGGATCCTCCTGCGCCAGGCCTTTCAAGAAAGGACGACAGACCCCCCCTGGTGCAAGTCATAATCACCAGCCACAAACCGATATCCATCTGGTCCCACCCAGTGGACAGGCGGACCACTTGCCTCTGGCGGAACTCTGGCGGAATTATACACCCATAATTTTTTAGGGAATCTTCCAAAAGTGGAACAACTCCTTATTCTTGTCAGAGTCTTTCAACGCCTTATCAGGTGGAGGCAAGTCCTCCAAAGGTAGCAGGGAGAAAATTTCCACAAACTCCCCTTTACAAATCTTCTCCTGGACTTCCTGGTACAAATTTAAACCGAGGGGGCTTGACCAACACATGCATGCCGCACCGAGAAACAACCCCAGAGCTACGCTCCCACTGATCAATGAAACGCTGCATACAACTAAACAGAGATCCCCAGTCAGACTGCAGCACAGCACCATGCCTAGTCCCCACCTGACCGTCCCCAACCACAGAGCCAGACTCACCGCACGGGGCAGGAGTCAACTGGAGCAGTAGAGCCGCGACAACCAAAGGCTGGGCCATTGCAGCAGCAACCAGCAGGAAGGAATCCGGAATAGAATTCATGGATGCCCAGAACATAGCCCAGTCCAGAGCCACCTGGAAAGAAAAAACAGATAAGTCCATACCCCTCCACCCCGGACCAAGAATGGGAGACCCACCCAAGGGGGAAGGTAGGGTTCACCCTGTAGGCCCAGGGGAAACACCCAGGGAAGAAAGGGAGCAAGCAGAGCACAACACCCTGTCAGCCTCCTCACCCCAGGAGGGGAAATCTCTGCCCCCGGGAAGAAATCTGTGGCCTACTCACCCGCCTGGAGGCCCGTCCACCACTCCGCCCACCTGGGCCACGGGTCACACGCGAAAGGTCCACAATAGATGAGTGGCCCGCCGTCAATCCTGCGGCGACCCGGGAAGAAGATCCAACCCACAGAGGCGCCACATTCACCAAGGCAGTTGCGGACCAGCTGGTCCATGAGGTGTGACTGCGTCTCCTGCTTCAGTGGGCCAATGAAGAAAACTGGAATCGGGCACGGGCAGCAGCAGACCGCCCCACAGCTTGAGTAGCCACGGGACCCTGCCGGGAGGGGAACCATGTCTCATGGCCAGCGGACCTGCGAGGCTGGGCCCACACTCCTGAGCCCAGGATAGCCCTCAAACTCCCCAGGAGGGCTGTAATATTGCGGGGGCCGAACTCGCCGCCGGGAACCCCTGCAACTGCTGAGAACGGAATCTGCAATAACCCCGGAGGCCTGCAGACGAACCATCTTGTAGGGCCTCAGCCCTGAGGGCAGAAAGGACAGCCTTAAAGGACCACTATAGTGCCAGGAAAACATACTCGTTTTCCTGGCACTATAGTGCCCTGAGGGTGCCCCCACCCTCAGGGTCCCGCTCCCGCCCGGCTCTGGAAGAGGAAAAGGGATAAAAACTTACCTTTTTCCAGCGCTGGGCGGAGAGCTCTCTGCCTCCTCTCCTCCTCCGTTACGCCCCGCCGGCTGAATGCGCACGCGCGGCAAGAGCTGCGCGCATTCAGCCGGTCTCATAGGAAAGCATTTACAATGCTTTCCTATGGACGCTTGCGTGCTCTCACTGTGAAAATCACAGTGAGAAGCACGCAAGCGCCTCTAGTGGCTGTCAATGAGACAGCCACTAGAGGGAATAGGGGAAGGCTTAACCCATTAATAAACATAGCAGTTTCTCTGAAACTGCTATGTTTATTAAAAAATGGGTTAACCCTAGCTGGACCAGGCACCCAGACCACTTCATTAAGCTGAAGTGGTCTGGGTGCCTAGAGTGGTCCTTTAACGTTTCAGGCCCTGGCCGAAAACAGCACTTGGCAAGGCAGATACAAGCAAGACAAGTAGATACCAATGCTACTATCAAGATTCTTCAGAAGGAGCTGTAGGAAGTAAAATGTCTATCAAACCCATTTCTAAAATTGGTCAATACATTAATTATAATACAGGCACTTTAGACAGCACTATACAAATATATACATGGTAAATACAAACCGCTATGTGCTAACCTGTATTAACAGGAATTATACAACAGACAAGAGGTCACCCACTGAGATACAAGTTTTCACTTACAGAAGAGGAAATGGGTCTTTACAGTAATAACAATAATGATGTGGAATTATCTGCTTAAAGAGGCCGCGCTATCAGATTCCATAGATACATTTAAAAAGAACTTGAAAGTTTTTTGCATCAACAGAGTATTCAAGGATATAATTGATATGTTTGTAAATAGGTTGTTGATCCAAGGAGAAAACAGATTGCCATTTTGGAGTCAAGAAGGATTTTTTTCCTATGTTTGGCATAGTTGGAAATGGCTACAATTGCAGATTATGCTAGCTTTGGTGTACCTATAATCTTAATTTTATTAATGACAGGAGGCGAGTATTTACTTTAGTCTCTCTTTACTAGTATTTCCCATCCGTTCTTATCCCTCCCTTGTTTAATGTATAGTTTGGGTTCATCAGGTACGTATGCAACTCTGCTTGTCTCTGCTACTTGTTGCTTGTTCTTATGTCTGTTTTTCATAAGTAGGGTTGAGATCTATGCAGGTTTCGGTAGTTTTGGTTGCTACATTGGGTACGTACATGTTGTTCAAAGTACATTTCATTGGATAATCAATCTGTTCGATTCTGTTTTTCTCTCATTTCAGTTTACAGTCCAACAACACTAGCTCGTGTGGCAGTTCTTCTCGGATGGTGAACATTGCTGTATTCATTGTATCTAGGACTTTGTTTCTTTCCCATTATTTTTCTGCCTTTTGTTCTGTTTTGTCGCAGCTTGAAAGAGGAAATGATGCATGGGGAGGGGAGTTTTATAGTAACTAACTTTTTTTCTAATTGGTTGTTTTCTGTGCTGCTGTGGAGTTCTAGTAAAGAGAGACTAAAGAAAATACGAATCCTCCTGTCATGTTATAAAATTTGTTTTTTGTCTTCTTTTGGATTAACATCATAAAAGAACTGGCTTCATGATTGAACTTGATGGACCTTAGTCTTTTTTACAACCTAGACAACTACAGTTAGGTGGATAAATATTTGGACACTGAGACAAGTTTTCTTATTTTATCTGTCTTCCAAAATAAATTCAAGTTACAGCTGTATAATGGATATGGGAATTCCAATGTTCTGGGGTCTGATTGGTGTTTCTCTAAAAAGTGTTTAGATACACTATGGTTTAAAAAAAACCTTTTGGAATTCTATGCAATAGAAAAAGTGAGCAATCATTGGAGAGGAGGAGATCTAGCAAAAAGACTCAGTATATAAGAGTCAAAATGGATTTTTGAAATGAGAACTCTGACCACCTTAGGGTTAAATATAGATTTTGAGATGAAAAGTCTCCCATATTATGCTCTACCTCTCCCCCTATTTGCACTTATTAATTCATCTTTTTTTATCTATCCTTCTTTCCATCTTTGTATTAATGTATTTATTTTTTATCCACACACTGGAGATAAAGGGTTATAGAGCAGACAATATATTTATATTAATTTTATAAGTTTATATTCATATATGTCTTTTTTTGTTATTTATATCCCAACATAAGAATAAGCACTGTTGAAACTAAGGGCAGAGGTGCTATTTTCCTCAATGAACTATGGACACTCGATACCACTCCCCCTGGACTCTGTTAAGAGAT
Source organism: Pelobates cultripes (assembly GCA_933207985.1). NCBI lineage: Eukaryota > Metazoa > Chordata > Amphibia > Anura > Pelobatidae > Pelobates > Pelobates cultripes. Next base: position 54,855,936 of record OW240923.1, read on the forward strand.
ATTGAACCTCAAGTCAGGACCGCGGAACCGGAAGTGACATGGAAACCAAAACCAGACATACATCATCGTAAGTGACGCGATGGAAGAAAAATGCACACACAGATCGGACATGTTTGGGAGGGTATAGGGTTATGTCCTGAACCGGGAGTGGCGCCATATTGGGGATGTCAAACCTCTTACAGTTGGGACCATATTAGGAAATGGGAGGGATTTTGTGATCTAACTCAAGTGATACTGTTTTCCAATTAAGTATGTCATATATAAAAACGATGTACGTTCAGTTTATGATACTCCTGCACCTGAGGAAGACCTTGAATAGGTTGAAACGCGTTGTGCTTTTTGTTGTTTTATATACTTTTACTAAAGTCTAAATAAATACTTATTTTTACACTCCACCTTGGACCCTGGAATCTTTGCTTAAAAACTCCATTGATTTCCTGAGTTCCTGTGGGCGTGACTACTGTCACATCATACCATGTTCTGTAGAGATGTCTGGCCTTTGCATCTGTTATCCAGTACTCTTTTTACAATTCTTGTTTAGTTTTTCTTGGTTTTTCTGGTTTTCTATTCCATGTCTGGTTTTCTTTATGCTGGGTTTTTCTGGCTGCATTCCTGTATTCTGTCCCGGGAATTCCCAGTCTCCAAGGTTCCTTTAAATGTTTGTTTTATGTTGCCACACCCGTTCCTTTTCCATGATTCCTTTTGTTTCAGTTGGAGCCTGCAGGCAGTTGCTCAAGCCTTCTGTCCTTTCTTGCAGGTAAGTGCTATATGTGTTTCTTATGGTTCTTTTAGCATATATTAGGCAGAGTAGGACCTGCCAGTTATGAGGTACATTGGCGTTGTTGGCAGGCTTATGCAATGTATGATCGTATAATGTAACTAAATCCCCATGATTTTCATATATAGTATTTAGTTATTTCTCCTCTTGTTTTGCCTATCATATCTTGTCTTGTTTTAGTTTGTATTCCCAGTCCATGTACAGTCCTGTCCTGTCCTGCCCATGTTATATCAATGGTTTCCTTATGTATTGTGTATATGTTCTGGGTTTAGCTTTCTATCCTTCTCTGGTTCTGGGTTCTACTAGTTTTGTCTTGGTTTCATGTTTGGTGCCTCTTCTAGTCTTGCCTTGTTTTTTGTACTTGATACATTCCTGCTGCAGAGCCTCCCTATTCAGCTCCTGGGAGGTCTGCTTATTTCCAAGCTCCTTATCTGCTGCAGAGCCTCCCTATCCAGTTCCTGGGAGGTCTGCATATCTCCTAGCTCTTGGGATCCGCAGTAGCTGTATCAGGGACCTGGTATGTGACCACACAAACACTGGTGCTCAATACCAGGGGGCGTGTGGTTACCCTGCACCAGGCCCTGATAATCCACTTCCACGCTGAAGACTCCCATCTCATCATCAGGCACTCAGGGGTTCTGGTTTCCGTACCACCACCCTGACAACTTCTACATCTCTACCTTTAATCTCCTAAGTGAGATGAAATGCACCATAAATCAAGAGCCAACTTAAAATAGGCTCAAAAAATTGTGAGTTTGATGACTACTCTTTACCACAATATATGTTTTAATACAGATTACACTATGTGTATTTGTTTTATATTAATTTAATATAGGAATAAGAGACTGCATTACAATAAAATAAATTGTTATCCGACTGTAGGTAAATTCATTTACCATTTTGTGCGCCAATCACTTTACTCTGTGATATTATTATCCATGCCTACCATAAAAGACTTCACAAGAGCAAATACAGAGGTTCACTACAAGATGCAAACCATTTAAAGGCCTCAAGAATAGAAATGCCAGATTATATTTTGACAAAAAGCATCTAAAAAAGCCAGCCTAGTTCTGGAACTTCATTCTTTGGACAGATGAAACTAAGCACAGCCTATACCAGAATGATTGGAAGTAAAAAATATGGAAAAGACTGGAAAAGCTCACGGTTAGAAGCATACCACATCATCTTTAAAAAACACTTTTGAGGCAGTGTTATGGTTTCCAATGGCTCTGGGTCACTAGTGTTTGTTGGAGATTCGACAGAAGATAAAAGAAGCCGGATGGATTCAGAAATGTATAGGGATATATTGTTTGCTGAGCTTCAGCCAAATTCAGCGATGTTTGTTGGACAGCACTTCACTTTACAGATAGACAATGACCCAAAACATACTGCAAACGTTTAAGGCAAAGTGGTGGCTTCATCAATTACCTTATCTCAACCCAATCAAACCTGCAGTTCACTTGCTGAAGATAAAACTTAAGGTAGAAAGACACATGAACAAATAACTGGAAGACAGCTGCAGTAAAGAACGGGAAAGTATCTCAGCATTTTTTGATGCCCATGCATTTCAGACTTCAAGCAGTCATTGAAGGAAAAGGATTCTCGACAAGTATTAAATATTATTTTATGTATGTGTGTGTTAATTTGTCCAATTACACATGAGCCCCTGAAATAAGGGGTCTGTGTATGAAAATGCTTGCAATTCCTAAAATTTCATATGATATTTTTGTTCAACTCTGTTAGGCTGAAAATCACAACAGGGTCTGGAAACCCTTACACTGCCATGGACATAGGCACTAACACATTTCTCCTGTCATTTGTCTGTGTAAGCAGCTTCTGGGAATATTTAAACAAGTCACACCATAGAAAGACACATGAACAAATAACTGGAAGACAGCTGCAGTAAAGAACGGGAAAGTATCTCAGCATTTTTTGATGCCCATGCATTTCAGACTTCAAGCAGTCATTGAAGGAAAAGGATTCTCGACAAGTATTAAATATTATTTTATGTATGTGTGTGTTAATTTGTCCAATTACACATGAGCCCCTGAAATAAGGGGTCTGTGTATGAAAATGCTTGCAATTCCTAAAATTTCATATGATATTTTTGTTCAACTCTGTTAGGCTGAAAATCACAACAGGGTCTGGAAACCCTTACACTGCCATGGACATAGGCACTAACACATTTCTCCTGTCATTTGTCTGTGTAAGCAGCTTCTGGGAATATTTAAACAAGTCACACCATTTCAGATGGATTATCAATAAGCATTCAAAGGTTTAATGCGTAGTACATAATACACACTGCTCAAAAAAATAAAGGGAACACAAAAATAACACATCCTAGATCTGAATGAATTAAATATTCTTCTGAAATACTTTGTTCTTTACATAGTTGAATGTGCTGACAACAAAATCAAACAAAAATTAAAAAATGGAAATCAAACTTTTCAAACCATGGAGGTCTGGCTTTGGAGTCACACTCAAAATTAAAGTGGAAAAACACACAATAGTCTGATACAACTTTGATGTAATGTCCTTAAACAAGTCAAAATGAGGCTCAGTAGTGTGTATGGCCTCCATGTGCCTGTATGACTTCCCTAGAACACCTGTGCATGCTCCTGATGAGGTGGCAGATGGTCTCCTGAAGGATCTCCTCCCAGACCTGGACTAAAGCATCTGCCAACTCCTGGACAGTCTGTTGTAAAACGTGATGTTGGTGGATGGAGCGAGACATGATGTGCTCAATTGGATTCAGGTCTGGGAACGTGTGGGCCAGTCCATAGCATCAATGCCTTCTTCTTGCAGGAATTGCTGACACACTCCAGCCACATGAGTTCTAGCATTGTCTTGCATTAGGAGGAACCAAGGGCCAACCACACCAGCATATGGTCTCACAAGGGGTCTGAGGATCTCATCTCGGTACCTAATGGCAGTCAGGCTACTTCTGGCGAGCACATGGAGGGCTCCCCCAAAGAAATGCCACCCTGAACCATTACTGACCCACTGCCAAACCAGTCATGCTGGAGGATGTTGCAGGCAGCAGAACATTCTCCACGGCGTCTCCAGACTCTGTCACGTCTGTCACACGTGCTCAGTGTGAACCTTTTTTTTTATCTGTGAAGAGCACAGGGTGCCAGTGGTGAATTTCCCAATCTTGGTGTTCTCTGGCAAATGCCAAATGTCCTGCATGGTGTTGGGCTGTAAGCACAACCCAAACCTGTGGACGTCAGGCCCTCATACCACACTCTTGGAGTCTGTTTCTGACCGTTTGAGCAGACACAAGCACATTTGTGGCCTGCTGGAGGTCATTTTGCAGGGCTCTGGCAGTGCTCCTCCTGTTCCTTCTTGGACAAAGGCGGAGGAAGCGGTCCTGCTGCTGGGTTGTTGCCCTCCCATGGCCTCCTCTATGTCTCCTGATGTACTGGCCTGTCTCCTGGTAGTGCTTCCATGCTCTGGACACTACGCTGACCGACACAGCAAACCTTCTTGCCACAGCTCGCATTGATGTGCCATCCTGGATGAGCTGCACTACCTGAGCCACTTGTGTGGGTCTCATGCTACCACTAGAGTGAAAGCATCGCCAGCATTCAAAAGTGACCAAAACATCAGCCAGGAAGCATAGGAACTGAGAAGTGGTCTGTGGTCACCACCTGCAGAACCACTCCTTTATTAGGGGTGTCTTGCTAATTGCCTATAATTTCCACCTGTTGTCTATCCCATTTACCCAACAGCATGTGAAATTGATTGTCACCCAGTGTTGCTTCCTAAGTGGACAGTTTGATTTCACAGAAGTGTGATTGACTTGGAGTTACATTGTGTTGTTTAAGTGTTCCCTTTATTTTTTTGAGCAGTGTATATATAAAACACGGTTTGTCTAGGGGTGTTTACATCAACTGAAACATTAACCAATCATGGGAGTCTCAGACACAAAAGTATAATTCATCATATAACATTTTGTACCGCTGTTAGTTAGTCTCCTGTTAACTGATGCACATGACAGTCTTAGATTTAGGAACCCAATTAAAAATTGCAGAACTTTTGCAAAGTTCAGGATGTTTATAAAAGATAGTGAAAGCTAGTGTCGGGTGCAAGAACACAAGAACAGAAAAATATTGTATGTTTAAAAAATGAGAGTTTAATCCCTTCAAAGCATGAGGATGTTGTATTATAATCAGGCCTACTGACTGTGACGATACAGACTAATATCGTCCGTGGGTACTTCCACTAACTTACACAGCTGATCTCTATACTAAGTGCTATGCCATGGACTTGAAGTCCTTTTATCCACCAGCATTCACATTAACCCCTTAAGGACACATGACAAGTGTGACATGTCATGATTCCCTTTTATTCCAGAAGTTTGGTCCTTAAGGGGTTAAAGCAGATGTTGGATAGTTACAGCAAGGAAAGAGACAACCAGCTTTTTCTTGGTACAAACAGCAACAATCTTTATTTTCAAAAAAGGAACTGCCAGGCAAATATCTCTGCATCTTGTGCCATGTGACACATTAAAGTCTCTTTTTGTCACATTTCTACCTTCCAAAGAAAGTCCTGCTGCCAGGCTGGGACCCTACTGCCCGGGTCACAGGAAGACAGGGCTACCCCTTTATTCTCCTAGACAGTCCATCAGCATTGCCATGTGACTGTCCTTTGCGATATTGGATGCTAAAATTGTACTACTGAAGTTCCAAGCTCCACCTCAGCAGTCGCCCATTGTCACCTGCCACTTGATGTAGCCAGCAGAGGGGATTGTGGTCTGTTACCACCATGAACAGGAAAAAATGGATGGAGCAATATTAGTCCTCTCTTCTCAACTTGTAGTTCTGTAGAGACAGAGAGGTACACACAATAGTGCAGATGGCTATAGACAAGTGTGGCTAGGTGATAGATGAAAACACTCACAAACGTAGAGCCAATTGGACCTGGCTCTGGTATCAAGGCCTCAGGATCTTTTGGGGGTGATCCAAATCCCTCTGGAGATGTTCTGGATGTCCAAGGATACTTTCTTGTTCCACCATAAACAGCAAGGGATTCAGTTAGATGTAAAGTAAAATATAATTTATTAATACATATAAAATATATAGGAAAGATAAGTATGAAATAACAGCTGTTATTTCATACTTATCTTTCCTATATATTTTATATGTATTAATAAATTATATTTTACTTTACATCTAACTGAATCCCTTGCTGTTTATGGTTGAACAAGAAAGTATCCTTGGACATCCAGAACATCTCCAGAGGGATTTGGATCACCCCCAAAAGATCCTGAGGCCTTGATACCAGAGCCAGGTCCAATTGGCTCTACGTTTGTGAGTGTTTTCATCTATCACCTAGCCACACTTGTCTATAGCCATCTGCACTATTGTGTGTACCTCTCTGTCTCTACAGAACTACAAGTTGAGAAGAGAGGACTAATATTGCTCCATCCATTTTTTCCTGTTCTGTATGTATTTAACAGTGTTGGTATAGGGGATCCCACACGGGTGTTTTAGAGCAATCTATTTGTATCACTATTTGTGCATACCATTTGTTTTGTACATTGTTACCACCATGAGCTCCCTGCCATGGACATAGGTTTGTAGCTTCTTGAGAACCCAGACTACAGCAAGATACTCTACAGCAAGGCTGCATAGCTGACCTCTCGATCCAGCAGCTTCTGACTGAGAAAAGCTACTGGATGCTCGTTTCCCTGATCATCCACTTGACTTAAGACTGCCCCGATGCCATACGTAGAGGCATCCGTTTGCACAATAAATCACTTTTTGTAATCCGGGGCGGCCAACACTGGGTGGGTATTTAAACTCTCTTTCAGTTGGCAAAAGGCAGTAAGAAGGGACAACAAGTTAACGGGTCACTTTCCACTCCTTCCCCGCCTCCCTCACACTATGCTCCATATACAGCAGTAACCATTCCCAAAAGATCCTTACTCCCTGTGGTCCTACCTCTCCTGTATCTTCCCTGTCCCTTTTTGAGCTAAACTAGTGTCCACTAGGGTCTCCTGTCTCAGGACAGCAGGGTCAGTCCAGACAGTCTTAGTCAGATCAGGGGGGTTCGGTCTTACCAGATCCTTTGCCAGAGAGGGATTGCCACCTACGTGTATGGTGGGTTAAGTGGAAGGGTTCACTACCAATGAATCATTGTCTCGGACAGCGGCTGTCTGCACCCTTGGTACATCCTCAGAGCGGGTGCCAGTTCCACCCTGTGGTAGTGATGCTGGAACGACTAGGGTGGGGTGCTTTCTGCATCTCCTTTGTCGCTGGCGAAGTTGCTAAGTAGTAGCTGTGGCTGAATGGGTTACGCAGTCCGGGAACAAGTTCTTTGCTTTAGCCCCTTGAGCCCGGGTTACGACCTGGACAAAGTAGCTTTCTATGGGCCACAGGTCACCCTCCGCCTGCAACGGCAATCACTTTGGTTTGGGGCAATTGCAGCACACCTCACAATAAATGAGGCTTAATATTGCCCATGGGTACTTCCACTAATTTGCACAACTGATCACTATACTAAGTGCTATGACCTGGGCTTGGAGTACCTTTTCCACCAGCATTCACATTAAAGCAGATGTTGAATAGTTACAGCAAGGAAAGAGACAACCAGCTTCTTTCTTGGTACAAACAGCAACAATCTGCATTGTGTGAAATGTGAAACATTAAAATCTTTTTGTCACACTGACGATTTGGTCAAGCTATGTATATCGTAATAATTTAGCTACTGTGACAGAGTCTATGGGAGGGTAATAGAAGGAAGGTATTTAGGACCCAGAATCCTCCATAGCCTGTACTCGTTCACCTGCCCAATTAGCAACTGCTGAGGCTTTAATTAGCAGGTCTCAGAGCAGAAAGGAGGAGATACAATCTGACCTGCAGAGCAGCACCAAACAAAGTGCTAAAGGTTGGCAAAACCAATGTTTATTTTGTGGATTTGTGTAGTTTATTAGCCTGGTTTAGTAAGGGACATTACTTTATGTTTAGTTAGTGCTCGAATTTGAGCCAGGATTTTGTTTGTAGACTTTCCTTTCTGTTTTGCTAATGTTTTGAACAAACTGATTGCTGCATGGATTTTTGTGCACGATGTAAATAAACCACACAATTTTTGCATAAGAGACTGTTGTTCTATACCTGTTACCCTAGCCTAGAGGACTGTGTTGCTTTGCCCATAAAGGTCACAAGATGGTGGAGAATGTGGGCATTTAAAGCACATTTATATGGTCTGTGGGTATAGAGGCCTAAGGTACTCTGACTCTGCAAACTGAGACTGGTTGTTTGAAACAGAGGCCTGCAGGTGTGGTGTGTGGTATTTACCAGGTGGCTGAAAAAAAAAAAAAAAAAGATGGAAGAGTTAGTAAAAGCCTTGGTACAGGCTACTACTACCCAGCAAGACACTAACCGTGTAACAGCGGCTCAGATCAGTAGCCTCACAGAGTCACAGCGACAGGTTGTTGCGGCCCAACAGGAGACAAACCGCTTATTGGCCATACAAATAGACTGCGTTATGGAAACACAGCGGGAAGACAGAGTAAAGCTAACAAGTGCTTTGCAACAAACCATACTGTCAAGTGTGACTACCCCCTCTATGGATAGGGGGCGCCGGATTAGAGTTACTGACTTTTTACATAAAGCGAGTGAGGTTGATGACATGGAGGCTTACCTGACAACCTTTGAAAGGATTGCTACCCGAGAAGGATGGCCTCCAGGTCAGTGGGCAGGATTATTAGCCCCTTGCCTCAGTGGAGAATGCCAAAAAGCATATGATGATTTGCCTCTCAGCCAAGCACAAGACTATGACCGATTGAAAGCAGGAATCCTAACACGGCTTGGAGTTACGCCTGCAGTAAGATATAATGCATGGGTTTATGATACAGAGACATCTACTAGGTCTCAAATGTATGACCTCTTGAGACTTGCCCAGAAGTGGCTACAGCCAGAAATTAACTCTGCTGCAGTAATCATTGAAAAGGTGGTTATGGATCGCTTTCTAAGGTGTCTGCCGATAGCGCTACGGAAATGGATCAGTCAAGCGGATCCAAAGGACCCAGAAGAAATGATGAACTTGACAGAGATACCGGTTTGCTAACGAAACTCAGAGTAAAGAGCCTTACCTCAACGCCAAATTGCAAAGTAACAGGAAACCTGCAAAGAATTCTGGAGGATTTAAAGAAACAGATGAAAAAAAGATTATGTACAGACCCATAGACAGACTGACTACATGGAAAATTGGGTGCCCAAGTTCCCAACCCGGCCACAAGGCCAGACTGAGAGACAGATAAAGTGTTATAGGTGTCAGGGGATTGGACATATTGCATATAACTGTCCACAGACTGATGAACCTATGGAATGTAATTTGGGGAGGGGGGAGAAACATGGTGCATTGTTGGTATACACACAAATGTCTGCTTTAACAAGTACTGGTGGTATTAACCATGTCAAATCTGTAAATATGGAGGGGAGGAGTGTGCAAGCACTCTTAGATTCTGGGAGTGAGGTTTCACTGGTAAAGAGATCTTTACTTCAGAGTGAGCAAGTAGATAAAATTCACGTGTTGGATATAATATGCATACATGGTGACACCCACACGTACCCCACGGCCGAGGTGGAATTTGCTACCGCTGTAGGGGTGATAAAAGATACTGCAATAAAGCAGGATAAGCGTACAGAGGTAGAGGCAGAAACAATGGGTTTAGAGAATGTTTTCCCTTTTTCTACGATTGATTTGGAGCAGTATAGTGAAAATGAACCCACTGTAGTATGTTTGGGTGAGGAAGGGGAACACAATGAAAGTGATTCCTCCCAAGTAGAAAATCTAAGGGAAGAGCTGGAGTTCCATCATCTAGGTATTAGTTCAGGAAATTTTTGGGCTGCCCAATAACAATGTTCAGATAGTGGAATGTACTCCTGTTAACCTGGAAACCCAATTGTCCCTTCCCTATTTTGCAGAAAGAAATAATTTACTTTACCGAGTAGAGAGTAGGGGGGTTGAAGAGGTTGAGCAATTACTGGTACCTCAATCCCACAGGAACCTAGTCTTAAAACTAGCTCACAGCCATGTATTAGGGGGGCATCTTGGGATTGAAAAAAAAACAGGGAGAGAGTACTAAGAAGATTTTACTGGCCAGGAATCTACTCTGCTATAGGGCGATTTTGCAAGTCATGCCCAGAATGCCAAAGAAAGGCTCCATTCCAAGCTTTCCATAATCCCCTCATTCCTCTTCCCATCATAGAAGTCCCATTTGAAAGAATTGCTATGGACCTGGTTGGTCCTTTACTTAAATCCGCTAGGGGGCACCAATATATATTGGTAGTACTAGATTATGCTACCCGCTATCCCGAAGCTATACCTTTAAGAAATACCTCAGCTAAAACCATTGCCAGAGAGTTAATGTTTATGTTCAGCCGGGTTGGAATACCTAGAGAAGTACTTACAGACCAAGGTACTCTTATGTCATGAGTGATGAAAGAGCTATGTAACTTGTTGAAGATTAGACAATTGAAAACTTCAGTGTATCACCCACAAACTGATGGGTTAGTGGAAAGATTTAATAAAACCTTAAAAGCAAGGCTCCGTAAGGTAATTGATAAAGATGGTAAGAATTGGGATCGGTTGCTCCCATATCTAATGTTTGCTATCAGAGAAGTCCCCCAAGCTTCCACAGGGTTCTCACCTTTTGAATTGTTATATGGCAGACATCCTAGAGGTCTCCTTGATGTTGCGAAGGAAACATGGGAATAGGAACACACGCCTCATAGGAGTGTTATTGAACATGTGGCACAAATGCAGGATTGCATTGAGGCCATAATGCCAATTGTCAGGGAAAATATGGAGAGAGCACAGGAAGCCCAGAAAGCTAGTAATAACAGGAATGCTAGCCTTAGGGTCTTTCAACCCGGAGACAGGGTTATGGTACTAATCCCCACAGTAGAAAGTAAATTCCTTGCAAACTGGCATGGCCCATATGAGATCATTGAACGAGTCAATGAGGTGAATTATAAGGTGAGACAACCTGGTAGAAGAAAGCCTGAACAAATATACCATATAAATTTACTTAAATCCTGGACAGACAGATAAGGTCTTGATGGCCATGACAGACAAAGTTCCTCTGACCAAAGTACCAGAGGTTAACATTGCTGACACTCTAGCACCTCATCAGAAAAATGAGGTCAGAGAGTTTGTTGCTAGAAATCGGGATGTGTTTGCTCCAGTACCAGGAAAGACTCATGTTATTGAACATGACATAATTACGGAACCTGGAAAAGGGGTTAAGTTAAACCCCTACCGAATCCCAGAGGCCAGAAAAGAAGCCATTAAAGCAGAGGTCCGAAAGATGCTTGAGCTAGGGGTTATCGAGGAATCACAAAGTGAATGGAGTAATCCCATAATGTTGGTACCCAAGCCAAATGGAGAAATCAGATTCTGTAATGATTTCAGAAAATTAAATGAGATATCAAAATTTGATGCTTATCCCATGCCTAGGGTTGATGACCTAATAGAGAGATTAGGACGATCCAGATATCTGACTATATTAGATCTGACTAAAGGTTATTGGCAAGTTCTCTTAACAGAGCGGGCCAAAGAAAAAACTGCTTTTTCCACACCAGAAGGTTTATTTCACTATAAAGTCTTACCTTTTGGGTTGCATGGTGCACCTGCTACCTTCCAAAGAATGATGGATAGAATCCTTAGACCCCATAGTGAATACGCGGCTGCCTACCTTGACGATGTGGTTATACACAGCACCGATTGGGAAACACACCTTCCCCGAGTTCAGGCAGTAATAAAGTCTATACGAGATGCAGGTCTAACTGCCAATCCATCCAAATTTACGATGGGTTTGGAAGAGGCTAAGTATTTGGGCTAGACTATTGGGAGGGGTCTCCTGAAACCACAGAAAAGTAAGGTAGATGCTATTTGGGATTGGCCACGTCCTGTGACAAAGAAACAAGTCAGGGCATTTCTAGGCTTAGTGGGCTACTACCGTAGATTCATACCTAACTTTGCTACGATCGCAAACCCGTTGACAGAGCTAACTAAGGCAAAAGGCCCTGTTATGATAAAGTGGACTCCCAAGGTAGAGACGGCATTTAGTACCCTGAAGGAGGTTTTGTGTGCTGACCCAATTTTGGTTGCCCCAGGTTTTACGAAAGAATTTTTGGTACAAACAGATGCGTCTGATGTGGGCCTAGGAGCGGTTCTTTCTCAAGTACACAGAAGAGAAGAACATCCCATTATGTACCTGAGCAAAAATCTGAATCCCCATGAAAAGAGATACTCAGTGGTTGAGAAAGAATGTTTGGCCATAAAATGGGCACTAGAAAAACTTAGGTATTATCTATTGGGGAGAAGGTTCAAACTTGTCACAGATCATGAGCCCTTGACGTGGATGAGACAAAACAAGGAAACAAATGCCAGAGTAACTAGGTGGTTCCTTAGTCTTCAGCCATATAACTTCTCTATAGAGCATAGAGCTGGTAAAGACCAGGGGAATGCAGATGGTTTATCCAGAGTCCATTGTTTTTGGTCAAAGGTCGCTACGACCAATGGGTCTAAGATGGCGGGGAGGATATGTGACAGAGTCTATGGGAGGGTAATAGAAGGAAGGTATTTAGGACCCAGAATCCTCCAGCCTGTACTCATTCACCTGCCCAATTAGCAACTGCTGAGGCTTTAATTAGGAGGTCTCAGAGCAGAAAGGAAGAGATACAATCTGACCTGCAGAGAGAGCAGGTCTGTGCAGAGCAGCACCAAACAAAGTGCTAAAGGTTGGTGAAATCAATGTTTATTTTGTTGATTTGTGTAGTTTATTACCCTGGTTTAGTAAGGGACATTACTTTATGTTTAGTTAGTGCTCGAATTTGAGCTAGGATTTTGTTTGTAGACTTTCCTTTCTGTTTTGCTAAAGTTTTGAACAAACTGATTGCTGCATGGATTTTTGTGCACGACGTAAATAAACCACACCATTTTTGCATAAGAGACTGTTGTTCTATACCTGTTACCCTAGAGGATTGTTGCTTTGCCCTTAAAGGTCACACTACGTAATAAAAAATACAGAAGTAGAAAGCAGGACATAAGGCTGACACCATGTAACAAAAAAAAAAAAAATATATATATATATATATATATATATATATATATATATATATATCTCTATATATATATATATATCTGTATGTCTAGGGGAATATTCACTAAGCATTGCATAGGTAAAACCATTTATTTTCCAACAAACTCCTTGAATAAAAGCTAAAGGTCTGCACTGCAGTTGCATCTTGGTTGTCTCATTTCAAATCTGTTGTGGAGCTAAAATTATGAAAATTGTGTCAGTGTCCAAATATTTCTGGACCTAACTGTATATTACATAATCCAAAAATGGTGCTTGTAATTAACTACCTAATAATAATTAGACCAATTAGAGCTGAGAACCCTCGGCACTACCATAATTCAAACATATGTGATTATAAACATTTTAATACATATAATCTGAGAGAAGATACATGGGTCAGTCATCAGGTTGTGTGCAAAACCAGAAAATGCAAGGAGCTATTTTAATAATGGGTTACTTGCCAGCACCACTATGTGCAAAAGCACAGCAGTGTATAACTTAGCACAAATGGACCTCATTCATCAATTAGATCTAAAAAAAAAAAATTTGTTTAAAAGAGGAAAACTCTGTCCCTGTAATATAAAATAAGTTTAAAAGTATGTTTGACTATGTTGAAGTTTCTCTGTGTGGACGTTTCCTGCTATGGGGAAATGTATCATACATGTCAGCATGGGAAAACCAAAAAAACACTTCCTTGCAAAGGTCGCAAATCTTAATTGTGCATCCTAAAATACCCTTACTCATCCAGCATAATTGTAGATTATACTAGCTTTAGTGTAACTAATCTTTTATTAATGACAGGAGGCGAATATTTGCTTAAGTCTCTCTTAACTCCACAGCAGCACATTAACATAGAGAGAAATAACCAATCAGAAAAAAGTAAGGAACCATAAAAGTCCCCTCCCAACCAACTACTTCCTCTTTCAAGCTGCGCCAAAACAAAGTACAATAAACAATAGCAGTATCAGGAAAAACTCAAACAAAGTCAGCCGATGACTTTCATCCAAACTCTAACCACAGCCCTGGAGAACAGACTATCAAGTAGAGGTGGTCAAATAAAAAAAAAAAAAATGTACAAGGGAATGGAGAAACTGGGAGGGAAATATTTGCCTCCTGTCATTAATAAAATTAAGATTATAGTTACACTAAAGCTAGTATAATATACAATTTTATAACATGACAGGAGGCTTCATAGTTGCTGTTTTAACACTCAGACAGCAAAGCAAAAGAAGCATGATCCGCCGGTCTAAAATAAAATTGGTAAAAGGTATCTTCTTGGGACCAGTCAGCTGAATGCATGATGTCCTGGAGAGAGGATCCTGCCATGAAGGCACCAGAGGTATCTGCGCCTCTAACTGAATGCACTCCGAAGGTCGAATTCACACCCGCCAATGCCAACAACCATTTAATCCATCGCGCCAGAGTAGGATACAAGACCGGCTTGTGAGGTCTGACATAAGAACTCAATAACTGACCAGAATGAGAAGGGCGAAGTGGGGAGGTTATCGCCACATAGCGAGAGAGCGCCATTGCTACACAGAGTTTAGGCGAGTCACGGAAATATTGGTAGAATATAGCAGTCGAATCCGACTTAGTATGTCTAGACACCCTGAAGGTGACCCCATCGAAGGTCCGGACGTCAGAAACACATCTGAAAGAAATAAGGCATAGAAGAAGGGCAAATTTAGCCGAAAGCTGAAGGAGGGAAAGGTCTTGATTATCAGGCCAATCCTGGAGGAATGACAAAACCGCGCATACGTCCGAGAGAGAGGAATACTTAGGCATCGGAGGTCGCGACAGTCTCATGCTTTGGAGAAGTCTGCAAACCAGTGGGTCTTGACCAATGGGAAAACCTCTAAGAGGTACGTGGGCTGCTGAAATCGACGATCTTGCCACATTAGCCAAACGATACGAGTGTCCCAGGTCAAACAGGTGTGACAGAAAGTTCAGAACGCTAGTTACAGGGCCCGTAAAGGGATCGATTTCCTGTTCCAGGCACCAACGACACCAGGAGCTCCAATGCTGACAAATAATATCTCCTAGTCCCAGGGGCCCAGGAGTTCCAGAGGAGGTCCTTAGCCGACTGCGATAACGCCTCGACATTCCAGACTCCCCTGAAAGAGTCCAGGCCACTAAATTGAGGCGCCGTCCATCACGAGGAGTGAAGATTGCCGCTGGAGTCCGAGAGGAGCATCAGTGGAGATAATAGGAGCAGTGGATCCTGATGGGACATATGCAGAAGTTCCGGAAACCAGGCTTGACACTGCCATAGAGGAGTCAGTAATACCAAAGACACACGTTGCCCTCGAACTTGCAGCAAGACCCAGGATATCATAACAAAAGGAGGAAACGCAGAAGCTCCCTGTGACGGCCACACTTGAAGGAAAGCGTCCACTGCTGAGCAAGCCGGATCCGGAAGACAGCCGAAATAGGTCAGGACATAATAGTTCGTCTGGGAGGCGAAAAGGTCCACCTTGACTGGACCCCTCCAGTCTGCGATCTCAAGGAAAATGGGACGAAAGCGCCTCGAATCGCTGGCATCCCTCCAATGTCTGGAAAACAAATCCGCCGTCAGGTTCGACTCCCCTGGAAGATACTCCGCCTGGAGGGTGATGTTGCATTGGAGGCAGAAGCTGTAAATCTCCTTGGTCACCTCTGAGAGTATCCGAGAGTGGTCTTCTCCCAGGCAGTTGATGTATTGTACCGCCAATATATTGTCCATCCAGAGGAGGACGCAGCAATTGGAAAGGTGGCTCGCCAGGCTCCGAATCCCGAACAATCCTGCAATGGGTTCCAGGCAGTTGATGTGAAACTCCGACTCCATTTCCGACCATGGTCCCCCCCCCTCCGTGGAGGTGGTCGTGCATGTGGCTTCCCAACCCCAAAGACTCGCATCTGACTCTATCATGAAATCCATAGTCGAACCGAAGATCGCTTTGCCATTTCAGGCCGACATGTGGAGGAGCCACCAGCGTAGTTCGGTCTTCACGCCCGGAGAGAGGGGAATCACTTGGTCGTAGGAGGGTCTCTTGTGTAGAAAATGAGCTTTCAGGTGCTGCATGGCCCTGTGATGGAGTGGGTCCGGGTAGGTTGCCTGGATCGAGGCAGAGAGGAGACCCACCACGTGAGCCAACATTCTTAGCGGGATCCGGTTTTGACGTAGAATCCTCCTTATTTCCTTTCAAATGGTTGCTATCTTGGATAGAGGGAGATGTAGGAGACATTCTCTTGCATCTATTTCGAAACCCAAGAACTTGACCACCTGGGATGGAGAGAGAGCCGACTTCTCCTGATTGACCACAAAACCCAGGGACTCAAATAAGGATACCGCAGAGCATGTCTGACACTTCAGTCTGGAGGGCTCCTCGCAGAAGATCAGCAGATCGTCCAGGTAGATGATGCAATGGACGCCCTCTGAGGTGTGCAATCACTGGTTTCAATAGTTTTGGTGAAGCACCACGGAGCCGAGCTGAGGCCGAATGGGAGACAGGTGAACTGGCAAGGTCTGCACTTCCAGAGGAAATGGAGGAATCTCTAACACTCGGTGTCCACTGGGACTGAGAGGTAGGCGTCCTTCAGATCCAGTCTCATGAACCAATCTCCTGGCCGGAGGAGGTCCCGTATAAGATGGATGCCCTCCATCTTAAAATGATGGTATACCATGAAGACGTTTAGGCTTCTCAAGTTGATCACCGGGTGGAAATCTCTGGACATTTTTTCTCACCAGAAAATTTGAGCTGAAGAAACCTCACGTGTCTGGAGCCCATTGGGCTGCGCCCTTGTCGACAGGGCTCGAATCTCTGTATCTATCAGAACCCACGCGTCTGAGGACACCCGCGCCACTTGAAACAGTGTGCCCGCATGCAACGGGGGAGGAGAGTTGTTGGTAAATGCTCTCACTTGAAGACAATCTTGCACATCCTCGGGCCCGACTTCCTCTACCTACGTCCGATCTCTGGGAGTAGAAGGTCCGTGAATGGTAGGATGGAAAGAAGGATGGTGCACTGGATCCTCGGCGACCAGAAGGCCAGAAGCAGCTGGAGACATGACCCCGCTGTCGTCCAGCCCTGCCAAAAACCTGAGAATTCTGTGGGCAAAAGACCCTCTTCATGGAGGTCTGGGCTTTGTCCAGGGAGGTGAATAGATCCACATGTTTGGGAAGCTCCTTTATGAAGGTTCCCCCCAATTCAGACAGCTTGTTGTCCATGCGAAGAAGGACTGCTTTTCTGCGTTCCGTGCAGAGTTCAACATTCATATTGCCCAGCAGGCACAGGGCCCAGTCCTGTCTGTAAGCTGGGTCCAGGTAGCACCCTCTGAATAGGCCTCATCTGCAAGCATGAGCATCCCGGATAGAGGGCCAGCAGTTTGTCCTGCGCGAGACAGAGGCTGCGCTCGACCCCTTTCTTAGGGTCCTGTCCGGTGCGTGTCATGTACGTGGTGACCAGTGGGTCAAATTCTGGGGTCGTAGTGACCTTGTCTGAGAGTACAGGACTGGGGAATTCTGCTCAGTTTTCTGCGGACTTCAAAATCCAGAGGTCCAGTAATGCACAAATTGTGCTAAGTGGTTGGGTAGAGACCATTCCGACGTTGTTGCCCCTGGTGCAGACTTGTCCTCAGCCTCCCGGTGCCATTTGGGGTCGCCATCGCCCCAATTGTCCTCCTCCGAGGGAGACTGGTCTGCCCGCCATTCATGTAGGACGGCCATGGATGGGAGGGTTATGGAGACCTCCTCCCCTGCGCCAGATAAGCGGCGGCATCTGGTCGGAGAGGCCAATAGCATCGGACCTTGATGCTTCACCGGAGCCTTACCCTTCCGGTAGCGTGGTTCAGGGCCTTCACCCTTCCAATAGCGCTTCTGCACACTTGCCTGATCTCGTCTAGGAGAGTCTGACTCTGCTGAGTCGTCTGCTCTTTGAGGGGTCCCTCTAGCGCCCCACTCTGGTTGTGCTTGAGGGAAGGCCCTAGCCACGGCCTTTTCCACGGAGGTAGCCACCGCCACATTAATCATTGGCTCCATAGTCACGGAGTTGTAGGCAACATGACACCTAGGAGTATAGAGGACATGTGTCACCAGCAGAATAATCAGGGCAGCACCCCATATAGTATCAGAGGCAAGTTGGACAGCGCATGCAAGGCACAAGTGTGAGTATGGAGCAGTTAGGCCAGGCGTTCAGACGCAATAGCACAGACAGCGCAGGCGAAATCAAGGGGCACAGACAAAGCAGGCCAATCTGTGTGTGCAGATAATCACCAGGTACAGCGGGCCAGTAGTGGGTACAGGCAATAGAGGGCAGTCCAGGTGTAGGCATGCAGGAATGGAAGAAATATACAATCAATTAGGGGGGCACTAAGAACCCTTTTTATTATTTATAGACTCACCCACTGCTAATGGGTGAGGGATATTCATTTCCTCTTTTCTATAATAGTATTTAGAGCACACACTCGCAAGGTCCCCCTGGTTATATTTTAATAGTCACCACCTTCGGGCTGCGGGGATATTATGTGCCCCCTTAAATAAAATGAGTAGTTTCTACCAACTATGTCTTCCCATTTTTTTAATGTTTCAATGTTTAGTTTAAAGCCTCCCTTATAGTAATAAGGGGATCTTATGGACCCCATAAGCCTTTTATTTAATTATTACCTTAATGTAGCTGATGGATAGCAAGTGCTATAGAGGGGGGGGACACACACATGGAAACATATGGGCTGTAAAAGGGGGCACAGCGGCTGTAGTGGGGGCCAGGAGCTGTAAAGAGAGGGTCAGGGGCTGTAGAAAGGAGGCAGGGGCTATAGAAGGCGGCCAGGGGCTGTAGAAAAGAGGGGCAGGGGCTGTAGAAAGGAGGACAGGTGCTGTAGAGGGGGGAACAGGGGATATTACCAATACAGGCTTTCTCAAATGGCATAAAGACCATTATATAATTTGAGAAAGCCTAAATTGGTGAAACGCGTAATGGTTATTTTATATTGTGTATTTTAGATCAATTAAAGTTTTTTTGGTTACTTTACTGTGCCAATTCTCTTTTATTGTATTTCTATGCACTTTAACTATTTTTACTGTTATTCCTATACTTAAAAAATAATCCAAGGTGAGGATCATACCACCAATGTCTTATTAATAGAGCAGTGTTTTATTTTACTTTTACTTTTATCCAATTGAGAGCACTATTGTTGCCTCTTTTTATTTCCTATTGTGGATGACCAGACGGTGCTGACAAATGCATTCTCTTCACATATCCCAATAAGTGGGGATTATACCGCTTGTAGCGGAGCTGCAATATTAAATTCCACGATCTCTGTTGGTATAGAAGGTAATCCACAGTCAAGCACTGAAAAGTAAGGCAATATCCCCAAATCCCCCAGTAACGGGACGAAACACAGTTCTGGGAGTCAACTCAGGTTTTTATTCACAGCTCCAGTATTTATGCAAGTCCCCATGCAAGGGGTTTCCCTACTGACATAACAGGGGTAATACAGTAGGGGACTACATGGGGGACTTAACATTCTGAGCATTTCTCCCATCAGGCACTGCTATTAGGGGGTAGCTCATTCGGTTCACGAACAGCCAGTAAAGTCGCTGTTCGTGAAACGAAACACATGAATGCTAGCGGCTTTCGGCTGCTAGCATACAAATTCTATGCACATCACAGTATCAACCAAGGTTACACATACATTACAGCGGTTATTACAGACAACCTTTTTATACATATAGTCCAGCATCCTACAAGTGGCTAGGTTTGCCACACCGCTATACGCCCTTCACAACAGAGCTGGCCATAGCTCTTTTAAATGGGACAATTTTACTCTTTGGATTTTAGACTTATTGCACTATTGGCTGCCCTTGTCTCTTTTTTTTTTTTTTTTTTATATATATACCCTGAGACACTCGGACGAACCCACCCCCACTGAAAAGTCTACTTATCCACATTCTTTCACTATTCTTTGTACTATTTTACGTTATCCTATCTCTCTACTAGCGCAGCCCTACCCCATTTTTTTTTGTACTGTTTTTTTATTTTTGTTGAGGTGTCTCCTTCGCTTGGGTTGCTGCCTATGCACATATTGTGTTTTAATTAGCGCTGATTTCCTGTTGTAGTTTGTGTATGTGTCTGTACAAGTTTGTGTATCAAATTTAATTTGACACAGTACTTAGATTAAATTATTTAAAAAAATACAAATTGAACGGGTTATAGTGGCTGAAGGTTTCTGGCACTATCCCGCCATTCAGTGTTAAAGGGACACTATAGTCATCAGAACAATTACAGCTTATTGTATTTGTTCTGACAAGTATAATTATTCCTTTCAGGCTTTCTGCAGCCTAGGGATACGGCCACTGGACACTCCTCATATGGCTACTAGAGGTGCTTCCTGGGCCAGTGCTGCGACATTGTGTCTCCACCATCTGCGTGGACACACTGAACTTTACTCAAAGAGATTCATTGATTCAATTCATCTCTATAAGGAGATTCTTCTTGGCCAGAGCTGTGTTTTGCTCGTGCTGGCTCTACTCCTGATCTGCTTTTTTTGGAAATCCAGTGTGTGTGCTGGGTGTGTGTGCTGGGCTGGCTGTATGTAATCTTTTGTGTACGCTAGCTGACTGTATGTAATTGTGTGTGTGTGTGTGTGTGTGTGCTGGCCTTATGTAATATTTGTGCTGGCCGTATATAATGTCTGTTGTCGTGCTCTGAGTATCCCCCTGCTGCCTGAGTGTCTTAAAGGAAGATTTAAGGTTTGCACCACCTCCTTATCAGTTTGACTCTCAGAGAGTCAGAGTGCAAATTGGAAGCGTCCTGCTGCTGCACATTGACTCACTAGAGAGCTTTGGATCACAAGGAAATCATTACTCAGGTCGCACCTGCCACAGGTGCAAGCTTCAAGCTATCCGCTCCGAACCCCCACCAAGGCAGCCTTTTCACATTACCCATAGCAAGCAGACTAAAATAATAAAACTAACTGCCTACCTGGCCACTGCTCAGTGGCACCAGAGCAAGATTAAGGCAGCCAAGGATCCCAAACTGGGACCCCTTTTAGAGCCTGGACTCTTTGTGTGTGAGTGGTGTGAGAAGTGGCTGAGTGTTGTGTTTGTGGAGGAGGCTAAGAACTGTATGGGTTGGCCCTACTGTATCTCCTATCCCCCACGACTGCCCCTTAATCTCCACTTCAGCCTTTAAACACCAATACGGCCCCCATCCCACTTTCTCCCACTCAGTGGTGGAACTACCGCGGTCGCAGGGGTCGCAGCTGCGACCGGGCCCATCACTCCAGGGGGTCCGGTCGCCCTGCGGACACCTGCGACCCCAGTGCCCGCTGACTAATGCTGCCCAGGCCCGCACGGTATAACCGCCGAGACTGCATTGAAGCAGGCCATCGGGTGGCCCATGCTCTTAGGGCCACCCGATGGTGATGTATTTCCAGGGGGCCCAGTCAGTGTTGCAGCGCTTTAACAGCTTGACCAGGACCCCTGAGATGACATCAGAACTGGGAGGAAGTGACTGCCCCGGTCACTCCTCCCAGCTTACACTTGGAGCCACACGAGTGGAGGGAGTCAGAATGGGAGCTCTAACTCCCATCAGGCTGAGCCACCACTGGACCCCAGGGAAGTCACCTTCCTGCACCTAAAAGGTAGGAAACAGGAGGATGGCTAAAACATTATGTGTATGTGTTTGTGAATGTGTGTCTGTATGAATGTTTCTCTGTATGTATGTCTGTATGCCTGTATGTGTCTGTATATGTGTGCCTGTATGTGTGTGTGTCTGCATGTGTATCTGTTTATCTGCATGTGTGGGGGTGGAACATATGGGAGTGGGAGTATAGACGTATGGGGTGGGGTCCAGGGCAATTTTTGTACCGGGGCCCTATGGTTTCTAGTTAGGCCTCTGCTCCCACTGTTGCCCCTATCTCCACAATATAGCTCCTATCCCCCACACTCCTCTCATTACAGCTCCTAACCCCCACTACTGCCTTTAACACCTCCCTACAGCTCCTTACTCCCCCTTTAACACATCACTACAGTATATTGGGCAGAAAGGGCTGCTAACCTGAATACTCACTCAGGTATGCATACCACTCACAGCTAAACACATGAAGCCACACACATCACTCACAGTTATACACACATTACACACAATCAGCCTTATAAATCACACATAGAAAGACACTACACACAGTTACAACACTTACAATAAACCTACACTACATACTCACACCTCCACTAAACATTTTTAAAACTATCCACGTTAAATAACATTAAATAATAACATTGGGCAAAAAAATCACGGTGCACACCCCAATGAATTGAGCTGTTCACGCCTATGGTTGTGTTAATGGTAAGGTTGGGTTTCATGTGTGGGAGACAGTGACAGCTTTGAGTGTGACAGGGTTGGGGGGGGGGAAGGGGGATGTGACAGTTTGGTGAGTTTGAAAGAGTGAGTCGGAGAGAGTGTCAGGTTGAGGGATTGAGTGGGTCAGTGTGAGAGAGGGTGAGTGTGGCAGAATATATATATATATAATTATATATTTTTTTTGTTTTTTGTTTTTTATGGTCAAAGTAAAATTAACAAATCTACATGTTCTATAATTGCAATAACCATTTCCAGAAACCAGTGCCAAACTCAAGGCCTTTTGTTGACATTATGCAGCCATCAAATGGTTAATTAACTTTCGTGTCACAATAAAAGAGTGTGTATGTAGTTTAAAAAAAAAATGCTGTAAAACAATATGCATGATAATTCTACGATTGAAGTAAAATGTGGAAATGTAAATGTCTAGGGGGAATGTTAATGCAAAGTATTGTATAATTGGGGAGAAATTGCACATGACATCAGGACTTAAATGCAATAAAGGGATATTGTAACTAGAAATCTTCATTATGCCGATATAGGTACATATTAATCTATGCTGAAAAAAGACTTGCGTCCATTGAGTTCAACTTTTAAAATTCAACTTTTTATGTTTGTTGATAATATGGTTCATGCTTGGGCTTGATTATTACAAAAGGTTGATATTTAGACTAGCTTAGCACAAATAATAGTTACCATTCAAAAAAATCTAAACAAATCAAAGATTAATAGTAAAATAATTGTTACATGCAGACAGTTTAGCAATGTTACACATTTTTACCTCTTTGAAAGTCAAAGGGAAATCATCAACATGGGCAGTGAGGTGCACTGAAATGAGAGGGACACACATTTTAAGATGTTTATTAAATCAAGTGGGAAAGTAAACCAATTTGCTCAATTAAACCTGGACTATGCATGGCTAAATAAAAACTAATTGTATTATAATTTAATTCAAATTCCAATATTGAGAATTTTGTTTTGACAGTAAAATGGTTTGAAAATTTTAAAATGGTCAGCTACAGTAGCAGAATAAGAGCAGGTGGGGAAGCATTCATCTCTCTTAGATGGAAAGATAATTTAAATGCACAATATATGGTACAACATTGCAAAGATTACCTCATGAATGTTAAGAGAATTATAAATTGTTTTAAGCACTGTAAAATTGCACTACAAATTTGTAGACAGATGGTACTTAGAACAGACTAGGCTACATAGCATATTCCCTAAAACAAGCAAATATTTTTGGAGTTGAAGAAACCTTAAGGGAACTGTGTTCCACATATGGTAGGGTTGTAATAAACATCTTGTATACGGCAAACAAGTCTTTGTAGAGTTATCCAAAGTAAAACACTATCAGATTGGAAAAACCTTCTCATATAGTATCCCAAATTTAGAACACAAATATGCATCCTTAATCATAAAAAAATATCTCACAAAGAAAATGTGAGATCCTAGATATCAAACAAATCTGCAACATGACAGAGTATAGAGCATCATACACAGTCAGTTGAATGTGTTAACAGGGCTTCTAAATAAAAAATCAACATACCACAAACAATATAGACCTAGTTGGAAAATTGTGTAAACTAAGGGCACATTTAAAACGTTTTCTGCCCCCATGTAAATAAATTGTACACACAAATGAATCTCTGCTGTGCTAATGACTAAATTAATGAAACTATACACTTAAATGAAACACTCCAAACCACAAAGCACTTCAGCATGCTGAAGTAGTTTAGCGCTTAATAGTGTCCCCGTTTTAACACTTTATAAAAGTATTGATTTGAGGAGAAATCAGCACTTTTATAATGGTGCTAAATCGCAGTCTCCCAACTGTTAGCCAGCCGTGAGCAGGAGAGGGCTGGCTACATGTGGCCTGGAAGCAACTGAAAACATATTTCCCATTATTACATCACACTACACTCCATTTGTTCAGTTGATATTAAGTTATATAATAATAATGCAATAACTGAAGTAAAATAAGAATTGATTTACATAATACATTTAGTAATGTGTTGTGAGGCAGCAGCTCACACACCTATGTATACTAGTGGCCTGGGAGGGAATGTGCCCTACCTGCCCTCCTTGCCAGCCCTCCACTGGCCACGAGGTTGCTATTCCTGATTGCTTTGTGCCCGAGCACATCGTGAAAGACAGTGCTTCCTATTGGAGTCAGTTCTTTTTTATGACGAGCAGTGGAGGCAGGGCATTGCAGTTGCCACGCATGCCTGCTTCTACCCAATGTTTCTCGATGAGAAGCATTCTGTTGGTTGGGAGATAATCAGCATTGATGTTATCAGTGGCCATCCATAGCCGGTATTGTTTCAGAAATATATGCACTTTTTTCAAGTATTATGTGATGTAAGCTGTCAGCTACTGTTCAAGTGAATGCTTCCACATGCTTGAGGATGGTTGGACTGGTGTCTGGAGGACTGCACTTAAGTGTTAAACATAGGAAGGGCTGATGAGGTCTGGGCATTACAGCCACTTAGTGTATGTGAAGTGGTCTGGGTGCCTGGACTGGTCCTTAGCTGAATACTTTAACACCTTAAGGACCAAACTTCTGAAATAAAAGGGAATCATGACATGTCACACATGTCATGTGTCCTTAAGGGGTTCTAACTTTTTCAAATCACAAAGACTATTCCAAGATTATCTTCTACAACAGTCAAAAGAACATGTTACAAAGAAAGCAGCACAAGATACGTGTATTCTGCAAGCACGTGGCAGAGATTGGCAAGCATCCAGAAGAAAATCCAGAGTGTGCCGCTGTACGAGTAAAGGCAGATGGTGTCGTGCATTAAAGACGATCTTGTCTGGTGAGTAATAATGGATTTTGTTACTGATATTGCAGAGAAAAGTCATCTTGATTTTGTATCTAATATCAGCTATACAGATTGTGGGCAAGTTTGTATGAGTAGTGTAAACAAGCAAAAACAGCAATTGATAAATTGTTATACTTAGAGGGACACTATAGTCACTTGAACAACTTTAGCTTAATGAAGCAGTTTGGGTGTATAGAACATGCCCCTGCAGCCTCACTGCTCAATCCTCTGCCATTTAGGAGTTAAATCCCTTTGTTTATGAACCCTAGTCACACCTCCCTGCATGTGACTTGCACAGCCTTCCATAAACACTTCCTGTAAAGAGAGCCCTATTTAGGCTTTCTTTATTGCAAGTTCTGTTTAATTAAGATTTTCTTATCCCCTGCTATGTTAATAGCTTGCTAGACCCTGCAAGAGCCTCCTGTATGTGATTAAAGTTCAATTTAGAGATTGAGATACAATTATTTAAAGTAAATTACATCTGTTTGAAAGTGAAACCAGTTTTTTTTTCATGCAGGCTCTGTCAATCATAGCCAGGGGAGGTGTGCCTAGGGCTGCATAAACAGAAACAAAGTGATTTAACTCCTAAATGACAGTGAATTGAGCAGTGAAATTGCAGAGGAATGATCTATACACTAAGACTGCTTCATTTAGCTAAAGTAATTTAGGTGACCTATAGTGTTCCTTTAAATAAAACAAAAAAAGATTAGGAATGTTTTAAAATTGGAAGAAACATTTGACACAATGATTCTTAGAACAGGAGTGTCTCTGACAAAATTGCAAGTACCAAAACAAGTAGAGGTGCAAGATTTAAAAAGTACACAGACAAGCATTAAAGATAAATCTGTATGTGTAACATAAATGAACTGTATTAACTGTGATAGACTTCAGGCAAATGTTTGTGATTTGGAAGAACAGTTGGATCTTAAATTTGAATTGATTTGTAAACTTAGAACTGAAGCCAAACAGTTGTGTGTAATTACAAAAAGTCCTCATAATTTGATACCAGAGCCAGTTGATGTCACAAATATCATCATGATTTTCAACGTAGAAAATTGTTAGATAAGCTGCAAAGCTTAAATAAAAATTTCAAGAGCAGCTGATGAGTTACCAAAGATATTCCTCCATATAATCCATCAACGGATGCCTTTGGTAATGCAGACATATTTGAGTCTAATTTTTCAAAACATAATTTTAATGACGAACAAAGGAACAGATTGTTTAAAATATGGCTGCCAACGTACATTGCACGTTGAATGATCCCACCTATCAGTTCCCCCTCTGATGAAGACAGTGAACTGGTACTTGGGAATGAGCGAGATACATTGACATAAATTATAAGATTAACAACAGGAAATGAGCATGTGGATATTGAGGTTTTAGAAAAATTAAAACCAAAATATAAAGGAAGATGTATTCAGTTTCCTTTTGAAATTTGAACAAGTATATAGGTTGGTAATGAGCATTCCTGATGATCAGACACCAAAATGTATGATAAAATAAAAAAAAATAAAAAAATTTATAACATGACAGGAGGCTTCGTATTTGCTTAAGTCTCTCTTTACTAGAACTCCACAGCATCAGAAAAAGTTAGGTACTATAAAACTCCCCTCTCCATGCATCATTCTCTCTTTCTTTGATGCTCTGCATCAGTACAGGTCAGAGTACCGCTGCCTCCTGCTTATAGTTGTTGGCTTTGGGATTTAGTTATGACTTATATTTATTATATGTAGTTATCATATTATATATTTATTTTTTATATATTATATTTAGTTATATTTTTATTATACTTAGTTTGGGATTACTGCCCTTTTGACTCCTCTTTGCTTTCCCTGTTACTTTGGGGATGTTTTCATTTCATTGTGGTGGTTTTATGGGGGTTACCTCTCAGTTTGCTCCCCACTTTCTAGCTCCCTTCTGTTAGCCTTCCCCACGGGCTACAGGCGCTTCGCTCGGGGTTTCAGGAGGATAGCTGTTTGGCTGCCTCCTCTGATTCCCTGAGCTCCAATATGAGCCTGCCGGCGCCCGGTGTTTCTCACAGTTGGATGCGAGAACCCGGCGCCCAGATCTGCTCGCACACGTGGCCACCTCGCCGCGGCCTGCTATGTCTGTGCCCCATTGATTGGCCAGCTATGTCTGTGCCCCATTGATTGGCCTGCTCTATCTGTGCCCATCGTTGACCTGATCTATCTGTGCCCGAAACCCCTTTTGGCTGCAGGCCTGAGGGAATATCACTGAGGAGAGCTCAGTATCCACTATTGACATGGAGATAGGTGGGTGTCCAGGCAAGTACTGCTGCCATACTATCCAAGAGGTCACCAGTATACGTGCACCTAAGTTTGATTGGAAGGGTGAAGGCCCTAAACCTCGTGCCATAAGGGGCAGAGCCTTATGAAGATCCCCGGGCACGCAACCATGGTTTACACTAACCCGGCGGCGGCACAACTCAAAGGGGATTTTCGCACAAGCAGAGACCAGTGCTCGGACGCCAACAGGGGAGCACGGTTTCCTTACATTTAGCAACTAACCCTTTAGCTGCCTTTCCAGTATCCCTCTTAGGTATTGGTAGTTATTCCATATTTAGCTCCCTTTCAGTTTGTTTTGCTTGACTTGCTTTTCCGGTCTGCTATTCTACTTCTCTCCGGGGTACGTATTTACCTTTATCTACATTCTTTGTTTTCGCACCTTTCAGTTTTCCTATCGCTCGGGTCGTCGAGAGGCTTGACTTGACCTCCTCCGACCTCCCAGGCTCTCGTGGATCGTGGAGAATGTCTCCAGCTTTCCTCAGGCTACCAACGGTTATCCTGGACCCCGCGCGCACAGGATCCGGGCCGTCCGTTGGTTGATTCCATCATTGCTTCCAGAGGTTGCATTCTCTCATCACCCCTTTCTGCTATTAAGATGGACACGACCCGAGGTTGTATACTATTCCAACTACCATCGGTCTGGTTTATTACCAGTTGATTCCACCTCTCAGGTGAGTGATTCAGAGAGAGGTCTTGTGGTCAGAGAGGGACCCTCCTCAGAATCTCAGTCCTATGCTGATATTATTAAATGGTGAACCCCCGCAGTTGGTCACCCTGAGCCTGATATGGACTCTAGTTTGGATACAAGAGGGTGAAGCCCTCCATCGCCTCGACCCGAGACTGATATTTTTATCATATACTGAACCGGACACTGATTCATTATTATAGGGCGCGGCCCTCCCTCAACCTCAGCCCGATACTGAGACAGATACAGAGGACATGTTTTGAGTGTGACACATTATTATAGAAGGAACCGGACACGGAGGCAGACTCTAATTTTTGATTATTAATGGGTGTGGCCCGCTCATGATATCAGCCGGACACTGATACGGAGTTCGGTTACATTATTAGAGAGTGCGGCTCTCTCATACACTCAACACACTACGGTACCGTCCATTTGTTCATCACACAGGCTTGTATCTGTACAGACCAACGATGACTGCATAGAGGGGCATCCCTCCTGCATTCAATTCAATATTATGGAGGTGCGTACCACATACCGAGTTTACCGCTGATACTTCAGCTCTGGTACAGGGGTCTAGTACCTCACCGGTATACAAGGGAGACAATGCTTCATAACACTGGGCAAGGCGAGAGAACCCCTCCATTAGATCTAATGGCCGCGCTACCGATTTCGTTATAGAGGGCTGCCTGATCGTGCAGGGTATACATGTTCAGACTGGATTCCTCTATTTCACCTCCTATAATGGATCTACTGGATCCTGGCCACGGTATCCCACGCGAGAAATACTCAGATATTACTGGGGGAGATTCCCCGCTTATTTGCACACACCTCCGGAGACTTTATTGGACAGTATAGGGGCTGTTTGGACTGACCATCTTGGGTTCAGCTCCCAGGTTTGGCCCATTTTGTTGGTGACCCTATACTATTCCTTTCGGATATACTCCTGGAGACGGTACGGCTAACGGATGAACCTAAGTTATTACAAGAGTGCAGGTTTTGGTATAATCTGTGCTATATCAAACAAGCAATCGCACTCCGTTTAGGTCTACAGGTACACCATACACATGGATCGCATGGAAAGACTGCAGTCCTCGGTCTATTTGGGTTCCCTGGTCATTAACAATCTTGGGATAAGATGACAGGACTGTTTCTACTCCTCTGAGAACATATATGGAGGGCCCTCCTTTTATACTCTAAATCCCTCACGGGACCCGTCTTGGTTTTGGGTTCTCGCTAACCCACCTATTCAAATACCATCAAGGAGACCTATTTGGACTCTATGAAGGAACCCTGTGTGTCCCCGGCTCCTACACGGACGTCACAATTCGGGACGCAACCTACCGCTGGAGTACTGCTCAGGGTGTGTAGCAGGCTCGAATAGGTCCGCCGACCTTCTCTATCTGGACAACACCTACTTTGGACGGTTGAAGCTAGACCCTTGTTTTTCGTTATATCTGCTCTCTGGAGTCACCTGTCGTGAGTGAAGGGACTTTACGTCTTGCCTGCGTATTAGAGAACACTATGTGTTCATGGGACTCCTAAGAAGGGAGGTATACAGGAGGTATCAAGGCTACAGGGATGCCTTGACTTCGGTTCTCGAATTCACATTTCTGGATCCCTTGACCTAGGGCCTATTCTTGGAGATACGTACCCGGACAGTCAGGGGTACAGGGACCTAGGGATCTCCCTATCTTGTATGTGGCGTACAGACCAGGAACTCCTACACAGATTTTGACAGGTTGGGCATGGAACAGGATCGTACAAATGAGTAATCGGACTATTTCACTCTCTCTCTACAGCATGTGAGGACTCTTCTTTGTTATACAGGTCCCAGTTACAATTGGGTCCGGACATCTTATCACTCTTGGACGATGATTTATCTGAATGGAAATCTCAACCCCGGTTTACGTCCCCCTCCTTTTTGATTATTTCCGGGAATCACAATCCCCCACATTAGTCGACCACCGTTTCACTACAAAAGTTCAGTTGGGACCCTGATTGGACATCCTTTGGGAGTTCCTTCTCTACCACAGTCGCAGATTACACAGTCCCTTTGGAATACTGGATTCAATTAGGATATGGCTAGTTTTGACCGCACGCTTGCCTGCATATAATTTATTCTCGGATGAGACAACCCACCGGGTAGTTCACGAGGGAACGAAAAGATCCTACTCGGTTCTATGATGGAATTGGTGGTAGACTTAGGCACATTACTTGAGGTTCTAGATTTGCCTGCAAGGCCACATCGCCTGGTGACCCTGGCACGATGGGAAGAGCCACCTTCCACAGCAAGAGTCGAGACCTGGTGGCAGTTTCTTTTCACGGCCCTAAGCACAAATGACCTTCTGCAATTTACACCTACAGGAAAATGGCAAATAGGTCAGCTTGGCAGCTCATGGACCGCCTGCTAGGAAACAGGTTGTAATTCCGCATTCAATGGATCTACCAGCGGATGGAGTTTTTTCTGTATTTCGGGGTGGCTCGACAGCTGACATCTTTATTGATCCGTCTACTGGCACTTCTCGCAGTTGGAAGGTACATTTAGGACTGCTCTAATATCTCACGGTATAGGTGAAGCAAACCGTTTTGGATTTGTTGGCTGAGCGTTAAAACTGCAAATACGAAGCCTCCTGTCATGTTATAAAATTGTAGATTATGCTAGCTTTAGTGTACCTATAATCTTAATTGTATTAATGACAGGAGGCGAGTATTTCCCGCCCATTCTTGTTCCTCCCTTGTTTTATTTTATAATATAGGGTCATCAGGTACGTATGCAACTCTGCTACATGTCACTTGTTCTTATGTCTGTTTTTCATATTAAGGTTGGGATCTATGCAGGTTACGGTAATTTTGATTGCTACATTGGGTACCTACATGTTTGATCAGAGTACATTTCATTGCCTAATCAACCTGTTCGATTCTGTTTCTCTCGTTTCAGTTTACAGTCCATCAACGCTATCTGGTTTGGCAGTTCCTCTCAGGTGGTGGACACTGTTGTATTCATTGTATCTAGGACTTTGTTTCTTTCCCATTTTATTTTCTCTTTTTTTTTTTTTTTTCTGTTTTGTCGCAGCTTGAAACAGGAAATTATGCATGGGGTGGGGAGTTTTATAGTACCTAACTTTTTTCTGATTGGTAGTTTTTCTGTGCTGCTGTGGAGTTCTAGTAAAGAGAGACTTAAGCAAATGCCTCCTGTCATTAATAAAATTAAGATTATAGGTACACTAAAGCTAGCATAATCTACACTTTCTAAATCCTATATATATTGCAATGTCAAACTATTGAGGATGCATCATCATTTATAGATCGGGTTAGGAGAGAATCATGACAACAACCTGTTAAAAATCTGTCTGTGAAATAAGGAAAGACAGGAGAGATTAACAGCCTAGGCACATGAATAGCCCCCCTCCTTCAGCTGTTAGATCACAGACAACAAGAGGACATAGTCTTAAATTAGAGGGACAAAGGTTTAAAAATAATATCAGGAAGTATTACTTTACTCAGAGGGTAGTGGATGCATGGAATAGCCTTCCAGCTGAAGTGGTAGAGGTTAACACAGTAAAGGAGTTTAAGCATGCGTGGGATAGGAATAAGGCTATCCTAACTATAAGATAAGACTAGGGACTAATGAAAGTATTTAGAAAATTGGGCAGACTAGATGGGCCGAATGGTTCTTATCTGCCGTCACATTCTATCTTTCTATAAAGAGACGAGAAGCCCAAACTTTTAACAGCCCCCATTCATACTATGAAAGAAACTCGACACATGGTCTGGTGTGTTTCTATTGCAATAAGCAAGGTCATATAAAAAGAAACTGCAGGAAATATTATGATTTACAATCAAGGGATCATGGCAAATCAAATGGATTTATTCAAAATAATCCTAATATAGAAAACAGAGATTTGCCATATACTCCACTGATAGCTAGCTCTAGTATGGACAGTGTACAGCGGTATAATCCCGCTTATGGGATATGGTGCAGGTGTCTTCAAAGGTATGTTCAATAGTGATGTCGCGAACACAAAATTTTCGGTTCGCGAACGCGGACTTCCGCAAATGTTCGCGAACCGCCATAGACTTCAATGGGCAGGCGAATTTTAAAACACACAGGGACTCTTTCTGGCCACAATAGGGATGGAAAAGTTGTTTCAAGGGGACTAACACCTGGACTGTGGCATGCCGGAGGGGGATCCATGGCAAAACTCCCATGGAAAATTACACAGTTGATGCAGAGTCTGGTTTTAATCCATAAAGGGCAGAAATCACCCAACATTCCTAAATCACAATGATTATGGATTGACACCTGACATATGACATATTGACACCTTGACATATGGATTGACACCTGTCCTCAGAGCCCCTGATGCACAGAATAGGGACTGTGCCCCCTACACTTTGCAGATATGGATTGACACCTGTCCTTAGGGTCCCTGATACACACTGACACAGAGCAGAATAGGGACTGTTCCCCCTACATAGGGTCACTTGGCAGATATGGATTGACACCTGTCCTAAGGATCCCTGATACACACTGACACAGAGCAGAATAGGGACTGTTCCTCCTACATAGGATCACTTGGCAGATATGGATTGACACCTGTCCTCAGAGACAATGATACACACTGACACAGAGCAGAATAGAGACTGTTCCCCCTACATCGGGTCACTTGGCAGATATGGATTGACACCTGTCCTAAGGGTCCATGATACACACTGACACAGAGCAGAATAGGGACTGTTACACCTACATAGGGTCACTTGGCAGATATGGATTGACACCTGTCCTCAGAGACCATGATACACACTGACACAGAGCAGAATAGAGACTGTTCCCCCTACATCGGGTCACTTAGCAGATATGGATTGACACCTGTCCTAGGGATCCCTGATACACACTGACACAGAGCAGAATAGAGACTGTTCCCCCTACATAGGGTCACTTGGCAGATATGGATTCACACCTGTCCTCAGAGACCATGATACACACTGACACAGAGCAGAATAGAGACTGTTCTCCTACATAGGGTCACTTAGCAGATATGGATTGACACCTGTCCTCAGAGACCATGATACACACTGACACAGAGCAGAATAGAGACTGTTCTCCTACAAAGGGTCACTTGGCAGATATGGATTGACACCTGTCCTCAGAGACCATGATACACACTGACACAGAGCAGAATAGAGACTGTTCCCCCAACATAGGGTCACTTGGCAGAGATGGATTGACACCTGTCCTAGGGATCCCTGATACACAGGCTGCAGGCTTCCTGGCAGGGCCCATACAAGGTGGTAGAGCAGGATTGTGATACCACCTTTGTGATCGGTGCGGTCACAGGCACGGGAGGCAAGCGCATGCTCCATGTGAATATGCTCAAGCCATACCACGAGCTCACGGAAGAGGTAACTGCGATCTGTGCACCTGTCACTGAAGATTATGATAATTTGCCACTCCCAGATCTCCTAGACCTAGAGGGCCAGAGCGGTGACCTGGGAGAAGTACAGTTAGGAGAACGGTTAGACCCCCCAGGAGCGAACCCAGGTCCAAAGACTAATCCAGGACAAGGTGGCCACGCTTTCCAACCTACCTGGGTACAGTCCGTTAACCACTCACAATGTTGAAACCCTAGACCAGACCCCCCCTTCGCCAAACCGCCTATCGCATACCAGAAGCAGTTAAAGAAAATATTCAGAAAGAAATTGAGGAAATTATGCAGTTAGGGGTGATAGAACACTCTGACAGCCCCTGGGCCTCCCCGGTAGTACTAGTACCGAAACGGGACGGCACGACCCGTTTCTGTGTAGACTACCGGAGGCTAAACGATAAAACAACCTCAGATGCCTAACCTATGCCCCGGATAGACGAGCTCCTAGGCAAAATGGCCAGAGGCCAGTACCTCACCACAATAGATCAGTGCAAGGGGTACTGGCAAATTCCATTAGCCGAGGACGCCATCCACAAGTCAGCATTTGTCACCTCGTTTGGCCTGTATCAGTTTAAGGCCATGCCATTCGGGATGAAGAATGCCCCGGCTAACTTTCAGAGGATGGTAGATCGGCTACTGGATGGGTTTCAGGAGTATGCCTGCGCCTACTTGGATGATATAGCCATTTTAGCTGCTCCTGGCCAGAACACCTGACCCACATAGGAGCCGTACTAGACCGGATTAGGGAGGCCGGACTGACCCTAAAGCCCAGTAAGTGCCATATAGGAACGCGTAAAAACCTCCCCAAGATAGTAGTATGGGCCCCAGAGTGTGAACAGGCCTTCCAACAGCTCAAGACGGCGCTCATTAAATCACCTGTACTTTCTGCTCCTGATCCAACTAAACGCTTATGTTTGGATTGGGAGCAGTACTGAGCCAAGTCGGAGCAGATGGTGGCGAGCAACCCGGGGCTTATCTAAGCCGGAAACTTTTGCCCAGGGAAGTAGATACACTGCCATTGAAAAGGAGTGCCTGGCGGTGGTGTGGGCCCTCAAAAAGCTGCAACCTTACTTGTATGGACAACCGTTTACCTTACTCACAGATCACAACAAATTTGGGGCACTGCGCGTGCAATCTAATGTGCCACCAGATAGGAGTGGTGTGTTAAGTAGTACTATTCTTATCAGTTTAATCCCTGTTACGTCCCCTATCCGTTGATGTGGAGCAAGACGTAGCAGCAGAAGAGGACTCAGCCGAGGAGGTTATGGAAGAGGATGGAGTAGGATGAGTAGAAGAGGTGGCAGCAGGCCTGCCTGCAAGTCATGGCGGTGTCACCAACTCCTCTGCAGAGCCACGCATTCCATGCTTGGCAGCCATCAGCAGGTTTGCCCAATGCGCAGTGTAGGTGATATACCTGCCCTGACCATACTTTACAGACCAGGTATCAGTGGTCAGATGGACCTTTGCCCCAACACTGTGTGCCAGACATGCCATTATTTCCTTTTGCACAATCGAGTACAGGTTGGGGATTGCCTTTTGTGAAAATAAATTTCGTCCGGGTACCAGTGAGTGAGTGGTGGCACTGGGCACAGTATCCACTGTGAGCCTGACACACCCGCTTTGAGACATCTAACTGC
Organism: Pelobates cultripes; assembly: GCA_933207985.1. Classification (NCBI taxonomy): domain Eukaryota; kingdom Metazoa; phylum Chordata; class Amphibia; order Anura; family Pelobatidae; genus Pelobates; species Pelobates cultripes. The sequence continues at coordinate 54,891,022 of OW240923.1, forward strand.
TATTCAATCTATAACAGTGAAAAAAGTTTTTTGTTTTTAAATGCAAGCTATTGTGACACCAGATATGAGTGGCACTGTGAACTGGCAGAGTACATGCTGTAGGGCTGACACACCCGCTTTGAGACAACTAACTGCTATTCAGTCTATAACAGTGAAAAAAGTTTTGGGGTTTTAAATGCACGCTATTGTGACACTAGATTTGAGTGGCAAAGTACACTGGCAGAGGTCTGCAGAGCACACGCCGAAGGCCTGACACCCGCTTTAAGGACACTGACTGCTATTAGCTTACACTGAAAAACTTTTTTTCTTTGTAAAAGCACGCTATAGAGACACCAGATATGAGTGGCAAAGTACACGGGCAAAGGTCTGCAAAGCACACGCTGAAGGAGGCCTGACACCTGCTTTAAGGACACTGACTGCTATTAGCTTACACTGAAAAACTTTTTTTCTTTGTAAAAGCACGCTATAGAGACACCAGATATGAGTGGCAAAGTACATGGGCGGAGGTCTGCAAAGCACACGCTGAAGGAGGCCTGACACCTGCTTTAAGGACACTGACTGCTATTAGCTTACACTGAAAAAAGTGAAAAATGAAAAATAAGTATTGTGATCGCTTCATATACAGAAGCATTAATATACATTTCTATATTGTGCAAAGACGTAACTACAAAGTTAAAAACCAAACACCAAAACAACGTGGAATGAAGGTCATGCGAGTGACGTGTGAAGTTTGCAGGAAGAGGCGCAGGTCGCACAGAGGCACCAGCACAGCATAAGAGGGGGCAGGGTGCAAAAGTGGAGCTTTAGAATTCCCACAGTTATTAGCTTTAGAATTCCCACAGTTATCCAAGTAACAGATGGAGCGATAAAAGAATCCATAACAGATTTAACGAGCCATTCGCAGTTTCGCAGTCCAGTGACCGGGACCCAGTATGCCTGATGTTGAAGTTAGGAGTCACTGTGGAATGGATTAGCAAGGTCTGGTGCAGGGTAACCGCACGCACACAAGTGTTGAGCACCAGCGTTTGTGAACTCCACCTTGCACATGCTAGAGAGACTGTGCGAGCAGCAGCAGGCGATAGCAGAGTTTCAGCTGCAGCACGCACGGGTCAGTCGCTCTGCGGAACAGCACCACTTCACCACTTATGAGTGGGCCTCCATGCGAGACCTGTGTTCCATGTTGTGCTGTTTTTATATGTCCCAATATTTTGGGCGCTACCCCAATAAAAAATAAATAAATAAATAAAGTGTTGGCTACCTCCACCGCCGCTTCCACCTACACCACCAAGGTCACCGCCTCCTCAACCTCCTACTCCACATTCACCTCCTCCTCCTAGAGCAGGGTGCAAAAGCGGAGCATCCGTCCCCTAGACCGTACGCATGCTACTGCCCACCGCACCCAGGGACCGAGCACACCAAAGCCAGTGCCAAGGAATTCCCTGGCGTGGCAGTTCTTCAGACAATGTGCTGATGACAAGACATTAGTGGTTTGCACGCTGTGCAATCAGAGCCTGAAGCAAAGCATAAATGTACTAAACCTGAGTACAACCTGCATGACCAGGCATCTACATGCAAAGCACAAGCTGCAGTGGAGTAAGCACCTCAAAAACCAAGAAAGGTCTCAGGCTCCTCCTGCTTCCTCTTCTGCTGCTGTCTCGGCCTCTTCCTCCACCTCTGGAGTGACAGTGGCACCTGCCACCTGGCAAACAGAGAATGTTGCAGCATCGCCACCACATCCGCCACCGTCCCCAAGCATCTCCACACTGTCCCATGGAAGCGTCCAGCTGTCCATCTCCCAAACACTGGAGAGAATGAGGAAGTACCCCCCTACACATCTGCGATCCCTGGCCCTGAATGCAAGCATTTCAAAATTCCTGGCCTTTGAAATGCTGTCATTCTGTCTGGTGGAGACGGACAGTTTTAAAAACCTGATGGTGTTATTGGACTGCAAAAAATGCACCGCAGGCCACAAATGTTTCTTTTTTTATATGTCCCAATATTTTGGGGGCTACCCCAATTAAAAAAACAAAACAAAAAAAAACAATGTTGGCTACCTCCTCCTCCTCCACCGCCGCTTCCACTTACACCGCCATGATCACCGCCTCCTCAACCTATGGGTCACTTAGTATAAACTATATACACAATAGCAGAAGGCCTTTTCTCCATGCATAAGGAGTTGAACTCAGTTTGAACAATGAAAGAGAATACCCTGCACTCCAACCCTTTCTCAAATGGATAATTCTGGTGAACCTCCTGACAGCCATGCTTTAGATTTTGATTTATGTTCTTCCAAAGCTAAAATCAAAGATTCCATCTAGTGCTATTTTATGGCTCAGCCGTATTTTTTATATTTATGTATCGTATGTTATTTTAAGTGATTTCCCTATCCACATTTGTTTGCAGGGCACTTGCCCTACTCTTACCCCCATTTTACATCCTTTTGCATCCCTCTAGCCCTTTCCAGGACTTTTTTAGAGCCATTTTTGTGCCCCAAGTTCGGGTCCCATTGACTTCAATGGGGTTCGGGTTGGGGGTCAAGTTCGAGCCCGAACCAGGACTTTTTTCTGAAGTTCGGCCGAACCCACCAGGCCCGAACATCCAGGTGTCCGCTCAGCTCTAGTCCTGATCCACTCCCACAGAGTGAGCATCGATTTACCCCCAGATTTGATTGGTTCTATTGCAAGTGTCTTGATGATTTGGAACAGAGAGGGGTTTTACATTTTGTGATCCTTGTCTGCAGGTAGCACGGTCCTCTTGGGCACAAACATGCACAGTCTTTTAAGACAACTTAATTCCAGGCACTTTATTGTTAACCTCCACCACAGATACAGCAGCAAATGAAAAAAAAACAGTAACACAAATCCCTATAAACAAAAACCTAGCTCGGTCTGAGCACTGACTAACATCCAGTTCCCTATCTCTCAAGGATTTAAACTAAAACAGAACAATAATTGGTTTCACCAACCTAGTGACTTTGTCAGATCTCTGCACTCCACACTCAGTTAGCATGTGGCTTCCATTCCTTCTAGAAATAAACAAAATTCACTCTCCTTTCCGCACTCCAGTGCTCTCAGCTAGCCTGCTGCTTTCCCTTCTGCACAGTTTGTGCTCCAAGCCAGCCTTAACTGCTTTCCTTCTGCACACCCAGTGCTCAGTCTCCTTGACTCTCACAGGAGAGAACAGCGTCTCTCCTTCCTGCTTCCAGGGAGGAAGCCAGCAATCCCCCCTTTACCTGCCTAGCAGTGAGGGGTTTATTCCCCCTGCTGCAGCTGATTATCTGCAGCTGAACAGTGGGTTGGAGACAGATCAAAACTCTGGCCTGCAACTTATTTCTCCCAGTTGTATGCAAACTGCAGAGTGGAGCATTGGCCCACCCTGCTCTCCAAATGCTCCACCCCAGGGACCCATAATTAAATTTTGGTTTGTGTTGCTTACAACACATACTACACATACTCCCCCTGGGGTTAAATGTTATAGGCCTATCTGCCTTCACTTTATCAGTTTCAAAATCAGCAATATGTGTTTACTGTGTTAATCAAGGGATTTCACAGTTCTCCAACATATTTTCATCAGGCATTGGCAAAAGTTTTGTCTAAGTTTTCTAGGCCAGAATGCTTGTTACAATATGTTGATGATATGCTTTTGCAGACTGAAACTGAGGAAGAATACCTGATTCTGTTACATAAATTATTTTTCCTTTTGCAGGATTCTGGGTTAAAACTGAACACACGTAAAGTAACACTGAAAGAATCAAAACGACTTCACACAAGGCCTTAGCCAGTTACTAGGATTAATGAATTTTTCCAGAGAATTTATAGAAGGGTTCGCTGAAAAAAACAAACCTTTATATGATCTCTTGAAAAATAGTGAACCATTGGACCATGAACAGATGAACATCAGAATGCATTTGAGGTACTTAAAGGAGTACCTCACCTTCTTTAGCGACAATACATCCGACTGCATCCTTTGCAATTCAAGTACATACTTCAGAGACTGCTGTTTTCACAGTACTATTACAATTGCAGCAAGAGATATGGTGAATAGTTGGATATTTCTCTAAAATCCTTTCCTCAGTGGAAAGAGGGCTTGAAATTTGTGCCAGACATTTAGTAGGAGTTCATTTTGCAATAATGGCAACTGAACACGCAGTGGGATTCAAGTACATAATTCTGCAAACACCACACACACCTTTAAAATTACTTCTTGAAAAAGGAATTCCAGGTGTGTCACATCAGCGATTTTCACAATGGTTAATAGCTCAATCACCAAAGCAGATTAAGGTAGAACATAAGGCAAAGTAAGTACTTCCACAACTAATGCAATATGAAGGTAAACCCCTATGAATGTTTAGCAGAAGTTGAAGAGATTTATCTTTCTCTTTTCAGAAAGGAAGCAAATAAATCTGACAAACCTATGTTTGTTGATGGGTCCAGATTCTCTTCAGATGGGAAGTGCTATATGGTATGTAAAATGAGGATATTCAGTAGCACATAAATTGCCAGGTCATTTGTCAGCACAGAGAGTAGAACTAGAAGCATTAAAAACAGTAATAAAACTTAAGGGAAAAAAAGGGCTTCCCCTAGTGATATATAGTGACAGTTCATTTGTTATCAGATCACTAACAGAACATTTAGCTATATGGAAAAGACATTTCGTAGATGCCTCAAATAAAGTGTAAGCACACAAAGAGACACTAGAGACCATATTTGAAATTGCATCTGAAAAGCCATGTTTACATGCTATAGTTAAAGTTCCTGCCCACCAAAAAGATCAAGATGTACTTCGTGAAGAAAATGAAATAGCTGATACATCTGCAAAAAGAGCCGCTTTAACTGGTGAAAATGCATTGCAGACTGAGCCTATGTCAGTAGCAGTGGTTAGAAAGACTAACACACAGCCTCCATCTTTTGCAAAAGAACAACTGCAAACTGCATTTGTTCATGAGAACAGAATTTTGTGTCCTGATCAAAACGGAGTACTGTGTCTGATGAAGATAGTGGACATTGGACAGCAGAAACAGTTAGAGTTACTCAGAGATAAATTTTAATGGAATAAAATGAAAAACACTGTACAACAGGTAGTACAATCATGTTTGATATGTGCACAAATAAATCCCAGACCTAAAGGACAAAAAAACCCTATACAATGTATAGCACCTGCAAATGGTCCTTGGTCTACCTTACAAATTGATTTCATTGGGCCATTACCAACAGGCAAGAACGGATTAAAATATGCTTTAGTAGTTGTGGATGTATTCTCTAAATGGTTGGAAGTATTTCCACTAACAAAAGATGATTCACAAAGGACAGCTGAAGCTTTATGGACATATGTTTTCTCAAGATGGGTATTTTCTAGACTTCTAGAGTCAGACAGAGGTACTCACAGGAAAAGTCATGCAATCACGGTGTGCTATTCTAGGTATAGAGCAAAGATTCCATGTTCCGTATCATCCACAATATGCTGGGATTGTGGAACGCATGAATCAAACATTGAAATCTAGATTTTCAAAAAAATGTTACTTGAGAAAGGCAACACATGAGTACAGGCTCTTCCTGCTATACTTATGAGGCACTATGTCTTCAGCTACACAATACACTCCATTTGAATTAATGACAGACAGGAAAATGCTGTTGAATTCTCCTAATGAACCATATTTATCTACCCCACAAAAAGATGCAATTGCTAAAAAATAAATGGTTGCAAATGCTGCAGGAAAATTTGGAACAAATCCTTCCAAATGCAGCTACTTGTATGTACAAAATAGCACCTCCTTATTTTTCTAAGTTTCTAAATGGGGGTATGGTCATGATCAATTTTTTTAGGAAAACTGGACCTTGGGAGGCAAAATGAGAAGGTCCTTACAAAATAACAGATACAATGGTACAAGTGCAAAGATCTCTTGATGGTTCACAAAATAAACAGAGGCAAAACTGTTTTTGGGTCATGCAGATCAGTGCAAATTGTATAAACCTACAACATAATTTGATAATATATTGATACTGCTTTGTTTTTCTTGGTTTATTTTAAATAATTTGTAAGCAAACCTACAGAGGAAAATTGGCCGGTGACAGACGATGTGTTCGCAAATGCAACCGTGTAGCAGGAAAAAGTTGTTCGTCAGCATCCTGCTAACATTGATGACTACCGTTCTTGTAGTATTTATATTTAAGATGAACAAAACGATTTTTAATCAGGAATTAAAGAATGACGTATTGGGAAATATTAGAAAAAAAGACAAGGAACAAGTATTAAAAGGTCATGTTTGTTTTGGGACAACGTGCAAATTAATTTCACAGGAAATAGCGTTATTAATTTAAACATTACAATAGGTCTTACTTATTTATTTAGTTAGACCAAAGGTTCATTTGTACAAGGTAATGTAAAAACGGGATCATGGGAACTTAACATATTACAAAATGCATATATCATTATTGTAGTTAATGGAGAGGAAATGGTAAATTGGTCAGGTGATATGTATGTGAACGTTGCACAAACTTCAGTAACAACATGAGGACGAGGGGTGGTGACATACATTATACTATTCAATATTGGCTTATACATTTAGAGACAGAATTCCTCTTAAAAAATAATACTCCTGGTATACCTTGGATATGGGAAATACGAGTGTGACGGACCGCTGGCACTCCGACCGAGTACCTCCGCCAATCAATGCTCCTAGTGCTTGCCGAGGACTCCAAGCACTCCACCTCACACCATAAGCACTGCAGACCCCACTTCCAGCGATGGTCAGAAGAAATGTTTGTTTTCTATTTAGACAATGATACCTACAATGATAGTGGGAACTATCAATGTTGTATAATGTTGAGAAATCATCACGAGAAATGTGGTGATGTTAAGGTAAATGTATTTTCTCCCAGAATGGTAGAATGCAAAAATAAGGTTTTTAAGTTATCAAGTCCCTTTCAATTGAATTTTTTTCAATCAAAGGCTTTGATATTAGATGGGAAATTTGCAACCATAGTTGTTTATCAGTGGAAAATATCAACTAAATTTCTACAATTTCTACAATGTAAGGAACATTTATTAAATATGGAACAAGGCTTAGAAAATTGGTTTGGAGGAAATAAAGTAGCAAACAAAAAAAAGAGGTATAGTAGAAGGAATTATGGCTGGATTTGGTACTATAGGAATTATCACTAATTCTACAGATATTCAAACATTAATGTTTTGGGAACTGTAGGGTTAATAGGGGGAAAAGGATTGCACATTCAAAGAGGTTTAAATCAAATACTGAGAAATATGGTTATGAGTACAGCCTCTATTATTGCACCCAAATACAGATTTACAGGTTAACAAATGGTTGAGATGTAACAATGATATATGTATTAAGTTCTTCTTTAATACCAATTACTGGTATTGAAAAAAAACACTATTTTCAAGTTCGGTGTTAGGGATTCCGATTAATAACACACAATTATTATTTTATAAATTACAATATCCTGATTGTGTTTCTTATAATCACATTACTGAACCTGGGCAGGTAACTCTTTCTTTACACAGGGTGTAATTAAAGGTACAAACACACTTGCTAAATCATCTGTAGGATCAGCAATTGTAAATATTTATTATCTATAATAGGTATAGTTTTACAAGTAGTTATGCAATGTAGAATTATAAAACTATACATACTCATAATGGAAAGATTAAACAGAAGGAGAATACACTAAAGGAAACTGTAAACCTGGTAATACACCATACTTCCAAGGAATATAATATACCGGGTAGCTATGAACACATCTCGTCTTATACTCAATGACTGTGATATGAATGTGATATGGATGATATATGAATGGACAGGTAAATAACATTTTTTTTTATGTTTTATAGATAAACCATAAACAGAGGGAAATATAGAATATTACATATTCTATATGTTCCTATTCAAATACATTTTAAGGTTTGGATGTCTAATGGGTTAAAAAGAACAAATGGTGTTTGCAATTCTGTACCATGAAGACTATGGAATGTGCTGTATAGGGAAAATGGCGGTAGGGTCTATAAAGAACTGAGGATAAAGGGCCACGCTCTCTTTCTCCTGTGATCCGCTCTCCTCTCCTGGTGTGTCCCTGACTTGCTGATACAAAGACGACAACTTAACATCTCTCACTCTTTGAAATGTTGTTAAGAAATACCATCTGTTAAGCATATTACTGTTTGCTTTTGAAGTAGAATAAATGCATATTTTTATAAAGAATGTCAGAATGTGTATTAGTACTTTTTGGTTAATATAGATGTATATTAACCTGGTGGACCTTTAGCCAAAGAAGATATATATATATATATATATATATATATAACTTATTCAACTGAGAAAACACAAACCAGTTATTACATCTTATCTTTTTTTTCAAGGCTTCTGTTAATTAATAGCTTGCACTGCCATTATTTATACTACATAAAACAATATATTGGAATATTTTTATTCAACTTCACTAGTTGTAAGTATATTACCACACAAAATAATTGTAATAAACATTTGTTTTTCTTATTTATTTATTTTGTGAATTGATCATACTAAATAATGGTTCATACATATAAAAATTCCATTGAGGGCACACTACATGTGAAAAAGAAATTTAGCAACAAAAAGTTTGCAATTAGGCCATGAAATATTTCATACGTCATGAAGTTATTGAATTGCTAATAAGAGCAGGAATTTTAACAATAATATGCTTTGATAAACTTAGGTATGTTTGATTTTCTTTTTGTTAAATTATACCAAATCGATACGAGGAAATTAAATAAATTACTAAATCAAGGTAGAGTTAAGAGCTGGAATAAAAAAGGAGCTTTGAATAAGATTTCATGAAACAGTAATATGCAGAGTATATGACTAACTGTAGAGATATGGCATGAAATAGGTAGATAGCAGGAAAATGAGTAGGATGGAAAGGAGTAAGAGATGGCAATATAAGAGGACAGGGCGAAAGTATGAGACAAAAAAATTAAAATAGAGTGGAGATATCATAAAAAAGGAAGATGGCATGACAATTTAAGATGGGAGGACATAGAGAGGGAGTAAAACAGTAGAAGTTCTAAAGAGTTAGGAGGTTGCTTGATACAAAACAGGAGTGTGATAGACAGTGAAAAGGGGCATGAAAGAGAAGAGACCAAAAAAAAGCCCCCATCCACAGTGGTTATATCCAAAGTAAAGGGAGAAGGTGGTTCCGAAAAATTTGAGATAAAGTAACTAAAATAGTGTGGCAGAATGCAAAGATGGCAAGATAAAAGAACATATACGAGGAAGAGTTTGTGGAAGATGACATTACAAAAGGACATGTGAATGGAGGACATGCCATGATAATGAATTGAAACAGTAGGTTCCATAGTGTGTGTGTGTGTGTGTGTGTATATATATATACTGCTACATATATACTGCTACATATATAAATAGACCGTACAGGAATATGCAGCCTGGCAGTGTTTTTCATGTTCTGCTAAGGGAAATAAATTATGGAAAGTAATTCTTATAGAATGTATATTGCTGCCCTTATGTTAATGTATGCAGATAAAATACTAAAGAAGGAAAACCTAACTAAACATGAAAACACCAGGGGAAGTGCCTACCATCCTAGGATCGTGGAAAGTTATTGATGCTCATGCTCAGTTTGATTTTCCACCAAACCTAGGGATAGGACAATGCTTGGCTGCATCAGTTTCTGCCCTAAGGTAGCTGTAGAAAACACAGGAAAAAATAAGCAGGTAAAAATTTAAAACATTTTAAAAAACATATTTACCTGCTTTTTCAGCCTGAAGAATGAGGCGACTGTTTCATGGAAAGGCAGATTCTTTGAATGAGACAGTTGTTTTAAAAAGATTCATGCTCCCCTAAATTGTTTTCTATGATAAATGCATCCCAGTCAATCTGCAATATTAATCTATGAAATATACTGAATGCTTTAGTCTAGATAGATGCAGGGAGTCACAGAGTAGTTACATATACTGGTGTCTGCATCCAGACATCTTGAGGGGGCTATTATAGCATAAGCGTCAGATTTGGGGTTCTAATTCTTATTCAGGTGGTGGGGGCATTTCGTTTCTCCTCCTTTTTTTCACAGGCCTTATTCCCCTGGAAAAAAACTTTCAAGCAACTGGGCAGCAATGGCTGACGAATTCTCTCATCTTAGATGAAATCTTTAGTAGATATGTCTCCACCTGTCACATAGCAGGAGGGGCATGGGATTCTTTTTAATTTATTTTTCCTTTTTTAATGTGGCATCTGGCAAACAAGCACTGACCAGCCACTAGACAATTAGCCCTCACATTGCTGAGGGTTATTAAGTAGTATTAAGTACTATTTGCACACGAGCACTGCCAGCACACAAATAGTACTTTTAAATTATTTCTTGTATGAAAGCAATTGAATGTGCATCTGTCTGGATACATTCTTTTCAAATAATTTTTATTAAAGTTTTAATATTTTGTATAACAAGTAATAATAATACAAACATTGTATTAGGGGTAGGAAAGGAAGGGGAACTTGGAAATGGGAAGGGGTATCCATACATCATTGAAATAGGCATAACAATGTATATGGCAAAAATTTTGTACATCAATGCACTTTAACAATAAATATATCAAAGACCATAAACTGTTTTAATTTTTTCTTCCCATTTATCCCAATTATATTTTAATATTGGGAAACCATGCATATTAGCTCTATGCGATAATTCGTGTGCTTTGTTTTCTAGAATCAAATTAAAAACTTCTCTGAGAGATGGCACATTTTGGGACTTTCAATGTCTAGGTAAACAGGATGTAGCAGCGATCAGAATGTGGTCTATGATTATTTTGTCTGATCTATTAACGGACTCCGGGAGTTTTTTAAATAAGGCTAGTTCCGAAGTTAAAATGCTAATGGTTCTGTTCACTTTAATAATTAGATCATGAATCATTTTCCAATAATTAGTTAATTTGGGGCAGAACCACCAGATATGGGCCATATTGCCCACACCCCCACAGTCTCTCCAACACCGGTCAGAATACATATTGTTCATGTTGTGCAATCTAAACGGAGCCAGGTACCAGCGATATAAAATTTTATAATGATTTTCAAAATGGTCGGTGCAATACGAAATACCTTTTAAACCTTTAAAAAAAACGAACCATTCTTCTAAATCGTACTGGGCACCCAACTCCGTCTCCCATGACAACATATGTTTTAATTTAACTAAGGGCTTGGCAATATGAAACAAATAACATAAGGATATCATACCTTTACAAGCGGGGCCATATAAAAAAAACTTTCTCTAAAGGAGATATCGTGGCAAACCTAGTCACTTTAGGTCATATTGCAGAACATTTAAAGGTTGTCTGAAATAGCTGTGTTAACCCAGTGTAAAAATGTATTCGTGTGTTTTAGAATAGAGAGCATGCATAGGCTAACAGCCGTGAATAAAATTGTCAGTTGACTCCTGGAGCCGTGAATAAAATTGTCAGTTGACTCCTGGAGCCGTGAATAAAATTCTCAGTTGACTCCTGGAGCTGTGAATAAAATTGTCAGTTGACTCCCTGAACTGTGTTTTGTCCGGTTACTGGGGGATTTGGGATATTGCCTTTTTTTCCAGCGCTTTACTTTGGATTACCTTCTATACCAGCTGAGATCTTGGGATTTAATAATAATGCAACTCCGCTACAGATATCTCAAGTGATTTATAGTTTTTATCTGTTTCAGATACCTGGTATAGTTCTTTCAATTTGTCAATGATTAGCATACATTCCAGTTCACATACATTTGATAATCCATACTTAAGCTTCAATTTTTGCAAAGAAAGAATAGCATTGCCATAAAAAAAATTATTCAGATTAGTTATAGGGCAATCCTTCAACAGTTCTATTTTTTAGGATGGTATATAATCTTTCAATAACTCAATAGGCATTGCTCTATATAAACTGGGAGAATGGTCATTTTTAAAAACAATGTCCCAGTCCTTAAGCGTAGTCTTGGTAGATCAAAATAATTTTGTAATTCCAGGTCTTTTCTTAGGATTTAACCAAGGTAATTCTGATAATCTAACCAGTAAAATTTTTGATTCTTCTATTTCCATCCATCTGGGTTTATCAACCTGGTTGTTAAAGCTCACAACCACTGCAGCATTAGTGGCGAAAAAATATTTGCGGATATCAGGGACACCGATACCGCCATTCGATTTATGGTGCTGCAGGGAAGTGAGCCTTACTCGGGCAGGCTTGTTCCCCCAGATAAACTTCAGCATTGTCAAGTGAACTTTATTAAAAAAGTATCGTCATTTTAATAGATGCGACCCTCCCCAGCCATGAGGGCTCCATCCTGCCCCATCTCTCCATTTCTTTTTGTAAGTCCGACCATGCTTTCCTCAAGTTGTGATTGTGCATATTGACCAATTTTTTGCATAAATTAATGCCAAGATATTCCATATAGTCAGTTCTCCAATCAAATAAATATGATTTCTTAAGGGCAATGGTTTCCAAATTATTTAAATGAAACGGGAGGGCCTGAGTTTTGGACTCGTTTAATTTGTAGTACGATATCTCGCCAAATTGAGTTAAAATGTCCTTGAGGTGTCTCAAAGATTCTTTTGGGTTTTTAACAGCTAGGATTATATCGTCTGCAAACAGGCCAATTTTGTGAACGGATTCTTTAATAGCAATTCCTACAATTTGTGGGGTCGTTCTAATTAGTTCGGCCATAGGTTCTATCGCTAAAACAAATAAAATTGGAGATAAAGGGCACCCCTGTCTCGTCCCATTGGTTAGAGAGAAAGTTTTGGATGTGAAGCCAGAAGCTGAGACATGGGCGGTGGGTGCGCAATATAGAGCCTTAATTGCTGTGATAAAGGATGATGGTATGTTGAACCTGTCTAACGTTCTCCATAAATATCCCAAATGTTTCCTGTCAAACTCCTTCTCTGCGTCTAGAGATAGAAGCAAAGAAGGCGTTTTGGTCATATTGATATGCTGAATCAAGTTTATGAATCTTCTAGTTCGTCTGGCACCTGTCTATCCTGTACAAAACCTACTTGATCCTTATTAATTAGCAATGGGATTAATTTGGTTAATCTATTTGCGAGAACTTTAGAATAAATCTTTGAATCGTTATTTATCAGAGAAATGGGCCTAAAGTTAGGGCATCTATCGGGAGTTTTTCCCAGCTTTGGCAAGGTGACTATTTGTGCGCACAAGGACTCCTCCGGCATCTTTTCCCCAGACTTATAGGAATTGAACATTTAAGTCATATGGGGAATTAAAATTTCTGGAAAAGTTTTATAATATAAAATAGTGATTCCATCGGGACCAGGGGCTTTTCCAGATGGCATACGTTTGATTGCCTCAGCTATCTCTTCTGCTGATAGTTCACATTCTAAGCCTTCTAAATGTCCTGGAGACAGCCGAGGCAATGACACTCTGTCTAAGAATTTATCAATTATTGTTGCAGAAGGCTGGGGAAGGTCCGAATTACATTCTAAATGATGAAGTTTACTATAATACTCTGCAAACATATCACTAATTTTAGTTGGATGAAACACTTTTCGCCCCTGATCATCAAGTAAATATGCTATTTTTGATTGGGCATTTACATGCCGGAGTTTGGATGCCAAAAGAGTTGAAGCCCTGTTGCCTTTTAAGTAAAATGTTTTCCTGAGACATCTCACCATGAGAGATGTCAATCTAAATTAATTTTCTTAATTTCTCCTATCATTGCTGATAGGGAGGACGATGGACCAAATGTATTAGCCTGGTTCAAATTGTACATTTTATTGCTATTAATTCTCTTCAGGTGAGACGCTCTAGAAATAAAATGACCTCTTAACACAGCCTTATGCGCATTCCAAGTCACCTCGCCAGGAACCTCGGGTGAGTCATTTTCCGAAAAATAATCACTGAAAGCTTTCTCCGTCGATGACCTGTTCACAACATCATTTAACAAATAATCGCCTAATTTCCAGGTTCTGTTTGGGGCTGACGAAACAATTTTGTCAATATGCATTATGATTGGAGCACCCTGGACCATAAACTGGTCCAGCCTGGAATATATATTTTTAGATACAGAATAATACATAAAATCTCTTTCATTCTCATGCATCAGTCTCCAGTAGTCGTATAAGCCACATTCAGTCATGTATCTGGAGCATTTATATGCTAATCTGTCACTGTCCCCTCTATGCTGTTGATCACGTTCTTCCCTACTGTTATCCAATTCTCCATCCATGAAAAAATTTGTGTCGCCACACATTACCAAGCTGCCTCTCACATTCTCATTCACTAAGTCCATCAATTTCCTAAAAAACTGCAACTGACCGGTGTTTGGAAAATACATGTTCACAATAGTATATTCAATAGTATTGAGTGATCCAATCCATATTAAATACTTCCCGTCATCATCCGTTATTACTTTGTTTGTCAAACATGCTACATTCCTGTGAAAGAAAATCGATGTACCTCTAGACTTGGATTTATAAGTGCAATGGTATTGGACTGGGAAAAGCTTTGACATAATCTTATGGTCTTTATCTTCTTTAAAATGCGTTTCCTGTACACAGATTACATCTGATTTGTTGGATTTTGCTTCTTTGAATAATAATCGTCTCTTGTGGGCGGTGTTCAGGCCTCTCACATTAAATGACATATATTTTAAAACCGTGGTTTATGGAACAGTAATACCTGGTAAAAGGTAAAAGAACATTCAACTTTGTGAGAGTCCAAGCAACCGCCTTCCAAGAGAGAAACATGCAGGTCCAACAATACTTTCAAAACAAACTGAAGCTGTGTACATGTGTGTACAGGAATAGTGAATAAACAGATTTTTGCAAATTGCTGATGCCACGTAGTATGCATTTTTGTATGAAACATTTCAGTGGTTCATGGTCTGGAAACATTTCTACTGAACTTTAAAGAATGGATGGACAAAAAATTTATAAAAATAAAAATAAAAAAGGGGGCTATGAGGGAGAACAAAAAAAGTTTCTCCACCTCAGGGTGTTAGGCCCAGGTTGGGGGGGGAGAAGGCTACTGGGTACGAGGGGAGCCAATATAAATAGTAAAAAACAAAACCAAGAGCAACTTTTTAAATATGACATTTGAAAGGACAAAAAGCACAAAACAATAAAAAATAATAATAAAATTAAATAAATATGAAATTATATAAAAAACAATTTCAATTGTATAAATTTAGAAAGTTTTAAGTAATCGACTTGATTTCTGAAATAAACCGCAGAGGCACATATCAAATAACCGTTGGTGTGCAAACTCAAAAGTCTGTCATAAAAAGGAGAAACAAGTCAAGATTCAAAGTAATCCCGATAAATCTCCGGACTGGAGCAGGACTCGATAATCTGTTTCAGAGATAAAGATTTCTCAGAACCATACCATAAAAATCAATAAAGAGAAAAAAATCATTAAAATAAAGTCTAAAAATAAATAAATAAAATTCCTTTATGAAGATAGGAAGAACATCTCAACTCGAAGCGTCGAGCAACTTACAACCATGGAAAACAAAGACTGTAGCTCTATGAGCTGGGATCTCAGGAAGTGTCCGATTTGCTTCTCTTGTTGGCCTGCATAGGAGTGGATGGCGAGAGTCTATGAGGCGAAACCTGACGTCTATTCATGGAATTGATGAGTTCCATTCCTTCCTCAGGCGACGTGATTATGAAATTCCGACCATCTATTCGGAAAAGGACTTTAACCGGGAATCCCATCTATATCTTATCCCTCTTCGTCTTAGCTCCGCAGTGAAAAGTTGAAATTCCCTGCGTCGCCTCATTGTTTGAGCAGAGAAGTCTTGGAAGACCTTCATGCCGCTGTAATCTCCTGTGAGGCCTGACGTGCGTACTGCACCAAGAAATTCCTCTTTAATGTGGTAGTAGAGAAATCTCACTATCACATCTTTGGGTGCAGCCGCAGGTGCATTGCCGGGTTTGGGCAATCTATGGATGCGGTCCAGTAGTAAATCCGTATTTTTAGCAGTTGGTAGAGCTGACTTCACCATTGTCTGGAAATAACTTGGTAATTCCAGAGAATCGATATTATCAGGGATCCCCCTGATCTTTAGGTTATTACGCCTACTTCAATCTTCAGCGTCCGCTAACTTTTCCGCTTGTTGGTGCACTTGCTTTTGGAGCTATTTTACAGTTTCAACCAGATCCAGGTGAGATTGCTCTTGAGAGTGCAATCTATTCTCTATTATTTCTGTTCGTTGATTAATGCCCTCCATGGCTCCATATAATGCATCAAAGTCTTTTTTAAAGTCGTTTTTCAAATCAACTCTCAAATCTTTGATGAGTTGAATTATCATGCCAGCTGACGGTGGCAGATCTTCTGCCAATTCAGGTGGCATATTAGGATTGTAAATCGCTGCTTTAAATGTGGTAGTAGCCATACTGGAGGTGGCAGTGGCCATCTTGGGAGTGGAATACATAATATCTGGACTGGCAGCCATCTTTGATGTGGCATCATGACTTATTCTCTGTGGTAGTGCAGAGTAAGAACTTATTTGGAGCACTAATTCCATACTGTTATCATCTGGGCTTATTATAGCCCTTACTGTGTCTTTAAATGTTTTGGGTCGGACAGCAGAGGCCCCCCCCACCGAGACCGACAACCTGGAGGCTGAGGATCCCGACGGGGAGCATGACCTCACACTGCCCTCCCCTATACTTGCAACCCGGTCGCTTTTGTAAGTGAGCGACCGGGCTGCTCTAGTGTTAGACCGCGAGCGGCTTGCTGGGTGGTCCTTGCTGCTCGCGGGAGACACAGCCCTGTGCTCCGAGCATGCTGAGTGCTTGCAGCACTCTGAGCCGCACACGGAAGTGTCGGCTAGTGCGGCCGCTGTCACACCACCCTCAGGATGCCGCGAACGGGTCGCGGCCGCACAGGCATAGGTTTTAGCTTGGGAGACTGGGTGGGAGGTAGGGAGGGATTTCCCTGACACCACCAACGAGATTTTAAGTGGTGAAACCAGCCGCGAGCCGGATTTAGAAGCAGGGGAGTGAGCCTCGGAACCTTTACTCACCCCAGCAGCTCCTGCTTCCACTTTCTTCGTTCCAGGTACGTTTTTTTCAGGCTTTTTTTGCTTCTGCATGTTAGATATTGGATTGGCTTTTTGTAGCATCAGTTAGAGTTGATCCATTAAAATTAAAATTGGCACTTTTGGAACAAAATTGACCTCCTTGTCCAGGAGCCTCTCTAAAACGTGGCCATCTAAGATGGTGGCCAAGACACGCCCCGTCTGGATACATTCTGTGCCTGAGTTAGTCAGGTAACCAGCCCCAAAAATGTCATCCTCCCTGGCAGCCTCCTGGACAAAGCACTATCATTAAGCTCTGTTGTGCTGTGGGGATGGGAAGCTGACCCCCTGTTGCCAGTTACTCCTGTTGCTGGTGGGAGAGGGGGAGGTGGGAGTGACCACCTCATTTTCCTTGGTCGTGATCTACCATTGGGGATGGAGGCCAACTACCACTCCCTGTGTTGCTACTGGGGAGCAAGGCCTGCTACCTCACCTCCTCTTGTTGGGTTGCAATTTGCTGTAGGGGAGAGAGGACAACTTCCTCTACCTCCCCTCTACCTCCTCTTGCTCAATTTAAATCTGCCACTGGAAGGGAGGCTGACTACCTCTTGTCACTTGGTTGTGATCTGTCACTGGGGAGGGAGGCCAACTACCAAAGATGCAAAGTCCAAGACTAATAAAAAGCAGCGAAGACCTACAAATTAACTTTTCAATGAAGCCAGACAGAGCTCTGAAAACTTGACATTCTATTTTCACCGTAAACAGCTATAGGGAGGAAGTTATACAAAAAAAAAAAAAAGACAACTGCAACATAACTTTAAAACATGTACAGTTCCTGGGTAATTTGCATTGCTTTTAAATTACAGTGGCACATTTAATCTAATACATATAACCAAATCATATGTGGAAACATACAGCAACTCATATTAACACAATAACATATTCATAAAGGGGTGGGGAAGACGGTGACAAAGAATTATGTTGGCTACCTGCAGAAACCATAATATGTAAATCTACCTGAATATGCAAATGAATGAACTTTGCTATTCAGTTAGTATATATAGCTGTTCCAAGGTCTTCACAACCAACAGCTGTACAGACTCTACAACCAAATACTCCTAGTTGGTAGAGGGAATCAACAGGGAGAGATAGCAGACAAGACATTTAAGAAATAGACACCCTGCTCTAATAATGGGCACAGGATGACTTAAACATAGGAGTAAACATGTGACCTACTTGAATGTCTATCTTATGCATCCAGTGATGTTAACTACAGTCACACATTC
>OW240923.1:54909412-55072254 GCA_933207985.1 Pelobates cultripes
GAAAGGGGGAGGGAGAGAGATGGGGAGGAGGGAGAGACACAGGGAAAGGGGGGAGGAAGAGACACAGGGAAAGGGGGTGAAAGAGGCAGAGGGGGAAGAGAGAGACAAAGAGGGAGAAATGAGAGAGAGACACACAAGGGGAGGGGAAGAAAGAGGCAGAGGGGGAAGAGAGAGACTGGGAAGGAGAGGAGCAGTGAGGGGGAGAAAGAAACATAAAGAATGACTGGGGGAGACAAAAAGGCACACAGAGGGGCTGGAGATAAAGAGACACACATAGGGGCAGTATATATCACAAAGCCCCCAAGGCTTTCCCCTGCCGGCCGATCTCCCTCCCCGTTCCACAGGCACCGTGCAGCCAGTCGGCAGGGAAGGAAGAGAGGACCTGGGGCAACGCTCCGGCTCTCACGAGGGTGAACTCTAGCCCTGGAGCTACGGGCTAGAGTTCACTCTCACCACTTCCTGGTGGTCCCAGTAGTAGGAGTGAACTCTAGCCCCATACACACACTGCCCCACACACCATACACATTCACACACTGCCCCCCCACACACACACACACACACCATACACATTTACACACTGCCCACCCACACACTGAACCTTTCACACACATTGCACCACTGCTCCTATACCCTACTACAGCCCCATATCCCAGCAGACTGCAGGTAAGTTGTCAAACTGTTCTTAAACGATTTGACTACTTACTCTGGGAGGGGGTGCCGACGCTCCTGACACCATAACCACTACACAGAGGAGTAGTGGTTATTGTGCATGGAATATTTATTTAAATAATCTACAAGTGCCCCTCTCAGGCTCAGGCTCTGGATCCGCCATTAGTATATGACATGTATATTAATGTGTGTATCAGTTTTATATCTCTATTATATTTACACATAGTAATGTACATTTATAAATGCATAATACACCGAGAAATTTCATTAATATGTACCATATGTAATGAGCAGATATTGGCCCAGTCTTGTTGCTAGGTGCATACTCCAGCACAATAACATATTTAAAGTGAAGAGCACACCCACAGGACTTCAGAATAAAAACATTTCCGTTGTGCCCTACATACATTCACCATTTCAGTCCCATTAACAAGCTTTCCTTAATATGTCAAGGTAGTTGGACTGAAACATTGATTACATGCAAAGGCACGTCTGCTTAAAGTAAATCTGCACTTTTGTTTATTTTGAAGCCTATGAGTGCGCTTTTTACGTTGAAGTACTTTTTAATTTTAAGTTATCTGTTCTAACTCTGTATCTGCACACTATGCTGGCGCGATGCATTATGGGGCTGGTAAATATTTTTTTTCCAGGGCTGCTTTTAATTCCCAGTCCGGCCCTGCTGGGAGACATGGGGACACAGATATATGGGACAATGGGAGACATGGGGACACAGACATTTGGGGACACTGGGAGCCATGGAGACACTGAGAGCCATGGGGACACTGGCTGGGAGCCATGGAGACACTGAGAGCCATGGGGACACTGGCTGGGAGGCATGGGGATACTGGGAGCCATGGGGACACAGACACTAGGGACACTGGCTGGGAGGCATGGGGAAACTGGGAGACATGAAGACACTGTGTCCCTAGTGTCTTCATATCCCAATGTGTCTACCTTTGTCTCACAGCATCCCCATGTGTCTCAGTGTCCCCATGTGTCTCAGTGTCCCTAGTGTCTCAGTGCCCCCATGTCTCCCTGCTGCCTTTCCCCTCATCCCTCACTTCCCAGAGCTTTAGTCTGTCTATGCAGGCTGGGAGCTGCTGTCTGAACACTCTGTGCTGTGTAGCTGCTCCCCCACGGATCTGTGAGTAGAGAGAGGCAGGGAGGGATATGTTGTAACTTCCTATCCCTGTCTCTCTCCATACACAGTGACCCCTACTGGCCGGTGCTACTATTGCAGAGTAATCTCTGTTTATACTGAGAAAAATATTTGCATTTGTATTGCTGGTATTACTGCAATACCATCACGGCCAGGCAGCCTCAAATACAGGCTGTGCCTTAAAATACCAGGCAGATGGCAAACCTAAGAGTAGTGTGTTAAAAAAAAAAGTAAAAAAAATTTAAATTTTTAAAAAAATTTTTTTTAAATGGGCCTATTCCATGGGCCTGGGCCTGGAGCTGCAGCTCTATCAGCCCCTATGTTAATCCGGCCCTGATTCGATCCCAAAGTTTATTAAAACCAATTCTTTAAGAATCTTCCACATACTGAAAGCACAGGATTTAATCCACACAGATAGAAATGCACCTGGGCAATTTCGAACATTCTTGGCTTTAGTACATATGTGCATAGCCATTGCAGTCAGTATTTGGCCATTTTAAATGGATTTTGTCCGTCTGGATATTTTTAGTAAATAACCACACTTGACTTCAGATATTAAGGGAAACGGACCAGCAGACACTGATCAGTTGTACTATTGCTGTACCTGTGTGGAGGTGATGTGTGTCATTAATCCTAGCTTAAGAATAGTTAGGTTATTGGGTATGTTTGTCAAGATGGGCAAAATCTGGTGTTTAGTTAATAAGTACTATATCATAATGTAGTTAATCAATTGTCCTTTGTCAGAACGGATCCTAGATATATATGTTTGTTGTTGTTGTTGTTTAAGAGCTTTAGCAAGATCTAGAATATCATTCAATTTGTTTTAATGTCAGTTAGTATGGTTAGTGTAGTCAGTAAAGGACTAAAGGGCTTTAATTTTAAATGAAATACAAAAAGGAGGACAAAAAGGGCTTTAATTTGAGATGACATATACATATAGAAATTCTCATTTATTTAAAAAAATATATTTATTTATTTATTTATTTATTTTTTCACAGTTTTAGCAATAATAGTGTGTGCATAATATGTTCAGTGTGACGAGACCAATCTCGCCACATTGCATTGGAGAAGCCTGGTTGCTCGTCTGTTGCCTTTGGATTATGGCCCCATGTTAAAAGGCTTGATTTTCCCCTGCAAAGACATGAAAGCCGGGTCATTTGGTGCTTGCCCTGTTTGAGCGGTGATACCCCAGATAGCTATGCCATGGAGCCCATTCGTATAATGCCAGGCAACTGAACTGTATGTGTGTGCTCTGAGCGCCATTCAGTAATAATGTGCGCTCAGATCTGAGCTATCTGGGGATATGTTGAATGTACCTGTTTTGTGCAATGGCTGCACAGTTATATGTTTTTATGTGTTGTATTGTCTTTTGCTGCCATGTGTTCAATGGAGTTTTGCCTCTGTCCTTGGAGATAATTGGATTACTTCCCAATTATCTCCAGGATAGAAGACTCTGTGGAACTGATTTGGGGCAGAAAAGCCATGCTTCCTTTGGTCACAAAGGACTACGATCTATCTTTTGAACCACTGGACCAATTTGTATGATTTTGACGTATGTTTGTATTTGGAGTGTGCTGATTATGTGAATGGGATGCATACTTTTCAAGTTAGGAATAATGTGGAAAAATGTTATTTCAATGCTTGTTATAATTACATTACCCATTGTGTAAGGTAATTGAATCACAGGCAGAGGGGAGGATTTTGTGTGGGAGTGTCTGAGTGTATTGTATGTTTATTGGTTGTGTTCCAAAACCCTGTGGGTGGTACTAATGTGTAAAAATGTGTACATAAGAACAATAAACCCACAGCTCTGTCTGTTCACTGCTTGACCCTCAAAACAGAGCCTTGTCTCGTTCTTGGGGGGATTTATTGTATGCTATTCCAGTTCGACTGCTAGGACTGTAAACCTATTCATATGGTTTTTCCTATTCGGCTGTTTACAACATTCATATGGTTTCCTGTTCAGCGGATTGGTGTTCTGCAGTAGCTGTGCCTGTGTCTCTGGAAGAGGAAGATCTCCTAAACGGCGGTTTAACCCTTTTATGCTGAGGGTGCCGTCAGCTTAGGAAAAGTAATTCAAAATACATGCATTTATGTGTCTTAAATTACACAGGACACAAAATGTCTAGAATTTCAGTTTATTTTGAAAGTTACACATCAAAAAACACAAGGAGGCTAATAAAATTTGAATGTGAAACTATTTTAGAATCTGGTATGTTTGTCTTGTAAGATTATTAGCGTCACAGAAAACAAAATTGCAGAGGGGGCATAAGTAACCACAGCGCTTTTTTTGTTGCACATTATCAGAGCTCTGGTCCACAGTGACTTCAAATCTACCTCCATTGAGACCTAATTGTGGAATCCGAAAAAGGACCAGAACTCTCACGGTACCTCGGGAAGAATTCCCGCAGGGAAATCTAGTCCATGGATACATTTTTTTAAAGACCCGAACGATAACAGCCAACACCACACAGACTTAAACATGGCACCGACAGCTACACCAGGAGAATCAGCCCCGCCAAGCCTGGTGTCTTCTGAGAGCTCTTCAATAGCTCTGGAACTGGACTTAAGGGAATTACTACGCAATCTACCCACGATGGGTGATCTGTTGGCAATGTTGGGGAAACTTGAGCCCTCCATTCAGTCAAAACTGAATGGCCTGGGAGCAGAAATCTGCCAGATAAAATTAAAAGCCTCTCTGAAACTGTGAGTGAAAACCTTTTCAGTACTGTCTCTGAGCTTTTTAACTTGATACTGGGAAGGCTACTGACACTGAAGTACTGATAGACAGAGCCCACCAATCTCTCAGACTAAGGGGCTACTCCGCTGAATCACTAAGAGAAGTGACATGTCGTCTTCATTATTTCTGTGTAAAGGAAGACCTCATGGGTGCATTACATGCCACATCCCCCACTCCTGTACCATCGTAATCCGGTCCATATATAGCTAGACTCTTGGCTTACCCTACAGGCCAAGAGGACCCTGAAGCCAATTACAGACCAACTGAGGAACCGTAATCTGAAATGTCAATGGGGCTTTCCATTCGTCTTCATAGTCACACATAAAGTTCTCACCCACACTATCTCATCCATACATAATGTGACACTGTCGCTCCATACACTGCAATTACTAGAGGTACACGTTGTAGATTGATACTCACTACAATAACCACAAGTCATACAACAACTAACCCAGAATCAGAAATGGCAAACACCATCCAAGAAAAGGTGCACAGATCTAGCCGCTCCTCCACTTAGACATGATTATACTTGAAAACCTTCTCCACATGTCTAATGGACATTACTCTGCTGCTAAATAGAATGCATCAGCTAAATGGACTTCCACAGTGAACCTTTGGAAAGGACTCTTTAGAACTATAAAGTTACACTGCAAGTGATCACTTTTCAGGACTGCAACCACCTGGACTGTACCAAGCTCTACCTTGCCTTTTCAGAATATTTGCCCCTCCATAGGACCTCTCTGTACAAGAAAATCATTTTGTACTCTCACTCCTAAACTAATTCTGTCCTCCTTTCTAATCTCAAACTCAACTATGAGCACAGAGGTCTCTTCAAAAGAGACCATGGAAGATGAGTCGTATGTTCCAATATATATGTATCTCATACTAACCATTAATTTATTCCTTCCCCCTTTCTACTACTACTAGGACAAAAGGTAAAAAAATACTACAAAACTCATTAATCTAATCCACCTCTCCGAATTCTTTATGGTCCCGAGTGTGCTGCTGGGGATTGATGACAAAAAGGCATTAGATGGGGTGGACTGGTCCCTTCTGTTCGCAACCTTGGAGGTGATGGGCTTTGGCCCATCTTGGTTAAATTGGATAAAGGCCCTATACTCATCTCCCACTGATAGAATCCGCATTAATGATCAATTATTTTCTCCAGTCACAATCTGAAACTGCACGAGACAGGAGTGTCCCCTTTCACCCCTTCTTTTTTGTCCTAGCTTTGGTGCCCTTTTTTAGGGTATTTGAGATAACCCACACATACAGGGGTTCCAAACAACAGGATCCTAATACAAGGTCTCGACCTCTGCGGTTGTCCTGTTGGGGTAGGGTCTGTTCACATGACCCTACAAGAAATCACCTTTTATAATCAAGTCTCTAATTTTCTAGCCAATCTGGCCAAGTGCGTGATCCTGGCACTAAATGTACCTCACCCGTGAAACAATGCCTCATGAACTTGTTTCCTTTCTCATGGGCCGATAAGGTATTTAAGTACATGGGTATTTACTTCCCATACAAGCTATCCCTACTGTATGATGTTAACTTCCCTCCCCTGCTGAAATCTATTTTGCAGGATCTAAGAAGATGGCACCTACCTCATTTTGGATGGCTTTGCAGTATACATATCCTTAAAATGAACGTCCTATCCTGTTTTCTCTACCATCCCCAAGTTTTACCATTGCTAGTGCTCAAACTCTTCTTTAACACAGTATGCAAAATGCTGACAGCATACTTCTGGTCATACAAACACCCAAGACTAGCCTACACGTTACTCACATGCCCGAAAGGTGGCCTGCGACTCAAAAACATCATGCTGTCATTCTAATCAGAATATACGAATAGTCCAGACACAATAATGGATACAAATTGAAAACACACTCTTTGATGCCCCACTTCACAAGATACCTTGGCATAAAAAAGGAGTAACTTTCTAAGAGGTCAGGCCCAACCAACAGCCACACCCACACTACAAGTCTGGCTATGACTCAGGCAACACAATTCCCTCTCACCATTCCCATCCCCACTATACCCACTATCATATAACCCTCAGTTCGAACCGGGGTTCCAGGGTTGCAGCTACAAAGACTACTACTCTCACACCTATCTAACAATGGGAGAGATGCTAACAGACTCAGGGGTAAACCACTTTCCTCTATAAAACCTACAAATATTCCTATAACCATATAAAAATGTCACTATGACCAACTAACATATTTAATTGTCTCAGTCTATACACAAGATAAGAACATAAATTACCTCACTACATTTGAGACCCTATGCAGCTCTCTCACTTCTATCATCTGCTCCAAGACATGACCCAAAAAAAGTTAACCATATTCACTACAAACAAAATACAAGAACTACAGATCACCCCTACCTCTGAGGGCTGGAAAAAATATTTCTGTTTGCCCATAGGTCCTTTTCTAATGTAACCACAAAAGAGAGGAATTATAAACAAATCTCTTGTTGGCACTCCTCCCCCTCAGTCCTCAACTGCATGTCCCCACTTCTTGAGACACATGCTGGAGATGCCACCAACCTAACTGTGACACCTCACACATGTGGTGGCAATGCCCCAAAGGCACCTCCATAGCACTGGTCCCATCCACCCTCATTCTGTACTTTTTCCCCTTCTCTCTTCCCAAATTCAAGATCTTGCAAACACCTACTAACAGCTGCAAACCAGCTGATTCCTTTGTTCTAGAAGCACGCAAACCTATCTAAACTCAGGGACTGGATACAGAAGGTTGACGCCATTAGAATAATGGAAGAATACTGCCTTTCCCAAACTCAGAGATACTAATGACAAAGTTAGAGGAAGATGGGAGGTCCTAAAGAATGATCAGGGAATTAGGTAGCAAACTTAAGTGTTGCAAACCTAGCCACTTGGACATTATTTAAGTACTGTCGCTTTAAGGGTTGCCTGTATGGTTTTCATGTTATGTGTGTTCCAGCGTGTAATGGGATGTAATTGTAATACTGTATTTCCTGCCTTGGCTATCTGTCGAAAACAGATAGCTGATTCCCTTTCGTTTCACGAACGGCACCTGTGCGGGCCGTTCGTGAACCGAACAAACCATCATTTAATAGCCCACCCACTTAGAGACGTGTGGCGCCTATTAACCGTTTGCAACAATGTTGCAATCGGTAATTAGAGGCTCTCCAAGGTGGCCGTCGTTCGACTACCGACCATGCGGCGGTCGGCCATCTTGGATCCTTTGTTCCCTCAGCGGTGTTTGGTCGTCGAGCGCATGGTACTAAAAACGGCTACTCGACGGCACGAACACCGCTGAGCTTCCAGACCGTTCGGGAGGTCCGGGCCATTCGGTATCCTGTTCCCTTACATACAATCGGTCTTTTGAAGATATGTTTTCATGAATGTGTTTTTCGTGCGGCGTTCGGTTGTTTTAGCTGGGATCTGAGCGGTAATCTCACGAATGAGACGCTCAGACCCCAGCTATCTACCGAATGTCCATTCGTTTAAATAGACCTAATATTCAGAGAGTTATGCATTTTTATACGAATTGTAGGTTCTGCTGCACGAAGGGATAATCCACTTAACGGTACATTCCTGTGGGAGGATCCCTCTCGTGCAGCAGTGCCTGATGGGAGAAATGTCCTGTACAATAAGTCCCCCATGTAGTCCCCTCTGGGAATGCCCCTGGGAGGGGACTCAGGAAACCCCTTGCATGGGGACTTATATAAATTGTGGAGCAGAAATAAAAGACCTCAGTTGACTCCCAGCCTATGTGTCGTCTAGTTCTTGGGAAGGAAGGGTTACTACAGTGCTACTTGGATTATTGCATGCTGATTCCCCTGGATTATCCTTTGTTGTTCCTGTTACCCAGCGGAGATATCGTGGATTATACTGCCTCTCCGCTACATTAAGAAATTGACCTCTACGTGCTACAGTTGAAAGGCAGCTGGAGATTAGAGAGGTCAATGCGTGGCTGAAGTCTTGGTGCAGGAATGGTTTTTTGGGTGTTTAGAGCACTGGGCCAACTTTGCACTTTAGCAAAGGCTTTAGCTCAGTATAACGGGGGTGAAGATGGGGGGAGGGACAAGCTCAGTAAAGAGGCGATATGTAATACTGATAAAAAAAAAATCACAAAAAGTACAATATTAAATGCAAATGCAATGAGCCTAAATAACAAAATGGGGTAACTAGAGGCAATAGCATACACTAAACAATATGACATAATAGGCATAACTGAAACATGGTGGGATGAGACACATGACTGGACAGTTAAATTAAATGGATACACACTATTTAGGAAGGATAGAAAAAACAGGAAAGGTGGTGGGGTATGTTTGTATGTCAACCACAAGTTAAAGCCAAATCTTAAGCAAGTGGAATATGATGAAGAAAAGGTGGAAACTTTATAGGTAAATATCTGCTTGGGGCAAAAGAAGGGAAATCAATTATTGGTTGGGATATGTTATAAACTACCTAATGTTAAATATTGACAAGGAACAACAGCTGTTTTAGCAAACTGAGAAAGCTGCAAATCTGGGTAACACATTAATTATTGGAGATCTTAAGTATCCAGACATAAATTGGGACAGAGGGACTTGTAGTTCAGGAAAGGGAATTAGGTTTTGGAACCTTCATGTCACAACTTGAACAAGCATAAACTAGAAAGGACGCTTGTCTGGATCTGGTTCTAACAAACAACGTTGATCTTTTAAACAACATTCAAGTAGGCGAGCACTTGATAAATAGTGATCACAATATAGTATCCTTTGAAATCAACAAAAAAAACAAACCAAAAGCACATGGAGTATACTAAAACATAATTTTAAAAAGGACAATTTCAATAAGTTAAGGGCAGCTTTACAATATATTGACTGGCATAAATGCTTTAGTGAAAAGAACACTGAGGATAAATGGAATATCTTCCAACAAATATTAGAAAGGTACATTTCTCAGTATGTACCATTGGGTAATAATTATAGAAGAAACAAATTTAAACCAATGTAGCTTAGTAGGAAAGTGAATCAAGAAATTAAAAATAAGAAAAGGGCATTCACAGTCTTAAAATTGGAAAATCTGAAGCATCGTGTAAAAGATATAAGGAAGCCAATGATGTGTGCAAAAAGGCAATTAGATTACCTAAACTTCAAAATGAAAAAATGATAGACAAAGAGAGCAAAACCACCCCCAAAGCATTTTTTAAGTACATATATTCTAAAAAAAAATAAAAATGAAAGTGTAGGTAAACTAAAACCTGGGATGGGGGTGTTGGTTAATGAAGACCAGGAAAAGGCAAAAATTTTAAATAACTATTTCTCATCGGTATATATTAAGGAAGAACCTATGACAATAGATATGCAAATGATTGCTGCAAAAAACTTGCAGAAAAATTGTAATTGGCTAACTTAAGACAAGGTGCTGCAGAAACTAAAGAAAGTCAATATAAACAAAGTTCCAAGGCGTGACAGTATTCATCCATGGTGTCACGGTGCAACCCGAACCCTGCAGACAGCAAGGTGTGGTCACCCCTTTAAGAGACCTGGCTGGGTTAGAGCTCACAACTCCAGCATCCCAGTCACATTCTCTACCATGGCTCTTGGTGAAAGCGGTGACGAAATGAGAGTGGAGTAGCAATCCAAAACAAAAGGCACCAAAAGACAGTGTACGCAAATCCAGGTAACTAGATAGTGGGGCCCTGACGAACGCTGGAACGAAGCGAAAGCGGAGCAGCCGTGTCACCAGACACCAGTGGGTCACACGCAAACCACCGGGACTGTACACTTCACTCTGAGCCGACAAAAGGCTAACATGGTTAATCAAGGGACACTTTCAAGACAACGGCGAGTTATCAAGTCTGACAACCGTGGTTCCCTGGAGGGGCCACGGGATGCTGACGGACAATCACCCACTGTACTTTGCTGCTCGACGGTGTGTGGACTTTTAACAACTAAGCCAGCCTACTCTGACCTAATGGGAACTCCTAACGCACACTGTAACAAGGCACCAGCGGAGCAGCGCAAAGGGAGGCACCCATGGGGCAAGTGAATACGGCACTGTATCTGCACTGCACACTATATTATGCACCGACTATATATCCGCAGGTGGTGAGAAACAGGCGGGGACTGAGTGGGGATGGGAAGTGAAAAATTTATGTGGGGTATGCATCTGCCACATTCACTGTACTGCAGGTTTATTTTTTAAAAACGACGGACCTATAGTAATAAGGATGCGACTAGAATACCTGTGGCCTAACCAGGGAATGTCCCTGCATGCACTTAAGCTGGCAGCCTATAGCACACCGAACACCCCCTCCCTGCAGGCCCAACATCTACCATGCCTTATCTCAGGTTGTGAGAACATCACTATGCAGAGGCTACACCACCCATGCACTAAGCAGCTTTGCTTTATCCCTTTTAGCACACATATTATGCCCAATAGCCACATCTATGGAGAAAGCCCCTCTTTCCAACCCCCATAGTGTTGTAACCCCACATACTGTCTCCTCAGGAGACTTTTTGTACATACTTCAGTTAACCCCCTTAGAATGTTTCCCCCGAGTTCATATCCCTCACCAGTTGGTTCCTATAGATCCAATGGACCCCATGAAGCAGAAACTCCACCCTGAAACTACCGAATGCCTCTTAAGGCAGACCACTCACCTGATAAGGGGACTAAGCTGGTACGGTAAAACAGTGAACTTCACCCACCAACAGAATGTTAAAATACTACAATACCATTACCAGACGTCCCACCTGCACTCAGAGGCACAAACAACTCACATACCCCATATAAAGTATGAAAATACAAACTATCAACACGCGGCCTAAACACACCTCATAAGACGCATCATTTTAGAAGATGCCAAACATAATAAGATAGGTATCCTGTGTCAATAGAACACAATACCACGTGACCCATTCCTTGAAATCGAGAGGAGTCTCAATACTCATCCATAACTACCTAACATTTGAACTCTTGCAGCTCAAAAAAGATGCACAAGGAAGATACATAATACTACACTGCAAAATCAATGACACGCTTTATATCCTAGCGGGTATATATGGGCCCAATAAGAACCCCAAAAATATCCTATATAGAGTCCTGACAAAATTTCCCACTACACAAGCTACACCAATAATAATTAGTGGCAATCTCAATCACATACTGCAGCCCCGACTGGAGACAACTTTACCTGACTCCTCTCCTAGACATAAAACTCTGCGTACGCAATGCAAAACACTCACAAAATTGCTATCACAATATGGTCTATATGTAGTGATGTCCCGAACGGTTCGTGAACGGTTCGTCACGAACGGTTCGCCACGAACGGTTCGCCATGGATTCATCATTGAGTAAACTTTGACCCTGTACCTCACAGTCAGCAGACACATTCCAGCCAATCAGCAGCAGACCCTCCCTCCCAAACCCTCCCACCTCCTGGACAGCATCCATTTTACATTCATTGTGAAGCTGCATTCTTAGTGAGCTATCCAAGAGGTGGGAGGGTCTGGGAGGGAGGATCTGCTGCTGATTTGCTGGAATGTGTCTGATGACTGTGAGGTACAGGGTCAAAGTTTACTCAATGATGAGTCCGAGGCGAACCGTTCGTGGCGAACCGTTCGCGAACAGTTCGGCGAACCGTTCGGGACATCACTATTAACTTTCTTTAGTTGCTGCAGCACCTTGTCTTGAGTTAACCAATTACAATTATTCTGCAAGTTTTTAGTAGCAATCATTTGCACGTCTATTTCCATGGGTTCTTCCTTAATATATACGGAGGAGAAATAGTTATTTAAAATTCCTGCCTTTTCCTGGTCTTCATTAACTAACACCCCTGTTTCAGTTTTTAGTATACTTACACTTCCATTTTTTTGTTTTTTTAGAATTTATGTACTTAAAAAATGGTTTTGGGTTGGTTTTGCTCTCTTTAGCTATAATTTTTTCATTTTGAAGTTTACAAAATCTAATCGCCTTTTTGCACGCATTATTGGTACATGGAACGAAACAGCAGGCTAACTGGTACGGAAGGGATTGCCTAACACTGGAGGTGAGACTAGACTGCACATACTAACCGAAGCCATTCTCCATCACTTCATGCACCCTAGTAATTAGGGAAGGACTAGGCTAACCCCCTGGCTACGTTCCCAACACATTACATTTCAAAATGGGTTTGAATTGGATCAACTACTACACCTTCAACCCCCTACCTCCTACCTTAGTTTTCTCTTCCCCTCTTCCCCCTTTCCAAATAGGAAATCTGATCTATGATAGTGGTACACACTGCAACATGCAGGGATCCTGACGAACTAGCCCCAGCTCTATGTCAGAACAGTTATTTCTAAACACTGAAGGGGAAGTAATGTATACCATGTGAACCTAACTTCTGATGTACCATATTTCTGCATAACTATTGGATCTTATGGCATACCCTGTATATGTACCAATAAACTTTAATAAAATGTTTTACAAAAAATAAATAAAAAATTAACTCACTTTATAGTTCATCACTGATTAGTGAGAATTTGCTAAAAAAAACAAACAAAAAACCCACATATACATTTCTGCTACCTGTATGGTGCACTCTCCTGGTGCTTGTGGCTCTGATTTGTGTTGTTCATTTTTTACCAGTCCTAAGGAATGAACTAAATGATGGATTTGTATTCTTAACACTATAGCATCCCTTTAACCCCTTAGTGACCAGACCGTTTTTTAATTTACTTACCATTAAGGACCAGGGCTCTTTTTACATTTCTGCGGTGTTTGTGTTTAGCTGTAATTTTCCTCTTATTCATTTACTGTACCCACACATATTATATACAGTTTTTCTTGCCATTAAATGGTCTTTCTAAAGATACCATTATTTTCATCATATCTTATAATTTACTATAACAAAATTCTAAAATATAATGAAAAAAATGAAAAAAACACACTTTACTTTGACCCCCAAAATATGTTGCGCATCTACAACCGCCAAAAAACACCATTCTAAATAGTTTCTAAATTTTTTCCTTAGTTTAGAAATGCCCAATGTTAACATGTTCTTAGTTTTTTTAGGAAAATTATATGGCTATAAGTACTAGTAGCACTTTGCTATTTCCAAACCATTTTTTCAAAATTAACGCAAGTTACATTGTAACACTGATATCTGTCAGGAATCCCTGAATAACCCTTCACATATATATATATATATATATATATATATATATATATGTCTATTCTTTAAAGGAAGACAACCTAAGGTATTAAACTTGGGGTATTTTGACTCTTTTCATGCAACCATTTTACCACCAATCTATGCCAAATTTAAAAAAAAATAATTGGTGATTTTTTTGACACACATAGCAATTTAAGAATACATGTACTGAGCACTTTAAGGGTTACTGTGAAAGAACACCCCAATATGTGTTCAGCAACATCTCCTGAGTACAGTGATACCACCCAAAAAATGGGTGTCAGGTTCTCTGGGGGCTAAAAGACCTTATTTGGAGGGTGCACATTTCAGTTTTCCATCTTGGAATTTTCATAGCTGATCATCATGCACCAATGTCGTATTTGGGACATTTTTGAAGCCGGCCAATGTAATTTACCTCCATCAAACCATATATTTTTGAAAAGTAGACACCCTAGGGTATTTCAAAGGGTGGTATTTTAACATTTTCCATGCACTAATTCTACATCCAGTCTTTGTCAACCTTTTGGGTAGTCATTTTTTGTGTTATTTTTCACACACATTGTACTTTAGGCATGAATTCTCAGCTCCTGTTATGTATTACTGCCAAAGAACACAATATTTGTTCAGCAACATCTCCTGAGTACAGTGATACCACCCATGTATTGGTGTATCGGGTTCTCTATGGGCTAAAAGACCTTATTTGGAGGGTGCACATTTCAGTTTTCCATCTTGGAGTTTTCACAGCTGATCATCATGCACCCATGTGCTATTTGGAACTTTTTTGAAGTTGGCCAATGTAATTTAACCTCATCAAACCATATATTTTTTAAAAATGTAGACACCCTAGGGTATTTCCAGTGGTGGTATTTTAAGACTTTCCATGCACTAATTCAACCACCAGTCTTTGTCATACGTTTGGGTAGTCATTTTTTGTGTTATTTTTCTCTCACATTGTAATTTAGGCATGGATTCTCAGTTCCTGTTATGTGTTACTGCCAAAGAATACCCAATATGTGTTCAGCAACATCTCCCAAGTACAACAGTGCCCCCAATGTACAGGTTTTATGGGTTTTTGCAAACTTACAGGGATCAAATGTAGGGCTTTCCTGTTTTCTATGTTTGCACATTGAAATTTGCCAGATTGGTTTGCTGGGCCTTTGTTGCCTTTGAGACCATATAGCAGCCCAGGAATGAAAATAAACCCCATCATGGCATACCATTTGTAAAAGTAGATAACCCACGGTATTCAAAATGGGTTATGTCCAGTCTTTTGTAGTAGCCACAAATGCTTGCCAAAGTTAGCGTTCATATTTGATTTTTGCATTATTTTTACACAAAAACTGCACTTTTACTTGTGATTTCATTGTCGTTTTACTGTTGTAAACACCCATATTTGTGTTCAGCGAAATCTCCTGAGTATAACAATACCCCCCTTGTACAGGTTTTATGGTGGTTTGAAAAGGTACAGGGTCAATATAGGGCATGCCCAATTCAGTTTGCCAGATTGGTTTGCTGGGTCTGTGTTGCCTTTTGCGACCATATGGTAGCCCAGGAATGTGAAATAACCCTATCATGGCATACAATTTCCAAATTTAGACAATCCAGGGTATTCTAAATGGGGTATTTCTAGTCTTTTGTTGTAGCCACTTAGTCACAAACGCTGGCCAAAGTTAGCGTTTTTATTTGTTTTTTGCATTTTTTTTTAACACAAAAACTGCACTTTTACTGGTGATTTCATTGTAGTGACAAGTTTTACTGTTGTAAACACTCATATTTGTGTACAGCGAAGTCTCCCGAGTATAACAATAACCTTCCTGTACAGGTTTTATGGTGGTTTAAAAAAGGGACAGGGTCAATATCGGGCTTGCCCAATTCAGTTTGCCAGATTGGTTTGCTGGGTCTATGTTGCCTTTCGAGACCATATGGTAGCCAAGGAATGTGAAATAATCCCATCATGGCATACCATTTTCAAGTGTAGACAACCCAGGGTATTCCAAATGGGATATTTCCAGTCTTTTGCAGTAACACAACAAAAGACTGGAAATAGCAGTACTTAGTCACAAACGCTGGCCAAAGTTAGCGTTCTTATTTGTTTAGAAATTTGTATATATATATGTATATATATATATATATATATATATTGTGTGTGTGTATGTGTGTGTGTGTTTTTTATAGAGAAAACTCCTCCCACAAATTCAGACCTATGGCCTTTTACACACATATATATATATATATATATATATATATACATACATATATATGCACACACTCACACATATAATGCGTGTGTATGTATGTATATATATATATATATATATATATATGTAAAAGGCCATAGGTCTGAATTTGTGGGAGGAGTTTTCTCTATAAAAAAAAAAAAAAAGCTCTACCCCCCCCCCTGCTTACCTATGCTGGTTCCTGTTAAAGTGCCTGTTGCCACGACAACCAGCACTTACAGTTTCTTCGGCCCTCCATTTGCTCCAGAAGCAGCCACAGACTCGTCTTCAGCCTCTGACCCGGCTCACAGCTCTCCAGACCCGGCTTGCAGCTTCATTTGGGGCTCTATCTGACTGCAGGGCCTCCTATCCAGTTCTCGTTCTCTGTAACCAGCTTCCTGCCGCATGACGTGGCATGCTCACGTATGTACATGTGGGAACCCATTCACGGCGTTCCTACGTTCTGGCCTAACAAATGCTGGGATTGGCTCCCTCTGTTTAGCTTTACTATGCCGTTCATCTAATTCCGTTCTGTAACGGACCTCCCCATACTCCGACTGAGTACCTTCCGTTGATGGACGCTTCCTAGCTTGCGCTGAGGACCACAAGCACCACACCGGACACCACAACCACAGCAGACTCCACAACCACTGTAGCTTAACTGGAGTCTTGCCGTCTTCTGTCCACCCTGGATCATCTTCTGTCCTCCAGGACCGTGTGGGGAAGACCTCTCCTCCAGGAGAGCGTTTCAGGAACAAGCTCTTAAAAGAGCTAAGTGATTAAAGTTCAAGGGAGTATGCAGAGCATAGCAATCCCCAGTGTGAATATAGCTGTCCCCTCCAATGATGACAAGACTATGTGTTGAGGGTCAAGAAGAACTGTGTTTAATTAGCACCAAAGGGTCTTCTTTTATGGAGGTCTTACACATAGAGGACCACCCACAGGGTTTTTCAGAAGAACCAATAGAAGCATTACAACACGTACAATAAAATAAACCACTCCCAGCAGAAATCCTCCCCTCTGCCTGTGATACAATTATCTCAACACAAAATACAGTATTATAAAACATATCACAAGGACCCCAAAACATGCAATAGCCCCATAAAAAATATCATCTGAACCGGGGGATCTGGGTGAACCACATATCCAAAATTCACCCAGATACGTTTAGTAGTTTGGAAGATACGGTTTAATGCAGATTCCGCAGAACATATACAGGCTATATGAAAAATAATTAAATGTGTCCCCTGTTTTGTAGTTTATAACTACTGAATGATGTCTTTGTGCACCAAATACCGACGAGATGGCACCATGTAGAAAAGTCAAAACAGTGTCTGTGAGTTAAAATGGCCGCCATCCATTGTTCTCACTATGTGCTTCATCCATTGTTCTCACCATGTGCCTCTGATACATGAAATGGTGGCCATCCAGTAACTCCACAGTTTGTCTGGTAGTCTATCCAGCCGAACCAACAGATGAAACACGTGGGGGGAACAATGCAACAAATGAAGTGAATCATAAAAAAATATGGACAATAGTCATATTTGTGCACAATCACAGGGCACAAATAGTGTTTTCAAATGCCATATATCCCAGGGCCATAGTCAGAAGGTAGGAGGCTGGCAATCAGTTCTCTCCAATGCCCAGTGGCAAATGACAGTTTGTCACACTTGTTTTTTTGCTTTTTCCATATATAAGCTGAGAAGCTGGCTTGTATCATATCTAACCAAATTTTCGATATTTTTAAAGGGATCATTGAAAACAGGTAAGACCACTTCGGTAAAATATATGAATTTATGGTACTGATTTTCCCCAGCCATTATGTTTCTACATTTCTCCATATTTTTAAACTCTTATTTGTATATTTTAGTAACTTCATAACATTAATTTCCATCGTATTTGTTACCTTGGTGGGTATTACTACTTATTTTTTATTTATTTTCTAGTCCATACTGTATGAATTTATAATCTTTGCTTAAGTTTTCTACCATGGATCTATCAATATTTTTATACAGTGCTATAGATTTGGAAAGATTCAGTTTATAATTTGAAACTGCACTGTAATTATTTATTTCTTGCATTAAATATGGAAGAGCTTGTTCAGGTGATGTAAGTGTTATATATATAAAACATCAGCATATAATGAGATTTTTTTTTTTTTAAATTCTTTATTTTTGCTGTGCATATGTGTAGTACAGGCAGGTGAGAGGTGCCCCAAGAGCAGTCCTCCAACATTTCCCACGCTCAGCATGTGGGGCACAAGATAGACAAGCACAATTTTATATTGATGTCAGGTATAAACAAACGATTGAATAGTAAGATGCATATGTCAGGGTGAAATATTCAGAGGTGTGACAAAGGTAGAAAAACATGACACATGCAAGTATAATATTAACATGGAGATAGCAGGCTAGTAAGCATCATTTTCTGGTATAACATGCAAGATTTAAACAGACTGATAGCTTAATTGTATGCTTGCTTGCTTGCTTAATGACACGTTCGGTTAACATAAGTCAGAGTATTCAGGTATTAAGTAGCATATACGTAGGCAGTAAACCATCCACATGAGTGATAACAGACATTGCTTAATAGGATGTACAATTAAAGGTTATGCTTTATATGACATTATTAACATTTCCTGGTTTGGTTATAACCGGTTGGACTTAACAAGCTAGGTACATCTCCTGAGTGCACAGTAGCATAGTATACATTAGGTAGATACAGAGCAAGCCTGCCCTAACAGTCTCAGGCTCACAAGTTAAATGTGCTCTGGTACTGCAATAAGTTTGTGTATTTAGGCATGTAGACATAGGACCAGGTAAACTGGAGTCTGTACTCGACCTTGCTCTTCAGAAGTGAGAAGAATCAAAAGCAAACATACTAACTATATAACTAACTATATAAACCACTGTGTCCCCACGCACCCAATCACTGAGTTGCAGTGTAGAGTAAGCCCTGCAGAGTTTAGACTTATAGAATAGAGTGATGATAGGTAGGAACTCAAGTCCAAATGAGTATTTTGCTAGGTTATAAATAGCACATTAGCGCAGGGTGGCGGTGTTGTCCAATTAGGTAACGGCCAAAAGTGGATGGGGACCAGACCTGTAATGTGAGTGCAGCTTCAGCCGATGCCAGTGCATGGGAACCCGCTGAGGCGGGCATGGGGCGTTTTGAGGCAGGTGTAGAGGTCGGCATCCCTCCAGCCCCAGGCCCTGATGAGAGCTTGCATCTCATTGCCACGGATTCGGTGGCTCAAGTTAGAGTCCGGATCCTTCCCATGTTGGGGATAGCATGAGCTCCAGGTGTTTCTTCGTCGCCTGCGGCGTCGGGGCTTCAGCTTCTGTGGATGATGCCGGGAGATTGCCTCCCTGTGTGCTCTCCGCCTGGGTGGGCCAGTGGTATAATGAGATTTTTAACTCTCTGTTCCTTGTACTAAATCCCCTGACATTTTAGTTTTCTCTAATATTGATTGCGAGTGGCTCGACTGATAATATATATAACAAAGGGGACAGAGGACATCCCTGTCTTTTTTAAGGTCGAACCAACCCTCACATATATTTGCTCCGACTGTCCTCGCTGAGGGGGCAGAGTATAGTGCCATTATTGCCTTGTGAATCCAACCTCTAAACCCAAAACTTTCTAGGAATCTCTCCAGGTATCCCCAGCTGACCCTGTCAAACACTTTCTCAGCATCCAACGACAGGGTCAGAAGGGGAATCATTTTCTTTTCAGACTGATCTAAGATATCCATAATCCTTCTGGAACTGTTTGTTGCGGATCTACCAGGAATTAAACCAATCTGATCTATATGTATTATTTTTGCTATTATTCTTTTCGTTCTTTCAGCTATAATAGAGGCATATAGTTTCATATCGACATTAATCAAAGAGATTGGTCTGTAATTACCTACAACAGTACTTTCTTTATTAGGCTTCAAGATTGGGAGCAGATTTGATTGTAACAATTCTTTCGGCAATTTGGTGCTAACTGCAGTCTCATTAAATAGCTTAGACAGAGGTTTGATCAATATAGTTACATAGTTACATAGTTACATAGTTACATAGCTGAAAAGAGACTTGCGTCCATCAAGTTCAGCCTTCCTCACATTTGTTTTTTGCTGTTGATCCAAAAGAAGGCAAAAAAAACCCAGTTTGAAGCACAATTTTGCAACAAGCTAGGAAAAAAATTCCTTCTTGACCCCAGAATGGCAGTCAGATTTATCCTTGGATCAAGCAGTTATTACCCTACATTGAAAGATTATATATAGGTTTCATTAACTTATAGTATAAATTTGTGAAGCCGTCAGGGCCTGGGGTTTTGTTAATTTCTAACCTGTCTATTTGTTTTTCTACTTCTTCTGATGAGAAAAATCTTAATTTAGTATTTTCAGGTCTTCATCAGATATTTTTGGTATCTTCGTGTTATTTAGGTAATTTTGAATATCTATATCGTTAGGATTATTTTGTAGATTGTATAGATCACTATAGTAACTATTAGATTTTTGCCCATGTGGTCTGGAGAAATATAAATCTTGTGGTCTTCGACAAGTCTCTCTATTCTGTTTCTTGATCTTTGTTTTTGTAATTTTCTTGTCAAATTTTTACTAGCTCTATTGCCTGTTTAATAATTATCTAGCTTCAGTTTATCTATAGTTATTTTATTTTTTTCTTCTGTTTTAATATTAATTTTATTTTGCAGTTCCCCTAACATTATTTTTCTTTCAGGAGATGGTTGGATTTTGTTTAAATTTGAAAGATTATAGTATAATATATATAGCTCTGATAGATTTTGCCCCAATTTTTTTCTTTCTATCTATATGTCCCATTTTTATTAAATAACCCCTCATTACTGCTTTATGTGAACACCAAGTTGTAGTTTGTGAGAGCTCTGTTGAATTATTTTCTAG
The DNA here is from genome assembly GCA_933207985.1 of Pelobates cultripes. Lineage (NCBI taxonomy): Eukaryota > Metazoa > Chordata > Amphibia > Anura > Pelobatidae > Pelobates > Pelobates cultripes. The sequence goes on from OW240923.1 coordinate 54,930,258, forward strand.
ACATGTGCACTTCGTTTCGGTCCGAATATGAATTCGGACGAATTTCGGGAAATTCGGACATTCTGGTACTTCCGAATGTCCGAATTGCCTAAGTGCCGAATTGCCGAAGTGCCGAAGTTCCGTAGTGCTGAAGTGCGGAAAATGCCGAAGTTCTGAAGTTGCCGAAGTTCCGAAGTGTCGAAGTGCCGAAATTGCCGAAGTTCCGAAGTGCTGAAGTGCCGAAGTTCCGAAGTGTCAAAGTGCCAAAGTGCCGATGTTCCGAAGCACAGTATTGCCTAAGTACTGATATACTTACCCAGTGAAAGAAGAAGAATGTTACATTGTATACAATTTTAAATAAAAAGTATACAAACAGGAAACAGGAAACCAGGATTCAGCTGTAAGAATTTGCAACACTTACAACAATCAAGTAACACACATTCATATAAAATGTAAGTTACTTAGCTAGTCAATGTAATGACAGGAATGAATAAGTAGATAACTCCCTAATTCCCTAATTTTCTTTGGGGGGAGGGGGTGACTAGGGGACCCCTAGTCACCTGGGGAGGGGAAACATTTTTTTAGGGCCCCCATTAGGTCCCCACATTAGGTCCCCCCCTTATTCCAATTTAGGGCCCCCACCCGCTGGTCAGGGGTGGGGGCCAGGGGGAGGACATTAGGTCCCCCCTTATTAGTATTTAGGGCCCCCACCCACCACTCAGGGGTGGAGGCCAGGGGGTAGGACATTAGGTACCCCTGCCTTATTAGTATTTAGGGCCCCCACCCACCGCTCAGGGGTGGGGGACAGGGGGGAGGAAATTAGGTCCCCCCTTATTAGTATTTAGGGCGCCCTACCTGCCGCTCAGGGGTGGGGGCCAGGGGGGAGGACATTAGGTCCCCCTTATTAGTATTTAGGGCCCCCATCTGCCGCTCAGGGGTGGGGGCCAGGGGGGAGGACATGAGGTCCCCCCCTTATTAGTATTTAGGGCCCCCACCCACCACTCAGGGGTGGAGGCTGGGGGGGAGGACAATAGGTCCCCCCATTGTTATTTAGGGCCCCCACCCACCGCTCAGGGGTGGGGGCCAGGGGGGAGGACATTAGGTTCCCCCCTTATTCCAATTTAGGACCCCCACCCGCCGCTCAGGGGTGGGGGCTGGGTGGAGGACATTAGGTACCCCGTCTATTAGTATTTAGGGCCCCCACCCACTGCTCAGGGGTGGGGGCAAGAGGGGAGGACAATAGGTCCCCCTTATTAGTATTTAGGGCCCCCACCTGCTGCTCAGGGGTGAGGGCCAGGGGGAGGCCCCCACCCCCTTATTAGTATTTAGGGCCCCCACCCACCGCTCAGGGGTGGGGACCAGGGGGAGGACATTAGGTCCCCCCTTATTCTGATTTAGGGCCCTCACCCGCCACTCAGGGGTGGGGGCCCGGGGGGAGGACAATAGGTCCCCCCCATTATTTTACATTAGGGCCACCACCCGCCGCTCAGGGGTGGGGGTCGTGGGGGCAATAGGTCCCCCCTATTCCAATTTAGGGCCCCCACCCGTCACTCAGGGGTGGGGGCCAGGGGGGAGGACATTAGGTCCCCCCCTTATTAGTATTTAGGGCCCCCACCCACTGCTCAGGGGTGGGGGCCAGGGGGAGGACATTAGGTCCCCCCCTTACTAGTATTTAGGGCCCCCACCCATCACTCAGGGGTGGGGGCCAGGGGGAGGACATTAGGTCCCCCCTTATAAGTATTTAGAGCCCCCTACCTGCGGCTCTGGGGTGGGGGTCAGGGGAGAGGACATTAGGTCTCCCCTTATTAATATTTAGGGCCCCCACCCACCGCTCAGGGGTGGGGACCAGGGGGAGGACATTAGGTCCCCCCCTTATTAGTATTTAGGTCCCCCCTTATTAGTATTTAGGGCCCCCATCCACCGCTCAGGGGTGGGGGCCAGGGGGGAGTACATTAGGTCCCCCAATTATTCTAATTTAGGGCCCCCACCCACTGCTCAGGGGTCCCAATTTTTTTTTCTTTTTAAACAGTGAGCAGCCACACGCTGCTTACTGTTTACTAGACATGCCACTACTCGCAGTATAGCGAGTAGGGGCAAAATTTACTAATACTAAGTAATTTATACTTGGTATTAGTAAATTTGGCTGAAAGACCAATTTAGGTCTTTCAGCCTTTTGGTAGATAATTCCCTAATACAGTGGGAATTAGGGAGTTATCTACTAAGCGGCTGCAATAAAAGTCCCGAAGTGCCGAAGTCCCAAAATTCCGAAATGCCGAAGTTCCGAAACTCTGAAGTTCCGAAGTGCCAAAGTTCCGAAGTTGCCGAAGATCCGAAGTGTTGAAGTGCCGAATTGCCAAATTTTGTCCCAAATCCCAAATTTTGGAATGCCGAACCGACCCAAAAATTTTCCCCATGCACATGCCTATTATTTTCCTTTAAATAAAATCGTAACAGTTTTGCTAGTTAATCTTTATTTTTATCTTTTTCAATTAACTGATCGTTTAGTCTCCATGTATTCATAGAATATTACCGGGTTCCCCAAATCTATCAGTATAAAACTATGATATGACCATGGGTTTTCTTTTATTTTAATTTTATTAAACTATGGTAGTGAATTGGCATTGGTAAAGCACCTATCAATTCTTGAGTAAGATCCATGTGCACTTGATATATGGGTATAATTTCTATCTATAGGATGCATGGCTCTCCATCCATCACATAGATCATACTGTCTGCATATAGTGTTTAATTTTTTTGATTTTTTGAAAACTCTTTTATACAATTTAACTGTTTCACGAGCCATTTTATCAACTTTAGGGTCTAATACACAATTAAAGTCCCCAGCTACAATTAGAGTACCTTTTATTATCTTCTGAACTTTAACCATTATTTTTGCAAAAGCCATTATTGGGTCCACATTTGGTAGATAGATATTTACAAGAGTATATGTCTTGCTGTTTATATTACATACCAATATTAAATACCTCGCTTCTTTATCGGCTTCTTGGTGTAATATATCAACCTTTATATCATTAGCGAATATAATTGCTACCCCTCTTTTTTTTAAGTTTAGAGAAGCTTGTCTAATTATAGGAAACTTCTCCCCTCCCCATTTCTGAGGGGAGTTTTGCAACCAGTGAGTTTCCTGTAAGAAACGCATTTGAATCTTTTCTTGAATCATAGAATGATATAACCTATTTTTTTTATTACGGTATTTAAACCCTGTACATTTATCGACATTAACTTAAACATTGGTGAAAAGATTTTCTTTCTTGATAGAAACCTGCTCTGATTAGAAACAACATATGACATAAAACATTCATTCATAGCTGGCTGACCCTTTTGTGATCACCAGCATCATACAGTACATATTTTTTTTAGGAACATTGTTCTTTGTTCTTTTTCTTGCAACTCATTGAGAAATCACTGTAGTATAATTACAGGAAGTGGGGCAAACCCTTTGGAGTGATGAGGGCTAATTTCTACAATAAGTTTTTCTTTTAAGATTGGAGAAAAAAAATAGTTTTTGCTCATAATGCACCTTAACGAGAGATTCCTTAATAATCTAACGTAACTAGACTTAAACTTTATCTTTCCTTTTCCTTTCCTTTGCTTTTCCTATTTACAGTTTTCAACCATGTTACATTTGTGTAATTTTCTGTGCATTAACCTGTGCCATATTCACATATTTAGTAAATTATTTTAAACCTCTCTTTATATGAAAAGTCTAATCTTTCTCTGCATCTTCATCTGCATCTTCATTTTGGGTTATGCCCTAATTACCCTACAACCAACAAAAACTTGGCATCAGATTTCCACTCACTAAGTCTGTTTATCTTCGTATCTTGCAATTAGTTTGTCATGTCATGTCATCCAGTATTGACTATAACATTGCTTGCATGAGTAGTTGGTTGTCTGTGGGAGACAGGCTTTCTTTAAGTTCTTTGTCTTGCTATGCAGTCTGTAAAAAAAAATGCAGATTTTTCTTTTGAGTCCGTAAACTTTTTGTTACTGTGTTGGGCCATCTCTGGAGAAAGATTTTGTTTGAAATGAGGCATATAATCAGCGTATATCTTTGTTTTTTTAGCTTATCTTTGTGAAGCTCCACTACTCTGTGAATATCCGGTTTAAATTCTGGCCACGCCTCTGTGGTATTTTTTATCTTGACCTAATTACTAAAGACCAAGATCCAGTGCTTTCTCATGCACTGTAATGTTCATGCATATTGGTTCCATGCAATACAATCCCAATATGAGGTCATACTTTGATTTTCTTTAATCTAGCCATTTCTAAAAAAAACTTATTTCAAAATATATAGTTGTAATTCATACCTTTGCTAAACATTGAAATAATTTTGATAAAACACAGTTCTTTTAACCATTTTGCACACATTAGGAGAAAAAAAAGTATTGTTTTATCTTCTTAACAATTCCTTCTTTAATTTCATCACATTACTACTGCACATTTCCCCCTGTCCATCTAAATTTGGTGCCATTTCAATTTAGTTTAATTTTGATGGCATTATGCTTCCATTGCCAAATCCATTACAAGCCCATAAAATTAACCGTCCGCATACAATATGACTTTGTAACATCCAAGATGAGCTATCACTTATCGATTTGAAAGGCTAATATCCTGTCACAAAAGAGCATTTTTTTTTTTTACTTTTAAAACTATAACCATTATACGATTATGCACTCTACAACTGAATTTCACTTCACAGTATAAATGAAATAAAAGTTCTCAGCCATGCAACCTTATCTTTTATATTTATCTAGATCTTTTTGAAGAGCTTCACATGTTACAACTGCAGCCTTTTATAGCATTTCTGAAGGGGTATGCTAAGCATCAGACTAAAAAGATACCCTATTCAACTATAAAAATGTCGACCAAGCAAATTTATACCAAATCCTTAGGATGGTAACACTTGCAATAACTAAAATGTTGCAAAATAGTTTCAAAACAAAATTCCTCTGTTTATATGAAACAAAGTATTCAATGCTGATTGTCCTTATAGTATTCCATTTTTGTAATTGTAGGTATGCAAGTAAGTAGTCCAAAAAATAAGTCTATTTTCGTTTGAAGTTATATATTATTTATTTATTTATAAAATATTTTATCAGGAAAGATACATTGAGATTTCTCTCGTTTTCAAGTATGTCCTGGGTCCACAAATCATTGCATTGTTACATTAGGGTACAACAAAATACAAAAACAATATTAATACACAATATATACAAAATTTAACATAGAACAGGCAGGAAATATATAATCAACCATGACACGTGCATTCTGTTTTGAGGTATGTTGAGAGGGATCTCTTAAAGGACTTTAGGCTTAGGGAAGATTTTAAATTGTGTGGGAGGTCGTTCCACAATTGTGGTGCTCTATAGGAGAAGGAGGATCGGGCCGCTTTCTTTTTGTATTGAGGTAGACTAAGTAAAGTGCTTGTACTGGATCGGAGCTTATAGAAAGTGGGAACAGCTGGGGAAAGCATTTTGTTCAGGTAGGGTGGGAGTTTCCCAGAAAAAACTCTTAAAAACAAGGTTGGAAAGATGAAGGGTGCGTCTGGATTCCAGCGACAGCCAGTTTAGTTCTTTTAGCATGTCACAATGATGGGCCCTGTAATTACATTGTAGCACAAATCGGCAGAACGAGTTATACAATGTGTTGAGTTTATTAATGTGGGATTGCGATGCAGATGCATATACTACATCCCCATAATCAATGATTGGCATCAGCATTTGCTGTACAATCTTTTCCTTTATTGTAGGGCTTAGGCAGGCTTTGTTTCTGTACAGGGCACTTAATTTTGGATAAAGTTTAGATGCAAGCTTTTCTATGTGCAGACCAAAAGATAGATTGGGGTCTAATATCATACCCAAGTATTTGAAAGAGTGGACTGCGGTCAGTGTGCCATTTGAATTTGTTTTGATTGATATATCCAGATGTTCTTAAGGAAAGCTAGGAACATGAAATAATAAATGCAAGAAAAAACGAAAAGGAACTGTGTGTTGGTAAAAAAAAAAAAAAATATATGTAAAATAAAGCAAAATAATATTATAATATTTATTAATATTTTAATAAAGCATAAAATCATAACACACCAATAAAAGCAAAAAAAAAAAAAAAAAGAAATCTCATCTCCCTTAAGTAACTTTTGGCATCCCAATCATTCTGAGGTATATGAGTGATTCTCGGTGGTCTTTTTTTTTTGTGTTGGAACAGGATACGTTTGCTCTATCACAGTGATGGCAAACCTATGGCATGCATGCCACAGGTGGCACGCCGAGCCCTCTCAGTGGGCACGCAGCCATAGTTCACCGGGGGATGGAATCGCAGACGCCGGTCAGCAGCAATGCAGAGTAGGCACCTGTCTGCCCAAAACAGCAGGCGCCTACTCTGCTTTCATATCGGGAGGACCTGGAGGCAAGGGGAGGGATCTGGGAAGCATCTCCCCTGTCCTCCCGCGAGCAATCTGTGTGGAGCATTTTTGCGCGTTACCATGGCAACACTCCACACATTATTGCGCGGGAGGACAGGAGAGCTACAGCCAGGCACATACCTACCACCACCGGACCACCAGGGCTGGCTGTGTGTCCCCCTCCTTCACCAAAGGTAAGAAGAAGGGAGGGGGGGTAATAAAGATCCTTCTATCTTTTTTTTAAATAGGTCTTTACCACAGCACACACAGCATTCCTCCCCTCACATAACACCCACACTGCACCCCTACCTCAACACACAGCACCCCCCACACACACAGCACCCCACACACACACACAGCACTCCTCCCCCACACAGCACCACACACACAGCACTCCTCCCCCCACACAACACCCCTACCCCCCACACACATAGCACCCCCACTTCCCCTCATATAGATCCCCCCCACACATCACCCATACTCAGGAATGTGTGTACCGCAAGGCAAACAAGGCATTTGCCCAGGGCGGCAATTAACAGGGGGCGGCAAAAAATACCTTGTTTGCCTCGTTTTATTGGAGCCCAAGAGGTGACCGGCTGGCCACCTTTGGGCTCCCCCAGGGCAGGCTGGCGGTTGTTTTTCGGGCGGCGAGGGAGCACTTTCTCCTGAGGTCTCTGCTCTGCTCCCTCGCGCGACCCACAGTAATGCTGGGAACCAGAATATGATGTCATATTCCGGCTCCCGGGATCACTCTGCGGCGCGCGAGGAAGCTGAGCAGAGAGCTCAAGGGAAAGTGCTCCCTCGCCACCTGCCCACCTACACATCTGGCCGCCTTCCTGCCCAACAGCCCCACTGGACCCCAGGTGAGAAATCCACCCAGCTATCCCAAACATAGGGAGGCTGGGTGGATTTAAATTTTAAAAAATAATAATAATTGTGAGTGTGGGGAAATGTGTGTGTCAGTGAGTGTGTGTTAGTGAATGTTAGTAAGTGTGTGTCAGTGAGTGTGTGTGTCAGTGAATGTGTGTGTCAGTGAATGTGAGTGAATGTGTGTGTCAGTGATTGTGTGTGAGTGTGTGTTTCAGAGAATGTGTGTGTCATTGAATTTGAGTGAGTATGTGTCTATCAATGAGTGCAGCCTCCCCCCTATTTCTTATACAGTGGTACCTCAGTTTACAAACACCTCGGTTAACATAATTTTCGGTTTACAAATGAATACCCATTGAAAATAATGCCTCGGTTTACAAAAAATGTCACGATACAAAGCAAGTTTCCCCAGGATGCATTGCACATGGGAGATTTATAGCACCGCCCCCTGCATGCTGGAGCCTGTGGGTAGCACGTGGCGTTGAGTGTGGAGGTGTTGGAGTGGCTTTTGCATCGAGTTTTGGAGCCATTATGGAAACTTTCCGTTGTTTTTGACTTTTTGGTGCATTTCTCAAGTTGTGGAAAGGTAGGGAGCTGAGCTTCATCATTTGCATGCCTTTTATTGTGTGTTCTGCATTGTGGGTTGGTTTCCATGCCTTTTTTCTGACCTCCAGAATGGATTAATTGGTTTTCAATGCATTCCTATGTGAAACCGTGTTTCGGTTTACAAATGTTTCGCAATAAGAAACGTCCAGGAGAACGCATTAAATTCGTAAACCGAGGTCCCACTGTATATATATATATATATATATATATATATATATATATATATATATAGTGAGAGAGATATTATATCTATAGATATATGTGTGTGTATATATATATATATATATATACACACACATATACATACATACATACATATATATCTTATATATAACGTCATACTATGTGTATTTTTCATTAAAGCGGCACTGTCATGCCGAACTTACCTTTCCTCAATCTCTTCCTCTTCTCCCCCTCTCTCGGGATATGTTCTTCTTTTCTTCCTGTCTTCTTTAGTTTTCTTTAAAATCATAAGTCAAAGTAGGGACTCTTTGTCTTATGGAGGTTTCCTCCGCTTGACCAGCTTTGACAAGCGGAGGAGAAAAGTATGCTTCATTTCCGCTGGTCAGAGCAATTTTTCAATAATTCTTACCTTTCCTCAGTGTTCCCACGATGCTTCCTGTCATTTTAGATGAAATTGCCAAATTGCGTTCTAACTGAATGAGAACAGTATGTTCGTTTGTTTTAGAACGCAATTCGGCACTTTGTTCGTATCGGAATTTCATTCGAATTAATGAAACTCTGATTCAGTTTGTGCCACGGCTGCATCTAGCAGCCACTTAGTAGATAACTCCCTAATTCCCATGGTATTAGGGAGTTATCTTCCAAAAGGCTGAAAGACCAATTTAATAATTACTTAGTATTAGTAAATAATATGCCCCTACTCGCTATACCGCGAGTAGGGGCATGTCTAGTAAGCAGTGAGTGGATGCTCACTGTAAAAAAAAAAATTAAAAAAATTAAATGGTGGGTGGGGCCATAATGGACAATCGGGGGGGACCTAGTGTCCTCCCCCTGGCCCCAACCCTTGAGCAATGGGTGTGGGCCATAAACTACAATGGGGGGACCTACTGTCCTCCCCCCGGCCCCCACCCCTGCGTGGTGGGTTTGGGTCCATAAATTACAATGGGGGAGACCTACTTTCCTCACCCCTGGCCCCCACCCTTGAGCGATGGGTGGGGGCCATAAACTACAATGGGGGGACCTACTGTCCTCCCCCCGTCCCCCACCCCTGTGTGGTGGGTGGGGGCCATAAATTACAATGGGGTGGGGACCTACTGTACTCCCCCCGGCCCCCACCCTTGAGCAGTGGGTGGGGGCCATAAGACAAATCTCCCCATCAAAGGTGACTAGGTGTCCCCAAGGTTTTATAAGCTCAGGCTGCGCGGAGCCCTCCATGGGTGAAGATGGTTTTTTGGGGGGGGGCTCAGGTTTTTTTTTTTCGTCAGGTTTTTTTTTGTGCTCTGGTTTTTTATTTTATTTTAAAGTTGACGGGTATGATGGTTTTTTATTTGGCCTTTTTTGGGGCTGAAAAATTAAGATTTTAGAAAAAAGAAGACGGCAAATGGTAAGTTTAAATTTTCTTTAGTTCTTTAGGCTCACATTACTTGAAAGCAGACTCTATTAAGTAGACTCTTTCAAGTAGGAGTTAGAATTTTATTTTTGTTTAACCCCTTAAGGACGGAGCCAAATGTACACGTTGTGAACAAAACATAATGTAAACAAAACCTGGCATTTGCGCTACATGTCTGTCCAACCGTAATTCACCTCTTTCATAGTAAATGCACCCACCCTTGTTATATATCATTTTATTCAGGGGAAACATTTAATATCAAACATTTAGCTGTGAAACATAATTTAATATGACAAAAATGGGAGAAAATAAGTTTTATTTTATTTTTTTTAGTTCTACATGACATTTTAACTGTCAATGTCATAATACTGTTTGCTTTTACTGCAATAAAATACACATATTTGTATTCAGCAAAGTCTCAGGTGTAAAACAGTACCCCCTATGTACAGGTTTTATGGCGTTTTGGGAAGTTGCAGGGTCAAATATAGCACGTTACATTTGAAATTGAAATTGGCCAGATAGGACTGTATAGTAGCCCAGGAATGAAATTTACACCCATAATGGCATACCATTTGCAATAGTAGACAACCCAAGGTATTGCAAATGGGGTATGTCCAGTCTTTTTTAGTAGCCATTTGGTCACAAACACTGGCCAAAGTTAGCGTTAGTATTTGCTTGTGTGTGAAAAATGCAAAAAACGCCAATTTTGGCCAGGGTTTGTGACTAAATGTCTACTAAAAAAGACTGGACATACTCCGTTTGCAATACCTTGGGTTGTCTTCTTTTGCAAATAGTATGACATCATAGGGGTAATTTTCATTCTTGGGCTACCATAGGGTCTCAAAGGCAACCTAACCAATCTGGTAAATTTTAATGTGAAAAAAATGAAACACAAGCCTTATATTTGACGCTGTAACTTTTGAAAACACCATAAAACCTGTACATGAGGGGTACTGTTGTACTCGGGAGACTTCGCTGAACACAAATATTTGTGTTTCAAAACAGTAAAAAGTATTGCAGCAATAATATCATCCGTGTAAGTGCTGTTTGTGCGTGAAAAATGCAAAAAACTTCACTTTTACTGGCGATATCATCGTTGTAATACATTTTACTGTTTTGAAACACTAATATTTGTGTTCAGCGAAGTCTCCCGAGTAGAACAGTACCCCCCATGTACAGGTTTTATGGTGTCTTGAAAAGTTATAGGGTTAAATATAGTGCTAGCAAATTAAATTCCCTTTACTTTCGGCATAGGTTGTCAGGCAGGTCCCGCTAATTGTAATTAATTAAGATACCTAATTATGTAAAAATATTACATAAATATATATGTAGAATTAAAATATGTATATATATATATATATATATATATATATATACGTATGTGTATATATATGTATATATATATATATATATATATATATATATAATTTAAAAAATATATTTTTATTTATATATAGGTATATATATACGTATATATTTATGTATATAGATATATATATATTTCATTCTACGTGTATTTTGAGATATATATATATATATATATATATATATATATTAATATCACAATACAGTTAGAACAAAATAACATACATCTATATATTTTTTAATTATTTATTTTTAATTATTTTTTTATTTAATTTTTTAACGTATTTACATATTTTTTTTTTTAATATTAGATATAAATATATATATATCAATAATTATATATATATATTTAATCAGTATCAGTCTACGTGTAATTTTATATTAATATATATATATAACTATATATATATATTAATAGTAAAATACACCTACACAGTGTATGTGTGTGTATGTATCTGTGTATATATATATACCTAGATCATATATATATAATGTATATATATATGATCTAAGTATATATATATATATTTTTACACTTTATTAACATTAATTCAGCCAGCAGGGGGACTACCTGTCATTACAGGCAGTCCCCCTGCTGGCAATGCAGCAGCCAGCTAACCCGGCCATGTGATTGTGAGGTCCTCGCAAGGACCTCACTCTCACATGGCCGGGGGGGCTGCAGGACGTGCCGGGTTTTTTTGTGTTTTTTTTTTTGTTTTTTTCTGTGTTCGGGTTTTTCCCCCTCTTTTGTGCTGCTGCTTGATTGATTGGCGGAGTGTTCATTAATTGCACCTGTGTGGGATTTGTATCCCCATAAAAGCACACTCCTAACTCACTGAGCTTGCTCACATTACTTGAAAGCAGACTCTATTAAGTAGACTCTTTCAAGTAGGAGTTAGAAAACCAGGAGTTGAAACTAACAAGGGGTTTAAAGTAACAAAGTAATTGTTTTAATTTTCTGTTACTGGGGAAATGAGTGTTAGCAAGATTGCTGGTTTGACTCAATGCAAATGTTGTTGCATGTATGGATGCCTGGATGTACCCGTCCAGGGTCCATACCTCTGTGATGGTTGTGTGCGAGTGGCTTCTCCGGAAGCTCAGATTGGAGATCTCGAGAAGCAAATCACAACTTTGAGGGAGATTGACAATCTTGAGAGGAGTCTGCTGCTCACTGAGCAGAGTTTAGTGGGAACAGGTATATATATATACCTAGATCATATATAGGGTGGGAGGAGATAATACAGATGGGGAACAGGCATGTAGCTGGGTGACAGTGGGGCGAGGAAGCAGAGGGGGAGGGAAGAGGAAAGGGCTAGCTAGTCCTGATTTGGTGCAACCTAGCAGATTTGCCTGTTTGAGGGAAGATATTGGGAGCATCAGCTCAGGAGTAGCTGTATTAGAGGAAGCTGTTACTTCTAACAGCCGAGCTAACAACCCCCCTAGTACGGGTGAGGATCAAAATGTAAGGAAGGCAAGACAGGTTGTGGTGGTAGGGGACTCTATCATTAGGAGAGCAGATGGGGCAATCTGCTGCTCTGATCGGCTCAACCGGAAAGTTTGCTGTCTCCCGGGTGCTCGGGTCCGGCATGTTGCTGACAGAGTGGATGAATTATTGTGAGGGGCTGGGGATGACCCAGCAGTCATGGTCCATGTTGGTACCAATGACAAAGTAAGAGGAAGATGGAAAGTCCTAAATAATGATTTCAGGGAATTAGGTAGCAAACTTAAGAAAAGGACCTCCAAGGTGGTATTCTCTGAGATATTACCTGTGCCACGCGCTACAGTGGAAAGGTAGCGGGAGATTAGAGAGGTCAATGCGTGGCTTAAGTCTTGGTGCAGGAAGGAGGGTTTGGGGTTTTTAGAGCACTGGGCCGACTTTGCGATTGGGTACCACCTTTATAGTGGTGATGGATTGCACCTAAACGGGAGAGGGTCTGCAGTGCTGGAGGATAGGATGGCTAACTTAAATGGGTACATGTTATTTAGGAAGGATAGGAAAAACAAGAAGGATGGTGGGGTATGTTTGTAAGTCAACCATGATTTAAAGCCAAATCTTAAGCAAATGGAATGCGATGAGGAAAATGTGGAAGCTTTATGGGTAAATATCTGCTTGGGGGAAAAGAAGGGAAACCAACTATTGGTTGGGATATGTTATAAACCACCTAATGTTAATATTGACGAGGAACACAAGCTGTTTGAGCAAATTGAGAAAGCTGTAAATCTAGGTAACACTTTAATAATTTGAGATTTTAATTACCCGGACATAAATTGGGACAGAGTGACTAGTAGCTCAGCAAAGGGAATTAGGTTTTTAAACTTGTTAAATGACACCTTCATGTCACAACTTGTACAAGCACCAACTAGAATGGACGATTGTCTGGACCTGGTTTTAACAAACAACGTTGATCTTTTGACCAACATTCAAGTAGGTGAGCACTTGGGAAATAGTGATCACAATATAGTGTTCTTTGAAATAAACTCAAAAAAACAAAAGCACATGGGGTATACTAAAACATATAATTTTAAAAAGGCCAATTTCAATAAGTTAAGGGAAGCTTTACAATATATTGACTGGCATAAACTCTTTAGTGAAAAGAACACTGAGGAAAAATGGATCATCTTCCAACAATATTAGAAAGGTACATTTCTCAGTATGTACCATTGGGAAATAAATATAAAAGAAACAAATTAAAACCAATATGGCTTAGCAGAGAAGTTAAACAAGAGATTAAATATAAGAAAAGGGCATTTAACCCCTTAAGACCGGAGGGCGTACTATTATGCCCTATTTTAGGCGGCTCTAAACGCCGCAGGGCGTAATAGTACGCCCTCCGGTCTTTCCTTACTTACTCGGTAAGCCCAGGGAGCCCCCCCGCAGGAGATCTTCCTCCTCTGGTCCCCTACGGCCATGTGAGAGTGAGGACCTCACAATCACATGGCCGGGTTAGCTGGATGCTGCATTGCCAGCAGGGGGACTGCCTGTAATGACAGTTAGTCCCCCTGCTGGCTGAAAATAAAATAAATAAATGTTAAAAGTGTAAAAAAAAAAATGATATATACTTAGATCATATATATATATATTATATATATATATATATATATATATATAGATATGATCTAAGTATATATATATATATATATATATATACACACATACACACACACACACACATATACATACACACACGTACACTGTCTAGGTGTATTTTACTATTAATATATATATATATATATAATTATATATGTATATATTAATATCAAATTGCACGTAGATTGATACTGATTAAATATATATATAATTATTGTTATATAAATATATATATATATTAATATATAATATAAAAAATTAAATATGTAAATACTTTAAAAAATATAATATATATAAAATATAATTAAAAAATATGTAGATGTGTGTTATTTCGTTCTAACTGTATTGTGATATTAATATATATATATTTATATCAAAATACACGTAGAACGAAATAATATATATATATCTATATACATAAATATATACGTATATATCACTATACATATACCTATATATAAATAAAAATATTTTTAAAAAATTATATATATATATATATATATATATATATAATTCACATACGTATATATATATACATATATTAATTCTACATATATATTTATGTAATATTTTTACTTAATTGGGTATCTTAATTAATTACAATTAGCGGGATCTGCCTGACAACCCATGCCGAAAGTAAAGGGAATTTAATTTGCTAGCACTATATTTAACCCTATAACTTTCCAAGACACCATAAAACCTGTACATGGGGGGGTACTGTTCTACTCGGGGGACTTTGCTGAACATAAATATTAGTGTTTCAAAACAGTAAAATGTATTACAACGATGATATCACCAGTAAAAGTGAAGTTTTTTGAATTTGTCACGCACAAACAGCACTTACACAGACGATATTATTCCTGCGATACCTTTTACTGTTTTGAAACACAAATATTTGTGTTCATCGAAGTCTCCCGAGTACAACAGTACCCCTCATGTACAGGTTTTATGGTGTTTTCAAAAGTTACAGCGTCAAATATAAGGCTTGTGTTTCATTTTTTTTCACATTAAAATTTGCCAGATTGGGTACGTTGCCTTTGAGACCCTATGGTAGCCCAAGAATGAAAATTACCCCTATGATGGCATACCATTTGCAATAGTAGACAACCCAAGGTATTGCAAACGGGGTATGTCCAGTCTTTTTTAGTAGCCACTTAGTCACAAACACTGGCCATTCCTTGGCTACTATAAAGTCCCAAAGGTAATGTAACCAATCTGACGAATTTCAATTTCAAATGTAACGTGCTATATTTGACCCTGTAACTTCCCAAAATGCCATAAAACCTGTACATAGGGGGTACTGTTTTACACATGAGACTTTGCTGAATACAAATATGTGTATTTATTACAGTAAAAGCAAACAGTATTATGACATTGACAGTTAAAATGTCATGTAGAACTAAAAAAATAAAAGAAAATCTTATTTTCTCCCATTTTTTTCATATTAAATTATGTTTCATAGCTAAATATTTGATATTAAATGAAAGCCCTGTTTCCCCTGAATAAAATGATGTATAATAAGGGTGGGTGCATTTAATATGAAAGAGGAGAATTACGGTTGGACAGACATGTAGCTGAAATGCCAGGTTTTGTTTACATTTTGTTTCGTTCACAACGTGTACATTTGGCTCCGTCCTTAAGGGGTTAAAGCATTTAAATCGGACAAATCGGACGCATCTTATAAAAGATATAAGGAAGCAAATAATGCGTGTAAAAAGGCAATTAGACTTGCTAAACTTCAAAATTAAAAGAGATAGCTAAAGAGAGCAAAACCAACCCCAAAGCATTTTTAAGTACATAAATTCTAAAAAAAACAAAAATGAAAGTGTAGGTACACTAAAAACTGAAACGGGGGTGTTAGTTAATGAAGACCAGGAAAAGGCAGGAATCTTAAATAACTATTTCTCCTCCGTATATATTAAGAAAGAACCCATGGCAATAGATGTGCAAATGATTGCTACTAAAAACTTGCAGAATAATTGTAATTGGTTAACTCAAGACAAGGTGCTGCAGCAACTAAAGAAAGTTAATATAAACAAAGCTCCAGGGCCTGACGGTATCCATCCACGTGTACTAAGGAGCTAAAAAAGTTTTAATATATATATATATATATATATATATATATATATATATTGTGACAGAAAGCAAGGAATTGTGCTGGAAGGAACCTATATACCTCCCCAGATTTTGCAAGGTTCTTACTTTGTGTAATTAGCCCCAGTGAAATGTGTTATGTTCTAATGAATGTTGCACTTTAAATATGTGTATATTTGGGCCCTGGGGTGGAGCACCTGGAGAGTAGGGTGGGCCAGTGCTCCACTCCACATTTTGGAAGTTGCTTGGTGAGAAGTCCAGTTCTGGAGTTTGAATCCTAATCTAACTCACCTGAAAAGGATTGGCAATTACCAGTGCTATTAAGTACTCCCCTGCCAAGGAAGAAGGGAGATTGTGTTTGGTTTCTGTGAGTGGAAACAGAGAGCTGAAAACCCTGAAGCAGTAAGGCTGTTTATGTTTATGTTTATGTTTATGTTTATGTTTATGTTTATGTTTATGTTGGGAAATGGACAAGCCATCCAACCCAGTTAGCTGATTATTTTGTTTAGTTAGTGCTCAGAAGAGCAAGGCTTTTGTTTGATATATTTTGTTACCTTTATACCTTACTGTGCATTTATTTTGGAACCTCAATAAAAGAGCAAGTCAGTTTACCTCATCCAGCGTGTGAAGTGTCTCTAAAGCCTGAAAAGACTGTGTGTAACACCCCAATCCCAGGACAAGGTACCAAGGGAAAGGAGTACTTTTGTCACAATATATATATATATAATATATTATAAAATAATTAAACCCTTTTACAATATATTATACATATATAATGTATATATATGGTTTCATTATAAGTGTTCTTTGAGATTCACATATATCTCAAAATACACCTATAATGAAATAATATATATATGTAATATATTATAAAATGCTTTAATTATAATATATAATGCATATATAGGAAATAAAAGTGTGTGTACACACACACACACACATATATTATATATACACACGTATTATATGTATATATGTGTGTGTGTATGTAGCCAAAAGTACAAGATAGCACTCCAGGGACTTCCAAGTTGAATGAATAAAACTTAGCTTTTATTAGCTCAAAATAAAAATCAACGTTTCAGTCTGTATAACAGACTTTCATCAGGATGAGCTTGCAAATCAAATCCATAAGAATATATACCCTCTGTTGTGGAAATAAGGTCTGCACATATTTCCTAGTTAATGAAAATGTCTATTTACTCATTTCACTATATACAATATAAGCTATGCACACATGTTTTAATCAAGATGGCTGCTAGAAGCTTCTAACCTCTCCTTTCCTCCCCCTCCCTATAACACCGACTAACTACCTCGTGTGGCAAGATGGCGCCGGGAAACCGTGGGAGACCCTCATGGCCCCGGTGACATCACCCTCAGTAGGCAGAGCATTAGAGCGACCACTTAACACCTAACCAATTATTGATGTATTATTCCATGTTATCTCTGACAATGCTTATGATGTAATTTTGCTTTAAAAGGGACCTGCCGTCCCCTCTGAATAAACATTCCTCAAGTTATTCAACAACCTGGAACCTGTGTCTGGTGTGAATTACTTCAGGGAGTGTGGACGCACTGTTTCATTGATTTGGCCAGGGGCAGATACACAAAGAAATAATCAATACCTTGATTGATTTTTCCATTTCAATTGGCGCCCAACGTGGGGCCCCCGGAGGGCCGGTTCGGAGGGCCGGAACCAACGGACCGGAGCGGACCTCCGGAAAGTGGGACAAGCGGAGCCTGATCACCTCCATAATACAGCCGTTGCCTGTGTTATTCTCCTGTTTTGTGTCGGTCTGTCTCCGAGTCCACTTCCGGCTTCCAGAAGGCTTCTAGAGACAGGTAATTAACTCATCCGGTGTGCCTTTTTAAAGTGAACCTGTCGATTGTCTATCTGCCTCCTGTATATGTTTGAATGTGTGTGACGGCCGGTGTGTGTGTGTGTTCTCCCCCTTTTTAAAAGACAATAGCTTGACTGCCTAGCGGGCAGGGAACGCATTACAGCCGGTGGGGCTGGGTTTTATATGTTAGCTTGACTGCCTAGCGGGCAGGGAACGCATTACAGCCGGTGGGGCTGGGTTTTATATGTTAGCTTGACTGCCTAGCGGGCAGGGAACGCATTACAGCCAGTGGGGCTGGGTTTTATATGTTAGCTTGACTGCCTAGCGGGCAGGGAACGCATTACAGCCGGTGGGGCTGGGATTTTATGTTAGCTTGACTGCCTAGCGGGCAGGGAACGCATTACAGCCGGTGGGGCTGGGATTTTGTTTGATTACTGCAGAGTTTCATTGGTACTTGTGTTATAACGGGGCCAGCCTGGTGGGGAAGGGTTGGGGATTGCTACATTTTAAATATTTGGTACTAGTGGTGTTAACATGTACATGGCCATTTTACTCTCTGTCATTCTGTGGTTTTTGTTTAATTGTTGTTACAGTGTGGGTACCCTTGGTGTGAGTGTGTGTATAGTGTGGCTAGTTCTGGATTCTGGGGTTTACGCTCATCTCTATGTATGTGACTTTTGCAAATGTCTTCTTGTTAGCGTAGCCACGTTCATCTTTTCCTTTGTCCTTTATCTCTCCTGTGTTTGTTGCCCAGAGCTGTGTTAGTCACCCACGCTCACTCGCTCCGGTCCGTGACCACCACCCCGGGTGGGCGGACCCCCGTGACTAGTCTACGTTTTGGGAAGACGCACGGGACCCAAGTCCTCGTGGCAGTCGAGCACTGTAGACATTCCTTTTTCTCCTCCCCTGTATCTCCTCTGTATATCTGTCCCTAACACGTGGCTCACTCCGATTATTTAAGATGGGGCAGGAACATGCTAGACCTGCTAAGGGCTTGTTGGCTTGTGACATTGTGAAAGAAAGGGCGGGGGAAGATGCAATGTTAAAACTTAGAAAGATTTCTAAGGTGTGTGGCTTCCAGATGCCGCCCAGTGGGAGATTGCAACCTGAGTTTTGGAGGAAGTTACTCATAGATAAGGAAGGGTTGTTGTTGGATAATGGGCTCACAAAGGTTGCAGAGGCTTGGTATCGAGTAGCTAGAGGTTTGAAACGGGAAGGGTGGGTCAAGGAAGAGTTGGATTTCGAAGGGCAAACTGTATACGTATACCATAGGAGTGTTAACAATGATGATGTTGTTTCCATTGTCCCGTGGCCACCGTCCTATGATGGCGCCCAGAGCGCAACAGTAAATTCCCGCCCTGCTTCCCCCGTCACTGCACAGACCCCACACCCTGGGGGTGTGCCTTTAGCCCCCACCCCCCTGTGCCCCGTACTCGGTGCAGACGGTGCTTACTACTATCCAGTGCCATTTCATTCATTCCCACCCACTCCTATGCACCAACCCCCTCTTGACCCAGCCCCCTCCATCAATCCTTCTCCCATTACGTCTGTTGATGTTCCCCCGCCTCCATGTCCTCCGCCACCTCTCCCAGTGCCTGCTTCTACTCCAAAACCTCGCCAAGATCCCGTCCTGACCGCTCCCGCCTCACCCACCGAAGATTCCTCCTCCTCCTCCTCTCATTCCCTCCCCACCTCGAGTACCCCTTCTCTAACGACACCCGCTCCCTCACCCCCCTCGACTGTTTCACACTCTGCCCTCTCGACCCTTGTCCATCCCACCGCCCCCATTCCTCCAGACCCCTGTTCCTCCACAGACCCCCCTTCTCCTATACATCCGGACTCAGACCTTTCCTCCTTCCTTGCTAGCCTTTCGAAAGTGACCTGTCCCACGACCCCTAACCCTTTATCCACTCTGTCTTTTTCTTCTTCTCATTCCCCTTCTTCTTCCTCCTCTAAAGATCCCTCATCCCTACTCTCCACTCTCATGAATCTTGTCCAGCCCGCTGATCCCGGCCCCCCTGCCTCCGCTCCCTCATATACCACCACAGCTGGCCCTCCCTCTACCTCCTCCTCTCCCGTCGATCTTGCATCACTAGTAGCCGCCCTTTCTGCCTCACTCCATCCTCCCGCAACACTCCCAGGCACCCCTCCCATCCTCCAGGCTGACCCTCCCACTATCCACACACCGCCACCTCCTCCCGATGTCCCTGCCCCTTCTACCTCGTTATCCCCTCCCCTCCCGGCTGATTTGCCGTCCCTAATCTCTGCCCTTACCGCCCTGACCCAGCCCCCCGTTCCCACCCCTCCAACCCCTTCTCCAGTATTACCTCCTCCCGATGTCCCGGCCCCTTCTACCTCGTTGCCTCCTCCCCTCCCGGCTGATTTGCCTTCCCTACCCTCTACCCACGCTGTTGCAACCCAACCCCCTGTTCCCATCCTTCCGACCCCTCCCCCGGTGACACCTGACCTAACCATTGCCAATGACCTGTCTACCTCAATATCCGCCCTCTTCTCTGCTGTTACCTCCTTGGTTAATTCCGCCATTCCTACTCCGCCTCCCGCTGATTTACCTCCTCCTCCTCCACCTCCTCCCCCTGACCCTCCAACCCCTTCTTCGCCTCCCATTAACCTCCCCGAACCTTCCGATCCAATCTCCGCTCTTGCTCATGTCCTTAACACCCACCTCTCACGCCCACCCCAGCCGGTCCCCACAGCCACCCCATCCATGGCATTGGTCCCTCATGTCTCTCCCGCCAGCTCTAGTTGCCCAATCATGGTGGTTGGATCCGAAGTGTCTGTGACGTCGGATCAACCCTATGCAGTGGGTGCTTCCCCCCAGGCCTCAGGCTTCCACCCAACTACCTCTCCCATCACCGGTCTCCCTGCCGCTCCAGCCACAGCTACCCCCGAGACTATTCCTCACCGTGGCCCAGCAGTACCTGAGGAGATTGTTGTGGTGGAACAGGATTCACCTCGCCCAGGGGGAAATAGGCTCCCCCAACGGCATTCTATCCCCCAAGGTTATACCCAGATTAACCATGGAGCGGATGGTGCATCGCCCATGTATGTCACATTCAACCCATCCCAAGCCGCTACCCTTGTAACCTCACTCCCTGATCCTGAGAAACACCCCACGACCTTTTTCCGCAGGATGGCTCAGATTCGGAAAACATATTCCGCTGCATGGCGGGATCTTATAAGTTTGTGTGAAATAAAGGCTGGGGATGCATACTGGCCAATCATGGAACGGAGTTTTAATGACGCTCCACTCACTTCTGATACAGATTTTCGTTCTGGTGAAATTTTCTGTGAACAGCTCTGAGCTTGGGCACAGGATAAACTAGCAGATCAGGCTACTTGCATAAATGACATAATTCAGGATAAGCTTGAGACTGTTGAGAAATATCACTCTAGACTGACTCAGACTTTCTCAGACTTAGGGTTCAGTACCTATAACAAAGCACACACCCAGATGTTATCTGCAGCCTTCGTGGCAGGCCTTAGGGAGCACATTCGTAAGGGGTTAATTTTAGCTCGCCCAGAGTACAGAATTATTCCACTGGATACACTCTTACTAGTGGCCAAGGGTTTAGAATCTGTTCTGCAACCCACACAGCGGAGAGCTAGCCCTCTGATGTATACTACCTCCACACCAATTGCCAGTCCTAACCAGGTTCCCCAGATACTCCCTCAACAATACACTCAGTTACCCCAGACACTGCCTGCATCTGTTCCCTCTCCCCGGGACCGGACCCTCACGACAATCCGGACCTGTTTTAACTGTAATCAACCCGGCCACTTTAGAAGAGATTGCCCACACCCCAGAGTAATCCGCCCACAGACTCCCCGGTACCCACATGTCACCGGCTTTAGCTTCCCCTCCACTGGTTACCTCCCTGCCCCATCCACAGTTGCCTCAGCTTCCTCCTCCTCCTGAATACACCCAGCCCGGCTCCCTGCATCACAGGGCCGTGCATACCCTTCGGCTTCCGCTGAAGGGTTTGACACAGATGATTTCCAAGAGAGTCAGTCACTACCCCACCACAATAACCGTCCAGCCCGTCCTCCCATGCTAATAACCCCCCTTCCACTTCCTGCCGGTACCAGGGACCAGATCAGGCCCATTTAGATTTATTGCAATAGGTAACTGGCAAGCCTGTGTCAGCAACCCCTGCCATGGCAGTGTCTGTGGGGGATGGGGGAGGGCCCTTAGCTACTGTAGTTCTCCCCATGGAGGGTCATCCAACTACTTTTCTAGTTGACACAGGTGCAGCCCGTAGTGTTCTCAGGGAACAAGACCTACCAGATCCATCCTTCTTATCTGACACCGATGTCTCCTGTGTTGGGGTGGATGGTACACCCCGCAGTAGCCCCCTTACTAAACTTCTGCACGTAGGTTCACACATACTCTCCCGGTTTGTTGTTTCCTCTACTTGCCCCATCAACCTCCTGGGTGCTGATGTTCTCTCTCGGCTCCAAGCATCCATTACCTTTACTCCTGATGGTCAAGTCGAGTTAACAACTCCCTTATCGCAAAAAGACACCTCTGTACTCTGTTCCCTCCCCATCTTGTTGAACCTCACTGACAATACAGGGAATGCACGGGTCTCACAAACCCCCAGTGCTCTGGATCGTATCCCCCAAGAACTCTGGTCCACCGGCCCGGATGACATCGGACGTTTACATGTGCCTCCAGTCATGGTCAAGCTCCTGCCTGGAGCACTGCCTCCCCGTAGGCCACAGTATCCTCTAAAGCCAGCACAAGCTGAAGCTATCACCAAACAAGTTGAAAGCCTACTTGCCAAAGGTGCCCTCATCAAGTGCTCATCTCCATGTAACACACCACTTTTCCCTGTTAAAAAGAGAACTGTTAGAGGTCAACCCGACCAGTACCGAATGGTGCAGGACCTTCGTGCTGTTAATGAAGTAACCGTCAAAGACACTCCTATTGTTCCAAACCCACACACTCTTTTGTCCCAGGTTCCACCAACTGCCACAATTTTTACTGTAGTGGATCTAGCTAATGCCTTTTTCAGTGTGCCCCTTGACCCTTCCTGCCGTTTTCTCTTCGCCTTCACCCACGAGGGACAACAATACACCTGGACTGTTATGCCTCAGGGGGCCCAGAATTCCCCCACACAGTTTGCTCATGCCATGTCTTTGGTTCTGGAGCCCTGGCAGAAATCTCACTCTGATGTTGTCCTACTTCAATATGTTGATGATCTCCTTCTCTGTGCTCCTGATTCACTTATTGCTGAACGTGACTCAGAAGATCTCCTATGTTTCCTCGCTGAAGCCGGTTGCAAAGCTTCCAAATCCAAGCTGCAATGGTGCCGGCCCTCTGTGGTCTTCTTGGGACATTGTCTTTCCCATGGCACCAGACATCTAACTTCTCAGCTTGTACAAGCTATTTTGCAACTCCCATTACCTGCAATACATCAGACTCTTCATGCCTTCTTGGGTCTCATTACATACTGCAGGTCCTGGATACCGGAAGCCTCAAAGCTCATGCAGCCACTCTATGACGCCCTCAGGAGTGAGCCCTTTCATCTCACCGAAGAGGCTATTACCTGTTTCCAAAATCTGAAAAGAGCTATTGCTTCTGCACCTGCCTTGGGCCTTCCAAACTACCAGTTACCTTTCAATCTGTTTGTCTCAGAAAAATCTGGACATGCTTCCGGAGTCCTAACCCAAAAACATGGCTCAAGACAGCGACCTATTGGCTATTTTTCCTGCATGCTCGACCCCGTTGCTAGGGGTAGTCCCTCCTGCCTCAGAGCAGTGTTTGCTGCCAGTGCCCTCTTGGACAAGACTAATGATTTTGTTCTTGGTCACCACCTCACGGTGTTGGCCCCTCATGACATTACTGCAATCCTGCAACAAGTTCAACCTAAGCACCTTTCTTCTCAACGTCACCTTCGTCTACAAACATCCTTACTTTTACCTGACAATGTGAAACTTCAGCGATGTCTCTCCCTGAACCCGGTCACTCTTCTGCCACTTCCCAAGGGGGGAATTGTGCATTACTGGTATAGCCTGGACATCAACCCAGAGGTTCGAGCAGATTTGCAGCTGCCTGCACTTGCACCCCCACATGATGAACAATCAGAGGCCCTACTTCACTGCACCTTATGGTTTAAAGACAGACCAGGCCCTGATATGAACTATGAGGAAGAATTATTCCAGCTCAAGGAAATTCAAATTACCCTGACTGACTTGTTATGGGACCCCACAGGTACCATGCTCATCTTAGTCCATCTTCCAGAGAATATGACACATCTCTACCATCATTGGGAAACAGCTATCCCACACATATCTCTCACCAGATCCCCTGACACCTCATGGAAAGACCTAGGCCCGATGGCCAAGACCTGGAGTCAAATGAACCAAGAACAACTGACTTCTATGGGGATCAGCAAAAAGACTATTAATTACTGTACAGCAGGGTACCCTAGGTACCACATAGAAGTCTGTGAGGACCCACTCATCATAGACTGCGACCTTGATATTCCCCATGATTGTTTTGAACAAATGAAAATGGAATCTACGCACCTACCAACTGTCTATGAAGCTGCATTACTCAATCCAGACCAAACACTATTTGTGGACGGTTCAAGATTTGCTGATGAACAGGGACAATACCACACTGGGTATGCAGTCACCACAGGATGTCAAGTATTACAAGCAGCTGCCCTACAACCAACTAAGTCTGCTCAAGAAGCCGAGCTAACAGCCCTAACTGTGGCCTGCAAATTGTCTGAAGGTCTACGTGTCAATATCTACACAGATTCGAGATATGCCCTGGGAGTAGCACATGAATTTGGTTTAATTTGGAAAACCAGAGGATTTCTTACGGCTACCGGTACCCCAGTGAAACATGGGGCAGCCATTGCAGAACTGATGGATGCTTTGGAACTTCCAGCAGAGGTGGCAGTACTGAAGGTAAAAGCCCACGGACGGCTAGACTCAGAAGAAGCACGGGGCAATCACTTAGCAGATCAGGCCGCTAAGGAAGCAGCACGACAAGGATGGGAAGTGGACAGAAGAGTGGCCACAGATGCAGTACCCATCTATACTATGCAAACATTGCCTACAGATCTTAGGCTTCTGAAGGAACAACAAGCTGCTGCTACTCCCCAGGAGAAACAAAGTTGGAAGAACAAAGGAGCTGTACTCCGTGATGATGTTTACACCATCAATCTCAAGTTTTGCCTACCCAGAAGTATGTACCCAGCGGTGGTCCAATGGGCCCATGGGCCAGCCCACCTGTCAAAACATCTGATGAACTCATTGATTGACAAGTATTTTGAAGCACCAGGCATCACTACCTTAACAGAGAATTACTGTAAATCTTGTACTATATGTGCTAAATGCAATCCTGGAAAGATTATAAAGACCGCACCTAATCACCCAATCACAATACCCCTTTCAGAGGATCCAGATTGACCATATTCAAATGCCAAAGAGTGGACGTTATGAATATGCACTGGTCATAGTGGACATGTTTTCAGGATGGCCAGAGGCCTTCCCAGTGACTAATCTCACCGCGAGGACTAGAGCCAAGTACCTTTTGACGGAAATTGTTTGCCGATATGGAGTTCCAGAAGTGATTGAAAGTGACCAAGGGACCTCCTTCACTGCCTCGTTAACACGGGAAGTCTGGTCAGCACTGGGGGTGACCCTTGCATTCCACACACCATATCACCCACAGAGTAGTGGTAAGGTAGAGCGCATGAATGGCACTTTGAAAGCCAGAATGCTTAAAATGTCACAAGAAACTAACATGCCCTGGCCCGAGAGTCTCCCACTAGCGTTGTTTAGTGTAAGGTACACTCCTAGGGGAAAATATAGCCTATCACCTTATGAGATTTTGTTTGGTACAGCACCCAGGTTAGGTTGTTACTTTCCCCAACAGCTTCAGATTCAGTCAGATGCTATGGTAGACTATGTGACTGCCCTCTCACATGCCTTGACCAAAATACATGCCCAAGTGTTTTCTTCTATTCCAGATCCTGAGTCGAATACAGGTACACACATGCTGCTTCCTGGTGATTGGGTTATGGTCAAGAAGTTTCTCAGGAAACACACCCTAGAACCAAGATTTGATGGCCCTTATCAAGTGCTCCTGATTACAGCAACGTCAGTTAAACTAGCCGGGAAGAGTTCTTGGATACACGCCTCACATTGCAAAAAAATGCCTGCTCCAGAAGAGGCTAATCCTGCTGAAATATGAATTTATTATGTGTCTTGTGTTTTCTTATGCTGCTACACTTTGCCTGGGCCCAACAAGTGGCCATAACCAAAGATAATCATGTTTACACTTTCTGGTACAATTCTTCTAACACAGTTGTAGCTACATACAACTTTGACTACTGTGACATAGTTGTTTGCACATTTCCACAGACACAATATGCAGCCATATACAAAGACATACCTAACAAAAAGGATCCATACATTTGTGTGACTGGAGGAATTTGGGGACACCACTGTAGTTCATGGAAAGCTGCCGGGTGGAACACGGGTAGACCATGGGGCTACAGACCTCAGATTGCATTGGACAGACTTGACAAAGACGGGAAACCACTACTCTCCAGAATGACCCTGAGTAAACCCATAGGGTCAACTCCCATTAAACTTACCTTGAACATAGAGCACCCCAGCCCAAAGGATGCAGGGGAATATGTAATGGGAATGTACTGGAAGGGAGGTGGCTCACATAACACACTGGGGACATTTTATCTACAAGACATGCTCACCTCACCAGACTGGGTAGGGACCACGCACATGACTATTAACCCGTTAAAACCACATATTAAGACTCTACATGACATGGTAGCTATAGCCAACCCCACCTTTGAAGACACTATGGCAGTGGAAACTGGGTTTTCAGACACTAATTTGTGGCTAGAATGGATGAGGTATAATGCCAACTCACACAATAAGACTAACTGCTATGTATGTGGAGGAGCCAGGCCCCATCTGGGCACGGTACCCCTAAGTTTACCTCCTGAAATAGAACTATGTGTCTTAAGCCTCTATGCACAGTCCACCACAAATTCCTCAACATGTGAATCATGGAAGAGAGTTTACCCAATCACTCATGGACATGTCAAGCCACCTGACGGAGTCACAGTCTATCCAGGTAATTACACATGCTATTCAATACCTAAGAACACTGGTGTATATCTGGGCAAATTCCCATCAGGATACTGCTCAACTTACCATAGTCCACCTGTATCACTGTTAATGAATCATACAAAGACAATCGGTGATATCTATTGGTTATGTGGTGACAAACAATTGAGGTCCCAACTAACTGGGCAATGGTGGAGGGAGTGTGCCCTAACCAAAGTCATAATGCCTATCCACATTATTCCAGATGGTAGTCATAACACACTAAACCTTACACACGTACATTCTAGAACCAAACGAGAGGCTCCCATCCGAGGGAGCTTCGACCCCCATGTGTATATTGATGCCATAGGTGTGCCAAGGGGGGTGCCTAACGAATTCAAGGCAAGGGATGAAGTGGCAGCAGGATTTGAATCCTTAATTCCAATGATAACTGCTAATAAGAATGTCAATTGGATTAATTACATCTATTATAATCAGCAGCGCTTTGTTAATTACACAAGGGATGCCCTACAGGGCCTGGCAGAGCAATTGCAAGCCACTACCCAGATGACATTTCAGAACAGAATGGCCCTAGATATGATTTTAGCTGAGAAAGGGGGTGTATGTAAAATCCTCCCTGAAACTATGACATGCTGCACATACATTCCAGACAACACTGGACCCAATGGTAAGGTGACTATGGCCATAGAGAAGCTAGATAGTCTTTCTGATGAGCTAAAGAAGAATTCGGGAGTCACTGACACTTGGGACAGATGGTTTGGGTGGATGAATGGTTGGCAAAGGACCCTTTTCCAGGTAGGAACGGCTGTTCTTATAATGATTATCATCTTCTTATTCTTAACTTGTTGTGTGCTCCCTTGCATACAGAGGTACTTACAGAAAGCAGTAGGGAAGACTATAAATGATGTGACCCCTACTTTCCTACACCAAGACATCACAGACCTTGAAGATGACACCCCACATACACCCCTTCAATCACATCAGTTTAAACAGACAACTGCATTTCTGTAGGGACAGTGTAGGGAAAGCGTCTGCCTTTACAGGCAAGTCTCACGTGCGGAGATGTGGTGGACTAGCTACTGCGGGTTACCCACGGAGTGAAGAGTTCGATGCTTGAGAAGGCAGATGAGCTGCAGGCAGCTAGGGATACACTAGGGACAGTAGCAAGTTGTCATGGTAAATAGCCATTTTAGGGGGAACTGTTGTGGAAATAAGGTCTGCACATATTTCCTAGTTAATGAAAATGTCTATTTACTCATTTCACTATATACAATATAAGCTATGCACACATGTTTTAATCAAGATGGCTGCTAGAAGCTTCTAACCTCTCCTTTCCTCCCCCTCCCTATAACACCGACTAACTACCTCGTGTGGCAAGATGGTGCCGGGAAACCGTGGGAGACCCTCATGGCCCTGGTGACATCACCCTCAGTAGGCAGAGCATTAGAGCGACCACTTAACACCTAACCAATTATTGATGTATTATTCCATGTTATCTCTGACAATGCTTATGATGTAATTTTGCTTTAAAAGGGACCTGCCGTCCCCTCTGAATAAACATTCCTCAAGTTATTCAACAACCTGGAACCTGTGTCTGGTGTGAATTACTTCAGGGAGCGTGCACGCACTGTTTCATTGATTTGGCTAGGGGCAGATACACAAAGAAATAATCAATACCTTGATTGATTTTTCCATTTCACCCTCAATATTCCCATAACTTACCCAGGTTGAGGATAGGAGTGACCCCAGGGGTACCTGACCAGCAGCCTGCTCAGGTCAAATAATTGACACTGATGATGTCATAGACGTGCGCCTCCCGGGGTCGTTCCCATAGCAACCCAGTGTAACCAACAAAATAATACATATACATATACATATAACTAAAAGCATACAGGAATAAATTATAAATATTGAAGAAAGACCTATACACCCCATCAGGGGCCATTTAAATACAGAGAAAATCCATAGAGAACACGTTAGAGATAGACAGCAGGCAGAACTAATCGAAAAGCGATCAAACTGCAATTAGCCTGTAGCAACCTATTAACAAGATATAAATATACAAACTGTACTACCTAAGGAATAGATAATGCATAAAGAAGACATGTAACTTATACTACAAATACAAAAATAAAAATAAAATGCAGGCATGAGCAATCAAACCTGCAGAGATTCCAATCTAACTACAGGGAGCAAAGTATCAACAAACAGCAATTGAAAGCATAATTGTACCAAGAGTA
Organism: Pelobates cultripes; assembly: GCA_933207985.1. Taxonomy (NCBI): domain Eukaryota; kingdom Metazoa; phylum Chordata; class Amphibia; order Anura; family Pelobatidae; genus Pelobates; species Pelobates cultripes. The sequence continues at coordinate 54,959,467 of OW240923.1, forward strand.
ATGTATCACTCCGAATCCTTAGATATCATTATACAGGTAAAAAGAGTAGTAAAGGATAAATGTCAGAACTTCTTAGTGAAAAAAGGGAGAAAACATGAAAAGACGATACCAGATAAATGTGATTAAATATCCACCAACTAAACCTATGGGGAAAAAAACGTAATGCACAATAACAAGAAGATACAAGTATAGCCACTAAGTAGAGCTGCAGTGATCTAAAGAGAAGAGAGTACCAAGAATGACTGGTGTACTCCCAGTCTAGTCCAACATGAACACATAAATAAATACATAAATAACTCAAACACTCAAGCAGCAGAGCAAAGAACCAATGTATCCCTGAATCTATATAGACTGGCATAAATCACATAATGCATACAGAATACAAAATAATACAAGCGAAGGACATAAAGCAAAGGTCCTTAACAAAATCACATTGTTATAGATATATAGTAATAATCCTATTAGCACTGGGTGGAATGGGTAATTGAGACGCCTATCCCCCAGGGTGGGCTGTCTCTTAACCCTAAACCCGTCCGCCATCAGACAGATAACATGAATCATCCTAAAGATTTTTTTAGTTTTTTTAGTAAGAAGCACAAAATACATTAGAGCCTTAGGCTGAAATTAAGAATGGCTGAGATGCCTATCCCCCATGGTGGGCTACCTCCAAGCCCTTAATAGTCGCCAATAAGTGCCAACAACTTGCTAAATAAGTGAATAGCAAAGCAGTATAATGGGAAGGATATTAGAGATGCCTATCCCCCTGGGTGGGCATTCTCGTTCCCCTATCAACCAACACCACGATACCAATATTTACAAAAATACTGCCAATGAGTATTTTTCATTCAAACCAAATGGCTGAACGGTGTGTAGAGTCCTAATCCAGTAAAGTTCACACTGCAATAACAGCTTACTGCGGTCTCCACCTCTGCGCAAAGGTGGAACATGGTCTATGGCTATCAGTTTCAGGGTGGGCAACGAGTGTCCCTTCTCAAGAAAATGTTTTGCCACGGGTTGCTCAGATTTGTTGTCCCTATAAGCAGTCCGTATACTGGATCTGTGGTTACGGATTCGTTCACGTAAGGGTAAATCTGTTTTGCCCACATAGGCCAGTCCACATGGGCAAGTAAGTTTGTATATTACAAAATCCGATGTACACGTTAAGCGGTGTCGAATGGTGTAGGGTTTCCCAGAGTGAGGGTGTGTGAATGTTTTGCCTGACAGCATATGTCCACAGGTCACACAACCTAAGCAACGGTAGGATCCGTAATTAATCTTGCTAGATGGAGGTTGATAGCAATGAATAGGGTCAGTGCATACCAGGAGATCCCTTAGATTTTGATTTCTTTTGTAGCATGTCAGGGGGGGATTTTGAACTCAGCTGGTAATGACGGGTCATTGGTTAAAACAATCCAATTCTTCTTAATAATGTTATTAAACTCCATCGATGCCGAGGTGTACGTAGTCGGGAATACTATACGAGGGGCATGTGTTATTTCTTTAACAGACAAATCTTCACTTTGGCATTTCAATAACGCACGTTGAAGCATGCTATCCTTATACCCTCTCATCTTAAACTTGTGCCACATAGCTGAAATTTGAATCTGTGCCTTCTCAAGGTCAGAATTGTTTCGAAAAACTCTCAAAAATTGGGAGTATGGTAGGGATTCCTTTAAGGCAGACGGGTGAAAACTGGTTGCATGCAGCAATGTGTTGCGGTCTGTTGTTTTTGTAAATAATGTATGTGCCAATTTGTCCCCTTCACGGTAAACTCTGACATCCAGAAAATTGACCTGATCCGTACTGATTGCTGAAGTCAGCTCAATGTTAGAAGACGCTCTATTGATGGACTGAATCATTTGTTCTACATCTGTAGTAGTGCCCTTAACAATCATAAAGATGTCATCGATGTAGCGTGTGTATGCTACAATCTGTTCTTTAAAGGGCTGTAGAATATGTAAGCTCTCAAACTGATGCATGTATCCATTTGCATACATGGGTGCCATCGCCGCACCCATGGAAGTACCTGCAATCTGGCGGTACCATTTAGTTTCAAACCTAAAGTAGTTCTGAGACAGGACGATCTCCAAGAGTTCCAGTGCAAACTCCATGGGTGGTCCAGTATAGTAGGGAGACTGAGATAGAAGTGCTCTCATAGCTTGTATACCGTCTTGGTGTGGAATTACGGTATATAAGCTCCTTACATCACATGTTACCAACACTACAGGTACTGTCGGAAGTGTTAAAGTGGATAGAAGACTGAGGAAGGTAGGAGTGTCTTTCAGGACTGTATCTAGGTTCTCAATAGTGTCTTTGAATAGGAAATCCAGCCATTTTGCCACAGGCTCAAGAATCCCCCCAATGGCTGAAACAATTGGGCGGCCTGGTGGTCTGGTGCTATCCTTGTGAATTTTAGGGAGAGTGTAGATGATCGGTGTCTTTGGTTTATCTTGGAGTAAATATTGATATAGTTGCATATCAATATAATTACTTCTGAGGCCCCTCTGTAAGGCATCCATGATATGCTGGTGAACATTCCCAGTGGGATCACCAGGTAGTGGCAGATAGGTATTGGTATCCGACAACTGCTGGAGGATTTCTGACTGATAGTCTGAATAGTTCTGCAGGACTATTCCTCCCCCTTTGTCTGCCGGTCTTATAACAATGTTATTATCTGTTGAGAGAGATTTGATGATGTATCTGTCTTTTTTGGAGCAGTTGGAGTGATGACAATGTTTCTCCTGAAGAAAATCGGAAGATTCTTTTTGTACCGCACGTAAAAAGGCCTTGATCCCAGGTTGATTAGGAAGTGGGTCAAATGTACTCTTTCTTAAAGATAGGGCTTGTCAGTGGAGTCTCACACGTTGATTCCTTAAAGAAATCTTTCAGGCGCAGTGTTCTGCCAAACTTATAAAGTTCCACCTCCCACTTCAATGGATCTGGCCGTGTAGTGGGGACAAATGACAGTCCTTTAGACAGCAACAGGAGTTCGTCAGGGAGGAGGGTTCTAGATGATAAATTGAAGACTGGAATTATCTTCTCATCCGAGGTGGCCTTTCTCTTGCCCCACCATGTGCGTCCCCTCTGTCCTCGTCTTGTGATGTACCTGTGTCTGTGTTGCCTGCTCTGCTCTGGTACCTCGTAATTATCCCCTGACGTTCTGTTGGACGGGACTCTAAAAAAGCTACCCTTGTATCTTGGTTAGGCTTGCGTTGAATGGATGGATTAGCAGTATCTGATTCGGAGTTGGATTCGCCTGAGGATTTGTCGATGGTAAATTGTCTGGGTTTGCGGACCGGTCTCCGGCGTCTCGCAAACCTCGGGGTATCACTATGGCCACTGAGCCACCTATACACTCGATGTTCCTTGTAGTCAGCTGAGACAACAGCTTGTTTCTCTCTCTTAAACCTGATTAGATCTGTCTTATAGGTTTTAACATTATCCTCCAATTTCAATAGAGTGGTTGCTGCCTCTGTGGAGGATAGGATAAGTGCTTCCTGTGTTTGTAATTCCGCTATTTTACGTCTTACTTGTGTCAATTCTTCCTTTACATCTTCAATGATAATTAACATAAGATCGAGGGAACATTTATTCAAGACCCCGATCCATTTTTTGCATGTCATAGGTTTAAGTCTACCTATAGTAGGGACATTACTGACTCAAAACCCCCTAGGTATTTGAAGTTTCCGATGGTAATCCAAGAGAAAAAGACCATGAAGGTCCAGATCCGTCTCTCGCTTTCTTAAACGCAAAAGTTGGAAATAAATATCCTTCAAGGAGGTAGTATTAGGGAGATCAGTAGTAGAGGAAGTCCAACGAATCCTCTCAGCATCTCCTTCACTATATTGGAGGGTCTCTGCTTGTTCAGATAGCCCCCCGGCTAGGGTGAAAAAGTCTTCCATAAAAACAAATAAGTATGATACTAGATGAAGGTATGGTACTCAGATGAAAACAGGTTATTGCAGCAAAAGTGCAAACCAATAATAAGAAAAAAGTAAATAACTATAAATCTCACCAAGTAGTGCGAACCAACAGTGTTGCGCAAGTCTACTAAGGGGTGCAAAAACCAGGGATATTGCCAATAGCCCAAAATCATACAAAACAAAAATAGTAATGCACTCCACCTTCCTTGATGTACTTGCCCGGTGCACCTATACACCCCATCATAGGGACAACAAATCTAAGCAACCCGTTGCAAAACATTTTCTTGAGAAGGGACACTCGTTGCCCACCCTGAAACTGATAGCCATAGACCATGTTCCACCTTTGCGCAGAGGTGGAGACCGCAGTAAGCTGTTATTGCAGTGTGAACTTTACTGGATTAGGACTCTACACACCGTTCAGCCATTTGGTTTGAATGAAAAATACTCATTGGCAGTATTTTTGTAAATATTGGTATCGTGGTGTTGGTTGATAGGGGAACGAGAATGCCCACCCAGGGGGATAGGCATCTCTAATATCCTTCCCATTATACCGCTTTGCTATTCACTTATTTAGCAAGTTGTTGGCACTTATTGGCGACTATTAAGGGCTTGGAGGTAGCCCACCCTGGGGGATAGGCATCTCAGCCATTCTTAATTTCAGCCTAAGGCTCTAATGTATTTTGTGCTTCTTACTAAAAAAACTAAAAAAATCTTTAGGATGATTCATGTTATCTGTCTGATGGCGGACGGGTTTAGGGTTAAGAGACAGCCCACCCTGGGGGATAGGCGTCTCAATTACCCATTCCACCCAGTGCTAATAGGATTATTACTATTTATCTATAACAATGTGATTTTGTTAAGGACCTTTGCTTTATGTCCTTCGCTTGTATTATTTTGTATTCTGTATGCATTATGTGATTTATGCCAGTCTATATAGATTCAAGGATACATTGGTTCTTTGCTCTGCTGCTTGAGTGTTTGAGTTATTTATGTATTTATTTATGTGTTCATGTTGGACTAGACTGGGAGTACACCAGTCATTCTTGGTACCCTCTTCTCTTTAGATCACTGCAGCTCTACTTAGTGGCTATACTTGTATCTTCTTGTTATTGTGCATTACATTTTTTTCCCCATAGGTTTAGTTGGTTGATATTTAATCACATTTATCTTGTATCGTCTTTTCATGTTTTCTCCCTTTTTTGACTAAGAAGTTCTGACATTTATCCTTTACTACTCTTTTTACCTGTATAATGATATCTAAGGATTCGGAGTGATACATTACTCTTGGTACAATTATGCTTTCAATTGCTGTTTGTTGATACTTTGCTCCCTGTAGTTAGATTGGAATCTCTGCAGGTTTGATTGCTCATGCCTGCATTTTATTTTTATTTTTGTATTTGTAGTATAAGTTACATGTCTTCTTTATGCATTATCTATTCCTTAGGTAGTACAGTTTGTATATTTATATCTTGTTAATAGGTTGCTACAGGCTAATTGCAGTTTGATCGCTTTTCGATTAGTTCTGCCTGCTGTCTATCTCTAACGTGTTCTCTATGGATTTTCTCTGTATTTAAATGGCCCCTGATGGGGTGTATAGGTCTTTCTTCAATATTTATAATTTATTCCTGTATGCAGGCTATGTTTTTAGTTATATGTATATGTATATGTATTATTTTGTTGGTTACACTGGGTTGCTATGGGAACGACCCCGGGAGGCGCACGTCTATGACATCATCAGTGTCAATTATTTGACCTGAGCAGGCTGCTGGTCAGGTGCCCCTGGGATCACTCCTATCCTTAACCTGGGTAAGTTAAGGGAATATTGAGGGTATATATTCTTATGGATTTGATTTGCAAGCTCATCCTCATGAAAGTCTGTGATACAGACTGAAACGTTAATTTTTATTTTGAGCTAATAAAAGCTAAGTTTTATTCATTCAACTTGGAAGTCCCTGGAGTGCTATCTTGTACTTTTGGCTGTATCTGTTTGCTGATAAGCACCGGGCAAGTACATCAAGGAAGGTGGAGTGCATTACTATTTTTGTTTTGTGTGTGTATATGTATGTATATATATATATATATATATATATATATATATATGTAGTCGGAACTTAATTCGTACATGAAAATAGAGAAGAAAGGGAAAGTTGGTAGTAGTGTGCCGAAACCAATGTACGGGTAGGCCTGTAATAAAGAGGGCCCACCAGAGGTAATGTAATGATGATAATAAGTTTATTAGAGGGAGCGGTTGGAGGGGTCACTCTAACAGGAACCAGCATAGGTAAGCAGGGGGGTAGAGCTTTTATAGGGAAAACTCCTCCCACAAATTCAGGCCTATAGCCTTTTACTTGTTGTCGGAACTTAATTCGTATATGAAAATAGAGAAGAAAGGGAAAGTTGGTAGTGGTGTGCTGAAACCAACGTACGGTTAGGCCTGTAATAAAGAGGGCAAAAGATATTGCGGAAAACACACTTTATTCATAATTTACAATGCTAGACCTTTGAAGGCTTTCCTAATTTCTTTCTCAGGATGTGGAATATAAGTGCTGTAAACAGAGGATTTCCATCTGCCCAGTCTTTTGATGATATGGACTGGTGTGTCCATGCTAGATGCTGAGGAGGCTGCCCCAATTCTAAAGGAATGACCAGAAAACGCAGATGGGTTATGTCCCAATCTTAGCAGTATTGTTCTAACGTGGGTTATGAATTTTAAAGTGGTAAGTGGGGAGACTGAAGTTTGTGGATAGAAATAAGTCGAGTATTTTAATGGGACATCAGAGGTTCTCTGTAGGAAACAGAGGGATTGTAGTTGGGTAGTTTGTGTGGATCAACAGCAAAAAAACAAATGTGAGGAAGGCTGAACTTGATGAGCGCAAGTCTCTTTTCAGCTATGTAACTATGTAACTAGGTTAGTTATTTTATTCCCCCCTCGCTATTTTTTAGGGTGAGGGGGGTAGGTAGGGGGTAACCTTTTTTTTCACTAGGGGCTTGGGGACAGTAGGTCCTCCCCCCTCATTATCTTTATGGCCCCCACCACGCAGGGGTGGGGGCTGGGGGAGGACAATAGGGCCCCCACCCGCCGCACAGGGGTGGGGGCCGGATAGTAGTTGTTTTTTTTTTTTTTTAAATAAAAAAACTGAGCCTAAGAGATAACTCTCACTGGATAGGAGTCTCTTATATGCACCTGGAAGAAAATTGTGGATATGTGTAATAATTAAAATGTATGATTGTAAAACGGAACAAAATAAGAGATTTTTTTTTTATTTTATTTTTTATTTGGTGTGTAGTAATTATGTGTCTAAAGTTTGTCAATGGTATTGCTAGCCTAGGTTGGAAACGGATAGCGCTACAGGAGATTAGTAAGATCGTGTATAGAGGTTCCTGAAAGTAGGATGATTAAGACAAGCCCCTTAACTGAGCATTACCGTGTAAACGTACAAGGCAATATGAGACCTTGATGTACCGGTTATGACAGAATATGAGCGTAAGAAAATGGGCGTACGTTAATAGAAATACATGAAACACAATTGGCCGGAAGAAAAATTCTGTCCCCGTTTAATCAGGAAACTTGCTAATCCTAGAAATAGGCACCTAAGATACACATATGATATGAGGACAATATGAGTACTGTGCAAAGGAACTCCGTATATACAGATTAGTATGTAATTAGGTATGAGCTAACGGACGTTAGTTATAGTGGCAGACGTATTAGAATTAGTATCCCATGAGGTAAAACCCCAGACCCTTGCATTAACTGATTATGTAATACACTGTTTTATATATATATATATATATATATATTTTTTTTTTTTTTTTCAAGTTAAATAATCATGTAGCAGGGGATGGTGAGGGAAGTAATGTCACTGGCCCTTAGGATCCAGGGAATTAACCTGCAGATATGTGCAATAACATACTGAAGTGTCTATTATATTTTAAATAATGTCTAGGAACTGCTTGGCCTCAGTCAGTTTAATTTGTACAAATATGTGAATTACCCAATGTAATAGTGACATGCAAAATTCCAACAAATAGTAGGAAACCAATAACAGTGGCAGTCTTTATATATTTTAGGGTTTTAATGGGCATATGATTTAGCTAACGTACGAATGATAAAGTGAACCATGCGGCTTAATAACCGAGTGTATGAAGCAGATGAACGGATACACTTGGTTTAAATTAAATATATAATGAACAGTATTTAAATGAAAGGGATTGCAGGAATGGATTTAAATGAAGAGTTTTAGACGAATGCTTTAACAAAATGATATAAACGAAATGATTCATATGAATTGATTTAAACAAAATAATAGGTTTAAAGGAAGTGATATAAATGCAAGGTTTAAACGAATGCCATTTTAATGAATGGATTAACTAATGCAAAGTAAACGAACGTGTGACAAACTGCCATTTGCCACTGGGCATTGGAGAGGACTGATTGCCAGCCTCCTACCTTCTGACTATGGCCCTGGGATATATGGCATTTGAAAACACTATTTGTGCCCTGTGAAAAAACTGGAGATTGTGCACAAATATGACTATTGTCCATAATTTTTATGATTCCCTTCGTTTGTTGCACTGTTCCCCATGTGTTTCATCTGTTTGTTCGGCTGGATAGACTACCAGACAAACTGTGGAGTTACTGGGTGGCCACCATTTCATGTATCAGAGGCACATGGTGAGAACAATGGGTGAAGCACATGGTGAGAACAATGGATGGTGGCCAGTGGCCATTTTAACTCACAGACACTGTTTTGACTTTTCTACACGGTGCCATCTCGCCGGTATTTGGTGCACAAAGACATTGTTCAGTAGTTTTAAACTACAGAACAGGGGACACATTTAACAGTAATTATTTTTCATATAGCTTGTATATGTTCTGCGGAATCTGCATTAAACCGTATCTTCCAAACTACTAAACGGATCTAGGTGAATTTTGGATATGTGGTTCACCCAGATCCCCCGGTTCCGAGGATATATTTTTATGGGGTTATTGCATGTTTTGGTTTCCCTGTGATATGTTTTATAATACTGTATTTTCCTGTCTGTGATAATTAAGTTAGTCTATTTTGTTGAGATAATTGTATCACAGACAGAGGGGAGGATTTCTGCTGGGAGTGGTTTACTTTATTGTATGTGTTGTACTGTTTCTATTGGTTCTTCTGAAAAACCCTGTGGGCGGTCCTGTATGTGTAAGACCTCCATAAAAGAAGGCCCTTTGGTGCTAATTAAACACAGTTCTTCTTGACCCTCAACACGTAGTCTTGTCTCGTGATTGGAGGGGACAGCTATATTTACACTGGGGATTGCTATGCTCTGCATACTCCCTTGAGCTTTAATCACTTAGATCTTTTAAGAGCTTGTTCCTGATATGCTCTCTTGCAGGAGAGGTCTTCCCCATACGGTCCTGGAGGACAGAAGATGATCCAGGGTGGACAGAAGACGGCGAGACTCCAATTAAGCTACGGCGGTTGTGGAGTCTGCGGTGGTTGTGGTGTCCGGTGCGGTGCCTGTGGTCCTCGGCGTAAGCTCGGAAGCGTCCATCAATGGAAGGTACTCGGTCGGAGTACGGGGAGGTCCGTTACACCAAGAATTAGCTTAAAGATTCTAGCGAAGAAACCTAAGAAGGGAGGATTAAATTTTCCAAATATAAAACATATATATTATGCAAATATAATCAGACATGTGTATAAGTTACAGGAAGAATTAATGATATTAGAACCCTGGTTTATTATTGAAGCTGAAGCCACAGAGACTAGTAAACGTGAATATTATTTGTGACTTAATAGTAATAAAAAATGTATGGATTCTCTTGTAAACAAATCTTTAATTTTATCCCAGCTATTACAAACTTGGAAGAAATGAAAAAAATTGTTATGTATAACCCAATGTTTACCTAAATCATGTAGGTTAAGTGTACTAGAACAGAACATGGATGAACTGTCATTAAGGCACTAGCCAAATAGTAACATTATTAATCTACTAACAGAAATTATGAAAGATAAACTAATATCATTTCAACAATTGGTTAATGACTTCCAGGTTCACAGCAGAGAAATTTTCACATATTTAGGAATTAAAACTTTTGTAGACAAAAAAGTCTTAAAATCTTCATCACAATGTATGGATCATATAGAAAATATTTTTGGTTACAAAACTGTGAATAAAGTCACCTCTAAAGCAAATCATCTTATGCATTTGCTAAATGATAATCCAGAAAAAATTATAAAAGCCTGGGAGAAGGACTTAGAATCAGAAATATCTTATAACGAATGGTGTATAGCCTTAAATCAATTATATAAAAACATCCATTGCTTAAACCTGGTTGAATGCCAATTTAAAATTATGTATAAGTGGTACCTAACTCCCATGAGGCTAGCTAGAATGTACCAAGAGTACAACTCGAGCTACTGGAGATGTGGTATTCATACAGGATCTTATATCCACATTTGGTGGTCATGCCCTATCATCAAACCCTTATGGTCCTGGGTTTTTAACATTTACCAAGAGATGACAGGTATTAAGTTAAATTGGAGTCTGGAAATCGCTCTTCTCCATTTAAAATTGAACTTAAAATCGAATAATGATATTTGCATAGCTGTTCACTGTTTTATAGCTACTAAGATCATAATAGCCAGAAATTGGAGATCTTCCTTGCCTTTTCAGAAATGCCACCTTATTAGTCAAATTAAATTGCAACTAGATATGGGAAAAAAACTTCTAAATAATCACATTAAACAATTAAATAAAATAGGATTATATGAAAAATGAGTGAATAAACTGTTGTTTTTACGGTCAATACCCTGACGCTTGCGGAAGTTGTATAATTTGTTACATTGATGTAGGATTTCCTATACTGCTCTGATTATTTAATTGTCTATCTGTACCATCTGTCTTTATTGTACTGTGTGATGTTCAGATGAGTTACTTACGCTTGTCTAGTCAGTGTTTCTGTATTAATACACTAAAGATATTGTTGTATGGACAATGCATGTTTTATACGTTAAAAATTTCAATAAAGATATATATTAAACAAATTACGGCCTCTGATGTAGCAGTGGCCCGCCAGGAGGGCATGCTGCTGGCCATGAGATGCCAATTAGAGGATGTGGATAACAGAGGCCAGAAATGTAACATCAGGGTACGGGGGGTACCCAAAGTAGACGGGGAAGAGAATGTGGGTGAGACGCTATCTGGTCTCTTCAGGGCACCCCTACCGACGACAGTGCCAGCACAGTTTAAATTTGAAAGGGCCCATAGGGGCGCAAGATCAAATCTAGGAGAGAATTTACCCAGAGACCTTATATGCTGTATGCACTCCTTCCTGATCAAGGAGGCCATCATGAGGAGGGCCCGTGATAGGCCTACTTCGGAATACCGCGGAGCGCAGGTGTCATTATACAATGATCTCTCCCCTCTCATGCTTGAAGCGCGGCTTGCCATAAAACCTGTGACCTCAGCCTTGCGAGAATGCAACATATCCTACAAGTGGAGATTTCTATTCGCATTGCTGGTGAGACATCAGCATGGCTGGACCTCCGTAAGTTGGCCGTAGGAGGTCCCTCTATTCCTAGAGGAGCTGGGATTACCTCACATCAGTGTCGCTGATTGGGTTCTGGGTCCCTTGGAGCGGAGGCCTCGGCCACAAAGAATTCCCAAGAGTCGTGGAGAAGGGTCCCCGCCGGGCCCTCTGTCCTGACGGTGCCGGAACCTGGTAAATGAATGTATATGATGGATTCCACCTGCCTGATCCTGTTTGCATTGCTCTGCTGAGCACCTCAACCCGAAGATGAGGGCTCCAGCACTTCATCCTGCTTCAACTCCCTTTTAATTTTAATTTATATATTTTTAAAAAATGTTTATTGTTTCATTTTATATATTATTTTTTGGGGCGTGAGATGGCCTGAGATGGCGTGAGATGGCCTGCCTCCAGAGGATCACTACTTGCATAGGAGTTCTTTGGAGTGGGGGTTGTCTGGGGGTTTTACATGTCTTTCCCCTTGAACTGCTTAACTCGCTTTTTATTTTTATTTATTTATTTATTTATTAATTATTTATTCATTTATTTTATTTATTTATTTTCTTGTTGTGGCGTGAGATGGCAAAGCTCGATGGTGTGACCTGCTTCCAGAGGGTCACTAACGGCATATGAGTTCTTTGGGGGGGGGTTTGTCTTGGTTGGACACTACAGCCTTTTGGGATTATGCCTACTTACCCACCTATACCCTATTAGGTACAGCCTGCCCAGTGGACAGGAGGGACATCCCTATCCTTGCCCTTTTTATTTTTTCCATTTTTTAAAATGTATTTATTTTTCTCGTTGAGCTTGCACTACACAGCAGCAGACTAGATGGGCCTTCATCACAACCTGAAAGCTTCTCAAGATTTACCTGGGGGACTACTACAGGAGCGTGGGATGAGGGTGTCATGTGGTTTTATTTGGAAGGGATTTTTGGGACCTGGCAAGCTCCTCATGTTACTTGTGACTACAATGTACCTGGCTTACTTATGATTATGAATATACTTTGGGTATGCTTCTGGTTGCTGGAGAGGGTGGGGGGGACACGAGGAAGAGCTGACAGGAACTAAAGGCAAGCTCACAAGGCTTTATAAGCTGGGGCAGATGCTACTGCATGAGTAGAGGCCGCTGGGGTGCTGCCGGAGAGACAGGGAGCATAATGTCCGGCAGATGGGGGTGGAGGGCCATATGTCGCTGGGTTAGGGGGTAAGATATTAATCCAACTCAGTAATGACGGACCCCCACAAGAACCCCGTTTTCCGTGGACCCTCATGTTACACCTTCCCACGTCTCACTCAACAAGTCCCCTGCACTCCCCGCATGAGGGCATCTCCAGGGCTAGAAAAAGGTAATTCAATTAAGATAACATAGGGTTTTGGAGTGCGATGGGTTGCTTTGTGGGCTCTCCCCGGTGTGCTTGATGCCCCCCTCTCCCCTGAGGTGGACTGAGTGGCCCTGCCCTCCATTATCCTAGTACCATATGTCGCCCTCATAGCAACGTGTCCCCACTCCATGGCGACATATATTACTAGGATTCTGGAGGGCTGGGCCACTCAGTCCACCTCAGGGGAGAGGGGGGCATCAAGCCACCAAGGGGGGAGCCCACAAAGCAACCCATCGCATTCCAAAACCCTCTGTTATCTTAATTGAGTTACCTTTTTCTAGCCAGGGGACTTGTTGAATGAGACGTGGGAAGGTGTAACATGAGGGTCCACGGAAAACAGGGAAAACAGGGTTCTTGGGGGGGGGGTCCATCATCTGGCAGGTGCTACTGCTGGGGAACGCTTGGCGCAACATGTGCTACTATGTTCATTGTACAACGCAGAGTTCCATACAAAACACGTATAATGTTTGTGAACCAGGAATAACTTGTTAGCCACTGCAACTTTAATCCTAAAGTTGTGGTGGGAAAACGATAATAGTCCAGGAAGCCACATGTGTAACATGTAATAACCATTTCATAATTTTTTAATAATAACTGTTTTAGGAATGATACTTTGTTGCAATGCATGCGCTGTTTCATATGTTAGTACATATCTCAGATTTTGAATGATTACACAGATGGGAGACATGGGGGCCTGAAGGGGACTTTTCTTGCTCCTTTTCTCTTTACATACTTATCTCTCGCATCTTTCTTCACTGTCCTCTCTCACAGACCTTACTACATTGACATGGAGGTGGAAAGAGCTGATTTACACAACTGACACAGGAAGCCTTATGGAACCACAGGCAGATATAGACATAAGCTATTATTGGGGAAGGCTCTATAATTATACTTAGAATGAAACATGAGTTCCCAGCCTGCAATTATACAACACCTGATAATGCAAATGGAACCGCACAAGCTGTATATCTGTGTAATATCTGCATGTATTTGTGTTGTGGGGCCTGTGTGCCTACAACTCTTCTGTCTCCATATCTATAAAAACTCAATAAAAAAAGATTTCACAAAAAAAATAACATAGCTAAAACACAAGCTCTGCCAATAAATATGAGTAGGCAAGTTAAACTGCAGTTACCCAGACTTTTACCTTTGACTGGTGGGACGAAACACTTCAATATCTGGGGTGCTACTCGCCACTTCCAAACGAACATTGATACAACACAACCATTTAAAATTACTAAGCAAATTCCAACACATGATACACAAATGGATAGTACGTATCAATACAACAAAAATTATGGTGCTGCCTTGTATACTATTCTTCTTCCGTACCCTACCAATTGATGTACCTAACCCAATCCTAGCCAAGTTTCAAAAGCTTTTAAATGCACAAATATGGAAGTGCAAACCTCCAATGGTATTGGAACACACTATGAGTATTAAATTTCATGGGGGCAGTTTGGGTGTGCCAATTATACGACAGTACTACGTAGCCACTTTAATGACCCAGATTGTGTCCGTCACCACAACCCTGGACCCGCCACTGTAGTATCAGCTTGAAAAGTCTGTGATCTCTCCCCACTCGATATCGGACCTTATCTGGGTTCCCCAAAATAGGCAAGCCACAAGCAAAGCCACTAACTGTGACTAAATTGTCCCTGAACACATGGAGCATAAGGGCCAAGAGGATATTAGGTAGTGCTTCCCTACCTGACTGGGCGCCCCTGACCACCCTGACATATTATTACTTTTCCTCTAACCACAGTCCCTCAGTTGTCCTATGCTCATTTGCACACGCTACAGCAGAAGAGGTTTCCGCTCTGCTCCATTCCTCCCGCCCCACCACCTGTTCCCTCAATCCTATTCCCTTGTATCTCATTCGCAACTTTGTCTCCTTCTTTTGCTCTGCCTCTCACTAAAATTTTTAATCTTTCACTCTCCTCTGGCACATTTCCTCTTCCTTTTTAACATGCAATCTTAACCCCAATTCTGAAAAAGCCCAACCTTGACCCTAATTCCCCATCCAACTACAGCACCTATCTCGCTACTTCCGTTTGTCTCCAAGATCCTTAAGAGAGTTGTGTATGCGAGATTGACAGACTTCCTCGAGGCAACTCTCTGCTTGACCTGCTTCAATCTGATTTCCACGCTTGTCACTCTGTTGAAACAGCTGTGACCAAAGTATACAATGGTCTTATAACTGCTAAATCCCATGGCCACTACTCTATCCTAATTCTCCTTGACTATTCTGCTGCTATTGACACTGTTGGTCATCAACAGCTTCTTCTCATCCTCCGTAATCTCGGTCTACGAGATACTGCTCTGTCCTGGTGCTCTTCTAGCCTCTCCCAGCACTCATTCAGTGTTTCTTTCTCTTGCTCTGCCTCTTCTCCCCAGTTCCTCTCTTTTTGTGTTCCCCAAGGGTCTGTCCTTCATCTGCTATTGTTCTCAATCTACACTGCCTCCCTTGGTAAACTCATCAGCTCCTTTGGCTTTCAGTAGTTCATTTCTACGCGGATGAAACACAAATGAATCTATCCATCTCCTGATTTCTCACCACTCCTCTTGACTATTGTCTCTGACTGCCTCTCTTCTATTTCCAACTGGATACCTGCTCATTTCCTTAAACTGAACCTGTCCAGAACAGAACTTCTGATTTTATCTCCTGTAACGGAATCACCCGTACTCCAATCGAGTACCTTCCGTTGATGGATGCTTCCAAGCTTGCGCCGAGGATCACAAGCACCGCACCGCACCGGACACCACAACCACTGCAGACTCCACAACCGCTGTAGCTTAATTGGTAGTCTCGCTGTCTTCCTTCCACCCTGGATTAGCTTCTGTCTTCCAGGACCGTGTGGGAAAGACCTCTTCCTTCCACCCTGTATTAGCTTCTGTCTTCCAGGACCGTGTGGGAAAGACCTCTTCCTTCCACCCTGTATGAACCTCCAACATCCAGGACTGTGTGGGAAAGACCTCTCCGCCAGGAGAGCGTATCAGGAACAGCTCTTAGAAGAGCTAAGTGATTAAAGCTCAAGGAAGTATGCAGAGCATAGCAATCCCCAGTGTGAGTATAGCTGTCCCCTCCAATCACGAGACAAGGCTGCGTGTTGAGGGTGAAGAAGAACCCTTTTAATCAGCACCAAAGGGCTTTCTTTTTTGCAAGTCTTCTGTGACAAAAGGGACACAAACCAATGGGAACACTAATTAACAAAATAACACTCCCACATACACAGTAGAAATCCTCCCCTCTGCCTGTGACAGAATTACTGTACACAAGGGGCTAATGTAATTTTCACAGGCAGGAAAATATACAGTTTTTATACAATTCCTATAACTTTAAAAGTACACATGCAATATTAATAAAAGTTACATATTCTAACTCAGCATAATTAGTATACAAACATATGCAAAAATCATACACTTTGGTCCAGATGGAAGTCCTATTTGACCGACTGTAAGCTGTGCAGCCGGTCTATCTTCTCCTGGAGATAATTGGCTTAAGTGGGTGTGATAACCTAATTATCTCCAGGTACAGTGAATATCTCCATTTACAACAACAGTAAAAATACATATTTCCTATTATACTGAACAGAACCACCACATTCAACCTATCCCCAGATAGCCAGGATCTAAGCGCTCAATATATCCGAACAGCGCTCAGATCCCACAAACAGAATAAAATCGACATGGGGTTAAAGTTTAGCAAGGGCTGATGAGAGATTGAGGAGGGACAAAGCAGCCAGTCTAAACTGGTCTGACAGTGTCCCTGGGACAACGCCCTGCTGGAGATCAATCGACAGGAAAAGGGGGAGGGGGAGGTGAAGAGGAATTCTCCCATGGAATCAAAGGGGCAGAAACAGTGCAATAAAATCCAATTTGCCCAAATAATGTTTTTAAAGAGCAAACTCTCCCAGGGGCCATAGTCACAAGGCAAGAGGCTGGCAATAAGTCCTCTCCAGGCACAAGTGGCGAAGGGCACTTCGTCACACCTCCCTCAAGTGTTGCTACTCCTTTGTCTGTATCCCTCCAAATCAATGGCGCTACCATCTGCTCTACCTTAAGGCTCGCTGCATTGGTGTTTTCTTTAACTCCAACTTCTCCTTCACTCCTCATGTCCAATCAATTGCCAAATCCTGCCGCTTCCATCTCAAAAACATTGAGCTTATCTGACCCTAACGCCTAATGCCTGATACGGCAAAGGTGCTTGTCCATGCCACTGTCCTCTCTTGCCTTGACTACTGTAATCCGCTTCTCAATGGTCTTACATGTTCCCAACTTGCCCCGTTACAGTCTATAGTGAATGCGGCAGCAAGGCTCATCTTTCTGTCTGCCCACACCTCCCACGCCTTCCCCCTTTGTCAGTCCCTACATTGGCTTCCTGTTTAAGATCCTGATACTTGCTTACAAATCTCTACCCAATGCGTCTCTGATCTACTTATCCTCACTAATACACAAACATGTCCCGTCTAGGCCATTAAGCTCTGCCGGAGACCTACGTCTTCCCTTACCTTACCTGTTCATACTCCTACCTCTGATGTTCACCTTAAAGACTTCTTTGGGGCTGCACCGTTCCTTCCCCTCTCTGTTAGACTTTTACCCTATCTTCACTCCTTCAAAAAATCTCTGAAAACGTACTTCTTTAGGAAAGCATATCAATTAAACTGTGAACGGCTTTCCCTCCCCGCACCCTGATTCCTCTCCTGAAACTGTAACTGTCATCAAAACAAAACACTAAGCTCTCAATGAACACTATTCTAGCAGCCTACTTTTCTACCCTACCCTTACCTTTTGTGTCACTATACCCCACTCCCTCTAGCATGTAAGCTCATTGAGCAGGGCCCTCAATCCCTCTCCCTCTGTTCCTGTAAGTCCAACTTGTCTGGTTACAAATACACGTGTGTTAGTCCACCCATTGTACAGCACTACAGAACATTTTGGTGCTTTATAAATAATAATAATATTATACTACAGATCTACCACTCAAAACATGGTTGGCAGGAAGAGTGACAAAAGTGTCACAATTGATACATAATGGAGAGGTGCTGTCGTTTGCAGACTATTTCGATGGAAATATTTACATACTTGAGACTGAAACATATTATACAACAAAATGTAACCTTTACGAAGATCGCACTACCAAGGAATGATTTTCAAAAACTATGTAAGGGTACCCCAAAAGGTCTGAAACCACTGGTGGTCTGCTACAGATCACTTATGAACCAAAACAGATATGATAAGCTAAACTATATGACACAGTGGGAAAAAGAATTAAGCCAAACATTCACAAACCTGCAATGGCAGGCTGCATTCTTACACATGAAAAAAGCTACACACTGTCTAGCACTGTCTGAGCACTTCGAAGCTGCCTATAAAGTCTGGCTAAGGTGGTACTTGGCCCTGCAAAGGCTAGCACACATACATCGGGAGCATCACTGAAATGCTGGAGATGTGGGAACCATATAGGCACTTTGAGTCATATTTTCTGGCACTGCCCAAAGATGAAAGTACAGCGCCTAAAATAGGAAAATATATAGTGTAGTATGTCACTGTCCAAATAAATAGAATAAAATAAAAAGAAATACACTCACAATTTCCTAGAGCTAAAATTGTAGCTCCAACTTGAATGCCTGGGCGGAACAATCCCCACCTATGGATATAGTGTAGTTCTTGGTGGTTGCAGTCACTCAAATGGTGGAAAAATAAGCAGCTCTTTGAATATGGGCTTAGGATATTATAGTGTAGTGTACATTTGTAGGTATGGATAATGATCTTTTCCCTCCAGAAATATAGGAGAAAAAGGAAAAAACAAAATAGTGTGTACCGTAAGACACAGAATACAATTAAATGGGTAAGAAAATTACTCACATTTGATGGAGCAGATGTGGACTGCTCTATCCCTCAGGCTTGGGTGATACAATTCCCACCACAGTTCAAGCAGTATAGCAACAAATGTTGGTCCAATAAAAAAGTACTTTTATTTAAAGGTAATTAATATAAAAATATAAAACAAGAAAAAATAAACTCAAAGTGAGGTAGATAATAATAAATACACTTAACGTGTTTCACCTGGCAAGAGGTTTTCTCAGAAGTGTTGAAAAAGATTACCCAGTTCTGGTATAGCATTAAAGATCTCATACAAGGTACCACAGGATGCAAGCTCCACCTATCCCCACAGGCATACTTACTACATATGTTCCACCACATATAGGGACAAATTGATGATCCACAAATTAATAGCAGCTAAATGCACCATAGGGTCACTGGAAACAAAAAGAACCACCACCCATAGGTGTGGTATTAACCAAGCTCAGAAAAACACATATATGAAGAAATGTTGCATACAATAGCAGGTAAAGAGGGGATACATCTACGTATTTGGTCGTAGTGGCAGACACTACAGACTAATGACCTGAGGTGAAAAAACCACACTGATCAATAATATATATAGATATTGTGACAGAGTCTATGAGAGGGTAATAGAAGGAAGGTATTTGGGACCCAGAATCCTCCATAGCCTGTACTCATTCACCTGCCCAATTAGCAACTGTTGAGGCTTTAATTAGCAGGTCTCAGAGCAGAAAGGAGAGAGATACAATCTGACCTGCAGAGAGAGCAGGTCTGTGCAGAGCAGCACCAGAAAAAGTGCTAAAGGTTGGGGAAACCAATGTTTATTTTGTTGATTTATGTAGATTATTACCCTGGTTTAGTAAGGGATATTACTTTATGTTTAGTAAGTGCTCGAATTTGAGCTAGGATTTTGTTTGTAGACTTTCCTTTCTGTTTACAAAGGTATAAAGGTCACAATATATATACATATATACAGGGAGTGCAGAATTATTAGGCAAATGAGTATTTTGACCACATCATCCTCTTTATGCATGTTGTCTTACTCCAAGCTGTATAGGCTCGAAAGCCTACTACCAATTAAGCATATTAGGTGATGTGCATCTCTGTAATGAGAAGGGGTGTGGTCTAATGACATCAACACCCTATATCAGGTGTGCATAATTATTAGGCAACTTCCTTTCCTTTGGCAAAATGGGTCAAAAGAAGGACTTGACAGGCTCAGAAAAGTCAAAAATAGTGAGATATCTTGCAGAGGGATGCAGCACTCTTAAAATTGCAAAGCTTCTGAAGCGTGATCATCGAACAATCAAGCGTTTCATTCAAAATAGTCAACAGGGTCGCAAGAAGCGTGTGGAAAAACCAAGGCGCAAAATAACTGCCCATGAACTGAGAAAAGTCAAGCGTGCAGCTGCCATGATGCCACTTGCCACCAGTTTGGCCATATTTCAGAGCTGCAACATCACTGGAGTGCCCAAAAGCACAAGGTGTGCAATACTCAGAGACATGGCCAAGGTAAGAAAGGCTGAAAGATGACCACCACTGAACAAGACACACAAGCTGAAACGTCAAGACTGGGCCAAGAAATATCTCAAGACTGATTTTTCTAAGGTTTTATGGACTGATGAAATGAGAGTGAGTCTTGATGGGCCAGATGGATGGGCCCGTGGCTGGATTGGTAAAGGGCAGAGAGCTCCAGTCCGACTCAGACGCCAGCAAGGTGGAGGTGGAGTACTGGTTTGGGCTGGTATCATCAAAGATGAGCTTGTGGGGCCTTTTCGGGTTGAGGATGGAGTCAAGCTCAACTCCCAGTCCTACTGCCAGTTCCTGGAAGACACCTTCTTCAAGCAGTGGTACAGGAAGAAGTCTACATCCTTCAAGAAAAACATGATTTTCATGCAGGACAATGCTCCATCACACGCGTCCAAGTACTCCACAGCGTGGCTGGCAAGAAAGGGTATACAAGAAGAAAATCTAATGACATGGCCTCCTTGTTCACCTGATCTGAACCCCATTGAGAACCTGTGGTCCATCATCAAATGTGAGATTTACAAGGAGGGAAAACAGTACACCTCTCTGAACAGTGTCTGGGAGGCTGTGGTTGCTGCTGCACGCAATGTTGATGGTGAACAGATCAAAACACTGACAGAATCCATGGATGGCAGGCTTTTGAGTGTCCTTGCAAAGAAAGGTGGCTATATTGGTCACTGATTTGTTTTTGTTTTGTTTTTGAATGTCAGAAATTTATATTTGTGAATGTTGAGATGTTATATTGGTTTCACTGGTAATAATAAATAATTGAAATGGGTATATATTTGTTTTTTGTTAAGTTGCCTAATAATTATGCACAGTAATAGTCACCTGCACACACAGATATCCCCCTAACATAGCTATAACTAAAACCAAACTAAAAACTACTTCCAAAAATATTCAGCTTTGATATTAATGAGTTTTTTGGGTTCATTGAGAACATGGTTGTTGTTCAATAATAAAATTAATCCTAAAAAATACAACTTGCCTAATAATTCTGCACTCCCTGTATATAGTGGAATGGGGTTTGCCACAGCACCCCTATTTGTACTCGGGGCTGTCCATACCCCTTTGTCCTTTATTTTCCTGTGATTGCTACTGTTCGAAACAAGTAACAAACTATTATATTGTATCGTTTTGTCTGGTTGATCAGTAAAAAAAGCCCATTTCAGCTAATTTTCCCTATATAGTTCGAAAAACAAACTAAGTACCAAACAACCAGGCCACCCATTAAAGGAGCGTGGTGCCAATTGACCTTCCTGACCTTGTTCACACTTGCTTAACCACAAACACACAAACCAACTGGATGATGCCCTGGGTGGCCGCCGTTCGTATATGCGAACACGTGGCGGCAGCCATCTTAGAATACGAACTGTACCAGTTTGGTCGTCGAGTGTCTGGAACCCAAATCAGACACTTAACAGCACGAACACCGCAGAGACTTCCATCTTCGTGTAAGTTCAGTGAAAGGAATCACACAAACAAGATGATTTCAATGAACCAAGATACGAACCATGTTTATATGCACTTTTATATATTTCAGAATCTCCAATGTAGACCGACCGCACAGCCCAAACACATGGATCTATTTTCGGCTTACACCTCGTGTGCGGTCGGTAAAACTAAGAGATTCATAGAATTGTCGAAACACTGAACTGATCTGGGTGATCTTCCAAAAATACATTTTCAAAAGGGGCTAATTTGATTGCCTGGGAGGTCAGAGCCTAAATTCCTCTTTGAAGCTGGGACCTCAACTGAGACACTCTGCAATGTGTGAGAAGTCACACACAAGTGGCTTGGAAGTCTGGCTTCAGTAAGAACAAACTCTACTCTATCATATGTCCTGATTTCCTCCTAGATAAGGTATCCTTTGATAGTCATCAGCCCTCAAAATAACCCCCTGTGCTCCAGTATCATATCTATTTAACATATTTAAAAACTGATCTTGAAAAAAGCATTGAAAGTCATGTTTAAGTGTTTGCAGGTGACAAAACTCTGTAAAGTAATACAATATGAGCAAGATATTACCTTGCTGCAGAAGGATTTAGATAGACTGGGGGACTGGGCACTCAAATGGCAGATGAAATTTAATGTTGAAAAATGTAAAGTTATGCACTTCGGCATAAAGAATGCACAATCAACATATACCTTTAATGGAAGCAAATGAGGGATAACAACATGAAAAGGACTTCGGAATTGTTATAGACAACAAACTATGCAAAAATGTGCAATGTCAATCAGCAGTGGCTAAGGCCAGTAAGGTATTGTCATGCATTGTCAAAAAGAGCATTCATTCTCGGGATGAGAATATCATTTTGCCTCTTTATAAATCACTGGTAAGACCACATATTGAATATACTGTGAAATTTGGGGCACCTGTTCTAAAGAAGGATATTATGGCACTTGAAAGAGTGCAGAGGTGGGCTACAAAATAAACAGAATGGAACATTTTAGCTATGAACAAAGGTTAACAAATTTAAACCTCTTTAGTTTAGAAACTCGTCGCCTGAGAGGCAATATGATAACATTATACAAATATATCCTGTGCCAATATAAACCATTGTGTGGAAATCTATTCACAAAAGGGACTATACATAGGACGCATGGTCATGCTTTTAGACTAGAAGAAAGAAAATTTAGTCTAAGACAAAGGAATGTTTTGGGTTTTTTTTTACCATAAGAACAATTAGGATGTGGAATTATCTGCCTGAAGAAGTTTTTTTATTAGAGTCCATACAGGTGTTTAAACAGCAACTAGATGCATACTTGCAAAAACAAAATATTCAATTATTTCATTTTTAACTTGTTGGGTAATAGCTTCTTGATCCAATGACAAATCTAACTGCTGATCTGCTTCAAACTGGTTTTTTTTTTTGCCTTCTTTTGGATCAATAGCAAGAAACCAATGTGAGGAAGGCTGAACTTGATAGACACATGTCTCTTTTCAGCTTATGTAACTATGTAGCTATGTAATTAAAATTAAATGACCATCCTCCAAGAAATGTCCTCTGTTCCTCCATTCAGTCTCTCAAGACAGCTGCAGCCTTGGTTGCAGAAGTACAGAATCTTGTAAAGGAAAAAACTATAGAAAAAGTTCTTCCCACACAGTATTTTTCAGGAACTAAATCAAGGCTTTTTGGTTAAAAAAACAGCCTGTTTTTTTTTAGATCAATCCTAGACATGAAAGAGATAAATTGGATCATCACGAGAAAAATAATTATCTATGGAGACCATGCAATAAGTCACTCACATGATTCAAGAAAGATATTGCTTGAGTTTGTTAGACCTCAATGATGCCTATCTGCACAGTCCTATTGCAGAAATAAACAATAGGTTCCTAAGGTTCTGTATTCAAGGAAAAGACAATCCCCTGCATTACCAATTCAAAGCCCTTCTGTTTGGTCTCTCCTCAACTCTTTGGGCATTTACCAAGGTGCTAGTAGTCATCACAGTTGTGTTATGGAAAGACAGTGTTCATATTGTTCCATACCTACATGATTATGGAAAAAAACTATGTTTGCTTAAAGTTACATGGATAGATTTTAAACCATGAGGAATCAGATCTGTTTCCCATCAGAAGTGTTCAGTTTTTAAGTTTAATCATAGAGTCCATATAAATGAATTTTTTTCTCACAACAGAAAAAAGGGCAAATATCAAATATCAGATTAGTTATGGCTCTAGATCGATGGATTGAAGAACCTATTACTCTAGCTTACAAGTCCTCCTCTTCATTTAAAAGCTCATTCCACCAGAGGAATTTCTACACCTTGGGAGTCAAAGGCATTTGCAACTTTGGCACAGATTTGCAAATCTGCTACCTAGTCGTCTAGTCACACTTTCGCCAAGCACTATAAATTAGACATACAGGCCTCTCAGGATACTCTTCTTGGACATGAAGTGCTTCAAGCAGTGGTGAAATGAAGTCAGGCCCAAGCTCTGAAAAAAAAGGTAGGGAAAAGGATTAGATGCAGTAAACATAACTCTTCCCCCTATTTAATAAATAACATTTTTGCAGTTACTTGTATAATTTTTGGAGTTAGTGTTGGGAGAAGTATCACGAGAGGCTTAACTTTTAAATCTACCTAGTTTGCCTGTCTTCCTTTCCTGTCAGAGATGGTGGATTTCCCTGTTGTTGTGCAGTGCCTCCAATCCTAACGAAAAACACATTTATGGTAAGTAAAATTTTGTCTATATGCATGCTTGCTGGTAGTACTGTTTGTGAGCAAATAGTACTTACAGATATCATTCACTTGCGAAAAGCAAAGATCAATGCATTGTGATTTTCTAAATTCTATACTTGGCATAGGATTCAGATGGAAAAGCAGAGATTTTAACCAGATTCAGCCAAATGGTGCAGGTATGATTGGGTTGTCCGAATTCCAACTGGAATATATATGCTTTAGTAAATATGAGAATTGCCATTCCAGGATAAGCATTACTTAATATTAGAAATTCAGTTGGCCATTTTCATCAGATTTTGTCTATCCATGAATTCATAGTGAACAACACCGTGAATTTGTTAGATTTTGTGCAATTATTTTTTTTAAAGCTTAGTCTACATTTATTCATAATTTACTGTTTAGTGAGTTAATTCCATAATTATGTTTTACTATTGTGACACTTGATTATCAGGCAAAATCAGAGTTATAATGAAGCAGTGTTTTTTTGTTTTTTTCTTTTAGTTAAGGAAAAAGTGATAAATTTAAAAGCAAAAGGGCATACTTATAACAGTGTAGGTCAGGGTCTTATTGGAGTAAAGTGACAAAGCAACCTTTATCCACAAAATAAATGTGGTGATATGACACTAGAAAATAGAGTTGCACACTTTAATATCTGTAACTCAGCTACATCTAGAATTAAATGTCTTTTCTTTCAGGGCTTAAGATAGATACAACATAAGTGAAAGTGATGCCCCCTTCTTAACAGGCTTCTCAAGCTCTGCTATTTGCTCCAGTGGTCCATAAAATGAACTATCTATTCTATCTCTGACCTGTACACACTCTTTATATAAACCAAACATTCCAAAATTCAGTGTTGGTGTAATATTATAGTCTTGCTTACTTGACTTAAAAATAATCCTATTCTTATTATTATTTTCTGGGAATTTATAATGAGAAACACACAGTCCATTAGTTTTAAATCATAGGCTTATCATTTTTCTTCTTCAGTGTACTCGTAATTGTAATATTTCCATACTCCATATGGCTACAGCTATTATCCAGGCAATGTAAATTTAAAACAAAATGGCCATTTGAAGAGCTTCTATATTAGTATATTGTAGGGTGGATACCATGTATAAAGATGTTGACCTAAGCTCTATGGTTGCAAACATTCTTGTTTTCATCTAACACTATATAGAATGTCTTCTCTTGTGTAAGAGAATGTAATAGCTAGTTTTTCACTTTCTTTAAATGACTGCTGGTGAAATGACATCTTACTTGTAGTCTACAAGACTCCTGGAATTCATCAGACACTTATTGATCTGCAATTAAAGATGATATCAGACATTCAAGATTTCTTAAGAAATAAAGAAAAAGATCAATATTGTTGACAATTACAATTATATAGTCTCAGTTGCACAAGTAATACTACTATAATAGAAGTCAGACAGAGATTGCAGATATAAATCTAAAACACTTTCTTTTGGTAAAAATAGAGTTTCATTCGTTGAGTTTAAATTAAACCTTATTTCTCTGCTGTCAAAGCAATAACATTGTGTGTTTTTTTTCTTTCTTCTTATGTGTTGTGCGTCTGTTGAAGATAAATTGTGTTTATTTTGCTAAAGCACCTTTTACATCATTTTGCTTTCCATCTATCCATCCACCCATCCATCTGTCCATCCATCCGTCTTGATCTAAAAGGAATTTTGTAGTGTGGATGTGGGAAACAAGGCAGCACAGGTACAATATACCAAGCCGGTACACAGCAAATAGACAATACAAGTGTAGGTTATGAAGAATCTGGGAATTCCAAGCATGTTTGATTTCTTTTTGTGGGTGCAGTCAACACAATTCGCACATTGGGTGACAAGCGCTTACAATTGAAGAAAGCCAGTCGCCTCTCTTTTCTGACATGCATAACTCATCTCTCATCCATGTTTTCTTCTGGCTTACTTGCATGATTTGCACAATTCCAGGAAAAAAATATTGTGTTTGTGGCACATGCAGCTGCAAACAGCATTGCATTTTTGCAGAATAGCATTGCAGATGTTGTTATGGTTGCACAACATTACCATGTTATGTACAGCCACAACAACATTGCCTGTGTTATTGTGCAAAAATGCTATGTTTGCAGCAGTATGTGCCACTAACACAATGTTTTCTCATGGAATTGTGCAAATCATGCATCTTTGCCTGGACAATACATTTCTTTGAAAGTGATGAGTTATGCTTGTAAATTCTGGCTGGTGAAGTTTAAGGAAAGTGGGATGATAGGCTCTTCTAGAAATGTATTCAAACAATAAAATGTATATTTAACCCTTTAAAATATGGTGGGAAAAGTGCACAAAGTGTTAAAAGATGTCTTTACCTTTGCATTGCACAGTATTCAATAGATAAAGCAAAAACTAGCTTCTTGCCCATTAAGAGTGTCAGTCTCCTTGATCTTGAACTCATTCTAAAGGTGTGCAGAATTCATGCACATAAGAAATGGACAGAGTAGCACAACACTTGAACATAACAAAACTTTAATGTATCTTGTATCCATAGTGAACAGAAAACTCCACGTCCAGATGCAGCAATATGATAAAATTAAAGGAACACCACCATCTAGCCCCCCCCCGGGCCTCTCATGCCTCCATAAATATAGCAAAATATTACTTGTATTCAAGCCTGAAGCTGTAGCTCTGCATGCTGTTTGCCTCAGAAAAACACTTCCCACAAGGGGACAAAAATCGTATTTATTAAATTTAAACCTTCCCACTTATTTAAAAAATAACCGCTTTAAAGCGGCACTGTCATGGCAGCATCTTTTTTTTTTTTTTTAAACCTCCCTTCCTACACCACTACATTTTATTGTCAATCTAGTCACCCTCAATTGCCTCTAGTTGCCCATTTCACCTTTTTTCCGCTCTTTATTTCTTCTTCGGATTTACGTCCAATGCGTTGCCATCTTAGCGTTTCCATCTGCACACACTAGTTTGCGCTGTGAAATTCCCATCGATGACCAGTTGTAGACATGGGCATTCGCTTTTGTCTGAAATTCAGACTGGAATTTCTACTACTCATTCATTCATCAGAAATACAAATTAATTAAAAGAAATTACAAAGAATGAACAAATTGCAATTTGTTCTTTGTTCATTTAGTTTATTATATGAAAGGCGCTACCGGCTCAAGGCTCATGGCTCCCTCCTTGTAATAGGTAAAAATAGAAGTGGCCTATTAGCAGCAGGTGGGGCCCCTAAATGATAAGGAGAGACCTATCGTCACCCCTAGCCCCCACCCATTAGCGGTGGGTTGGGTCCCTAATTAATAATGACAGTTTCCCCCAAGCACTTACTCAAGCAGATTCCTCTGACCGGTAAATTATGAGCTTTGCTGGGTTTAGATGGATTATTATTCAAATTTTAAGCATTCATTTTTTAATTTTCAGGCATTTCGTTTATTGCCCCTTCATTATAATTATATGGGTCCTCCATCTTATCCCTTATGGCCCCCACCGATTGCTAATGAGTGGAGGCTTATTGGTAGATAATAGGTCTCCCTCCCTTATTACTTAGGTTCCCAACCCTCCATTAGTGGGTCGGTGCTGGGGAGGGAGATACTAGCTATTGTATCCCACCTGCCACTAATGGGTAAGGGCTGGAGGAGGCATTATTAACTATGGCCCGTACCCAACACTAATGAGTGGAGGCTGAGGGAGAGAGAATATGTCCCCCCCTTATCACGTAGGGGGGGACATATTATCACTTATAATTGGAGGCAGGGGGGTAGACAATAGGTCCCCCATTATAATTTAGGGCCCCCATGCACATCTAATAGGTGGAGACTAGAGGGGGGAGAGAATAGGCCCCTCTTATCACTTATGGCATCCATCCACTGCTAATGGGTCAGGGCTAGTGGGAAGACAATATGTCCCCCATTATCATTTAGGGCCCCCACTCACTGATAATGGGTGGGGGTTGGTGGACCACTAAGTCCCCCATTTAATTCAATAGCGCCCAGTCACAGGGCAAAGGTGAGGGGTGGAGGGGGACACTAAGTCTGCTCTATTTATTATTTTAATAGATACCCAACTGTAGGGGCATGGGTTGGAATTTATTGCATTTGGGGATGGAGGTGCATTTTTTACAACAGTGAGCAGCCACCTGCTGTTTGTTTTTTAGTAGACATGCCCCTACTCGCTGCACAGTGAGTATTAGTAAAGTTGTCTGATAGCTCCATGATAGATATACAACCTCCTCAAATAAATTAATATTGTTTAAGGGTGGAATAAATGTAAATAAAGAAAGGAGAGTTAATACATGTATAGTCCATTAAGGAGATTATAAGCATATGACAAAAGTAAAAGTCAAATTTGTTTAACATACAAAGTGAATGCATTCTGCACAAAAAGTACATAGACATTAATTTCTTATGAATCAATGCTAAATCAACATTATCCATGTCTAGTCATATCAACAAAACAAAATGTTTATCATAATTTCAAAGGCTGAAATTGTATAGGCAATAAACTGCAGTGTCAAAAAATGAAATAAAGGTTTGTGTTATATTCTGTCTTCATTCCACATGATCTGGAAAAACTGTTTTTTGTAGTAGTGGCCACATGTAGCATTATTATTATTATTCGCATTTATATAGTGCTAACTTATTCCACAGTGCGTAACAATATGATTGGGGAGGGGAGGGGGGAGGCTTAGCAGTAAATGGGCCAAACTTTTACAAGTTTTGACAGTAACAATAGGTTGATGAGGACCCTGCTCAAATGAGCTCACAATCTACTGTTCATATGAACCCTTACACTTATTAACCCATTGGAATAGTGCTAAAAAGTTCCATTGATTAATATGGGCATTTAGTTTGGGGATAGAGCACGTTGCATAAAAGGCACTATAAAACAGTGCAATCAAAGAAAGTAGAATAAAATACAGGAACAGCAGGTAGAACCTCAAACCCAGTTGACCGGAGACATCAAGACTATAACATCCATAGAAGGCTTCATTAATATACCCTTGAAGAAGTCTCCTATAAATGAAACTTAATGGGTGAGAAGTTCTGGTTGCTATATTTTACTCTAATTGCATTGCTTGCACTGTTTTTTAGTGCTTCATGCTAAACAGCCTGTTAATCTGCATTGTTCTATAGTGCCTTTCAAATGATGCTCCTGCATATATCCTATACCTTTCAACATGGTCCAATTGTGCTTTGAGAAGCCTGTGCATTTAGGCATTTATTATGTGCCCGTGAACACTAAGTTGGTGGGAAGGATATCATTTGAAGCAGGGCTGGATTAACATAGGGGCTGATGGAGCTGCAGCTCCAGGCCCATGCCCAGGCCCAGGCCCATGGAATAGGCCCAATTAAAAAAAAAACAAAAAAAAAAACACACTACTCTTAGGTTTGCAATCTGACTGGTAATTTAAGGCACAGCCTGTATTTGAGGCTGCCTGGCCATGATGGTATTGCAGTAATACCAGCAATACAAATGCAAACATTTTTCTCAGTATAAACGGAGATTACTCTGCAATACCAGCACCGGCCAGTAGGGGTCACTGTGTATGGAGAGAGGCAGGGATAGGAAGTTACAGCATATCCCTCCCTGCCTCTCTCTACTCACTGATCTGGGGGGGGAGCAGCTACACAGCACAGAGTGTTCAGACAGCAGCTCCCAGCCTGCAGAGACAGACTACAGCTATGGGAAGTGAGGGATGAGGGGAAAGGCAGCAGGGAGACATGGGGACACTGAGACACTAGGGGACACTGAGACACATGGGGACACTGAGACACATGGGGATGCTAGTGACACGGGACACACGGAGACACGGAGACATTGGGAGGAATGGGCACACAGACACTGGGAGACTAGGGGACTGGGCGACATGGGGACACTGACACTGTGATGCATAGGGACACTGATGCCAGGCTGGCCTTCCAATTCTTTGGACAGACATACCCCCTTTTTGGGCATGTTCGCCCCTTTTGGCAGTTCTGGTCATGTGATTCGCATCAGTGGCCTACTCTTTTACCCCGCCCATTGGCTTCCTGCTTCACTGGACACTGCTGTTGGGATGGATTTACTTGAAAGATGAAGCATAAACTAGATAAAGAGATTAGCATAGAGTATGTGTTTTCTTATAGCTGCATCCTCTGAGTTTCCCTCCAACACCAACTCCATCAGATACATGACGCTTGAGAGATATGACTGTTTCAGTGTTTTTGGTTGATAAGATTCTGTAATTAGGCCCCATCATAATTGTCAGCACCAGGCCCACTGGGCTCTTAATCTGGCCCTGATTGGAAGGTACCCTTTTACCAAGGAGCTCTGGTATTTTGTGTCCATGACCTACTAAATCGTATTCACAGTTTAGTACATTATTCCCATGAAATCAGTATATTACGTATGTTGGACATGCAACATATGTATGCACACTTTTCCTTGCTTCTTTCACCTTTAAATTTGTCAATCTCAGGGGGGGAGGGATTGAAATGGTTGCACAATTGCAGGGATTCATAATCTACAGCAAATAAAAATGTGTTTTTCCCATTCCAGAGCCCAGAATTAGCAAGTACTACAACAAACAGTCTTTGAGCAACATTTTGTCACATTAGAACACATGAGGTGCCGCAGTAATCTAAAAATAAGAGGTAAACCGGAGGCAGGGTTGCCACATGGCCGGTATTTTACCAGTACATCCTCTATGTGAGGGCGCCTGGCCAGTGCCAGTATTGCATTAATAGCGGCAATACAGTTCTGCACAGAGTTCAACCAGCAGCTCAGGTAAGTGAGGGATTTTGGAATGGGGGATAAGTGGTAGGAAAGGCTGCAGGGAGACACTGACACATGGGGACACAGAGACATGGGGACACGGAGACATGGGGACACAAAGACCCCTAACTAACTTATTCCACAGGGAGAAAGGGAGAAACTAGGGGACACAGGGAGACACTAGGGGACACAGAGACACTAGGGACACAGAGACACTAGGGGACACTGAGAGACACAGGGACACTTGGAGACACTAGGGGACACTGAGTCACTACCGAACCCTGGGAGACATAGGGACACTAAGACACTAGGAGACACTGGGAGACATGGGGACACAGAGACATTGACACACTGGGAGACATGGGGACATGGAGACACTCTGGGAAACTGTGAGACATGGGGACACAGACACTTGGGGACACTGGGAAACATGGGGACAATGAGACAATAGGGGAGACATGAGGACACTGAGACACCTGTGGACACTGGGAGACACTAGAGGACACAGACACTTGGGGACACTGGGAAACATGGGGACACAGACACTAGGGGACACTGGGAGATATTGAGACACTGGTAGACATGGCGACACTGGGAAACATAAGGACATTGGGACACTGGGAGACATGAGGACACTGAGACACTATGAGATATGGAGACACTGCAAAACAAGAAGACAGTGGGAGCAATCCTAATATATAGAGCAGAATCAAACTGTAAGTAGTTTTTGGGTTATTTTACAGATTTTCTCTTATGTCACTCCTTGTGATTTACATCATGTGATGTAACACATGCATAATTAATTATGCAAATTAGTATGGCCGGTATTTTTTCCCAAGAAAGGTGGCAACGCTAACCACAGGATGCACCAGCAGCAAAGCAATGTAGCACTATCCTTCTATGCTGACCCGTTAGGTGAAACACTGCAATGGCTGAAGTCACTACAATCCTTCACCACACTACAAGGTGATTCCTCCCACCCTATTCAGGATCTGCAGGGAACGACTGCTCTGTAGGAGACTCTTGGCCGTCTGCAGGACTAACTATCTCAGACTGGGCCACAGAAGGCCTTCACTTCAAAAAACAGATGGGATCCACTGAAGGTTACCCCATTCATCCCTCAGTGGACCTTCTCAGATGTTTGTGCTGTGGCCACTACCTGAGGCTTCATATTACCTTCTTGGTCCCAAAATGCCACACTGAACAGAACTGTATATATTTATTTGTTTGTTTTATATAATTTTTAGAAGCTTCATGATTTTATTTACTGCTTTTAACATGGCGCATCACAAGCTTAGTAGAGTTGTAGGGCAGTTGGCTCTCTTATTCCCCCACCACCTCTATTTCCATATCAATTTACATGGCATGGCTTCACAAAGCCCAGATGCATAAATGCACCTTGAGAGTCAATCTCCAGTTTAAGGTTTACCCACTTTTAAGAATTAAGTTTAGCTGGATTGCAGGCATATGAGCCCACTAATTGTTGCTTTTTTGACTTACCTCTCTCACCAGTCAGTTGGCAGCCATATTCATGCAGTGCTAGAGGATTGATGTTGTACAGATTGTGTGCTCTAGCGATAATCTCTTACCCTCATCTCATGCTGCCAGCAAATACTATGACCATTTAGATCACAGTGTACTCTCCATATATAAAAAAGCCTCAGCTCATGGGATAATTCATCATTGTGCATTATGTTTCTGATGTCTGTCTCTGAATTATGGGAATTATAATGTGTCAGCATTTATTCCAAATTATGCTGTTCCTCACTCCAGTGAGTTGAGCATAAATAAAGAATTAAAAACAAAAAACAAAAAAAATGTAAATCTCACACCGATTGTGTAGGTAGTGAAGAGGGGCTTACTTTTCAATTTCAGTCCTTTCTGTGTACAGGTTTCTGAGACTTATGGTCAATTACCAGTTTTCTACTATTAACTAAACAAAAATTTCCACAAACCATTACAGTTATTCCTAAAGATATGAAGATCTGTGGTATTGGAGAAATAAAGTAGAATAAAGGAAAACCTAAAAAGATGGGCTTATTGAGCATCTGGTGACAGGTATAACAACTAGTAATAATGAAGAAACTTAGAACGATGAGCTGATACCGAGGACGAGGCGGGGTTAAAATATATATAAAGCCATAAAATATCTGAAATAAGTAAAAAAATAATCACGTGCACAAAATTATGACCATCAGTTAATGTTTAAGCAACTTGAATATCCATTGAAATGTGCTTGAATAATACATTGAATCATATTAGCCCGTTTGTTTTTCAAATTATATGATGTGTACAGCATAAAAACGTGCTACAAATCTTGTTACAGAATAGCCAAAAAAACATTTCCTATGCAGGAATCTGGCTAATTATTCAGCGCAAACATGAATAATGCAATGTCTTCAAATGTATTAAATGGTCTCCTGGCTGCATGTCAAGTAGCCAAATATTGAGTAAGAAAGATGAATGTTTACCACCCATGTGCATAGTTTGTTTTCGTAGGCTGCACATGCACAGAACCTACTTTTCTTTGGAGCAAAGTAAGACCACAGAGCTAGGATATCAATTAGAGACTATTCCTCATAAAGATGAGCATGTTGTTTGAGTAAGTGCACCACGTTAATGGGTAGCATGCTGTAGCATAAGTCTCTTTGTAATTATGTAAAAACACTCAATTATTTTCAGTAAACTGATAGAGATTTTGATGCTTTATTACCCTTTACTGAGTGTTAGCAATTTATTGTACATCAAAATTGTCTTTAACCCCTTAAGGACCAAACTTCTGGAATAAAAGGGAATCATGACATGTCACACATGTCATGTGTCCTTAAGGGGTTAAATGACTTGTACATTTCTTAAAATGTTTTTCTTTAATCTAAATCCATTTTCTCACCTCTTGCACACTGACCCACAGCAAACCAGTCATTAGAAGGAAGCAACACATGTTATACAATATAGTAGTACACATCTGGAGTTACCTGGCTACAAGGACCAGCTGTGTTCCTTAATAACATTACATTTTCTCTAATCCCACCTGTGCTGCAAAGTGATGCCAGGGATCTGCATACAGAGAGCAGCTGGTGAAGGGACCTAATCAGGCCTAAGGGAGTGTCACTGTAGAAAGATGCAGTGGAAAAATACTGTAGAAAAACAATCATTTCAACCCAGAGAGGTCTGGGTTGAAGTTATTGAGACTGCAATCCAGTCTGTTCATACCTTTTTAGTGTTCTTATTTAGGAAGGTCAGTCCCTATCACTTTGTCCCTCATTTTATCCTTCTTCTTTTCTTATAGTTCCATATTGTTGGTACATCTGAATTTATACCAGAGTTCCATAGGACATTATACCCAGTAATGTGCCTTTAAACTATAATAAATGTATTTAGAAATCAGTTGGTGTAATTAAGAAACATTGTTCTTCAAAATTGTGTTTTCTTTGATGGCTATAAGCAATCTTCTGTAGTCACCTACTATTTCTCAAAATAGCCCACTTCCACTCAAACCCCTAAATTAAAGTGTCCCTCTTTGTCCATTTGAAATGTTGGGAAGTATGTGTCAGGATTACAATGATCCAGTATTAGTATCACACATAGGAATAAGGATAACGTCTAACCAGACCTTAGAATGGCAAGACTTAATGTACCAAAGAATAGTCGAAATACTAGCCGAGGTCAGGAACACAGAACGAAACACAGTTGCAAGGAATAGCCAATAGTCAGGGATACCAGAATTCAGGGAAGTCAGAACGAAGCCAAAGTCAATAACCAAAGAAACACAATCAGGACTACACTCTCAGATAACCAGAAAAGGGAAACCACGACAGGGCAATGATTAGAAGAAAAGAGTGTGAATCCATTTGACCGTATCCAGCCTTTGACCCCAAAACGTGCGCTCGCGTCCTTTGCCTGACATCATCTGCACGTTGATGTCGCTACCATCATGAACAGATTTGGGGCTACATAACAGTGTGGATCTGCAGCGGCCGACATCCACTGGCATGTCGCAAAAGTCCGGTCTTATGGCATAGGACTGCAGAGCAGCAAATCTACTATTCCTGGAAAGGTGATTTATTTTGTGCATAGCATGGAGAGGATGTAAACGTGACATTACCCCCCACCTGAAGAATGCCCACCGGGCAGGCAGGACCAGGTTTGAGAACACAAATTTTGTGGCCAGCATCCATATCAGAGGCAGGAACCCAGGAACAATCAGCAGAAGCTCCCTATCTTCTTTAGAACATATAGTACAATTAGCCCCCTTGCTTGTGTTGTGGATCAAACCAAGTGTTTGCTCGAGTATCTGCCCCCCTCCAGATTGCTTAAAAAAGAAAACGTGCACGCTGAGTAAATCACCACTGACACAAGTTCAGATAACTGAAAAACTCCAGAATGTTTAATCAGGGGGGCAGGGAGCCCCTTATAAAAGCAGAAATACATCATATGCAGAACATGAGATAACATGGAAAGTATGTTTTTAATTGGTAAATGCTAAGTGTCTTATCTACTGTACCTCCCCCAGGGTGTGACATCATCAGCATTCTTGTCAGTAAAAGCAAAAAATTCAAGAAACCACTGTGGTACTCCACAGACATGGCCAAAATAGTTAAAAACAAAAAGTTAGCATTTAGAAATTATAAAAAACCCAGAGTGAGGAAGACAAAATGATCTATAAGATTAGGCAGAAAGAGGCTAAGCAAGTTATAAGAGCTTCCAAATCACATACAGAAGAGAAAATAGCACAGTCAGTAAAAAAGGGGGATAAAACATTTTTTAGATACATAAATGAGAAAAGAAAAGTAAAATAAGGATTAGTCAGATTAAAAACAAAAGAAGGAAGGTATGTAGAAGAGGATAAAGGTCTAGCTGACTGCCTCAATGAATATTTTTGTTCTGTATTTACAGATGAAAATGAAGGAAAGGGACCTCAGTTGAGAAAAAGGATAAATGAGTCATTTATTACATGTGAGTTTACAGAAGAAGAGGTTCTATTTCAACTATCAAAAGTAAAGACAAATAAGTCAATGGGACCTGCTGGAATACACCCAAAGCTATTAAAATAGTTTAGTGGTGTACTAGCAAAACCATTAACAGATTTATTTAACAGATCATTGTTAACAGGAGTAGTCCCAGAAGATTGGAAGTTAGCGAATGTTGTGTCCATTTACAAGAAAGGTAATAGGGAGGAGTCGGGCAACTATAGGCCAGTAAGCCTTACTTCAGTGGTGAGGAAAGTGATGGAAACCATGTTAAATGATAGGATTGATGAACATCTAAAAACACACGGATTTCAAGATCAGAGACAACATGGGTTTACTTCATATATAGATCAGGGTGGTGCAGTAGACATTGCGTACCTAGATTTCAGTAAGGCTTTTGACACTGTTGCACATAGAAGGCTTATCAATAAACTGCAATCTTTAAGTTTGGATTCCAATATTGTTGAATGGGTAAGGCAGTGGCTGAGTGACAGGCAACAGAGGGTTGTAGTTAATGGAATATATTCGAAGCTTGGACCTGTCACCAGTGGGGTACCTCAGGGATCTGTACTTGGACCCATTCTCTTTAATATTTTTATTAGTGATATTGCAGAAGGTCTTGATGGTAAGGTATGTCTTTTTGCTGATGATACTAAGATATGTAACAGGGTTGATGTTCCAGGAGGGATAAGCCAAACGGCAAATGATTTAGGTAAACTAGAAAAATGTTCAGAATTGTGGCAACTGACATTTAATGTGGATAAGTGCAAGATAATGCATCTTGGACGTAAAAACCCAAGGGCAGAGTACAGAATATTTGATAGAGTACTAACCTCAACATATGAGGAAAGGGATTTAGGGGTGATTATTTCTGATGACTTAAAGGTAGGCAGACAGTGTAATAGAGCAGCAGGAAATGCTAGCAGAATGCTTGGTTGTACAGGGAGAGTTATTAGCAGTAGAAAGAGAGAAGTGCACATGCCATGGTACAGAACACTGGTGAGACCTCACTTGGAGTATTGTACGCAGTACTGGAGACCATATCTTCAGAAGGATATTGATACCTTAGAGAAGGTTCAGAGAAGGGCTACTAAACTGGTTCATGGATTGCGGGATAAAACTTACCAGGTAAGGTTAAAGGATCTTAACATGTATAGCTTGGAGGAAAGACGAGACAGGGGGGATATGATAGAAACATTTAAATATATAAAGGTAATCAACACAGTAAAGGAAGAGACTATATTTAAAAGAAGAAAAACTACCATAACAAGAGGACATAGTCTTAAATTAGAGGGACAAGGGTTTAAAAATAATATCAGGAAGTATTACTTTACTGAGAGGGTAGTGGATGCATGGAATAGCCTTCCAGCTGAAGTGGTAGAGGTTAACACAGTAAAGGAGTTTAAGCATGCGTGGGATAGGCATAAGGCTATCCTAACTATAAGATAAGGCTAGGGACTAATGAAAGTATTTAGAAAATTGGGCAGACTAGATGGGCCGAATGGTTCTTATCTGCCGTCACATTCTATGTTTCTATGTTTCTAGGTGAGGCTTTTCGGATGGAGACGCCATCTTAATACATGACATTCTTTACATTCTTTAGTCGATGGGAGGGGTGCTCTAGCAGCCATTTTGAACAGTTAATGAACACAGGATAGGAAGGGGTGCTCTAGCAGCCATTTTAAGTAATTAGACATATTATTAACATTACATCCATAACACGTGTCATACTGGTAATGGAGGCTATCACAGAAGAGAATCCTTTGAAGAATCTTCTATAGTAGTTAGCAAACCCAATAAACTTTTGAATGGATTTTAACCCATTAGGTAATGGCCAGTGTAGAACGCCTTCTAGTTTACAAGGGTCAATTTGGAAACCAGAGGCTGAAATATTATATCCCAAAAACTGAACCTCTGGTCAAATATGCACTTTTCAAGTTTGCAATAAAGTAAATTTTTAAGCAAAGTTTGCAACACTTGTTTGACATGTTTATGATGAGTCTGGGATTGTGTTGTGTTTAATGGAGAGCCCTGTGGGGGACTGTGCATAAAAAATCTGTGTGCCCTAGCAAGATTGTCAAAGCTTGTACCCTGGAACTGTATGCCGTCCAGTTACTGGGGGAAATGGGTCTGACCTATTATTAAGAAATGGAATAACCAGCTGGGTTACACAGGTCCCGCTACAACTGGTGGCAAGTGGCAGGATTTTAAGACGACCAACGTTGCAAGACTTGTGTGAAATCAGAGGGATAACGCCTGGCAGTCGTAACAAGGCTGAATTGACTGCTGGACTCATGGAGTGAGGCATCTGCTCCCCAGCCAGGGGCCGGAGAAGAAAATGA
The DNA here is from genome assembly GCA_933207985.1 of Pelobates cultripes. Classification (NCBI taxonomy): domain Eukaryota; kingdom Metazoa; phylum Chordata; class Amphibia; order Anura; family Pelobatidae; genus Pelobates; species Pelobates cultripes. The sequence goes on from OW240923.1 coordinate 54,997,904, forward strand.
AGTGCGCCAGGAGGTGGACCGGCGCCTGACATATTACAGAGAGCTACCCTCAGAGGAGACCGTCAACAGGATCTTTTCTGAGGTACAAGCCTATGTCCTTGCCAAGAGAAGTGTGGTGACCCCAACCAACCCAGAAGGAGGAAGGATGGAAGGGAGGGTGCCGGTAAGCACAACCACCCCGACCCGCAAACTATCGTACAATACCTTCAAAGAATTCAAGGAAGCAGAAGAAGGCATTGATGACTTCCTACAGGATTTTGAGCACCAGTTGGCCCATGGAATGGGTCACCATCCTGGCCAGCAAATTAGTGGGGAAGGCGGTGGAAGCCTACCGGGTTGTACCCGAGGACCAGATCTGGGACTATCCCTTTATCAAACAGATTCTTCTGGCCAGTTATGCTGTCACCCCCCAGCAATACCACTGAAAGTTCAGAGAGACCAGAAAAGGTGAGAAGGACTCCCATGGGGAATGGGCATGCCGCATCACAAGGGTCACCCAGAACTGGCTGAACTCCTAGCAAGCCAAGTCCCCTGAAGAGATCACCCAGCTCTTCATGCTGCAACATTTTTTTAATGGGCTCCCCAACGAAGTACGAGGCTCAGTGGGCCGATGAATATATCGACATCCGGCAACCCCAGCGCCAAGTGGCCCCTGTTTCCCACCGTCCACCCATCCGACCTCTGCTCTAGCCCAACCCCGTTGCCACAGCTCCTCTTCATGGACTCCCGGTCCGAGCACCCTCACAGCGAGTCTACCTCTGGGAGGAACTGCGCTGCTTCCAGTGCAACCAGCCTGGCCACCTCAAAATGAACTGTCCCCAAAACCGGGGCAAGCCACAGTGGGTCACCACCGTAGTCCCTGCCAACCCCCAAGCCGCAGCTCTCTGTTACCAAAATGACCGCACAAAGTTCCAGAACCAGACACAGAAACCTGGACCATCCTACATGAGGCAAACTCTGTCCAGGCTGACTGTGATTGTCTTCGTTCCGACCCAGGAAGAAGTCTAGCAGGGCATTTGGGCAGGAGCCAGACAGTGTTTCGGCTCATCCATAAAAAATTCTTGCCAGGCATATCTCAGGATCTGAAGCAGTACTGCCAGACCTGCGATGTCTATCAGAGAGTGTGGAAGCGGAGGCACTAGCACAGGGCCCCCCTTCATCCCCTACCAATTATCGAAGATCCGTTTGGCAGAGTAGCTGTCGACATCATAGGTCCCCTAGGCAAGCCTCTGGGAAGAAGTACATTCTGACCATCGTGGACTACGTGACTCAGTACCCCTGAGCAATTTTTAGCCTGGAGACTGTGGCTGAAGCCCTGATGCGGGTATTCTCCCAGATGGGCTTTCCCCAGGGGATTCTCTCGGACCAGAGCACCGAGTTTACTGTAGACATGACCCACAAACTGTGAAGGTTGTGCAACATTAAACCGATCCTGAGCTCCCCTTATCACCCCCAGACCAATGTTCTGTGCAAGCGCTTTAATGGTATGTTGCAGCGACTCACAAGGATTGGGAGAAATTCCTCCCTCATCTCCTGACCGCTTATCATAAGGTGCCGCAGGAATCAACTGAGTTCTCCCCATTCAAGCTAATGTTCGGGCGGAGAGTGAGGGGACCCTTAGACCTTGTACGGGTTCAAACGTTAGTTTAAATTCTGTAAGGAATTCCAAGTAATTATGGGCCATAGACTTATTACTCTCCCATAATGGATTGGCCCATGCTAAGGCTTTACCTTGCAGTTGGTTCATTAGGTATCCAATGTTGGCTCTATCCGTGGGAAAAGACCCAGGAAAGGCTTCAAAATGATACTTGATCTGATGAAAAAAAAATAACAACATTCATGAATATTTCCTTCAAAATGTGGGGGTGAAGATAGGGTGATATTAGGTGCCCTTTATTCAATGGGAGTAGGTACAGTAGGTGGGGGTGTACCTGCCAATGGAATCTCAGTCTGTAAATGAGCCATACGAATTAGTAGTGTATTGAAAGCTTGGGCGAACTGATCCATACGGTTATCATTCTCCTCTAGCTTTCTCTCACAAGCTACTATGTGCTGACACAAATCTGCAGGATCTATGGCCATGTTGTATTGTCAGGATTACAATGATCCAACACGCAGTATTAGTATTACACATATGAAAAAGTATAACGTCTAACCGGACCTTAGAGTGGCCAGACTTAATGTACCAAAGAATAGTCGAAATACTAGCTGAGGTCAGGAACACAGAACGAAACACAGTTGTACGTAATAGGCAATAGTTAGGGATACCAGAATTCAGGGAAGTCAGAACGAAGCCAAAGTCAATAACCAAAGAAACACAATCAGGAACACACTCTCGGATAACCAGCAAAGGGAAACCACGACAGGGCAATGATTAGAAGAAGAGTGAGTTTAAATATCCCTCTTGTGAATCCAATTGGCCGTATCTGGCCTTTGATACCAAAACATGGGTGCGCGTCCTCTGCGTGACGTCATCCGCACGTTGATGTCGCTACCATAGTAAACAGACATGGGGCTACATAACAGTGTGGATCCGCAGCGGCCGGCATCCACTGGCATGTCGCAAAAGCCCAGTTTTAGGGCATAGGATCGCAGAGCAGCACTTCTCCTATTCCTGGAAAGGTGATTTATTTTGTGCATAGCATATGGAGAGGATGTAAACGTGACAGTAGTTGAGTAGTGCTTTTTCCACATTTTGTCCTTCCGTGGTTGATGCAATATATCTATTAAATACCAATGTTCCTAGCCAACAAAAAGTGTTCCATGAGTGCATTTAATTTAAAATAAATAATTTTGAGCTCTAATAGATTGAATGCAGTCCTTAAAATGTAATTCTTCATAAGTATCAGCATTAAAATGTAAATATTTTTCCTAGAATTATGCAGAAGTGTATGTGGGACTATGGAAAAATATGAGGTAGCACATCTTACAGTGGATTGCATATAATTATTTCACATTCATTTTAGTTATTTATTTTTTTTATATACTTATTTAGAAAGTGTCTTGTTATAGGAAATGTATTTGGTTAAGGTATTTTAAGCCACATAGCAATGTACATTTGAAGGTGGAGCATGCACCAATATGTATTGTTTGAAATGCAATACATAAGTTGTTCCTGGACTGTATTCCTTGATTATATTTATTTTATAGGTTTAATTTTGTTGTATTTGAACATTTATGGCCCACTTTTGAATGTTATCACTTTTGTGAATTTTTTTACGTAGTCGTGAAGATTTGACTCACAGGGTTTGTGATGGACCCACTGGTCACCTACCCGAGTACATGGCTCATCAAACCACTATGGACTATCCCTTCAGCCCGTACCTCCACACCAAGCTCCCCTTTCTTGCCACATCAGAGTCACCTTGTGTCAGCCAAAGAGCTGCTGAGGTGCAGTGCCCCTGACGGGAAGCAACCATGAGCTCCACTGGAACTCTGAAGAGGATTGCTGCTGTCCACTAAAATTTCAACCAGAAGGCTCATGGTCTCAGGACCATCAAACAGACCGGTTTTTGGATGATTAACAGAGAGGGAGGTAAAGCATCGAATGACACCAAGGACTTGGGGGAAGCACCATGTACCCATAGAAAGCGCTGTGTTTTAGGTGACCGTGGAACTCTACCTAGCACTCTGGAACACCAAGCAACAACCAATCAACCAAAATGGCGCAAACCAAATCGTGCCAATCAGCGTTAGGGGGAGGAAGAAGTTTTGCCGCCCAATCCAAAGAAAGGGTGCAAAACCCAATGTCACCAATCCGCTGAAAGGCAATTAGTGCCCAGGGATAAAAGGGGCTTCGCTGCCCAATCAGATGGAAGGGCGCGAAACCCTGTTTGAATAAGCACTCCATCTCGGATTGGTCACCTGCTCCCTGCAGCAACCAATCAGCGATTTACTCATGCTGACTAACCAGGAGAATGGCACAAACCCAGTTTGAATGGGCGCTCCCTCTCCCATTGGTTGGCATGGACTTCCATGCGGCCAGTGGGAACCCTGCGGCCATGAGACTGACTCACAGCCCCAGAGACTCCCTGCTGGCTCGTGTCCCTCTCTCCAGTGGATATCCCCATGCGGGTATCCACTGGAGAGGGTGCTCTCCTGGGCAGCCACGAGCGTAGCCTTGTAGCTCCCAGGTAAGGGAAAGGGATGAGGGGTTATAGCTCTGTTGGGGAGTAGGTAGGATAAAAAAAGACGGGATGAGTGATTATAGCTTCATTGGGGAGTGAGTAGGATGGTCCCTGACACCGGGAACGAAGACAGTGTCCGCAGGCCGGTTCAGGAGATGAATGCACCCCCTGGTGGGCGTTCGGTGATATGAACTGGTGGCCACCCAGGGGAAGCATGTGCCACCTATTCCCTTGTGGTCTGCGGTTTTCACACCTCGTTAGTGAGGTGTGAACATTATGATTGGAGTATCGGGGCAGTCTTGCACGGTTTGCTGGTGGGCGTTTGGGGTTGTCCTGCGCGGTTAGCTGGTGGGCGTTTGGTAATATGAACCGGCGGCCACCCAGGGGAAGCACGTGACGCTCGTTCCCTTGCGGTCTGCGTTTTTCGTGTGAACATTCTAAGTAAACGTTCGAAATGAAGTGCCGGGGTGGTCCAACGCACGGGCGGTCAAGAAGTATATTGCAGGATTTTATGGTAAAAATTACAGAAAGAAGCATATGAAAGAGGGGAAACACACATTCTAGAAGGGCACATCCATACATATAAAACAAGGCAATTCACAGTTTAGGCAGTCCTGCCACACTGTAAAATTGTACTTGTATTCAAGTTTTTAGCTGCTGGCTCTGCCGCTGTCTGCCTCTGACCAGCCCATGTCAGCAGAATAGTTATAGTGCCTAAAGTATCTCTTTATTTGTCCTCTCTTTCACGTAACTTAAAACTCCTCACTGTGGACCTAAGTGCAGACTGCCCACCTTCTCCTTTGTAATCCCTCTATAATTTGTTTTTTATTGGAAACTCAGTTTTATTGCTACTTTATATAATATTTGGCAGATATTCATAACATTTTAGGGCATTTAAAGTCAATCTATATAATGCCCTACAGACTAATATTTAGTTAATTTCGCGTGTGATTTCTTTCGTTTATCTAATATTAAGTATTGGAAATACCCTGTTGCCCTGAAATGACTGAAGCTTTTTTTCTGAACTCAAATATATATTAAAATGTAGATTCCACACAAATGTGAAAAGTCAAATAATATTTAAGTACTAAAATTCTTGTTTCATATTAACAGTTTGTTTTGTTTATTATAAATATCCTTTAATGGTGGAAGCCATGCCTAATTTTGGAGGGGGCAAGAATAAACAGTAAAACATGTTTCTTTATGTAGGTAATGTGGTGAGAGAATTAACATCAACAACTATAAATAGACAAAGCAAAATAATAAAAGAAAGATTAAACTTTCCAGACAGTATTAAACCCGTGATTACTTCTGTATTTTATGCAAATTCAATATAATTTGTTAATACGACCTAGTGGTTCTGTTACTTTTGTACAACAAATAATAAATTAACCATAGATATATTTTCCCATACTTCACTAATTCAGGATATTTTAACACGTGCAATTCTAGCACCACCAGCTGGTACTAAGAGACTGTTGCATTTTCCTCTGCAATGAATCTAGTAGCTTTAAGCAAATCTATTATCCAGCATTACGCATAATCACATTTACCTTAAAGCTTACTAAGTAAGCTTTAATTTCTATGTCAATTTACATAAATTTCTATATCCACAGTTGATTTTTTGTTTGAATTTAATTAGCCATGTTTGTGCAGTGTGGAATTCATTTACCTGACTCTTCTCAATGTATACAATGTAATACATAAAAAAAAACAAAATGGTATACATTTTATTTGAAAAATAAAAAAAACTGCAAATTATCAGAAATGGTATACATGAATCAAATACCTATCAAGAGAAGAATTTCCTTCTGTACTAATAGAACAGTCTAGTGTTATTACATACGTCACATATATCAATCAACATAAAAGATACCGCAATCAAATCGTACAAGTGGTTTGCATAGAGGATAGATTTGGTCTACACAATAGGTATATATAATTTATGTCTGCATTGCAATAGTAAAAATATTCAGTATAAAGTAATAAAAGAAAGATTCTTTAATGTGAGCGGTAACTAAAAGACTTGGACATTCACTTAGATACAAACTGCAATTCTTCAAAATATGGGCCGATTGGGCTATTGTGAATATGACAATTTAGAGTCACAAAATTCTGACAAATGAAGGATATCGCACTCACACTTAGGAATCCAGTTGCTTATCAAGCCTAGGGATTGCAAAACCTAGTTTAGTAGATAAAATAAATTAGGTCTAGGTACTCAGGATTGCTACAACTGCAACATTTTGACCTACACAGAGGCCTTTATCAAGCTTGATAAAGACTCTTGTGTAAGCAGAAACATTGCAGTTTTTGTTTCAATAAACTTGACTTCCTGCAGCAATCATGAGTGCCTGGACATAATTAAATTTTATCCAAATTGTCATATTACAAAATGACAAAACAAATAACTCACGCAATGGACAAGCATGTTCGTTTCAATTTGTAAATCAGAGTAAGTGGAATGGAGATGGAGGTGCAGCTGCTGCCCGTTCTCAGAATACTCTTGCATCCCGTTTTTTGGCTCTCCGTAAATTTAAAGGGTAATCCAGACGTGGACCACTTGCTCACGGTGCCTAGAGAGACATCAGCTATGCCTCACTGATTATGCCTAACAAGGCTGAAATGATCGTCTGGTGTTGCTGTGTCTCTCATGTGGAGGGAACCTGCTGGCATTTTGGATCTGGACTGCCCATATGGGTGGGACCAGTCTAATATGTTTCAGAGATGTTCTCTCTGTAATGGCACAAGATGAGCTAAAACCAGCATAGGCTACTTATTGAACATTATATAAAAGCAAGAGAGTGCAAAATAGATAACCAGTAAAAACTGGTGACAAATTAATAGATTGACAAATTAATAAAAGCAGCTAAAAACACATTAGAAATTTCCCAATTTCATATATACAGTACGTTAAAAATCGTATTATCGCTATGTTGCGATATATTTAAGAGAACACCTCAAAATAAAAAAGGGTGCTCTACATGTATTCTTATGAAAAAAAATATTCATAACCATTATATGTAACACAGTGTCTGTTAGTTACCAATGGACCTTACTCATGTTCATGGTATATATTGGTGATATATAAAATCTTGTAATAAAAAATGTATATTCAGATGTCCCAGAGTTCTTTGGTAATGATGGGGTTAATTGCTGTTGCAGAGATAGAATCCACTGGCTTAAAACACAGTAGTTTGTAGCAGCAAGATGGTACCTTTAAAAGGATACAAGAGAAATTCTCAAAGTCTCAAACATAAAAAAAAAACCTTCTCCCCCAAAATAAACCCTTACATGGACAAGTGGTGCTACTTGTCTCCAAGGTATCACAAATAATCGTGGGTTAAAACAAGTGAGTTTGATGTTACCATCCGTCCAAATGATCTTCTCGGCTAAGCTGAAGCTTCTCTGCTGTGCAATATGCTGTTGTTGCTGGAGAAACGCCAAGTATCCAGGACGGTATAACTGCTCACTTCGTGTTCACACCAAAAGTGTTAGTGTCACATCCTGTTCCTAGCTACGGATCGTTCTGGATATGGCTTCTGGTATCCAGTACTCTTGTTACAATTCTTGTTTAGTTTTTCTTGTTTTTTTTGTTTTTTTATTCCATGTCTGGTTTTCTTTATGCTGGGTTCTGGGTTCATTCCTTTTATTCCATCCCGAAATTCACAGTGTCTTGGATTCATTTAAATGTTTGTTTTATGTTGCCACACCTGTTTTTTTTCCATCATTCCTTTTGTTTCAGTGTTCCTGCAGGCAGTTACTCAAGTCTTCTGCCCTTTCTTGCAGGTAAGTACTATGTGTGTTTTCTTTGGTTGGTTTAGCTTGCATTAGGCAGAGTAGGACCTGCCAGATATGGGGTACATTGGCATTTTTGGCAGGCGTATGCAATGTATGATCATATAATGTGACTAAATCCCCATGATTTTCATACATAGTATTTAGTTATTTCTCCTCTTGTTTTGCCTATCATATCTTGTCTTGTTTGAGTTAGTATTCACCAGTCCATGTACAGTCCTGTTCTGTCCTGCCCATGTTATGTCTGTTTCCCTAATGTATTGTGTACATGTTCTGGGTTTAGCTTCCTATCCTTCTCTGGTTCTGGGTTCTATTAGTTCTGTCTTGTTTTTCATGTCTTTTTCATGTCTTGTTTTTCCTAGTCTTTCCTTGATTCTGTACTGGATACATTCCTGCTGCAGTACCTCCCTATTCAGCTCTGGGAGGTCTGCTTAATTCCTGCTCCTAGTTCCTGGGATCCGCATTAGCTGAATCAGGGTTCTGGTATGTGGTTGCACAAACTCTGGTGCTCAGCACCAGGGGGCGTGCGGTTACCCTGCTCCAGACCCTGCTAATGCACCTCCACACTGTGACTCCTACTTTGAACATCAAGCATACTGGGTCCCGGTCCTCGCACCACCGCCGGGACAGTGTCTAGGTCCCAGGCACCGGACCGCCACCCTGACAGTTAGCACATCAACGTGTTTCGCCCTGGTATCCCGGGCTTTCTCAAGATAGTGCATAGCCACACACATCGGACTTTTTAACATTTGCGACAATGTTCTTTTCAAATTCTTAAAGTGTCTGATGTTAATAAAAAAAGTATTTTTTCTCATAGACGTCCATACATTTCTCACCTCTCATATCAAATTGGTAAAAGCACTTCTGGGCAATTCATACATAAGAAATAAATAAAACATATTAAAAAGTGTTTTTTATACAGAAAACAATATCAGCAGCTTAAATTTTTCATGACAGCTTGCTCCTATAAAAAGCTTCACAGCAAATGAATTGCGCTACAATTAGACTTTGCAACAAATTAGTTAAACATTTTTGTATTATATGAAAGTAGATTTGGCAACAGCAATATACATAAAAATGGAAAATAGATCAAAATCATGACAAAAATTTTTAAAATAAAAATCAATTGGTGATTAACCCACAGGTTTCTGTATGTAACGTTGATTGGAATATCACTATATATCCATATATACAGAGTCCCTATCCCAATACATCAATATGGGTTATTAGCTTCAAAAGGTGTTCAGTGCCCTAAAATCTATATATACAACTTTATATTAAAAGATATAGGCACATGCACGCAGTAAACAATGGAATTAAGTATTCAAATGTTATAGGGAAAAGAAGAATATAACTGAGAGAATTAAGAAATGTATATATAATATATATATATAAAAATATATACATATAAGAATATACAAGATTTTTAAAAATATATATAAAAAAATGTATGATACCTGCTAGTTCAAGCTCTGCATTTAATCCTGCAGGCATCAAAGTTTTGAGTTTAAAAATCCAAGACATTTCTCTGTATAGTAATCTTTTCACTAGTTCTCCCCCTCTCCATGGGACAGTAACTCTCTCAACCCCAAAGAAGTGGGATTACTAGCATGATGATCTGAAAAGTGCTTGGATACAGAGTGTTTTTCAAAATTTCTTTTTATGTTGTACACATATTCATTTAATCTCACCTTTAGCGCTCTTTTAGTTTGTCCCACATATTGGATCCCACAAGGACAGCTTAACAGGTAGACGATTTGCTTAGAGTGGCATGTAATGCATTCATTTATTTCAAATTCCTCCTTAGTCACAAAAGAAAAAAAATTTGGAATTTTTCCATAGGGGGGACCCGATGGTCCAACTTCAGGCTTGAAACCGATAGAGCCAACAAATTCCTCCAATAACCTACGACAAGGAATTAAACCGTATTTGATCTTGAGTATCAGAAACGATTCAAACTGAAAAGAGAGAGTATGATAGGTTGTTAGTCCAACAGTAGGGAACCTCTGAAGCATGTAACCTTACTGATCTATGCTAGATAATTATAAATACAATCAAAACGATAACCAATAAGAAAAAAACCCACCTAGTGTAACTAAGTACGACAGTAAACCTGTCACATCCTGTTACATGCTGCGGATCATTTCTGGCTATGGCTTCTGGTATCCAGTACTCTTTTTACAAATCTTGTTTAGTTTTTTTTTTTTTTTTTTTTTTTGTTTTCTTTATGCTGGGTTTTCTGGGTTCATTCCTTTATTCCGTTCCTGGAATTCCCAGTCTCCTGGATTCCTTTAAATGTTTGTTTTTGTTGCAACAGCCGTTCCTTTGCCAATAATCCTTTTGTTTCAGTTTGCTCCTGCTGGCAGTAGTTTCATTCCTTTGCACCTTTCCTTGCAGGGAAGTACTGTGTGTGTTTTACTGTTATACATTTATGCATATATGGGCAGTTAGGACCCACCGTAATTGGAGTACTTTGGCGGAGTGGTGGGCTGCATACATCTTGGCCATTTATCTATGTCTAAATCTCCAATGTTTATTACATATATATATATATATATATATATATATATATATATAGTACTTGGTTATATCTCCTCTTGTTTTGCCTTGTATCTCTTGTCTTGTTTTATTTTGTCTTGTATTCCTAGTTCATGTACAGTCCTGTCCTATCCATGTCCTGTTCATGTTTCCCTTATGTATTGTGTACATGTTCTGGGTTCTGCTTTCTGTCCTGCTCTGGTTCTGTATTCTTCTAGTTTTGTCTTGTTATCTTGTTTGGTGCCTAGTCTAGTCTTGCCTTGTTTCTAGTACTGGATACATATCTGCTGCAGAGCCTCCCTATTCAGTTCCTGGGAGGTCTGCATATCATCAAGCTTCTAGGGTCTGCAGAAGCTGCATCAGGGCCTTGGTATGTGGCCGCACAAACCTTGGTGCTCAACATCAGTGGGTGTGTGTTTACCCTGCACCAGGCCCTGATTGTTCATTTCCACACAGTGACTCCTACTATCAACATCAGGCATACTGGGTCCCGGTCACCCTACCGCCACCCCTGAAACAGTACATACAGGGGTCCCGGTCACCACACTGCTACTCTTGACAGTATATTCAGGAGTCCCAGTCACCGCATTACCATCCGTGACAGTATGGCTATACGCAAACCATTACATACATTACATAGAGGGGCCCCGTCCCACACAGCAACTGGACCAAGACTGCCAGACGGAGAGGTAACATTTCCTTGTCCCAGGTGTCCATGAGTCCCACAGCAGGTCCTTAGCCAAGAACCCCAGAAACACTCCAAGCCACTAGGAGGAGCCGTCCATCCACGTGCATAGGATGTGGTTCCCCGCTCGGATTCCAGTAGGTCTGGGACTCTGCCACAGTGGTGCGAGGAGAAGTACCGCCACTCGTTGTAGGCAGATCTGGTGTAGAACCCTCGCTGTCAGCATGAAGGGTGGAAAGGCGTAGGCCGTGTGACTTGGCCATGTCTGCAGAAAAGCATCCACTTCCGCGCACTCCGGGTCCGGGAGCCAACTGTAGAATTCTGGTAGCTGGCTGTTGTTGCGAGATGCAAACAAGTCGAGATGGAGTGGAGCTTTCTGGTACTCCAGTGATGCGAAGATCTGAGGGCCCAATTGCCAGTCGCGGCTGTCCCTCCAATGTCGTGAAAACCAATCTGCAGTGAGATTGGATTCTCCTAGTAGGTGTTCCACCATTGGGGTGATGTTGCGAGGGAGGCAGTATTCGAAGATCTCCTTCGTTAAGTCCGTCAGTGCCTGTGAGCAGGTGCCCCCGAGGTAATTGATATAGCGCACCGCTGAGACGTTGTCCATACGAATCAGAATGCAACAATACGTGTAAAGTGTGACCTTAGAGAAGTTCTTTATATCTATATATTTTTTCTTGTATTTTATGCACTTGTAATATTACTTTTAACTACTATATATATATAAATAATAATATCTGCTTTATTTTAAATGCTGGAGTCTGTATATGCTGTAGCTCTTAAAAGTGTGAGTGAGACACCTATATACTTAACTGTCTGTAAAACCATTTAAGACATTGATAGTGAGGAATTTTCTCTGTCAGGATTTTCCCCTTGCCATGGTCTTGTATATCAATTTGCAACTCTCTGTATTTCTCCTTGTCCCCAAACCATATGGTGAGTAGCCCCAAATATGAGACAAGACAAAGTAAGGTTCAATGTGACTTCTGACGTTTAATGGGCTGTATAGCAGGTTATATACAACAGGAAACAGGGGTGGTTGTTACAAGCATTATCCAATCTCTAAAAAAATCATCTATCTTATCTTAACATCTTAATCTATAGCAAGCTTGCAGGTGTATCTTCATGTTCGGGCCTTGCTCAAAGCTAAGTTTCATTATAACTACACACTTAGGATTAATATGTATACGCACATAGAATTATAGATATTTACTACGCAGTTCTAAATTACACATTATTATGCAGTTATGGTCAAAGGGAGAAACACAGGAAATAAGGCCAACAGCAGAAACATACAGGATATATAACACCTGTTACACAATGTTCTACAGCTCTTATCTAGAGGTATATTCACTAAGCATTAGATATAGATAAAATATAATATTTCAAATAGCAATTCAACAATAATTCCAACCAGCACCTTGCATTCTATGTCTCCTAACCATGTTCCTATTCCAATAGCCCAGTCAAAACCAGTCATGTCCTCACTCATGAGGAATCAAAACATGGGAATCCATTCTTGGTACACTCAACATACATCAGAGACTCATAATACATTCATCCATGGGTCAGCTAACACTTCCTCTCTCTCCGGCTAACTCTACAAAAATAAAAAAATGTTAGTTTAGAAAAATAGAATAAGTCTTTCAAGGAGTATAAAGAAATCACCATAATTTAAATTTAACATTGATCGTTATACATTTTGAAATGGGGTTAATTGGAACCACTTAGTATAGCAATTACTTCTACTAAAAAGTTTTTGGGGGTTTGTTGTATGCTTATCAGGGCTCTTTCTTCCGACTAATAGCTAACTCAGAATTTCAGCAGCGGCAGTTGCCCATGAAGGCACAGTGAGATGGTTTCTATATCTATATAGACAGCAATCATTAGTATTTAGATACAAGCAACTGCAGTTTCAGTTTTAGCAACAAGAAGTGATCTTCTCAATTAGAACACGAATGAATAGTGCACAGTATACACCTATCAAGGCGTCCTGTAGATTCACTTCTTAATTTATTTTTCTGGCTAGTTAGCTAATTTAGTGGGGTCTTGTAGAGGTAGGTGCCCATGAAGGCACAGTTAGTTTTTTGCAATACTTTTTATAAACTCATACTGGGAATTTAATTAATCTTTGTTCTTTTCTACCTCTTATAGACAAGTACTTGTATTATATTGTATTGTAGCATAAGCTAATTGCAAGCATTAATTTGCAACAACTTAGCTAATCGAAATTACCAATTTAGAACAATTTTAGATACTATCTAACTGCTGATTATCTGTCAAATGATTAATCTGTATTAATCTGGACATTATAATCACTTAATTGTTGTGTATCTCTCATCTCTCTATATTCCTTTTGGGCATATTGAGAGTTTTCTCACATTTATTTGTTTCTTCACCCTATTTTAATTATACTATTAAAAGTAAATTTTTAACCTCATCTATTCTTTGGCAGTAGTTCTCTTTTTCCTTTTGAATTATTTGTTCAATATGATTCAATTGAAAGTTCCAAAACCTTGGTTGGACATGCTCCAACATTCATTATCTAACTTCATTTGGAATGGGAAAACACCAAGAATAAAATCTCAAGTCTTAACAAAGAAAATTAATCAAGGAGGAATGGTCTTTCCATTAATTAAAGATATATATAGTGCTAATATAATTTCCCATATACATAAATTTTATATTTCTGAGTCAAGAAAACAACCTTGGTACCAGATTGAATCAACAAAGATAAAAGAGAAAGATCTATCGCTTATAATCTGGGATGATAAGACCAATTATAATATACATTTAATGCAAGCTAATTCTATGATTGTATCTCATTTTATCAAAGAATGGCAACGAATTAAAAAATCACTTAAGATATCAACAAAGATAATTGAAGGAGTAAATATACGAGTTATTGAAAGAACTATCACAGATATAAACCTCTCCAAATGGAGATCTGAAAGAGAGATTTATATTAAAGATCTCCTTCAAAATAATAACTTGTTGCCATTTAATAATTTTAAATCTAAATTGAATCTTTCCGATACAGAGATCTTTTCTTATATGAGAGTAAGAGGATTTCTAAATGATTCTTTGTTAAGAAAGGACTGTGGTATAAATAATTTGGTGTATAAGATTTTTGAGAAAAAAAACAACAAAATCAATATGCTCTATTGCAATTGATTTGATTAGACAAATTTACTCAAATGTTTATCCCACAGCTAAAAAACAATGGGAAAAAGATCTTAACATTATGATAACCGATAAGGATTGGTGCACACCTATGAAATTACTAAGAAAACATATACATTGTTTAAATTTAATCGAAACTTTTTTAAAAGTTTTCCATAGGTGGTACTTAGTACCAACGAGATTAACTAAAATATCTACATCCAATTCCTCCTTATGTTGGAGATGCCAAAAGCATGATGGAGATATGTTACACATTTGGTGGAGTTGCCCAATAATCTCTACCTTATGGGATTCAATATACAGTTTTCTAGAGTCTTTTAATATTAAAATAAAAAAATGCCCACAAATAGGTTTACTCCATCTTAAGTGGGATAGACTCCCGAAAGATCAATTAATATTGACCATCCATTCTTTTATTGCAGTGAAGATATTAATTGCAAGAACTTGGAAACAAACTGTTATACCTGATAGAAAACAATTTATAACTCAATTATTGTTCCAACTTGAAATGGAAAGAGGAGTTGCATATTTTAATAATGATAGAAAGTATATTCATCACTTTGATAACCTGATATCTAAGATCAAAGAACGTTTTAATTGACTCAATCATTTTCTCTCTCTAACATATGCAAAGTTATTGGTCGTTTTTTGTTTTTTTCTTCTTTCATCCAAGTATTGTTAAATGTTTGTTATGTCTACTCTGCATGTGTTAAGTATTGTATTTATATTGGTAACCACAAATGTATGTATACGTATTTATGAATATCTTTTTGACAATGAAATGGAAAGAAAATCTATTTTAATAAAGAAAAAAATTATACTAACATGGTTCTTCCAGGGGGAGTTCAGCCTCTCTCCCCCTAAAGAAACTAGTAAACAGACTGCACTGGCAGCAGGTTTGAGTCTCTTTTTAGTAAAAGAGACTCCACCGTGGGAACTATCTCCAACCCTATCATCCCCAGCAGCATGGACTAGACAGGTGTCTAACACTCCGTTTTTACCCCTGTCTAGGAGAGTGGGAAGCCATCTTACCGTTTACAGTTACTCCACAGGGTCCAGCAGGGCATGGTTCCTGTTTTCGGCTGGCATGCAGTTTTGGAAGCTCCAGCATTGCGGCAGAGGGACTTTCGAACGGTAAGCTATTATAGGCGCGTGGGCATAAACCACATCTAGATTTTATCCGGGAAATTTAAAATCCAGGCGTTGTTTAATTGTAGGCTGCCTTGGCATTCTGCATTCATCCACAAGGTTAGTTAAAGCTGAAAAATTGCTAAATTTGCATGTGAAATATTTAAAATATTTCTGAAATGGTTCTAATTTAGTTACCTTGTTTATATTAGATGGATTCTTCTCCCACCTCCCTTAGAAGTGAGTCCAGTTCATGGGGGTACAAAAAGAGTGCATTGATGGCCTGAATGTATTAACATATTGCCTTGTTTTTCAACCCTAGAACCTGTTAGGATTCATCTCCAAGGAAGAGGACACAGAAAACTGATCGCTGCATGGGCTGCGGTTCAAAAGCCCCAGAGGGGAAGAACCTGTGCTTCCAATGTATGGAAGAAGTAGCGGAGAGGCAAATGAAAAGAAGCTCACCCCAAACAGACTTAAATAAATGGATTTCAGATGCCATATCTGAGGGGTTTCAGTCAGCATCTAAAGGGGCAACCAAAATGTATTAAGAAGCTTCTGTCTCTTCGAAATCCAGCCTGGAGCTAAATGATCCATATTCAGAAGATGAGAAGTACTGCGAATACTGGAAATCTCGGGATTCCAGGAAAGTGGACAATGAATATCTCTGGTTAGAAGCACATTAAAATTCCCAGAAGATAGCAGGGAAGTATAAGCTTCAGATGTCTTCTTCGAAGATTTGAGATCTGCCAGATTTTTTTAGAGATAAAACCTGAGATAAGGCATGATGTCTAACAGCAAAAGGGAGATGGAATACTAACCCAGAGGCAAATGTATACATAATTATATATACATATACACACTATCCACTTATAATTTACTATTATTATATTAATCATACATAATTAGTTTAATGTTAATAATGTAGACTGTTCATGGATAAATATCAATGAAAAAAATATCATATTATTTACTAATGTTAGTGGAGTATAAATAATCTTAAACACAGTTTCACACAAGAAAACCAGAGACCAATGACAGATAACACTGAGTAATTAATTTTACTTTCTAAAGAAAAAACTAATGGAATCTTACAAAGTTCCATTGTAAGAAAAGGTTCGGAGGTGTCAATTCTAAAAATTACGACATATCTTTGATGGATGGCTATCCATAAATATAACTAAAAATTACGTAAAATGCATCACCAATTTCAGTTAACCCATTATGCAAAAAGGCAAATGGACCCCCTGACAGAAATTTTCTGTGATGTAATTGCAACACCTACTGACCAAAAACTAGAGGATAGTCTGTAGGGAAGACACACCTACAGTCCCCTATTGGTCCTATCAATTAGTGATGTGCAGAAAGTTCTTCCCTTTAAAAAGTAAGGACAAAGGGAAGAGAGGGAGATTCAGCTCTTTGGGACATTCATGCACTCTTTGAAACATTCAAACTATCTTTGAAACATATTCTGACTTGGACTGTACTCAAGAAACTCTCAACTCTCATATGGAGACACCTAATTCTTACTATTACCTTTTTCAGTTAACACAACTCCAGAACTGAGAACTTTTATCTATTTCCATACAATTCTCTATACATCATACTTGCATTTGAAATTCCTGGGACATATCTACACATCTGAGCGAAAATCTACAACCTAACTGGTAATTATAAAAGAATATTTCTGTGATAAAAGGCGCTTAAAAAATAAATTATAATACAATACACAGTAAAGTGGTAGCAGCTCACACACCAAAGATAGGCACTCTCAAACCTATTAACAATCAGATGTGTACAAAAAACGCTATTGTGCAAATAAATGCCAAATAGTGCAAGATGTGGAGCGCTATAACATTAGAATAAACACTCACTCCTGTGATTCTCAGGAGATATAGATGGTGAAGGAGTCCTTGTATATCGTTGTTAGATAGGAAACCTCAAAATGGAGACAAAAGCAGAAAAAACAGGGAAGCAAAGCTAACCCTGGTGTAGAAATCCTTGATATAGTGGATAATCAAATGTAAACAACAATTGGCTTCTCACCTTGTTAGGAGCCAGATACTAGGCTCCAAGTATGCAGATATAGTGTCAAATATAGGGTGACACTACCCTTCTTTGTAGCAGCATGAATATATCACTTAATCAACTTGAATAAAAAATGTAACATTTATTGTAAATATAGTTTAAAACAATAAAATCAATATACTCAAGTGATAGTGCTTGGTCCAAGACGCGTTTCGCCTGTATAGTTCGGCTTTATCAATTGGTAAATACATGCTGCAATTACATACTTTAAATATCCCACAATGGTAGCTCATTGGAGGATGGCATCCGTGATACGTCCAATCACAGAGCTCATATTAGTGGGAGTGTGAGGGTACAGCTGTCAGTAATCTTTTCCGCCATCGTGACGTCATCACGCACGACGGCTCGTGCGCGTGACGCCATTCGCGTAAGTAAAATTCTCCCGGTAATCCGTCCCACACTGATGACGCCTTCACAAAGGGCCCAATTTGAATATTCGGAATGTCCCCTCCCATTTCCACTCGTGATGCAGGTGTAGGCTTTCAATCTCGTCCGCCATTTGGGTTGAGGGCAACATAGTGGAAATAAATGTCCATAATCGATCCAATAAAAGTCCAATATCAGAAGATGTTCCTGAATGTTATAAATGCTCCAAAGGGCATACAATAGAAAAAATAGAGAATGATTTGTATACTGTCCATCATTGAGAGATGTAAAAAAATATATAATAACATCCTATATATATATATATACAGTATTCAGATTTATAGTGAATAGAAAAGTGAATGGAAGGGTGGAATATATGAGACTTAGAAGGATGACTTTATATATATGAAAATAAGAAAATATATATATAAAAATATAAAAAATATATATATATATAAAATTTATATTTACATTTAAAAAAATTCCTTTATAAATATATTAATGCTAAAAATAGAAATTATAAAAAATGGCAAATTTCAAAGTCATCATTCAGTCCGTGAGGTTGCATTGTATCCAAATTAAAAATCCATTTCATCTCTGCTTGTCCTATATTTCTAATTAAATCACCTCCCCTCCAATTCATCGAGACTCTTTGGATTCCAATGAATTCCATAAGACGGGGGTCACAATTATGTTTTTCCTTAAAATGTATAGAAACACTGTGTTTTTCAAACCATTTTTTATGTTTCTTATATGTTCCTGAATTCTTGTGTTCAGTGTTCGAATGGTTCGTCCTATATAGGTTAACCTACATGGACAGGTTATTTTATATATAATTCTTGTGGAATGACAGGTGATTAATTGTTTAATTTTAAACTTTTTTCCAACATCCCTCGGATGAACAAATTCTTTTATTATTCGTTTTGGACTCTGGGTATTTTTGCAAGCCCCACAGTGACCGCACCCATAAAATCCATTTGACTCATTAAAAAAGGATGAATTAACAGTGTTTTTCTGCAATGGTAAATGGTTATGTACTAAACTACTGCTTAGATTTTGTGCACCTCTGTATGTAATAATAGGTGTATCGAGAAGTAAAAAATGAAGAAGCGGGTCATTTTTCAAAATTGGCCAATACTTCCTAATTATTTTCTTAAGTTGTTTACTATTACAATTAAAATCACAAATAAAATTGAAGCCTTGATATTGTGTATCCGTTTTTTTATCTTTATATACAAGTAAATCATTTCTATTTTTCATTTCTACTTCCTCATAGGCTTTCACTAACAGCTCGTTATTATATCCCTTCTCTCTAAAATCGTTGAGTATTTTAGTGGATTGTTCCTGGAATTTTGAACCATCCGTGCAATTGCGTTTAATTCTTAACAACTGTGCTTTGGGGGCGTTCAACAGCCAAGGGGAGAAATGGCAACTCTTCTCCCCTATATAGCTGTTGACGTCCACCTTTTTAAAAAAAGTGCAAGACTTAAGAATATTCTCTTCCACATATATATTAAGGTCCAAAAATTCGACCGAGGTTTTACTAAAATGGCTGGTAAGTTTAATTCCCCAATCATTTGTGTTGAGATGGGTTAAAAAGGTGTTAAGAGACATTTCATCGCCCTTCCAAATAAAAAATATATCATCAATGTAACGGCGATAGGTAACGAGGTTTGCGCCCCAGCTATGATCATTGTAAATGAACTCCTGTTCCCAGTGTGACATGAACAGGTTCGCATAACTAGGCGCAAACCTCGTCCCCATCGCCGTTCCACATATTTGTAAGTAAAACTGGTCGCCATACCAAAAATAATTATTCTTTAAAATCCACTCTATCCCTTCAATGATAAAATTGACCTGATTGACGGAAAATTTCTTAGAATGTTCCAAAAAGTGCCTTGTTGCTCTACATCCCTGAGTGTGGGAGATAATCGTATATAATGAACTAACGTCCGATGTCACAAGATAATAATCTGTGTCCCAAGTGATCTGTTGGACAATTTGTAAAAACTTGATGGTATCTCTCAAATAACTAGGGCAGGTGCTGACAATGGGCTGTAAACATTTGTCAATATATTGAGACAACCTGCTCGAGATGGATCCTATCCCCGAGACAATAGGTCTACCGGGTGGTTTATCCTTATCTTTATGGATCTTGGGGAGATAATAGAAGACCGGAATTTTGGGATACTGCACTTTTAGGAATTTATATTCCCTTATGTTCAAAACATCATCCATTTTTCCTTTCTCAATCAACCTATAATAAGTGTTTTTGATCTCCATCGTGGGATCCTTATTGAGAGTTTGATATGTTTGTTGATCACTTAATAATCTAGAAATTTCCTGATTATAGTCATCCACATCTAAAATGACCACTCCTCCCCCTTTATCGGCTGGCTTTATAACGATTTTTTGATCCTCTCTTAACTGTTTAAGTGCTTGTCTCTCTTTTAGGTTTAAATTCTGTTCGCTTGGTCTAAGTTTTTTTATTTTATTTATATCGTTCATCACCATATTTTCAAAGGTGGTCATCTCACCAGAGATGCAGCATCTTGGAAAAAAGGTCAATTTATCCTTCAAATCCGTATGTATAATGCTAGTGTCCAACCCAATCTCTTGACTTACATTAATGGGATTTTTAAGAAAAAAAATTTTAAGGCAGAGTTTCCTCTTAAACCTATTCAATTCAAGGTATACACTTATCGATCGGTTTCGAGGGAGCAAATTTAAGTCCCTTCATCAATAGTTCTGTCTGTGGTATTGTTAACTCTCGTTTGGAAAGGTTGAAAATTCCATTCTTTTTGGTGTTTTTCTTTCCTTTCTTTTTTGTACCCGTATACCTCCTCTACTTCCCCTTCCTCTAAACTTCGTCTCCGTTTCCCTGGTGATGCTCGATATATGGGAATTTCTTTGTAGCGTCCCCTCCCATGTCGATGCCAAAAATCCTCGTCATTTGAGGGGGTGCTCAAAGGTTGAAATCTGTTGTGGTTATGATGGATAGTTTCCTGATGCATATTCATGCGTGGCCTATTGTTGTGAGGCTTCATAAATGTTACACCAGATTTGGGCAATCCATCATTGTGCCCTTTTGGTGATCCTATCCTTTTTCTCCTAACCACTGTTTCCCATTCATCACTATTTTTAGCTGGTGGTTTAGGTCTACGTACTGTCCTTTGTGGTGACCTAGATTGACTTGGAGGATTTCTATGTTTTACACTACGTGGGGAGTTATATGTCGATGGCTGATTTAGTCTTGTATAATAGTTTCTTCTAGTATGTAAATTTTGTGTATTCTGCCAAGTGTTATTTATAAATCTCTCTTTTCCTTTGGTGTATGACCTCACTTGATCCCTTGCGTAGTCATCTTTGTCTCTTAAGTATTTCCTTTTTTTTGTTTCTATGACATTCCTCTCTAATCTCTCCAGATTGCTCTGAATTTCATTCAATGTCTCAGAATACTGGTCAGGGGACATATTTTCAATCAAAAAATGTTTGATTCCATTAATGTCATCATCCAATTTTTTTAGAGAGTTCGTACGTCTCTTAATAATTAAGTCCATCATTCCAAAAGAGAAACTCTCCAAGAGATCCATCCATTCCTGTAGGAAATCCTCTTCCTCTTGGTCAAATGAGGGACTCTTGGAAAATCTCAAACCCCTTGGAGTAATTTTCTCTCTATTGTATTTACTAAGCGTAGCAATTTCCCATCGAATTTTTATTTCTTTACCCAAAAGTTTTTCCAATTTATAGCGATTATTGCGTATTTCTGTTTTCAATTCATGTTCATTACCTTCCCTTACAATCAGGGGGTTACTAAATAAAGAATCAATATCATGTCCATATTTGGATCTCTTTTCAAACAAAGACATATTAAAAGTAGCAGCACACACAGAGTTAAAGAGTGGTATTAAACAATATGTGAAGAATAAAAGAATATTTCTGTGATAAAAGGCGCTTAAAAAATAAATTATAATACAATACACAGTAAAGTGGTAGCAGCTCACACACCAAAGATAGGCACTCTCAAACCTATTAACAATCAGATGTGTACAAAAAACGCTATTGTGCAAATAAATGCCAAATAGTGCAAGATGTGGAGCGCTATAACATTAGAATAAACACTCACTCCTGTGATTCTCAGGAGATATAGATGGTGAAGGAGTCCTTGTATATCGTTGTTAGATAGGAAACCTCAAAATGGAGACAAAAGCAGAAAAAACAGGGAAGCAAAGCTAACCCTGGTGTAGAAATCCTTGATATAGTGGATAATCAAATGTAAACAACAATTGGCTTCTCACCTTGTTAGGAGCCAGATACACCTTTGAAAATATGGTGATGAACGATATAAATAAAATAAAAAAACTTAGACCAAGCGAACAGAATTTAAACCCAAAAGAGAGACAAGCGCTTAAACAGTTAAGAGAGGATCAAAAAATCGTTATAAAGCCAGCCGATAAAGGGGGAGGAGTGGTCATTTTAGGTGTGGATGACTATAATCAGGAAATTTCTAGATTATTAAGTGATCAACAAACATATCAAACTCTCAATAAGGATCCCACGATGGAGATCAAAAACACTTATTATAGGTTGATTGAGAAAGGAAAAATGGATGATGTTTTGAACATAAGGGAATATAAATTCCTAAAAGTGCAGTATCCCAAAATTCCGGTCTTCTATTATCTCCCCAAGATCCATAAAGATAAGGATAAACCACCCGGTAGACCTATTGTCTCGGGGATAGGATCCATCTCGAGCAGGTTGTCTCAATATATTGACAAATGTTTACAGCCCATTGTCAGCACCTGCCCTAGTTATTTGAGAGATACCATCAATATTTTACAAATTATCCAACAGATCACTTGGGACACAGATTATTATCTTGTGACATCGGACGTTAGTTCATTATATACGATTATCTCCCACACTCAGGGATGTAGAGCAACAAGGCACTTTTTGGAACATTCTAAGAAATTTTCCGTCAATCAGGTCAATTTTATCATTGAAGGGATAGAGTGGATTTTAAGGAATAATTATTTTTGGTATGGCGACCAGTTTTACTTACAAATATGTGGAACGGCGATGGGGACGAGGTTTGCGCCTAGTTATGCGAACCTGTTCATGTCACACTGGGAACAGGAGTTCATTTACAATGATCATAGCTGGGACGCAAACCTCGTTACCTATCGCCGTTACATTGATGATATATTTTTTATTTGGAAGGGCGATGAAATGTTTCTTAACACCTTTTTAACCCATCTCAACACGAATGATTGGGGAATTAAACTTACCAGCCATTTTAGTAAAACCTCGGTCGAATTTTTGGACCTTAATATATATGTGGAAGAGAATATTCTTAAGTCTTGCACTTTTTTTAAAAAGGTGGACGTCAACAGTTATATAGGGGAGAAGAGTTGCCATTTCTCCCCTTGGCTTTTGAACGCCCCCAAAGCACAGTTGTTAAGAATTAAACGCAATTGCACGGATGGTTCAAAATTCCAGGAACAATCCACTAAAATACTCAACGATTTTAGAGAGAAGGGATATAATAACGAGCTGTTAGTGAAAGCCTATGAGGAAGTAGAAATGAAAAATAGAAATGATTTACTTGTATATAAAGATAAAAAAACGGATACACAATATCAAGGCTTCAATTTTATTTGTGATTTTAATTGTAATAGTAAACAACTTAAGAAAATAATTAGGAAGTATTGGCCAATTTTGAAAAATGACCCGGTTCTTCATTTTTTACTTCCCGATACACCTATTATTACATACAGAGGTGCACAAAATCTAAGCAGTAGTTTAGTACATAACCATTTACCATTGCAGAAAAACACTGTTAATTCATCCTTTTTTAATGAGTCAAATGGATTTTATGGGTGCGGTCACTGTGGGGCTTGCAAAAATACCCAGAGTCCAAAACGAATAATAAAAGAATTTGTTCATCCGAGGGATGTTGGAAAAAAGTTTAAAATTAAACAATTAATCACCTGTCATTCCACAAAAATTATATATAAAATAACCTGTCCATGTAGGTTAACCTATATAGGACGAACCATTCGAACACTGAACACAAGAATTCAGGAACATATAAGAAACATAAAAAATGGTTTGAAAAACACAGTGTTTCTATACATTTTAAGGAAAAACATAATTGTGACCCTCGTCTTATGGAATTCATGGGAATCCAAAGAGTCTCGATGAATTGGAGGGGAGGTGATTTAATTAGAAATATAGGACAAGCAGAGATGAAATGGATTTTTAATTTGGATACAATGCAACCTCACGGACTGAATGATGACTTTGAAATTTGCCATTTTTTATAATTTCTATTTTTAGCATTAATATATTTATAAAGGAATTTTTTTAAATGTAAATATAATATTTATATATATATATATTTTTTTATATTTTTATATATATATTTTCTTATTTTCATATATATAAAGTCATCCTTCTAAGCCTCATATATTCCACCCTTCCATTCACTTTTCTATTCACTATAAATCTGAATACTGTATATATATATAGGATGTTATTATATATTTTTTTACATCTCTCAATGATGGACAGTATACAAATCATTCTCTATTTTTTCTATTGTATGCCCTTTGGAGCATTTATAACATTCAGGAACATCTTCTGATATTGGACTTTTATTGGATCGATTATGGACATTTATTTCCACTATGTTGCCCTCAACCCAAATGGCGGACGAGATTGAAAGCCTACACCTGCATCACGAGTGGAAATGGGAGGGGACATTCCGAATATTCAAATTGGGCCCTTTGTGAAGGCGTCATCAGTGTGGGACGGATTACCGGGAGAATTTTACTTCCGCGAATGACGTCACGCGCACGAGCCGTCGTGCGTGATGACGTCACGATGGCGGAAAAGATTACTGACAGCTGTACCCTCACACTCCCACTAATATGAGCTCCGTGATTGGACGTATCACGGATGCCATCCTCCAATGAGCTACCATTGTGGGATATTTAAAGTATGTAATTGCAGCATGTATTTACCAATTGATAAAGCCGAACTATACAGGCGAAACGCGTCTTGGACCAAGCACTATCACTTGAGTATATTGATTTTATTGTTTTAAACTATATTTACAATAAATGTTACATTTTTTATTCAAGTTGATTAAGTGATATATTCATGCTGCTACAAAGAAGGGTAGTGTCACCCTATATTTGACACTATATCTGCATACTTGGAGCCTAGTATCTGGCTCCTAACAAGGTGAGAAGCCAATTGTTGTTTACATTTGATTATCCACTATATCAAGGATTTCTACACCAGGGTTAGCTTTGCTTCCCTGTTTTTTCTGCTTTTGTCTCCATTTTGAGGTTTTCTATCTAACAACGATATACAAGGACTCCTTCACCATCTATATCTCCTGAGAATCACAGGAGTGAGTGTTTATTCTAATGTTATAGCGCTCCACATCTTGCACTATTTGGCATTTATTTGCACAATAGCGTTTTTTGTACACATCTAACTGGTAATTATGCTGGTTTTATTTAATTAAATTAGCATACCAAAATTTTTATCCAGAGGTATTGACTTGTTCTGATATAAGATAGTGAATCTTATTTAGGAAACTTAAAATCAGCAAACGTAAAAATCTGGTAGAATTATTCTTATTGGATGGTCATAAGAATGGTCAAATGATCTGGTATGAACATTACTTTAATTATAAAGTTGCAACATAATAGGATATCTTGCCTATGAGGATTGTAGCCAGCAGTGGAAGGGTTAATTAAGTGTGATCTGACTGTTAGCCAAAGTTTTATTGCTTTAGGCTACACTACTTTTCGGTGAAGTTTTGTCTTTCTGTGATTTGGAGTGGAGTGTCCCATCATAAATCTTGGTAAATTGTTGACAACTGGTTGCTTTTAGCCACTGTATCGTGTTGAAACTATTGTCATATTGTATAATTATGGTATACCTAATTATTCACTGATTGTCACGCATTTTACATATTATTTTTATTATTATTGTCACAATAAATTATATTTGAATAATGAATTTGTGATTACTGTGTGAAGTAAAAATCCTCTAGTGAACTTCCTCTAGGATCTAAGAGAATTAAAAATTGTGAGTAGTTCTCAGCTTTATATTATCATAATTCGGGGACAGTGCCAAGATATAAATTTTGATATAATAAAAATTATTAAATTAATTTTTGATAATTTTTATGAAAATATTATTTTAATACTTATTACCCAATAAATATCCTCACAGTATAGAATTAACAATCAAACCAGGCACATTGATCCCATTCAATATGATATACCATGTAAACAGTGTAAAAACTTTAATTTTATGAAAGAGGAGACTGGAGAAATAGGCAGAGAGAGAATAGTAGATAGGATTAGGGGGCTTTACCCTTGTCCCTTATCTACTCTACAGCCTCCCAAACCATATCTAACCATCAACATATATAAAAGATATATGTTGGAATATAAAATTAGCTAACCCACTTCTGAAGCAGCATCTTGTGGGTCTACTCCTCAGTTACTACTGAAGGACCCTGAGGTTAAGTCACTTCTGACTCCGCATACTGTGGGTTTACTCCTCAGCTGCAACTCGGCAGTTGTTGCGCAGGCACTGCAGCATGTAGTCGCTCATGTGTGCCAGGCTGCCCAGAGGCAAGGACAAGCTGTCCTCTGTGGGAGGTGTATCGCCTGTGTCCTCCGCATCCCCCCAGCCATGCTCCAGTGATGCCCACGAGCTGCGTTGGGTGCCACCCTGCTGTGAACATGGTTCCTCCTCATCCTCCAGAACTGTGCCCTGGCTGGACAATTGTGTATCTGGCTTATGCTGGTGCAGGAACCCACCCTCCAAGCCACTTGTGAATGACTGGCCTGATAACCATGGAAATGACCCCTCTTCCTCTTCCTCCTGTGCCACATCCTCTTCCATCATCGCCCAAAGCGTTTTTTTCAAGGAGACATAGAAGCGAGATAGTAAGGCTGAGAACGGCGTCAGTGGCACTGGGCATGTTGTTGGAATACTCTTGGCAGGGCCCATACAAAGTAGTAGCCCAGGTATGTGATACTACTTATGTCATTGCCAGCTGTGCAGATGAAAGGATCCAGTGATCCTTTCATGTGAACATGCTGAAGGAGTACCAAGAAAGACAGGGGGATGTCACTGCAGTGTGTGCCCCTGCTGCAGACGACTCAGAAAGCTTACCCCTCCCTGATTTACTAGAGAGAGACCCCCAGACTGACCTTACTAGTCTTGTACAGCTAGGGGGACCGGGTAAGCCCCACCTAGATGGGACAGGCTAAGAGGCTTTTGTGGGAGAAACAGGTGACTTTCTTCCAAGAACCAGGCTATACGACCCTAGCTGTGCACAGGGTAGAGACCCCTGGACAGACACCCTTGCGACGGCCCCCTTACCATATCCCTGAAGCAGTCCGAGAAGGAATGAGGAAGGAAATACAGGAGATGACCCAGTTAGGGATCATCAAGCACTCAGACAGTCCTTGGGCCTTGCCTGAAGTCCTGGTGCCTAAGAAAGATGGGACCACCCAGGTCTGCATGTACTACTGGCGACTCAATGAGAAGACCACCACTGACACCTACCTGATGCCCAGGGTAGTCGAACTGCTAGATCGCATAGCCCCAAGTCGGCATTTGTCACCCCGTTTGGCCTGTACCAATTTAGGGTCATGCCATTCGGGATGAAAAATGCCCCGGCTACCTTCCAGCGTATGGTGGATAGACTCCTCGATGGCTTCCAGGATTTTGCTTGTGCATACCTGGATGACATCGTGATCTACAGTGGGTCTTGGGAGGAGCACTTGGTTCATGTAGGGGTGGATCTGGACAAGATTCGGGTCGCAGGCCTGACCTTGAAGCCAGATAAGTGCCATCTAGGTATGGCTGAGGTACAGTACCTGGCACACAGAGTGGGATGTGGGAGCCAGAGACCAGAGCCAGCCAAGGTAGAGGTGGTAGCTAACTGGCCCACACCCCTCACTAAGACCCAGGTACTAGCCTTCTTGGGGACTGCAGGGTACTATAGACGCTTTGTCCCCGACTATAGCGCTATCACCAAGCCCCTGACGGACCTGACTAAGAAGAATTTACCTAAGCAGGTCCTGTGGTCACCAGCTTGTGAAGCCACATTTAAATCATTGACGCAAGCACTTGTTAATGCCCCTGTCTCGGCTGCCCTAGTACCTAACAAACGTTTTCTTGTCCACACAGACGCTTCCATATTTGGACTGGGGGCTGTGCTGAGCCAAGTCGGGAAGCATGGAGGAGAGCACCCTGTTGCATACCTGAACAGAAAGTTACTACCCAGGGAAGTGAGTTATGCGGCAGTGGAGAAGGAGTGCTTGGTCCTGGTCTGGGCCCTCAAAAAGTTAACCCACTACCTGGATGGACAGGTGCTTACACCACTGCAGCTCCACTGCCTCGCTTCAGGCTCTGATTGCACAGCGTGCAAACCACTTGTATCTTGTCGTCAGCACATTGTCTGAAGAACTGCCACGGTGTGGTGGTCAGTAGCAGGCATACTGTCTAGGGGATGGCCACTCCGCTTTTGCACCCTGCTCCCTCTTATGTGCTGCCCTGTGCTGCTCCCTCTTATGTGCTGTCCTGTGCTGCTCCCTCTTATGTGCTGCCCTGTTCCTGCAAACTGCACACGTCACTCGCATGACCTTGATTCCATGTTGGGTCTAGGACCTCATCATCCTCCACATCATCTTCCACCCACTCCTCAACCCTGCCCTCCTTGACGGTCTGCACACTGCAGAAAGCCACAGCAGTTGGCACCTGTGATTCGTCATCATCAGAGACGTGCTGCGGTGGTCCTCGCTTGTCCACATCCTGAAACATAAGTGGTTTTGCATCAGTGCACTCAATCTCTTCCACTTCTGGGGCAGGGCTAGGTGGATGGCCCACGGAAACCCCACCAGCAGAGTCATCAAAAAGCATAAGAGACTGCTGCATGACTTGTGGCTCAGACTGCTTGGCTGATTTGCAAGAGGGTGAGGTGAAAGAAAGATGGCCATGGGCTGCAGGTGCTAACTCTGAGTTTTCAGCAGGGGACTGGGTGCGAGACAATGTGAAGGAACTGGAGACACTGTCAGCCACCCAATCTACAATCGCCTGTACTTGTTCTGGCCTCACCATTCGTAAAGCGGCATTCGGGCCTACCAAAAAACGTTGAAGGTTCTGTTGCCTACTCGTACCTGAGGAAGATGTTTCACTTGTGCGTGTAGCTGGCACAGATCGACCACATCCTCTCCCTGCAACAGGAGCTCCACCAACACCAGCAGCACCACGACCAGGGCCACGTCCCTTATTTGACGCTCTCCTTATTCTTTGTGTTCACCCACTAAACTAACAGATGGTTTATGTCAGGTGACAATGTAACCGCCAATAGTCAACAATTAAGTTCACTGACAGTAAGGCAGTGCCGGTGTCCTAAAGAGAAAACATTTCTAGAAGTCACACAACAGTGTGACAAGCATAATTAATACAGTTATTTCACTGTCTCAAAAAATGTGAATTTGTCAAACAACAATGTAATAGTAGTATTTAACTGTTTTATTGGACTGCAAGAAATGCACCACAGGCCGCAAATGTACTATTTAGCACAAAAAAGTGTGATTTCTTAAAGGACCACTCTAGGCACCCAGACCACTTCAGCTTAATGAAGTGGTCTGGGTGCCAGGTCCTTCTAGGGTTAACCCATTTTTTTATAAGCATAGCAGTTTCAGAGAAACTGCTATGTTTATGAATGGGTTAAGCCTTCCCCCTAATCCTCTAGTGGCTGTCTCATTGACAGCCACTAGAGGCGCTTGCGTGCTTCTCACTGTGATTTTCACAGTGAGAGCACGCAAGCGTCCATAGGAAAGCATTGTAAATGCTTTCCTATGCAACGGGCTGAATGCGCGCAGTCTTGCGCACGCGTGCGTTCAGCCCAGGAGGAGGAATGGAGGAGGAGAGAAGGAGGAGAGCTCCAGCGCTGGAAAAAGGTAAGTTTTTAACCCTTTCCCCTTCCAGAGCCGGGCGGGAGGGGGTCCCTGAGGGTGGGGGCACCCTCAGGGCACTATAGTGCCAGGAAAACGAGTATGTTTTCCTGGCACTACAGGGAGTGCAGAATTATTAGGCAAATGAGTATTTTGACCACATCATCCTCTTTATGCATGTTTTCTTACTCCAAGCAGTATAGGCTCGAAAGCCTACTACCAATTAAGCATATTAGGTGATGTGCATCTCTGTAATGAGAAGGGGTGTGGTCGAATGACATCAACACCCTATATCAGGTGTGCATAATTATTAGGCAACTTCCTTTCCTTTGGCAAAATGGGTCAAAAGAAGGACTTGACAGGCTCAGAAAAGTCAAAAATAGTGAGATATCTTGCAGAGGGATGCAGCACTCTTTAAAATTGCAAAGCTTCTGGAAGCGTGATCATCGAACAATCGCCGCCATTCAAATAGTCACCAGGGTCGCAAGAAGCCGCAGCGGTGGAAAACCAAGTTGGGCGTTGTGCAAATAACTGCCCATGAACTGAGAAAAGCCGCCGCAGCTGCCACATGCTAATTTTCGCCACCAGCTGAAACGTCAAGACTGGGCCAAAATATCTCAAGACTGATTTTTCTAAGGTTTTATGGACTGATGAAATGAGAGTGAGTCTTGATGGGCCAGATGGATGGGCCCGTGGCTGGATTGGTAAAGGGCAGAGAGCTCCAGTCCGACTCAGACGCCAGCAAGGTGGAGGTGGAGTACTGGTTTGGGCTGGTATCATCAAAGATGAGCTTGTGGGGCCTTTTCGGGTTGAGGGGATGGAGTCAAGCTCAACTCCCAGTCCTACTGCCAGTTCCTGGAAGACACCTTCTTCAAGCAGTGGTACAGGAAGAAGTCTGCATCCTTCAAGAAAAACATGATTTTCATGCAGGACAATGCTCCATCACACGCGTCCAAGTACTCCACAGCGTGGCTGGCAAGAAAGGGTATAAAAGAAGAAAATCTAATGACATGGCCTCCTTGTTCACCTGATCTGAACCCCATTGAGAACCTGTGGTCCATC
Organism: Pelobates cultripes; assembly: GCA_933207985.1. Classification (NCBI taxonomy): domain Eukaryota; kingdom Metazoa; phylum Chordata; class Amphibia; order Anura; family Pelobatidae; genus Pelobates; species Pelobates cultripes. The sequence continues at coordinate 55,028,884 of OW240923.1, forward strand.
TTCAAATGTGAGATTTACAAGGAGGGAAAACAGTACACCTCTCTGAACAGTGTCTGGGAGGCTGTGGTTGCTGCTGCACGCAATGTTGATGGTGAACAGATCAAAACACTGACAGAATCCATGGATGGCAGGCTTTTGAGTGTCCTTGCAAAGAAAGGTGGCTATATTGGTCACTGATTTGTTTTTGTTTTGTTTTTGAATGTCAGAAATGTATATTTGTGAATGTTGAGATGTTATATTGGTTTCACTGGTAATAATAAATAATTGAAATGGGTATATATTTGTTTTTTGTTAAGTTGCCTAATAATTATGCACAGTAATAGTCACCTGCACACACAGATATCCCCCTAACATAGCTATAACTAAAAACAAACTAAAAACTACTTCCAAAAATATTCAGCTTTGATATTAATGAGTTTTTTGGGTTCATTGAGAACATGGTTGTTGTTCAATAATAAAATTAATCCTCAAAAATACAACTTGCCTAATAATTCTGCACTCCCTGTATAGTGGTCCTTTAACCAACAAAGTAAGAGTAGTATTTAAGGGTTTTTTTTGACTGCAAGAAATGCACCGTAGGCCGCAAATGTTCTATTTAGCACATAAAAGTGTGATTTTTTTAACCAACAATGTAAGAGTAGTATTTAGGGGTTTTATTGGACTGCAAGAAATACTCCGCAGGCCGCAAATGTACTATTTAGCACCAAAAAAATTTGAATTTTTCAAAGTGCAATGTAACCACAGTATTTGACGGCTCTATTTGACTCAGATATGAAGTGCACGCCCCAAATTTATGTTTTAGCACAAAAAAAATGGGAATTAGTCAAACTGCAGTGTCACAGCAGTATTTGACGGTTCTAGTTGACTCTCAGATATGAAGTGCACGCCCCAAATTTACTTTTTAGCACCAAAAAAATTAGAATTTTTCAAAGTGCGATGTGACCACAGTATTTTTACGGCTCTTTTTGACTCTCAGATATGAAGTGTATGCCCCAAATTTACTTTTTAGCATCAAAAAAATGTGAATTTGTCAAACTGCAATGTCACAGCAGTAATTAACAATGCCTTGATGTTGCCCACTGAGCTACCAGAACAGGATTAAAGTAATTTGCCTGGCACACATGCAGTTGCAAGTGCACTGCACTTGCAAAAATGCCCACCTATCAAACAGACTGATTGCTTATTTCTCTGTGGCACTGGTCTCAGGGCAGGGTACAAAAATGTAATATAGCACCCACAAAAATAATCGCTGTAGTTTGTAGATTCAACACCAAAATTCTTTCCTAATCTGTCCCTCACAGCTGCAGCATCCTCTCCCTACACTAATAAGAGCTCATGTGACTCCAGCTTATATAGAGGCTGTGTCACATGCTGCACTGGCCAATCACAGCCATGCCTACTAATGGCAAGGGTGTGATGGCTTCTAAGGGCACACGAGTCAAACGCTTGTTGATTGGTTGCCCTGCAGCTTTTCAAAACGCACCATTAAATCGCCGAACATCGAACTCGAACCCGAACTGTTACTGAAATGTCCGGGTTCTGGTTCGGGGTCCAAAAATCATAATGTTCGGTACGAACCCGAACTTTATAGTTCGGGTTCGCTCAACTCTACTCACCAACTATTCTCTTTCAGGTCCAGACGAGCCTCCATTTGATAGTGAGGAATTTTCTCTGTCAGGAATTTCCCCTTGCCATGATCTTTTGTATCAATTTGCAACTCTCTGTATTTCTCCTTGTCTCCAAACCATATGGTGAGTAGCCCCAATGAACGAGACAAGACAATGTAAGGTTAAAGTTGACTTCTGATGTTTAATGGGCCGTGTAACAGGTTATATACAGCAGGAAACAGGGGTGGTGGTTACAAGCATTATCCAATCTCTAATAAAATCATCTATCTTATCTTAACATCTTAACCTATAGCAAGCTTAATCACACTTAGGATTAGGGGTGTGCAATGTAGACAGAGGCAAATGCTGGGGCTCACCCAGGTAAATAGGAGGCTGCAAGTACAGCTCCACTGCGCATCACAAAATATGGGGGCTTTCCCCAAGCTGGATTATTAGGCATGAACCTGACAGGCTGACCCATCCCAAAGTTAGCACTAACCTGTAACAGGTCCCTGTAGCAGGCGAGTTGAACCAAATCGAATTCTTACATAGATTCCACACAAAAATTCAGGACATGCAGAAAAAGCAACTATCCAGATCAAACTCCTAACAACCAACAAAGTCTTGCGATGAGATATCCAAAGTCTGCGAAAAAGCTTGCAAAATGCGGTTCGTGGCAAATCTGCTGAACGTCCACCTTGAAAATAGGCGAACGGAGACCGTAGTGAAATGGAAAAATCCGAACAGGAGGAAAAATAAAACGGATGCTGAAATTCACAAACGAGGATGTTCGCGAAACCTAAGAACCCAGAGGGAAACTAACAAATTGGTTACTTTTTTATGCAAAATATGAAGCCTCTTGTTATGTAATCCAAATGTAATATTTCTTTTTTTGAGCTAATTTGAATTTCTCTGTATTTAAGTTGTAATTTTTTCTGCAAATTGTTGTAAGCTTCTTTCTCGTATTTCAGGTGAAAACCCAAAGGATTCTCTACTTGGGATCTCAGCACCCTCATCCTGATTGCTTGACTCCATAGCCAAGCTCTCTCTTAGTACCGCACCCCCTGGTGATTGCAGAGCAAAGAAATTTGAGAGTCTTTCTTTGCTTTATTATTCTTTTTTTGGCCAAGGATTAATGAAAGGACTGAATTTAGAAAATTGGGCAGACTGTCCACAATAAAAGGACATAGTCTTAAATTAGAGAGGCAAAGATTTAAATATAATATCAGGAGGTATTACTTTGCTGAGAGGGTAGTGGATGCATGGAATAGCCTCCCAGCTGATGTGGTAAAGGTTAACATAGTGAGGGAGCTAAAGTATGTGTGGGATAGGCATAAGGCTATCCTAGATATAAGATATGGCCAAGGACTAGTGATGTCCCGAACGGTTCGCTGGCGAATAGTTCCTGGCGAACATCGCTTGTTCGCGTTCGCCATGGGTGGCGAACATATGCGCTGTTCGGTCCGCACCCTATTCGTCATCATTGAGTAAACTTTGACCCTGTACCTCACAGTCAGTAGACACATTCCAGCCAATCAGCAGCAGACCCTTCTTTCCCAGACCCTCCCACCTCCTGGACAGCATCCATTTTACATTCATTGTGAAGCTGCATTCTTAGTGAGAGAAGGGACAGTGTAGCTGCTGCTGATTTGATAGGGAAATTGATAGCTAGGCTAGTGTATTCAGTGTCCACTACAGTCCTGAAGGACTCATCTGATCTCTGCTGTAAGGACAGCACCTCAAAAAGCCCTTTTTAGGGCTAGAACATCAGTCTGCTTTTTTTTCTGTGTAATGTAATTGCAGTTGCCTGCCTGCCTGCCAGCCTGTGTGTCAGGCTCACAGCATATACTGTGCCCACTTGCCCAGTGCCACCACTCACTCACTGGTGTCACAATAGCTTGCATTTAAAAAAAACAAAGCTTTTTGGACTGTAATATAATACCAGTCAGTTTCCTTCACGCGTGTGCGTTTCAGGGCCTGCCAGGGCACAGTGTCACACCAGTGCAACTCATATCTGGTGTAACAGTAGTGTACATTTAAAAAAAAATAAAAATACATTTTTGACTGTAATAGATTGAATAGCAGTTAGTTGTCTGCCAGCGTGTGTGTCAGGGTCACAGCGTATACTCTGCCAACTTCTGCCACTGCATAGTGCCACTCATATCTGTTGTCACAGTAGCTTGCACGCATAGTACCACTAATCGAAAAAAAAATGACAGGCAGAGGCAGGCCACCCCACAGGGGCCGTCGTGGTCGTGGTGCTGTGATTCCCTTTGGCCCTAGAATAATGTCCAGTGTTCAGAGGCCACATACCCTGAACTCGAAAAGTTCTGAGGACATAGTTAACTGGCTAACACAGGACACCCAATCTTCTACAGCTTCCGCTCAGACGCACCTTGGCTTTTCCCTGGTTATTCTGAATTCTGGTTTCCCTGACTTGGCTTGTGTAAACGGTATTGTGTATTTTCTGGCTTCCTTGACCTCGGCTTTCCCTTTGACCATTCTCTGTCTCTAGCGTTTTAGTATGGCCATTCTAAGGTCCGGTTTACGCTCTGTCCTTTTCTTTTTCTTTTCTTGCCTATGTATATGTTTACATAGTTTCTGCGTGCTGGACCACACTAGTAGTCATGACATTGGGATTAAACTGATAAGAATAGTACTACTTAACACACCACTCCTATCTGGTGGCACATTAGATTGCATGCGCAGTGCCCCAAATTTGAAGAAGGAGGACCGACCAAGCATCTTTTTCTATCTCCCGGTTCCTAAAATCGATGCCATATACATGTCCCCTGATAAGTGACGTAACAGGGATTAAGAAACAAAATATATAGCACAATGCAGTCAGTCTCCCTATGTCATAGGGACTAACCACATATCTGGAGATGTCTATAGTGATAGAGTGTGAGATGAAAAAATATATATAACTAGAGACCCAAAAACAAAAAAGTCAAATGAAGTACATACAAATGTGACTCGAGTTCCATGCCAAATAAAGAGGGTATGCACGGGGATGAAGATCAGCCATCTAATATTATATCAAAACCCTAAATTATCAGCTTTATTATATTACACTATAAGGGTATGAGTAACAAATGGTTAAGTCCCCGACGAAATACCCCACTTCGAAGTGTCAATAGTTAGTATAGCAAAATGCTCACAATAGAGCTAGTAAAGGTAAAATGGAGAGATGGAAAGTGAAAAACAGTTAGTATTCAGTCTAAAAACAGACTGATATTTACAATTAAGTAAAGCCTCTCTCCCTGTAAATCTAACTAGACAGGCATAGGAAATAGGTAAAAATAAAGATAAGTGTTAGATATAGATCATGGTGCTACAATCACCAGTGCCCAGTGCTCATATAAAAGATATGAGAAGGAAATGCCCGACGTACGTTTCGGTGCTATAGAGGAGCACCTTCGTCAGGGGCCAACAGGAGACTAGTTAAGGGTCTCTTAAATACAGAGATTATCAAGAGGCATGAATGTCTTAGACCAATAGGGTCTGGGGGTGTGCATACCCCCAGACCCTATTGGTCTAAGACATTCATGCCTCTCCATTTTACCTTTACTAGCTCTATTGTGAGCATTTTGCTATACTAACTATTGACACTTCGAAGTGGGGTATTTAGCCGGGGACTTAACCATTTGTTACTCATACCCTTATAGTGTAATATAATAAAGCTGATAATTTAGGGTTTTGATATAATATTAGATGGCTGATCTTCATCCCCGTGCATACCCTCTTTATTTGGCATGGAACTCGAGTCACATTTGTATATACTTCATTTGACTTTTTTGTTTTTGGGTCTCTAGTTATATATATTTTTTCATCTCACACTCTATCTCTATAGACATCTCCAGATATGTGGTTAGTCCCTATGACATAGGGAGACTGACTGCATTGTGCTATATATTTTGTTTCTTGTTTTCTTGGGGTTAAGCCCCGTTTGGGATCTCTGGAGTCCCATACTGGTACATTGGTTTCTGTGTGGCATCTGTCACTACACCCTGGGTTTTTTCCCGGGGGGCAGTTCATACGGGTGGATACACAGAGATGCTGAACTGTGTGTTCACTGTTCTTTCGTAACAGGGATTAAACTGATAAGAATAGTACTACTTAACACACCTTATAATAACGCAGAGAGAGGCAACGCAGAGAGAGGAGTCTGAAGAAGAGGAGTCAGAGGAGGAAGGTGGCTTTGAGGAGGTGGAAGACCAAACACAGCAGGCGTCCCAGGGGGCTTGTTGTCACCTTTTGGGGACCCTTGGTGTTGTACGTGGCTGGGTGAAGGAAGAGACCTTCAATGACATCAGTGAGGACAAGGAACGGACATGGCTAGCTTGGTATCCAACCTTGTGCAAATGGGGAGTTTGCGGTTGTGCAAATGGACTGTTTGCGGTTGTTTGCGGTGCGTTAAACGGGGAGTTTGGTCTGTCACTGTGAAACGGGCGCAACCCTTACACTACCTGATCGATACAACATCATACCTGATGTTTTAAAGCACGTCATTCCAAACAATTTAGGAATGTTAGGTGATTTATGCCCTTTATGGAATAAAACCAGACTCTGCATCAACTATGTAATTTTCCATGGGAGTTTTGCCATGGATCCCCCTCCGGCATGCCACAGTCCAGGTGTTAGTCCCCTTGAAACAACTTTTCCATCACTATTGTGGCCAGAAAGAGTCCCTGTAGGTTTTAAAATTCGCCTGCCTATTGAAGTCTATGGCGGTTCGCCCGGTCGCGAACATTTGCGGAAGTTCGCGTTCGCCGTTCGCGAACCGAAAATTTTATGTTCGCGACATCACTACCAAGTACTAATGAAAGTACAGAATTTAGGAAATTGGGCAGACTGGATGAGCCGAATGGTTCTTTTCTGCAGTCACATTTTATGTTTCTAAAAAATTTGGAGAATTTCCAAAAAACTTAATTATTCTTGCAGTGTGTTTCTTGTACAAAACACAGATTTTGTCATCTATTAACATTTTACTAGGGAGTTTAAGCCATGTATTAAGTGTTCAAGGTTCAAACTAATTAAAAATATATATTTTAATATCTTAAATAGTCCTACTATTTATATGTCACAACATTATATTTAATAAAGTAGATTAAAATAATCCAGCTTTACCATAAAACGACTTGTAGAAAAAAATAAAGCATTTTTGATTCCTTCCCATTTGCCCTCTCTAGCTTCTTAAATTGTTTTAGTAATTAACTGAGCTGGGGTAGTATCGAGGGTTACAGACAGTTTTAACTATTTATAGTAAGGCTTTTAAGTAATCGGTTTAATAACTAAAAAGAGTAGAATTTATCTATATACTGTAGTTGATTCAATGCCTATTTTAAGTGAAAAGTCTTTCTAGAAATAATCTCAAGTGTGAAAGTCTATAACAACTTTCAAGATTGAGTAAAAAAAATAAAATCCTGTATTAAAGTATGAAGTGGGAAGATCAAATTTCTTTCAAAGATAACTGGATATCTTTTTTTCTTTGATTGTAATTCAATTTCATATTGTGTAATCAATAGTATAATAAAGTAGGACATTAACATTGTTATGTTGAGTATTGTATAAAGTTAGAGTAATATATTAAAATTAGATTAGTTTATAATATGAAATTTGTTGTACAAACCTAATGCAATTTAAGCATGCTAGAAAATATAGATTATAATCTAGATAAAATACATAACTTTGGTTAATCAAAAATACTAAGATCTTTAAAATTTGAGAGGACTTTCAAAAGATCTTTTAAAATAGAATGTTCACCAATGTAGAAGATAACCATTTAATAGGAAACCACAACTATAAACAGTATCTTCTACTTATTCTAGTAACCAAGACAGGTCAAGATAAACCAGAAAACCTTCATATTACTCTAAATACTTATTGTATGATTTTGAACATTTTTGTTTAATAACTGGATAGAGCATAGTGTTTGTTTCACTTTAAAATTCAGTGTCATTATTTAAAGTGAATAAAAAAAGAGAAGAGAGGGAAAGAAAAAAAGGGGGGTGGGTAAATTTGTCGTTTGCCCGTTTGAGTGAAGATGTTGGGAACATCAGTTCAGGAGTAGCTGTACTGCAGAAAGCTGTTCCTTCTAACAGCTGTGGGAACAGCCCCTCTAGTACAGATGGGGTTGAGAGGGTAAGGAAGTTCAGACAGGTTGTGGTGGTGGGGGACTCTATTATTAAGAGGGTAGATAGCCACTCTGATTGTCTCAACCGGACAGTTTGTTGTCTCCCGGATGCTCGAGTGGAGGGATTATTGGGAGGGGCTAGGGACGACCCAGCTGTCATGGTCCATATTGGTACCAATGACAAAGTCAGAGGAAAATGGAAGGTCCTAAAGAATGAGTTCAGGGAACTAGGAAGTAAGCTAAAGAAAAGGACCTCCAAGGTAATATTTTCAGAAATATTACCTGTGCTGCGCGCTACAGCAGATAGGCAGCGGGAGATTATTGAGGTCAATGCGTGGCTGAAGTCTTGGTGCATAAAAGAGGGTTGTGGGTTTTTAGAGCACTGGGCCGATTTTGCGCTTGGGTACAACCTGTAAAGTCCTGATGGATTGCACCTAAACAGAAGAGGGCCTGCTGTGCTGGGGGATAGGGTGGCTAGAAGGTTGGAGGAGATTTTAAACTAGTAGTGGGGGGGGAGGGTCAAAGTAATCTAGAAAATGGAGATAGGATAGAAAGGAGATGGGCTTTAGCTCAGAACAAAGGGGGTGGAGATGGGGGGGGGAGGGAAAGCTCAAAACAGAGGATGTATATAATATTGATAATTCACAAAAAGTACAAATGATTCATGATAATATTAAATGTATGCTTACTAATGAAAGGAGCCTATATAACAAAATGGGGGAACTAGAGGCAATAGCATATACTAAACAATATGATATAATGGGCATAACAGAAACATGGTGGGATGAGACACATGACTGGGCAGTTACCTTAAATGGGTACACGTTATGTAGGAAGGATAGGAAAAACAAGAAGGGTGGTGGGGTATGATTGTATGTAGAGTTGAGCGAACCCAGACTTTAAAGTTTTTTGGACCCCGGTTGGAGTTCGGTGTTCGGCGATTTAATGGCACGTTTTGAAAGGCTGCAGAGCAGCCAATCAACAAACGCTTGACTCGTGTGCCCTTAGAAGCCATAACAGCTATGCCTACTAATTGCATGGCTGTGATTGGCCAGTGCAGCATGTGACCAGGCTCTATATACAAGCTAAAGGCACGTAGCACCGCACGCACATGAGGTCTTATTAGTGTAGGGAGAGGATGCTGCATCTGTGAGGGACAGCTTAGGAAAGAATTCTGCAAACTAGTACATTAGTGGGTAATATACAAACAGAGAAAAGTATACACACTAGAAATGTATATGGTGGAAAACGTATAACTGGAAGTGATCCCAGGTGTACCTCACAAACACCTAAACAATATACAACCAAAACATAAAGTGGAAAACACCCAGAATACGTAAAAATATATATAAAACAAGTTAAACAACCTGAAATCAGGTAAATATCCGTGGATATAATCTGTATAAAGAATCAAAAGGCTGACATAGTGTAATACAGTATTAAATGGAGTGTGTGATAAATGTGGTAATGAGTACACTCACAAACAAATGTGAAATCAGGCTTCTCACCCTCTCAGGGGTAATATGATGTATGATGAATATGAACTTGAAATATCATCCGATGGAATATAGAGGAAAATGTATTCATACTTACCGTAATTTTCTTTTCCTGGCTATTATTCATGGCAGCATTTAACATATGGGTAGCTCCTCCCTCCAGCCAATAGGACAGGAATACCAATTAAAGACTTCAATTATCCCTGAGGTATAAGAGATCCCAGAATGCTAGGTTCCTCAGTCTAGTAGCAAGCTGAGCCGACATAATAAATGGGTGGGAAACCCAAATGCTGCCATGAATAATAGCCAGGAAAAGAAAATTACGGTAAGTATGAATACATTTTCCTCTTTCCTGGCTAATCATGGCAGCATTTAACATATGGGGAATACCCAAGCAGTAAATACCACAGGGAGGGAATAGATGCCCATAAATATTTATTTGCTTCGAGAAGAACAAGAATTTAGAACTGAAAGACCAAATTGCCGGTTGAGGATCTGAAGAAATATCAAGTTTGTAATGACTAATAAACGTCCTTATAGAAGAACAATTATCTGCTTCACAAATGCTCTCTGGTGATACTCCAGACTCTGCAGCCCATGAAGTGGCAATCGATCTGGTAGAGTGTGCCCTTATACCTTTTGGAACTGGAACTCCTCGGACCTTATAAGCTCTTGAAATAGAGGAAACCGTCCAGGATCGGAGAGTAGAAACAGAGGCTGCTTCACCCTTACAGGAGCCCCAATGGACAACAAAAAGTTGGGGAGACTTTCTCCAAGCCTTAGTCCGTTGAATGTATACCAAAAGGCACCTCTTAAGGTCCAGCATGTGAAACTTTTCTTCCATCTTGTTTGATGGATTTTGAAAGTAGATTGGAAGAATAATTTCTTGATTTATGTGAAGAGGAGAGACCACCTTAGGTAGAAATTCTGGTCTGGGACGGAGAATTACCTTGTCATGGTAGAAAGTGGTATAAGGTTCTTCTACCGAAAGACCTCTAATGTCCTCCATCCTTCTAGCTGAAACTAAGGCTAATAGAAGTAGAGTCTTTTGTGTCAGGGATAACATAGGGATATTGTCCAATTGTTTGAAAGGCTGCTCCACCAAGGCCTGTAAGACCAAAGGTAGATCCCAGGGACAATTGTAGACCCGGATCGGTGGTCTAATTCTAAGAACTGCTTTCATAAAGCGGATTACCATGGGGTCTTCAGCCCATCTGATACCTGACATGGCAGAGATAGCAGAACAATGAACCTTGAGTGTGTTCAGACTCAGACCTCTATCCAATGCAGCCTGTAAGAATCCCAAAACCTGGGAAATAGAAGGTGACTTTAAATTCATCACATCTATATGAAGCCAATCTGCGAAGGCCCACCATATCTTATAGAATGTAGTAGAGGTAGAAGTCTTCCTGGAACGTAGCAAGGTGGAAACAACTTCATCAGGAAACCCCTGCTCGCTTAAGGATTGCCTTTCAAGAGCCATGCATGAAGACGCAGTTTGTGTGGTTCTGGGTGTACTAGAGGTCCCTGAGACAGAAGATCCCGGAAGACTGGAAGTTCCCATGGATCGTCCATCAACAGACTTTTCAGGAGAGGAAACTAGGGATGACGTGGCCAGAACGGGATGATGGCTATTATCCTGCATCGTTCCTTGGAGATTTTCTTCAGAAGGGCGGGAATGAGCTTGATCGGATGGCCATCTTGATGAAAGGGCGTCTTGAACATATGCCAGTGGGTGAAATCTCCTTGACATGAAGCATGGAAGATGAGTATTCTGAGCAATGGCCATTAAATCCACCTGTGGGAGCCCCCACATCCTTACCAGTTGTTGGAAGATCAAGCTGGATAGCTTCCACTCCGTCTCTTTCACTTGATGTCTGCTCAGGAAATCCGCAACCGTATTCTCCTTCCCAGGAAGGTATAAGGCCGAGAGATCGGCTAGATTCCTCTGTGCCAAAATCATGATTGGCTTGATTTCCTTCATCAGTGCACCACTCCTGGTACCACCCTGATGGTTGATGTATGCTACTGCTGCCCTGTTGTCTATTCTCAGCTTCACCCAATGATGCTGAATGAGATATTTGAAATGTAGAAGAGCTAGAAAGGCTGCTGTTAGTTCCCTTATATTGGAAGGAAGATGTCTTGTGTGCAGGGGCCATAGTTCCTGGACAAAGTGGTCCTTTAGATGTGCACCCCAACCATCTTGACTGGCATCCATGGTGATTATCATCCAGTCTACCTCCTTCAGAGGGAAACCTTTGGATAGGTTTTCCAAGGAAAGCCACCAGTTGAGGGATCTTTTTATATGATCCGGAATGGACATCTTCATTTCCCATTTCTGGGAGGTCGAGTCGAACGTCTGCAGGAAGTATTCTTGTAAAGGGCGGAGGTTCCACTGAGCCCATCTCACTAGGCCAATTGTGGAGGAAAGGGAACCTAAGATCTTCATACTCTTTCTTGCTGTAGTTGTTTTTTCGATTTGAAATTCTCGAATGCGTGACCATATTTTTAGTTTTCTGTCATGGGCCAGAGACACTACTGCTGACACTGTGTCGAATTTTGCTCCCAGGAACACCAGCCTTCTGGCAGGCAGAAGTTGACTCTTCTGGTAGTTGATTAACCAGCCAAAGCATTCTAATGTCTGGAGTACCATCAGTCGATGATTCAGTAAATCCCTGTATGTTTGAGCAACTACCAGGATATCGTCTAGATAATGGAATATTGTTATCCCCTTCCTTCTGAGCAATGCAATAACCGTCATCAGTATCTTTGAGAAGGTCCTTGGTGCTGTACTGATTCCAAACAGTAAAGCCTGGAACTGGAAATGTTGATTATTTACACAGAATCTGAGGAACCTCTGGTGATGAAGGGCTATCGGGACATGGAAGTAGGCGTCTTTCAGATCTACTGAGATTAGCCAATCTCCTTGGTGAACTGACGGCATGATAGAGCGAAGAGATTCCATCCTGAATTTTTTTATTCTCAAGTGGATATTGAGTTGATGTAAATCCAGAATGGGTCTCCACTTTCCTCCAGGTTTCTTGACCAGAAATAGAGGGGAATAGAAACCCTCAAACCTTTGACTTTCTGGAACAGGAACAATCACCCGTTGTTGTAGGAGATCTCCAGTGTACTGGATCAAAGCGTCTCTTTTTATCGAATCCAAGGGAACACTGGTCCTTATGAATCTTGCTCGGGGAATGTCCATAAATTCTAGAGAGTAGCCCTCCGTAATTATAGATCTCACCCAATTGTCTGGGATCTCTGCCCAAACCCTTTGGAAATGTATAGGTCTTCCTCCTACCAAAGGAGTTTGGGTGTAGTAACCTTTAGAACTGCTTGGAAGGATGAAAGGAAGAGGTATTAGTCTTACCTCTGGTGGACTTGCTGGTTCGACCACTTCTCCAGGAGGTAGGTCTGTAGTATTCATGGCCTGGCCTATAAGCCTTACTATCTCTATAAGAAGGGTGTTCTCTATAAGAACGACGTTCTAGTGGAGGTCTTCTTGGACGTCTATCCTGCGGAAGCAGAACCTGCTTGACATCCAGAGCTCTTTTAATGGCATCTTCAAGGGGTTTCCCAAACAATAATTCTGCTGAAAAAGGAAGGGAACATAAGTTATGCTTTGAGGTCATATCAGCCCCCCATGATCTGAGCCATTAGGCACGTCTGGCTGCAACTGAGAAAGCCATAACCTTCGACATAACCTTAATTATATCCGTAGAGGCTTCTAAGAGTCATTCACTGGCCAGTTTGACCTCCCTTAGGGAATCAGCAATATGTTGCCTTTTGACACCCTTGTCCAAATCTTCTTCTATGTCCAGGATCCATACTCTCATAGCTCTGGACATAGCTGAAATAGAAACCGCAGGGTGACATCCCGTACCAGCTGCCAAAAAACATTTAGAAATGTCAGCATCTATTCGTTTCTCCATAGGATCTCTCAGGGAAGCATTGCAGTCTATCGGGAGGATAGAGCATTTGGCCACCTTGATAACTGAGGCATCAACCTTCGGGTTGGAAGTCCAAAGCCTGGAGTCCTCCTCACGAATGGGGTATAACTTAGGCAGACGGTTTTGCAATGAAAGTCTCTTTTCTGGAGTCTTCCATTCATTACTTATGAGATCCTTAATGGACTTGTGTACCGGAAAAGAAGATTTTCTTTTACTGAGGTCCTCAAAATGTTTGTCCGCTGCTGAGGTTACCAACACCTCATCAGGTAGTTCCAGTGTTCTTCTCACCAGAGAGATCAAATGCTCTATTGCTTTAGAGTCAAGGGGGCAGGAGTATTCTTCATCGCTAGAAGACATACGTTCAAGGTCGAAGGAACCTGAATCCTGTCCGAAATCTTCATCTGAAGAATCAATATTCACCTGGGGATATTCACATCTGGGCCGTTTGCCGTTTTGTGATTCAGCAATACCTTCTGCCACAGCCTGCTTAATCCACGAGGCTATATCCTTGGCTGAGGTGGATGCTTGTGGATGTTGCTGGAATTCAGCTTCTCCTGCAACTCTAGTAAGACATTTTTTACACAGCATGCAGTTGTCCAAGGGTCTGGATCCACATCCAACGCAGGCTGTCGGTTTATCCCTTCTCCTGGAAGGAAATTTAGGGCCTGTCCGGTCTTGAGGGCTGAAATTACAGAAGTCAAGAGACTGTACCCTCTAATGCACTCTTTTTATTTGGACAATGATGTGGAAATTACAAAAATTTATGCTCACCTATGACCTATAGTCGCTGACTTAGCTGAAGTGGGAGAGTGATCCATCCTTGAAAAAACAAAATTTTAAGCTAAAAGGGAAAAAAGAAAAATTTCTCTCTTTAGAGTCAAGGGTTTTAAAAAAAAATGTTTTAACAGAAAAAAACCTCAACGTATACAAAATGATATTATAAAAGGAAATTAAAAGATAACTGAATACCTGCAGAGTGAGAGGGCTTGTTTCCCAGAGAGCTAATTGTACCTCCTTGAAGGATTTGAATTTCGTGGCAAAAAACCCGCACTTTTTCCCCTTTAAATAAAAAAAAACGAGCTGTTCCTTTAGTCTCGCATGCGTGATTTTCCGCGAGCGCCTGGAGCCGCCATTTTTGTTAGTGACAAACAAAAGGTGTAGCGGATGGCTGAAAATTGCATGTGTATAACTGCATTCGGGTAAATTGCTGGTTTTTATGTGTCTAAATAACGTGTATTCGTCTGATTGTTCGGTAGAATCATTCGAACAAACTAAGGGAATGAAACTACCGAACAATCAGACCTCCCCTGTGTGAAGTGTGCCTTCAATTACCCGTTGCAACAATGTTGCGAATGGGTAATTAACAAGCTATGCAGTAGGTCCTTTGTTCTCGGGGTGGCCGCCATTCGGGAAACAAACACGAGGTGACGGCCATTTTAAAACTCCCGAACAGCGGTGTTTTGCCGTCGAATGTCTGGAACCCAAATCGGACACTCGACTAGGCGAACACCGCTGAGACCTCCACAAGCCCGGTCCCTCGTTCGGTAGACAGAAACAACTGAACGAGGGGATTCATGCGAACCCTACCTGATCTCTGTAGCCTTAGTCTTTCGTGCAGTTTATTCCCTTATACTGTGACCGACCGCAGGACCCCATCGCATGGAGCCCAATTCGGCTGTTCTCTCCAGCGCGGTCGGTCTTTTTAGTACCTCCATGAATTTCCCGATCCCCTGATCTGATCTGGGTGATTTTTGGATATGTTGCTCACCCAGATCAGGGCTACCAGGGAATGTGCCATTTAAAGGGGTACCCCTAGGTTTAGGGGTACATCCAGAAACTGGAGGAATCTGTGTACAGTATAAGGGGATTATGAGTCAGGTTGAGGGGAGGAGATGTGTGGGAGCTTACTATTGCCAGATTGGATACTGTAGTAATTAATGAAAATCCCTCCCTTGCATGGGAGCATGCTTTATAAAGCCACTGTGAAATAAATGTTTTAGTTCTGCTCCTGATGTTGTGTGTCGTCCAGTTATTGGGATTGCTGTTGGAATATTGCTGGATTATTTTACCTGCTGGAAACCTTGCTTTATGGATTTATAACTACTTGTTCCTGAGCCTCACTGGGATCTTAAGCGGAGATAACTTGTGGCATACTGGATCTCCGCTACAAAGGGCTACTCGCGACCTCTTACCTCTGCGCATGTGCGGGCGTCCTGAACCTCAGAACTGGAATTCTGGCGTCAGAATAAGAAGTTTTCACCTGCAGGGACAGGCATAGCAGCAGCTTTCAATAGAATGCCGGAGGAAAGACTAACTCCTCTGGCTACCAGGGGTCCCCAGCTACCAAGAGGTGGGTTGCATGTGCCTGGTCTTCCTATAGAGGGAGGATAACCTCTAAGGGATTAATAGGCTGAAATACATAGCCAGGTGAGCATAAAAAAAATTCTGAGATCTCTTATACCTCAGGGATAATTGAAGTCTTTAATTGGTATTCCTGTCCTATTGGCTGGAGGGAGGAGCTACCCATAAGTTAAATGCTGCCATGATTAGCCAGGAAATGTAAATAAAGGAAATCAGATATAGTGAAGTTTGTTATAAAAATACAAAATCACATTTATTGGTCGCACTTACACATAGGAATATTAAGAAGAGCATGTCTCCGTATAACATGGAACTCCTGTACAGCGTGGTAAAAAAATCCAGGAGAAAATCCAGGAACAGGTTTATGGAACCACCAATTACAGGTAAACAATAAAATACAAAGTAAAAGAACATAAATTAAAAGTCCATATTTAATTTATGTTCTTTTATTTTGTATTTTACGGTTTACCTGTATTTGGCGGTTCCATAAACCTGTTCCTGGATTTTCTCCTGGGTCTTTTTACCACGTTGTACAGGAGTTCCGTGATATTTGGAGACACGCTCTTCTTAATATTCCTATGTGTAAGTGCGACCATTAAATGTGATTTTGTATTTTTAAAACAAACTTCACTATATCTGATTTCCTTTATTTACATATTTGCCATCGGATGATATTTCAAGTTCATATTCATCATACATCATATTACCCCTGAGAGGGTGAGAAGCCTGATTTCACGTTTGTTTGTGAGTGTACTCATTACCACATTTATCACACACTCCATTTAATACTGTATTATGCTATGTCAGCCTTTTGATTCTTTATTCAGATTATATCCACGGATATTTACCTGATTTCAGGTTGTTTAACTTGTTTATATATATATTTTATGTATTCTGGGTGTTTTCCACTTTATGTTTTGGTAGTACATTAGTGGGGTGCACTTCATATCTGAGAGTCAAATAGAAGCGTCAAATACTGTGGTTACATAGGAGTTTTATAAAGTAAATTATTTTGGTGCTAAACTACTAAATAGTAAATTTGGGGCGTGCTCTTCATATCTGAGAGTCAAATAGAAGCGTCAAATACTGCTGTCACATTGCAATTTTAAAACTTTAAATTTTTTGGTTGCTAAACTACTAAATAGTATTTTAGTGGTGTGCACTTCATATCTGAGAGTCAAATAGTTGCGTCAAATAGTGCGCTTACAGCGCAGTTGTAAACATTCTAATTGTTTTGCTGCTAATCTGCTAAATAGTACATTTTGGGCGTGCTCTTCATATCTGAGAGTCAAATAGAAGTGTCAAATAGTGCGCTTACAGCGAAGTTGTAAACATTCTAATTGTTTTGCTGCTAATCTCCTAAATAGTACATTCTGGGAGTGCTCTTCATATCTGAGAGTCAAATAGAAGCGTAAAATAGTGCGCTTACAGCGCAAGTGTACACATTATAATTGTTTTTGCTGCTAAACTGCTAAATAGTACATTTTGGGCGTGCTCTTCATATCTGAGAATCAAATAGAAGCGTCAAATAGTGCACTTACAGCGCAGTTGTAAACATTCTAATTGTTTTGCTGCTAATGTGCTAAATAGCCCATTTTGGGCGTGCTCTTCATATCTGAGAGTTAAATAGAAGCGTCAAATAGTACGCTTACAGAGCAGTTGTAAACATTCTAATTGTTTTGCTGCTAATCTCCTAAATAGTAAATTTTGGGTGTGCTCTTCATATCTGAGAGTCAAATAGAAGCATCAAATAGTGCGATTACAGCACAGTTGTAAACATTATAATTGTTTTTGCTGCTAAATAGTAAATTTTGGGCGTGCTCTTCATATCTGAGAGTCAAATAGAAGCGTCAAATAGTGCGCTTACAGCGCAGTTGTAAAAATTATAATTGTTTTTGCTGCTAAACTGCGAAATAGTACATTTTGGGCGTGCTCTTCATACCTGAGAGTCAAATAGAAGCGTCAAATAGTGCGCTTACAGTGCAGTTGTACATATTCTAATTGTTTTGCTGCTAATCTGCTAAATAGTACATTTTGGGCGTGCTCTTCATATCTGAGAGTCAAATAGAAGCATTAAATAATGCACTTACAGCGCAGTTGTAAACATTCTAATTGTTTTGCTGCTAAACTGCTAAATAGTACATTTTGGGCATTCTCTTCATATCTGAGAGTCAATAGAAGCGTCAAATAGTGCGCTTACAGCACAGTTGTAAAATTTCTTATTTTATGGGTGCTAATCTGCTAAATAGTACATTAGTGGGGTGCACTTGATTTCTGAGAGTCAAACAGAAGCATCAAATAGTGCGCTTACAGCGCAGTAGTAAAACTTCTAATTGTTTGGCTGCTAAAGTGCTAAATAGTACATTTTGGGCGTGCTCTTCATATCTGAGAGTCAAATAGAAGCATCAAATAGTGCGCTTACAGCGCAGTTGTAAACATTCTTATTTTCTGGGTGCTAATCTGATAAATAGTACATTAGTGGGGTGCACTTCATATCTGAAAGTCAATAGAAGTGTCAAATAGTGCGTCAATAGAAGCGTCAAACAGTTGTAAAAATTATAATTGTTTTGATGCTAATCTTCTAAATAGTACATTTTGGGTGTGCTCTTCATATCTGAGAGTCAAATAGAAGCGTCAAATAGTGCACTTACAGCGCAGTTGTAAACATTCTTATTTTCTGGGTGTTAATCTGTTAAATAGTACATTAGTGGGGTGCACTTCATATCTGAGAGTCAAATAGAAGTGTCAAATAGTGCGCTTACAGCGCAGTAGTAAAAATTTGAATTGTTTGGCTGCTAAACTGCTAAATAGTAAATTTTGGGTGTGCTCTTCATATCTGAGAGTCAAATAGAAGCATCAAATAGTGTGGTTACAGCACAGTTGTAAACATTCTAATTGTTTTGCTGCTAAACTGATAAATAGTACTTTTTGGACATGCTCTTCATATCTGAGAGTCAAATAGAACCATCAAATACTGTGGTTACATCGCAGTTTGACCAATTCAAATTTTTTTGGGTGCTAAATAGTGCAATAATTGCGCCCTGCACTTCATATCTGACAGTCAAATAGAACTGTCAAATACCAATATAACAATATTGTAACTCGGGGGCAATACCCTGACAAGTCAAATTGAGAGGTCAGTTTATAGGGAATACTGTTGCCTGGATACAATTCTACAACAATTTCCATATGTCCTTTGCAGACTTTACATGCTGGAAAAACACAGGTGCCAACAGCTGTGTCTTTCTGCAGTGTGCAGACCGGCAAGGAGGGCAGGGTTGAGGAGTGGGTGGAAGATGATGTGGAGGACGATGAGGTCCTAGACCCCACATGGAATCAAGGTCATGCAAGTGATATGTGCAGTTTGGAGGAAGAGGTGCTGGTCGTACAGAGGCACTAGCACAGCATAAGAGGGAGCAGGGTGCAAAAGCCGTCCCCTAGCGCTCGTTGGCATGTATTATCTTTAGAATTCCCACAGTTATCCAAGTAACAGATGGAGTGATAAAAGGAACCATAACAGATTTAACAAGCCATTCGTAGTTTCACAGTCAGGAGGGCAGTCCGGTGACCGGGACCCAGACACTGTCTGGTCGGCGGTCGGACGACCGAGACCCAGTATGCCTGATGTTGAAGTTGGCCTTCCCACTCACCGCCTCATATGCGACGTGCCCACAAGGTGAAACTCCACCTTGTACATGCTGGAGAGACTGGGCGAGCACCAGCAGGTGATAGTGGAGTTTCAGCTGCAGCACGCACGGGTCAGTCGCTCTGCACCAGACTTGCCCTCCAATTGATCAGAGTTAAAGGATTTCAAGTGGACTCATTACAATTACAGGGTCTCTAAAGAGTCCTGTATTGTTATTTGACGTCACTACCTTCATGCATCGGGAGTGGGTCATTTGCACGCCTGTTGCCTTCCTTGCAAGTGGTAGCCGTTTCTCAGATTCCCTCATCGTAATCCAACCCTGATTTCCCGTTACCCGTGGTCACCATGGTAGGTGCAGAAACTGGCATCGAAAATTGATATGGATGATATCCGAATGCAAAGTTGTCATCACGGGGACGTGCGATTGGCCCGAGGTTCTTAAGAGTCAACAAAGTGCCTGCGCAACTATAATGTCGACAGCTACTCTGCCGAACGGATCTTCACTAATAGGTAGGGTATGGAGGGGGACCCTGTGCCAGTCCCTTCTCTTCCCCACTCTCTGGCAGACATCTGGCAGTACTGCCTCAGATCCTGAGAGATGCCTGGCCAGAAGAAGCTGTGGGTAAGCCGAGACGCTGTCCGGCTCCTGCCCAAATGCCCTGCCAAGGGGATATCGTGACCCAGCTTCAGCAGCTCTTACAAATACTTCTTGGGTCTGGGGCTGGCGGTCTCTCACCAGCCATGTTGTTGGGGATCCCATTGAAAAAGTGCTCTAGCATGACGAGCTGGGTGATCTCTCTGGGAACTTGGCTTGATGGAAGTTGAGCCAGTTCTGGGTGGCCCTTGTATGCGGCATGCCCACTCCACATAGGAGTCCTTTTCCCCTTTCCGGGTCTCCGTAAACTTTCGGCGGTATTGCTTGGGGTTGACCGCATGCCAGGCCAGGAGGATTTAGGAAATAAAGAGATAGTCTTTGATCTGCTCTTCTGGTACAGCCCGGTAAAAAATATCCGCTGCCTTCCCCACTAGTTAGCTGGCCAGGATGGTGACACAGTCGCTGGGGTCCACGTCTTGGAGTAGGCACTGGCGCTCAAAGTCTTGTAAAATGTCATCAATGCCTTCTTCTGCTTCCTTGAAGTCTTTTAAGGCATTGTATGGTAGCTTGTGGGCCAGAGTGGTTGTTCTTCCCAGCGCCCTCTGCTCCCTTCTTCCTTCATCTGGGTTCATGGAGGTCGCCCTCTGTCTATTGGCAAGGACATAGGCTTGCACCTCCAAAAAGGTCCTGCTGACAATCTCCTCTGAGGGTGGCTCTCGGTAATATACCAGGCGCCGTTACACCTCCTTTGGCACTTCTTTCTCATCTCCTGCTGCTGCTCACCTGTCTGTGCTGCAGCGTAACTTTGGCCTTCCCGCTCACCGCCTCATGAGACTGTGCGAGCAGCAGCAGGCGATAGTGGAGTTTCAGCTGCAGCACGCACAGGTCAGTCGCTCAGAGTTGTCTTTTTTTATATGTCCCAATATTTTGGTGGCTACTCCAATTAAATATATATATATATATATATATATATATAAAAAAAAACTGTGTTGGCTACCTCCTCCTCCTCCACCACTGTTTCCACCTACACTGCCACGGTCACCGCCTCCTCAACCTATGGGTCACTTATTATAAACTATGTACACAATAGCAAAGGCTTGTGAAGGCCTTTTCTCCATGCATCAGGAGTTGAGCTTAGTTTGAACAATGAAAGAGAATGCCCTACACTTTAACCCTCTCTCAAATGGATAATTCTGGTGATCCTCCTGAGAGCCATGCTTTAGATTTTGATTTATGTTCTTCAAAAAATAAAATCAAAGATTCCATCTAGTTGTCACGACTACTCGTGTGGTCCAGCACGCAGAAACGATGTAAACATATACATAGGCAAGAAAAGGAAAATAAAAGGACAGAGCATAAACCGGACCTTAGAATAGCCGGACTAATACACTAGAGACAGAGAATGGTCAAAGGGAATGCCGAGGTCAAGGAAGCCAGAAAATACACAATACCATTTACACAAGCCAAGTCAGGGAAACCAGAATTCAGAATAACTAAGGAAAAGCCAAGATTAGGATACCAGGAAATCAGATTCACAAAGATAAAGCACTCTCAGGAAACCAGGAACAGGAAACCACGACAGGGCAAAGGACTGGGGTGAGCTAGGGATTTACATATCCCTCTCTAAGGTCTGATTGGTCAGAGGGCGACCTCTGACCCCAAAACGTGCGTGTGCGTTGACGTCGTGACGTCACGCGCACGTCAGTATAAACTTTGGAGGCGGAGCTATTATTAGGCGCGACCACGCAGTCAGCGCCATTTTGGATTCGGGCGCTGTGACGAAGTGCCCTTCGCCACTTGTGCCTGGAGAGGACTGCTTGCCCGCCTCTTGCCCTGTGACTATGGCCCCTGGTTTGTATTGCCCTTTAAAGACATGATTTGGGCATAATGGATTTGTGTTGTGCTGCTGCTGGCCCTTTAAGAACCATCTGGGGACATACTGTGGAGTTACTGGGTGGCCACCATTTCCTGTATCAGAAGCACATGGTGAGAACAATGGATGGCGGCCATTTTAACTCACAGACACTGTTTGGACTTTTCAACACGGTGCCATCTCGCCAGTATTTGTTGCACAGAGACATCGTGCGGTGGTTTTGGACTATACAGCAGGGGACACATTATACAGTGATTGTTTTTTATTTAGCCTGTATATGTTCTGCAGAATCTGCATTAAACTGTATTTTCCAAAGTACTGAACGGATCTGGGTGAATTTTGGATATGTGGTTCACCCAGATCCCCCGGTTCCAAGGATATACTTTTTATGGGGTTATTGCATGTTTTGGGGTCCCTGTGTGTTTTATGAAACTATTATTTCTGGCCAGCAGATAATTGAGCTTTGTGTATTGTAGAAACTCAATTATCTAGCCTGGCCCAGAGGAGGAGTTTTGTGTTGCATAAATTGTGAGTTCTGTGTGCCAGTAAATCAGTCTTGTTCCAGCATTAAGCCTTGGCTCATGTTTGGGGGAAGGGATACCTACACTCTGGGGATTGCTATAATCACTTACTCCCCAGAGGAAGCTCTTGCAATAGCTTGATTTGTTCCTGTTCTCTGGGGAAAGAGAGGTTCACCCACTGGAAGCTGGATCCTGGCCTTGGGTCCAGGGTGGGTGGAAACAGCAGAGACCCCGGCGCAGTTGCATCGCTGGAAGTGGGGTCTGCAGTGCTGATGGTGTCGGTTGGAGTGCTTGGAGTCCTCAGCGAGCACTAGGAGCATCGATTGGCGGAGGTACTCAGTCGGAGTGCCAGCGTTCCGTCACAGGTGCGACGGCCGGAGGATGCAGGGAAGCGGCTGTCGGCTTGCCAACGAGCCGATCGGGCACAGCCGTGCCACGCGGCGGGCCGGCAGCTGCGACACTAGTGCTATTTTATGACTCAGCTATATTTTTAATTTCTATGTATTTTATGTTTTTTTAAGTGATTTCCCTTTCCACATTTGTTTGCAGGGCACTTGTCCTACTCTTTCCCCCATGTTTCTTCTTTTTGCAGCCCTCTAGCTCTTTCCAGGAGTTTTTTAGAGGCATTTTAGTGCCCAAAAGTTTGGGTCCCCATTGACTTGAATGGGATTCGGGGTCAAGTTCATTCCTGAACCCGGCCTTTTTTCCGAAGTTCGGCCGAATGCGCCGAGCCCAAACATCCAGGTGTCCACTCAACTCTAGTGTTTAGCTGTAATTATCCTCTTACTCATTTTCTGTACCCACACATATTTAAGGGTTACTGCCAAAGAACACCCCAATATGTGTTCAGCAACATCTCCTGAGTACAATGATATCACCCATGTATTGGTGTGCTGGGTTCTCTGGGGGCTAAAAGACCTTATTTGGAGGGTGCCTATTCCAGTTTTCCAATTTGGAATTTTCACAGCTTGCCATCATGCACCCATGTCCTATTTGGGACATTTTTTAAGTCAGCCAATGTAATTTACCCACATAAAACCATATATTTTTATTCCTGTTACGTGTTACTGACAAAGAACACCCCGATATGTGTTCAGTAACATCTCCCGAGTACAACAGTGCCGCCATTGTAAATGTTTTATGGGTTTTTGCAAACATACAGAGGTCAAATTTGGGCTGTCCCCTTTTCCACGTTTGCACATTGAAATTTGCCAGATTGTTTTGCTGGGCCTTTGTTGCCTTTGAGACTGTATAGCAGCCCAGGAATGAAAATTAACCCCATCATACCATTTATAAAAGTAGACAACCCACGGTATTCAAAATGGGGTATGTCCAGTCTTTTGTAGTAGCCACTTAGACACAAACTCTGGCCAAAGTTAGCATTTTTTGTTTTTTTTTGCATTTTGTTTTACACAAAAACTGCACTTTTACTGGTGATTTCATTGTCATGATAAGTTTTATGGTTTTAAACACTCATATTTGTGTCCAGCGAAGTCTCCCAAGTATAACAATACACCCATGTACAGGTTTTATGGTGTTTTGGAAAGTTACAGGGTCAATATAGGGCTTGCCGAATTCAGTTTGCCAGATTGTTTTGCTGGGTCTGTGTTGCCTTTTGAGACCATATGGTAGCCCAGGAATATGTGAAATAACCCCATCATGGCATACCATTTTCAAATGTAGATAACCCAGGGTATTCCAAATTAGGTATTTCCCTTTGTGTGTGTGCGCGCGCGTGTGTATATGTACACATCCACACATATATATCTCTACTACGTGTGTATATAATGAGTGTGTTTAGGTATATACACACACACACACACACTTTTATTTCCTATATATGTATAATATATTATAATTAAAGCATTGTATAATATATTATACATATATAATGCATATATATGATTTTATTATAAGTGTTTTTTGAGATATGTATGTATATATCTCAAAGTACACTTATAATGAAATCATATATATGCATTATATATGTATAATATATTATAAAATGCTTTAATTATTTTATAGTATATTATACATATATGTATAATATATTTATTTTGTTTTACTTTTTTGACAGCTCAGATAGTCCCTCTGCTGGCAGCTCCTAGACTCCTATTACAGCGATGTGATTATGGGGATTACATGGCCCTGGAGGGCTGGGGTGGCCAGAGCTGTTGCAGGGGGATGCTGGGGTCTCCGGCATTCCCCCCGACCATGATCGATGTGGATCGCGGGTCCAGGGCTCCTATTTGCCGCAGACATACTAGGTACGTCCACGGTCCTTAACAACCGTTTTTTTGTGGGACGTACGTAGGACGTCCACGGACGTTAAGGGCATATGCATAAATATATATATATAATTTCATTCTAAGTGTATTGATAGAGATATATATATATATATATATATATATATATATATATATATATATATATATATGTAAAAAACAGATAAAATTCTTATCTTGTAATACCTTTTTTATTGGACTAACAGAATTTTTTAATGACAAGCTTTCGGGAGAACCTCCCTTTCTCAAGTCTGAAGCATTTCTGAGCAAAACGACACATAGAATTCAAAGTTGAGTTGTGATACAGGGGTTAAAGCGACATGAGTGTAGATAAGACACAGGTTTGTTAGAAAATAGACACCATCTTAGCAGAGGGTCATAAATATCTTGTTGAAGAGAAGAGTAGGGGGGAGAGAGGAAAAAGAAAAACAAACAAGCAGACAGTGCACAGGATGATACACTTTAAACATGCACACACACAGAAATATGTATATGTGAACGCATAAACACATGTATATATACATAAACACATATACATACATGCACATGGACTCATATACACAAATATAAATGCACAGTAATATATATAAGCATTCATGCATACGAGTATGGGAAAGCATAGGTCTACACATAGTACTTTGTATATAGATAGAATAAACATATAGGAATGCATTTTAAAGTGTTGGTACATATGACAGAACAGTAAGATAATGCTGGGAGAGTGTTCATGTAAAGTGTTGGTAGTGGGACAGGAATCCCAAATCAATATTTAGTCCTCTCTTCTTGCTGTTAAACCATTTAATCATTCTGGCTTCAAAGGCTTTTCTTTCCTGGGTATTTTTAAAACCCCCTTTCAGTACTTTGATTTTTAGGTCCTTCAGTGAGTGGCCAGGCTGGGTAAAGTGGTGTCCCACAGGAGTGCAGTATGATTCTTCTTTGTGGTGTTTAATAGAGTGTCTCTACTTGAACACTATATATATATATATATATATATACACATACACATATACACACACACACAGTTTATTTTAATTATAATTTTATATATATATATATATATATATATATATATATATATATATATATATAAAAAAATTCGAAAATCCCCTGCACTCACGTCCAAAGTCCCTCCGCCGGGAGCAAACACCAGGGCTCCACGATACACAGACTCCAAAGTGGCAACGGCTGCTCTCCGGTTTTAAAAAGAAGTTTTTATTGAATCATAATAAAAGCAATGACCAACGTTTCAGTCCCAGCTCGGGACTTTCCTCAGGGTCCAAAAAACAGAATAACAAATGCCATAAATACAAATCCTAAATATATACCTATATAATTAAAGTTAAAACTCACCCAGGTGTGCTACTGCCATCACCACCGGGATCGCCGGACTTCCGGGTATGCGCGCGCACCCGCACGCTTACTCCTCCCACCCCACGTGCTGACGTAATACGTCCAATCACCATGGAAACATATACACGAACATCTCAATACCGTGGCAACTGAATGCTGGTTAAAAAGATCGTGGTTATAAAAAGTGCACAAGTGAAAGAAGTTATGGACATGTGAATGATTAAACATTATTAAGAAGGGGGTATATAAACACCCACATAGCCAATGTATAATTATGACACTGGCAGTGTATAAACTTGAAAGTGCATAGTTAGTATTAAATAACATGATTAAAGTGACATGAGTGTAAAGTGCATTATAATATGCTATCATATAATAAAGTGCTAAATGCCCTCAAGTGCATAATATACCCAATACATCAATATTATTTAAAAAGGACTAATAGCATGTGACACATACTAAAAATAAGAAAAAGCTTAGAAAAAAATTAGAAAAAAATTAAAATTAATTCATCTTATGTTCTAATACTAAACACCAACTATATATAATGTTTATAATGTTAAAAACAAAAATTGGTAACAAGCTATATTTCAAATAAAGGCATTGTACGGAATATTTTCATTGAGTCCCATGGGAGATACTGTATTTAATTGATATATCCAAAACGCTTCCCTTTGAAGGAGCATTTTACTCCTATTGCCACCTCTACGAGGAAGAGGGATGTGGTCTATACCCACAAATTTAAGGCATGTCAATGAATGATTTTTATCCAAAAAATGTTGAGCCACCGGTTTGTCCGAATGTCCGTCCCTATACGCCAGTCTAATACTCGAACGGTGGCCTCTAATTCGTTCGCAGAGTTGTGTCTCCGTCTTGCCCACGTAATACAATCCACACGGACACATCAATTTATATACCACAAACATTGTTTTGCAAGTGATGGTGTGTCTAATATCATAGACTTTATTAGTGTGTGGGTGGCTGAATTTTTTTGCCGGTATCATGTGTCCACAAGTTACACACCCCAGACACCGAATGCACCCTCGTATGTTCTGTTTCATATCCTTCGAATAACTTGCAACTGGATCTGTATGCACCAGCAAGTCTTTCAGGCTCTTGTTCCTTTTGTAACATATCAACGGAGGTTCCTTGAACACTTTTGGCAACGTGTCATCCGTTGCAAGCATCTTCCAATTGTCTTTAATCACTGTTGATACCAAATTCGAGGAATTGTGGAAAGTCATAGGAAACATTATCCTCTGAGTAAGATCCTTCCTAGGTTGTACTGAAACTGCCTTAGCCTTTGTCAGTGCATCTTCCAATATTCTAGTTTCATATCCCCGTTCAAGGAATTTGTGGGTCATGGTTATCAACTGTGTCTCCGCTTTATCTTGGTTTGAATTATTACGAATTACTCTTTGGAACTGTGCCTTTGGAATAGAATTTTTCAATGTAGTAGGATGAGCACTACGTGCATGCAGCAAAGTGTTACGGTCTGTGGGTTTCGTGTACAACGTATATTGTATTTTATTGGATTCATAAGACAACTCCAAATCTAAAAATTGGACCTTCTCGTCACTGATATTGGCCGTAAATTTAATGGGCGTTGATAGTCCATTCAATTCATTCACCATCTCATGTGCTTCAATGGATGTTCCACGCCAGAGTATTAACAAATCATCTATATAGCGATAATAGCTAATGATGTTGTCCCGATAAGGCATAAGAATATGTTGAGTCTCATACATATACATGAACGCATTGGCATACATGGGGGCCATAGAAGACCCCATCGATGTGCCTGCCACCTGTAAGTACCACTGGTTTTCAAACCTGAAGTGATTATTATAAAGGATCAACGCCAATAATTCCAAAACAAATTCAACAGGTGGGCCCCGATACAACGGGGATTCACTTAATACCTGTCGCATAGCATCAATGCCATCTGTGTGAGGAATTACTGTATACAGGCTGCCAACGTCCATTGTGATGAATATAGGAACAGTTCCATGGAGATCCAAATTATTGAGCCTATGCAGAAGGGTCTGTGTATCTTTAATACATGTATTCAACGCCTCCACTGGCTCCTTGAAAAGAAAATCTAACCATTGGGCTATAGGTTCCAATATTCCATCAATGGCTGAAACAATCGGACGGCCTGGAGGTTTCTGCATGTTTTTGTGGATCTTAGGGATACTGTAAATTATAGGAGTACGAGGATGCTGTTTCTCTAAAAAACGATTAAGATCTAAGTCAATATAACCTGACCTAAGGCCCATTCCAAGAACATCGGCTATTTTCCTTTGTATGTCAACCGTAGGATCACCGGGTAGAGGGCAATATGTATGAGTATCTGCAAGTTGTTGTTTAAGATCATCTGCATAGTCTGTATAGTTCAAAATAACTATGCCGCCCCCCTTGTCTGCTGAACGGATGATTATTGTGGGATCCTTGGCCAGGTTGTCAAGAAGACATCTTTCCTCTTTGGTAATATTCTGAGGTGTTTGTCTACGTTGTGAAAAGATTTGTTGTGCCATCTTAGACGTGGTGTTTAAGAAAGTCTTAATTGATGGTTTGGAGGTCTGTGGATCAAATGTAGACTTTGGTCTGAATCTGTCAATAGTCTGATGAGCCGGTTGGGTTTTATCTTTATTCAAGATGTTAAAATATTCCTTTAATCTCATGTTTCTCCCAAATTGAAATAACTCAGTGCTCCATCTAAAAGGATTTGGATTACTGGTAGTTACATATGATAATCCCTTACTTAGGATACTGATCTCTGTATCACTAAGTTGTCTATGGGATAAATTGAAAAGAGGAATTACCTCCTGTGGGGGGGTTTGCCCCTTAATGTTGTTTTTGCCCTTGCGCCCTCTCCTATTTCTGGGGCGCCTTCGCCTCGGCCCTTGCTCCTGGTGGTAGTACCCATTTCCTCCTGTCCTAAAAAAACAGGAGTATTGTTAGGGATCTCATTATCTGAAGCAGATTCACCAGATGTTACGTCAATAGTTGTAATTTTGGGGCGAATTATCCTTTTAAAAACGTCTAGGTCTTGGAGGGCGATCACCTGCTAACCATCTATACACTCTGTGGTCCTGGTAATCTTGCTGTACTCTCTCATATTTTTGTTTCTTGAACCTGACTAATTCGTTTTTATACTTCAGCAATTCGATCTTTAGTTGTTGCTGCAGTTTAATTCCCTCAGGTGAGGATAATAATATTGCTTGTTCTGTCTCCAATACAACAATTTTCTGCTTCACTTCAGCTAAATCCATTTTGACATCCTTAATAGTAATCAGCATTAGGTCTAAAGAAGCTTTATTAAGGACATGCGTCCAATCCCGGCATACTGTCGCTTTAAGCCTTCCTATGGTCGGAATATTCAATAATCTAAACCCACGGGGAATCATACGTGCCTTGTAATAATCCGACAGAAATAGACCATGTAAGTCTAGGTCTACACTTTTCTTATGCAAGCGTAGAAGTTTGAAATAAATATCCCTAGATGTAGCTTGGTTAGGAAGCTCCTGTCCAGTTTGCTCCCACAAAATATCCGTGGCATCATCAGCTGTAAACTGTAATGTCTCAGCATGCTCCACATATGCCCCTGCTTGTGCCAAAAAATCATCCATGTCCAGTTAAAAAAGGCAGGCAAAAATAGAAATATATAGTGCCAGGTATATATCTACAAAAACAAGCTAAATATGCTTGTGATAAAGTTGAAGGTGCAAGGATGTCCTTGAACCAAAAAAGGCTGGTGCAATAGGGAAGGAGATGGAACCCCAATCTCCCAAACAATACAAAAAAATTCGAAAATCCCCTGCACTCACGTCCAAAGTCCCTCCGCCGGGAGCAAACACCAGGGCTCCACGATACACAGACTCCAAAGTGGCAACGGCTGCTCTCCGGTTTTAAAAAAAGAAGTTTTTATTGAATCATAATAAAAGCAATGACCAACGTTTCAGTCCCAGCTCGGGACTTTCCTCAGGGTCCAAAAAACAGAATAACAAATGCCATAAATACAAATCCTAAATATATACCTATATAATTAAAATTAAAACTCACCCAGGTGTGCTACTGCCATCACCACCGGGATCGCCGGACTTCCGGGTATGCGCGCGCACCCGCACGCTTACTCCTCCCACCCCACGTGCTGACGTAATACGTCCAATCACCATGGAAACATATACACGAACATCTCAATACCGTGGCAACTGAATGCTGGTTAAAAAGATCGTGGTTATAAAAAGTGCACAAGTGAAAGAAGTTATGGACATGTGAATGATTAAACATTATTAAGAAGGGGGTATATAAACACCCACATAGCCAATGTATAATTATGACACTGGCAATGTATAAACTTGAAAGTGCATAGTTAGTATTAAATAACATGATTAAAGTGACATGAGTGTAAAGTGCATTATAATATGCTATCAATCAACAGTCAACAGTGATTAAAGACAATTGGAAGATGCTTGCAACGGATGACCCGTTGCCAAAAGTGTTCAAGGAACCTCCGTTGATATGTTACAAAAGGAACAAGAGCCTGAAAGACTTGCTGGTGCATACAGATCCAGTTGCAAGTTATTCGAAGGATATGAAACAAAATATACGAGGGTGTATTCGGTGCCTGGGGTGTGTAACTTGTGGACACATGATACCGGCAAAAAAATTCAGCCACCCACACACTAATAAAGTCTATGATATTAGACACACTATCACTTGCAAAACAATGTTTGTGGTATATAAATTGATGTGTCCGTGTGGATTGTATTATGTGGGCAAGACGGAGACACAACTCTGTGAGCGCATTAGAGGCCACCGTTCGAGTATTAGATTGGCGTACAGGGACGGACATTCAGACAAACCGGTGGCTCAACATTTTTTGGATAAAAATCATTCATTGACATGCCTTAAATTTGTGGGTATAGACCACATCCCTCTTCCTCGTAGAGGTGGCAATAGGAGTAAAATGCTCCTTCAAAGGGAAGCGTTTTGGATATATCAATTAAATACAGTATCTCCCATGGGACTTAATGAAAATATTCCGTATAATGCCTTTATTTGAAATATAGCTTGTTACCAATTTTTGTTTTTAACATTATAAGCATTATATATAGTTGGTGTTTAGTATTAGAACATAAGATGAATTAATTTTAATTTTTTTCTAATTTTTTTCTAAGTTTTCTCTTATTTTTAGTATGTGTCATATGCTATTAGTCCTTTTTAAATAACATTGATGTATTGGGTATACTATGTACTTGAGGGCATTTAGCACTTTATTATATGATAGCATATTATAATGCACTTTACACTCATGTCACTTTAATCATGTTATTTAATACTAACTATGCACTTTCAAGTTTATACATTGCCAGTGTCATAATTATACATTGGCTGTGTGGGTGTTTAATCATTCACATGTCCATAACTTCTTTCACTTGTGCACTTTTTATAACCACGATCTTTTTAACCAGCATTCAGTTGCCACGGTGTTGAGATGTTCGTGTATATGTTTCCATGGTGATTGGACGTATTACGTCAGCACGTGGGGTGGGAGGAGTAAGCGTGCGCGCGCATACCCGGAAGTCCGGCGATCCCGGTGGTGATGGCAGTAGCACACCTGGGTGAGTTTTAATTACATAGGTATATATTTAGGATTTGTATTTATGGCATTTGTTATTCTGTTTTTTGGACCCTGAGGAAAGTCCCGAGCTGGGACTGAAACGTTGGTCATTGCTTTTATTATGATTCAATAAAAACTTTTTTAAAACCGGAGAGCAGCCGTTGCCACTTTGGAGTCTGTGTATCGTGGAGCCCTGGTGTTTGCTCCCGGCGGTGGGACTTTGGACGTGAGTGCAGGGGATTTTCGAATATATATATATATATATATATATATATATATATATATATATATATATATATATATATATATATATATATATATATATATATATATATTTATTTGTGTTCGGGGCAAATAGCCGTATATGGAGTAAGGTTCCAGCATAAGCGTAGGATAGTATAAAGGGAGCAAGTCGGTTGTGGTGTGCCAAGACCGACGATGCGGTAGGCCTGTAAATAAAGAGGGCCCACCAAGGAGTAAGTAAGTAAAGTAAATGGAAAGAAAAGAGAAAGTGTTGAAATGAGGAGTGGGTGGGAGGGTCATTCTGATGCTGACCTCAAGCGATATGAGTCAGGTAAGGGGTGTCCCTTATATAGGGGAGTGAATTAATTTAAGCCCCTCCCACAAATACAGGCCAAATGGCCTTAAAACTTGTGTTCGGGGCAAATAGCCGTATATGGAGTAAGGTTCCAGCATAAGCGTAGGATAGTATAAAGGGAGCAAGTCGGTTGTGGTGTGCCGAGACCGACGATACGGTAGGCCTGTAAATAAAGAGGGCAAAAAGAATAATCAAAGATTTAATACAGTCAACAATATATACAAATTAACCAGACATTTCCTTAAATGCATTACGGTATTTAATTCCTTGAAGGATTTTTGAAGGTAGGAATCTAGGACCGCAACTGGACACCATTTGTTGTGGGTAGGATAGTATGTTATCTCTACTGTTGGTGCGTGTTGACTCGTTTCGGAATGTGGTAGAGCCAATAGGTAATGATATATGTGTTTACACACGTGGGATCGTTGAAGACAATGATCTGTCTGAGTGGTGGTTATGGTAGTGGATTCTCTGGCCTGAGAAAGGCATAAAAGGCAGTGTGCATGGCTGGTAATGGCCAACTTGGTAGTATAATTGAAAGGTTGTAGCTCTAATAGGTCCGATAAGGATGGAAAAGTTGGATGGCTATTGGTAATATCTGAGAGGAACGTGGGGGGATGGATTCCTGAAAACCTCTGAGTATATTCTTGTCTGGTATGATAGCATGAAGTTATGGTAGTTTTGGCCATAGGTTATCCTGTGTTGTTGAATGCCTGTAAAATATATAATTAATGGTGTGTGAGATGGTTTTAGTTTAAGGTGGCAAAAAATGAAGCAAAACCTAGGAGAAATGTTATGACACAGGTTGAGCTATGTCGTGTTCCAATGAGATTCTTTAAAGCCAGGTGAATAGGTGCATTCTACAAGTATGGGATGAAAGTGCTAGGTGGGATAGTGCATGCTATGCTGCATGAGTATGTCTAATCCATGAATTTGACTCTGGAACGAAAGAGTGGCCGTGACTGCATGGGTGGCTGTAGGAAGCGTATGATGAACGTGCCTGGAATATAAATGAGACAATTGTCGGCAAGGATGTATACCACCGCCTGGTACATGAAAGTAAAAGAAATGTGGTAAGTGGCCAACCAAGTGAGTTCCCCAGCAATACCATGATCGTATGGATGATA
Source organism: Pelobates cultripes (assembly GCA_933207985.1). NCBI lineage: Eukaryota > Metazoa > Chordata > Amphibia > Anura > Pelobatidae > Pelobates > Pelobates cultripes. Next base: position 55,062,058 of record OW240923.1, read on the forward strand.
AGTGGCATTTGTTGATGATATGACATGTGCTTAGTTGTCTGAGTAACAACGGATTGATGACCCTGACCATGATTTACCCCATGCCACAGCAGCTGCTTTTAGCGGGGAAAGGATTGCCCATTTTATGCCATGTAAGTGCCAGTTTGTAGGGTAGATGGTAGCCGTTTACTGTGTTGATGATATTGGTCATACTTAACGAAGCTTCAACCCCTGCTTGAGTGACAGCTGTAAAGGTAGATCAATGGTGTGTATAGTAAGGAAACTCCTCGGAGGGTATGAGGGAGTTGAGACTTGGGGTAGCGAAGGTGTGTGGTGCCAATAAGTCTATGGTTAGTCTTGTTTAAGGGAAGATTCCCTTGTGACAATACCAATGTGTTTGTGTTTGGTGCCATGCTGTAAATGGTGGAGATTGGAAAACCCAAGTAAAAACCCCTCTGCAAATCTTGGCTATGAGTGTGTTTACAGCCAATGGTTCTGTTGTGCTGACTGTAAGTGAGGGCATGCTATATTCCTTGAAGGTGTATTTATGATACCTGTATGGGAGCCCTTTGAAGCTCCAGAGCTTTAGTAAATCTACTACAAGTATGGAAGGATTATGAGTCAGTAGTGTTGAAAATGCATTGGTGTGTACAGATGGTGAGTACGTTATTTGTAAGTTGTATTGGGACACATGGTTTGTCATGTGCCCTGAATGATTTGAACATATATGCAACAGTCTATATGCAATGCAACTACTCATACCAATTGTCTCTGGTAGTTCAGAGGTGATGGTACCTGGAGCCTGAGAGTGCTCACCCGTTTGTTTGGGAGAAAATCCCTTCTGTATGGGTACCTGCACAAATAAGCATCTCTACATATTCCAAATGCCAACACAACCAAGGGATGGTCAGTTCCCGATTTACCTAGAATCCCTGGGTCTGACCATCATAGATACATCATCATACATATATATGCCTTGTTTCCCCAATGTGCCGGGATCATATGTGCAGGGTTAACGTCTTGTACCAAGTAACCGAGTTTCGGTTGGTGCTGGTTGTACAGTAGCGTGAGGCCCAGCCTTGTGAGGGCTGTGACTGACTCGAAATTGCCAGTCTGTCGTAAATTTTTTGGCTCATGAGTTTATGAGTGAGGCTAGCATGGCCTGGGTGTCACCTGAGTTGGTGTTGCTGGGCCTTCCCCTGCCTCCGTGTTGTCCGTTGATTTATGGAGGAGTTTGAATAACTCTGCTTTCCTTGCTGTGGCAGGATAGGGGATTTGTCGCCTCCTTAGGTCGGAGCCACATCTCCTCTGCTTGAAGGTGTATCACTTCTAGCCGGGGTGCCAGGAAGAGGTGATTCTTCACCATCTTTTTGAGAAATACTTAAATAACAATAAAGATTGCAATTATTATTTGTACCCAGGGGTCTTGTACTGGCTTGCTAGCTAAGCCGTAAGGCGAAACGATTAGGCTTGGTGTTTTTTGGTGACTGGTGAGGCCCTGCTAGTTGCCAAGTGGCTTGAGAGGCTCTATCTATGCTTGGCGCGAGGGGATTTTGTGTGGCCACCGAACGTTGTGGCAGGATGTTGGCCTCTCGGTGACAGTAACCAGAAAAATAGGAAGGGGAGTGACAGGTGAGGCCCTCTCTATGATACAATGCGAGGCGGCTAGCTCACGAGTGGCCCGAGGGGTGTATGCCTCTGAGTGTGAGGCGGGGTGTTGGCCTCGCGGGACCACTAACTGAAGCATAATGCAGAGAAAAAAGGGGGTAATACCTATTGGGCCCTAGAACCCTAATTGCCGGTACACTATTACTATTCCAGGGAAGGTAAGAGATGGATAACTACGTGAGCAGGTGTACGTACCTGGTAGTATGGTATTGAACCTGACAATCCTTATAGGTTTTTTAGTAGTAACTGTAACCTGAATGGATAAAATCGTATGGCATAAGGAAATATGGCATAGACCAAGCTTATCTTAAAACATACAGTATATGTGAAAGTAAAGTGCCGTGATATGTAAATATTAAACATCATATCCATACTGGTTAAATATGTATCAATCTTAACCCATTAAGTGCCGTATGTATGTGAACCATATTACCAGTTACGTATATACAGATGCGTGTGCTACTGTGTAATAATATGTGTATTTATAACAGATATTGATATACTGCTTGCTATGTGAATTGTTGTATGCCTTATTGAATGGCAAGTGAACATGGAGTTGCAAAATGCAAGTGAACATGGAGATCTGCCGAGTGCCCTATAGGTGGCAGTGTAGTTGATACTGATTTGTATGTGAAATGTTGTTTGTCTGTTGACCTATAGGGGTCAGTGTTTTGGTGTTTGTAAAACCCCATGAAAATTGTCAATGTACTTGACAGACCTGTAGGTGGCAGTGTTGATAGAACCACTGTTAGTCTTAATGTGAAATGTAAATTATTGTGAATTAAACCTGAAGTTGAGCCCGTGTTGGAGTCTAATTTATGGTTTATGGTTATGTTTAAAACAATCTTATGTGTAATTTATATTGGCTGGTAATTGTATATGACATGTGAAGACAGTTTTGCTGTTGACCAGTAGGGGTCAGAAATGCTGATTGCATGGTAAAATACCCTTTGACCCCTGAAGGATACATGACATGTGTGACATCATTTATTCCAGAGTTTGGTCCTTAAGGGGTTAATCCAAATGCAAGGTTAACGTGAGATTTTGAGAGTGACCTGTAGGGGTCAGTGTGATTTATGTGAAACATTGTTTGTGAGCTATGCCCCAGCATTATAGTTGTGAAACAAACAGTGCCCGTTTGACAATATACAATAAGTGAACATAATAGCGTAATAACAGTCATTGTAACAAACCAAAGTTCTGTTCATGGGTTGTAAACACATGAAACGTGTGTGTAGTACAATAGTAAATGCATGAACTAGTACCCGTTTGGTAGAAAATTGCACGAACCGTGAGCCTGGTATGTCAGGGAAACAAAACGAAACGAGCAGTGAGATTCGAAATGCACGCACAGAATTGCCTAGTATGTTTAGGCAATTGAAACAGAATGTGTTCCCGTTTGGGAGTATGCTAAAGCTCGAAATGAGCCAGTGACAGATATAAACAAGTGAGTTTAAACGAATGATATGCATGAACATGCAATGGTTTTAGGACAGATTTAGACCAAATGCAGCCATAAAGTGAGGACCTGACCCGTGCATGGTGCCGTGGGACTGATGCCTGGCGTAACGGGTAGGTCGACTTACGGTTTGTGAGTCACTTGGACACCATCCACAGCAATAGATTGAAGAAAGAAGGTGGTAGGCAGGAAAAGCCTGTGGCTGAATTCCTGACACAGCTCAGCTTAGAAAACCTCATGGAGTAATCAGGTAAAATGGCGTCTGGATGACCCGGAAGTGGAAATCATTCTGATGCTGACCTCAAGCGATATGAGTCAGGTAAGGGGTGTCCCTTATATAGGGGAGTGAATTAATTTAAGCCCCTCCCACAAATACAGGCCAAATGGCCTTAAAACATATATATATATATATATATATATATGTGTATATGTGTGTGTGTATGTGTATATATATATATATATATATATATATATATAATATACAGACATTTCTGCTATACATATATACATGAGTAGAGTGTACGTAGTTAATGTCCACTTTAGTTTGACAGGCTGTTATCATTATAGACTAATTCAGATGACAACCTTATAAACATATAACTTTATACTGTGTGTTTTCCACGGCTGCTGGCACTGACTTCACAATGTTTTCATTAATATAGCTCATTTTTAGCTCTTACATTTTAATGACTGTTAGCTTTCATAAAATGGCACTCACGTTAAGTATTGAATGGACCTCATAACTAAATTAGTGTTGCCATATGTACAACTGACTTGTTATATAACAACAACATTGCTAGGTAAAGTTAATAGTTTAAAATTACCCGGCAATGTCTGACATAATGTGTCATGATGACTGGAATGCATCAAGGATTTTCCACGTTACATTATTATTTAATGATGTCATGCAATCCACATAAGATCAGAGTTCAGTTGGAGCATGTCAGAAGTATCTAGCACTGAGTAATATTTTCCTGAGTTTTGTAAAGTTGAGAGCAGACTAATAATAAGTGTGCATAATGCAATTATTGACTTAAGTATTAACCAATTAAGCAAGAATCTAAAGCATTATTTATTTATCACTGGTATTTATAAAGCACCAACAGATTCTGCAGCACTGTACAATTAGTGGAGAAAGTACAATATACACAGACAAATACAAGAGGTAGAGACGCTGAAAACTAGCCATTGGAGCTCTTTTATATAAAGTGCTTAGCTAGATAGCCTGTGAGCTTACAACCTAAAGCAGGGATAGGCAACCTTCTGCTCTCCAGATGTTGTGGACTACATCCCCCATAATGCTTTTACACCCATAATGCTGGCAAAGCATCATGGGAGGTGTAGTCCAAAACATCTGCAGTGCCGAAGGTTGTTATGCCTGAACTAAAGGACAAAATGAGGATTTGAGATAAGAGGTAGCAGGGGAAATTTGGAAGTGATGGCTAAAAGAGTTAACAGAGAGAAGCAGCATAATGACCTTTACTACAATATTTTAATAATAATTGTAAAATAGTCAGTAATACATTTGTGCCATTCTATATTTTATTAAATTAACTAAAAATAATCTTTTTTAGATTTAACACTTTATATTTATTTGTATGCTACAATATAAAGAGCATATACAATAAATTGTATTAAAAAAAAGAACATTTGTAAAAGGTCAGAAAAATTCAAGATATGCTAATAGTGTGTACAACAATCTCACAAAACATTTTTGTATTATGAAAGTCTATCCTTAACCCATTAATGATTAAGGTTATTGTGGGACAAGTCTTGCACTGAAAGACTCATCTTTGCTCTGAGTTTGCTTAATTGTAATTTCACATACTGGCCACAAGTATTAGCAATTACTTTTCTAGGCCACCTTTAAAAGTATATACCTATAAAAAAGAGACAATGAAAGGTACTTACATAAAGACATCTTCACATTTTTGTGCATAAATGTTCTCACTGATTAAATGTACCTTCATATTTAGTTTCCCCCTGTACAACTAGGGAAGGGGAGCATGACTGCTGCTCAGGATGGTGGGCTGACTTAAAAGTGTAGCAAATGTGGCAAAGTGAAGGGTTTTGTGGAGAGGGAAAGGGAGGAGACTTACCAGTCGACAGGATCAGTTGAGGGCCCTTGACTGTTTTCTAGCTGACTGTACCCTGTGAAATAAGCGAACAACATCAATTAGCTCACTAAAATTCCCTGCAGTTATTCCCTTTCCTATGCGTGCTGTCTCTTTCTCCCTCCCCCATTATCATGGCTGCATGGATAGCACCAAAGTCGGGTTGGAGAAGCAGGCCCAAGATGGCATCGAGTTGGAGGAGCAGGCCCAAGATGGCGTCGGGAGCAACAGCAGAGGTCCAACCGGAAGATCGCTCAGCCCACGTGCTTCTCTTAGGGTCCAGCACGAAGTGAGGTAATCGCGCATGTCAGACAGCAATGTTACATGTTGGATTTGATGGTGGTCAGAAGGAGGGACTCCAGGAACGGATCGCAGTCAGGCCTGGCGGCTGACTGCGGATCTGCACTCACCATTCCTGTGTCTGACAGCTCCATCTCAGGTTTGGATGAGGAGTCGACGGTGGTTCCTGCTCAGGATCCTCAGGCAGCCAACCGTGAGTATTGCACCAGCTCCTGGGACAGGCAAGCAGGGGCCAGGGGAGGGCTAAAAGGTTCCCTGGGTAGTGGGGTTTTTTCAAAGTCAGGAGGTTCTGAGTTTTCTGAGGGCAATACTTCTGTTGCTGGACGTCAGGGACAAAATTAATAAAGGTGAGTATATTGATTTGCTGTCCCTGGTTCCCCCGGATAGGGAATCAGTGACGTGGTGACTTTTCAGATGGGGAAAAAGGTAAGCAGTTGCTGTGTACCTTTGGTAACTGGCTGCATGATTTCTCCTGCACCAGCGTTGTTCGGGTACTTAGACCTGATTTTGGGGCGTATAAAGTATATGGGAGTCAATGCTGTTGGCAAGTGTTGGCACTCTTAGGCACATGGTATTGCTTAGTTTGTCTCGAAATGTGTGGATTATTGCGTGTCATGTCCCTGATGTCTTGAATGTTATAGCCGACCCTCTTTCTCGGTTTCAGTGGGACCGGTTTTGAGAGGCGGCTTCGGAGGCAGCGCAGACAGGAACGCCTGGCATGACAGACCTATGGGAGCTGGTTTCCGACATTTGAGGCGTTTGGATATGGAGTCCTTATCAGAGTCTTCGTGGAAGTCCTATGCGACTGTGCTTACAGGCATACTTCCTCGGATGCAGGTAGGTTAGAGGCTACACTGGCCTTATTGGAATCACTTTGTGCTGCAGGTAAGTCCGCCGCTGTGGCCAAAAGGCAGCTCTGTCATTTCTATTTCAGTGATTCGGTTGACAGGACGTGACAAAGGCATTTTGCGTGACCAGGGTCTTGAGAAGTTGGAAAAGAGGTCGTAGGTCCGACTTGCAGCGTCCCATTTCTTACGGGTTGTTGTGTCGGCTCTTGGAGTTCGTGCCCCAGGTCTGTTCATCATCATACGAAGTCCGATTGCTCAGGGTAGCATTCGTTTTGTGCTTTTTTGGGGCCCTGCATGTAGTGGAGCTGGTGGCTCCCAGTACCCGGGTTCAGTCTCCTCTGCTTCTGGCAGACGTGTCTGATACTGGTCATTCGTCGTTCTAAGACAGGAGGGAGTGGGTTCTCGAGTTCAGGTTGGACCTGCGAGAGGCCCATTTTATCCGATTCTGTTGCTCCGAGAGTTCTTAGCGGTACGTGGGGCGGCAGTCGGTTCCCTTCTCCAACATCAAGATGGGTCTTCACTGAGCCAATTTCAATTTCCAGAATTCTGCGGTCCTGTGTGGTAGGTATAGGTTTGGCTCCGGGTAGTTACACAACTCACTCTTTTCGAATAGGGGCTGCAACGCAGGCTAGCTTTATGGCAGTCAGGGCGCTTTCAATTCTATGTGCGTCCTCACTTACTGTAAGGGGGGTTTGCTCAGCTCATGTTTTTGTTGTTCTGTTATGATTATAGGTGTGGTGCCTCACCTCGTTTGGATCGTGGGATACTTGTTCATTTATTGGGCGGCTAAGCGGGCTGAGGATAGATCATATGGTCGCAACCTCAGGTTCTCTCTCGACGTAGCCTGGTACGTTGGAGGGGTATTCGGGGTTTGTGTTGGGAACACTTGTATTTTGAACTGGTTCAGCTTAGTAGATGCGTGTTAGGATCTGTAACTATAGTAGTGCATGCAGGTGGGAAAAATGTTGGATGGCGACGGTCAGTAGATCTCATACATGTGATCAAGCATGACTTGGGGCACTGTTTCACACTGTTTATGGATCTAACCCTCATCTGGTCCGAGATCGTTCTACATATGGTGTGGCGCAGTGGCTGGAATGGCAAGGCATTGAAACGCTGCAGGTGTAAGGTGAACAGGACTATTCCCACGTTTGTTAGGCATAGCGGTGCGGCATTTTGAACTGGAAGGGATGAATGACAACATTATGTGACAGGATGGAGTGCATTTGTCCCCCATAGGGCTGGACATTTTTAATGTGGGATTGAAGCAGCGCTGTCTGTGGGGAGGGGTGGGGGTGCATGATGCTTGTGCGGCTTAGCGCATGAGGAGGGCATTGCAGTGGTGGGATTTCCTGGCAAGCACAGTTGAAAAAGGCACTTTGGGGAGACGACAGTCTGCACGAAGCTGATGGCAAGTAGCCAGTTGTTGAGACTTGTGAAACAAAAGTTTGGGGGAACTGTCTGTTGGGCAATTGCCCAACAGCTGCCAGAGTTGGACATCATTTAAAATTGGTTATGTTAAATAAAGCTGTCGCCGTTACCCTTATCCACATGTGTTATTAGGGGGCAATGGTGGGGGGCAGGGGGTTGTTTTGGGTCAGCAGTCATGTAAATGTTTTGTATTTTTATATTGTGTTTTTTTTCGCTGAACAAACTTTGTATATTAATTTAATGTATGTGGTTGTATTTATTATGTACAATGTACTTCTATGGAATAAAAAAACAACATTTTGTTGTACAAGTAGGTTAAGATTGCAAGGATTTTTCTAGCATCACGATGCCAAATTAGGTACAAACCTTTTTCAGTATTCACACTTAGAATTTTGAATGTGACGTGGGCCCATATTTAATTTCCTACAAATTAAGAAATTACCTCCACAAAGACATATCATGTTAAAAAAAAGACATTCCAAGGTATGTCACATTTTATCACCATTTTCTGCTCGTTTTGTTTACACACACTTTTGTAAATTTGATAAACTGATGTGTATCACTTTAAGAAACAAAATTTTTTTTTTTTCCTGATGGACGGTGATAATAATGTTTTGGTGTGCTTATGGCACTTTTCTTGATACAACTTTGGAAAAGATTTATCGCTAACACTTTTACATTTAATTTTCCTCAAATTTTTGACTCATGGATGACTGGTCTTATATGCATGCAGGGCTATCTATATTATATAAATAAGTAAATATAATGTGTTGTAGAGTTATTTTGCACTTTATTATCACTGACGAATTATTTATTTTTATTGATTGTTAGTTGTATACCCTATTTATTTTATTAGAAAACAGAAAAAATCTTGCACTCCACCTCTCTCGGTTGTTCAATGCCCGGTGCTTATCAGCCAAAACACAAATTTTTTTTCCAAAGATAGCACTCCAGGGACTTATAAAAATTTACTTTTATTTACCTTTGCTAAAACATCAAAAGTGTCAACGTTTCAGCCTGATCCCCTCAAGCTTTCGTCAGGACATACTATGTGTACAGATATACCCACATTTATAACATAAACAATAATAATCACTCACCACACTTGTGATACCTCTGACTCCATGGACGCCCGGACCGGGACTGCCGCGGGCTGCCCGACGTACGTCTGCAGCCACACGGCGTCACGCTCAATGACACGGCCAGGGGTCATCACCATGGTGACCTATAACAACAAACATGATACAACATACTAATCTTACGATAAAAACAATGTATCAACTGCTACACACTAGACTCCTGGGGATGTCATAATTCAAACAATGATGCAGCATAGAGAACTGGCAATCATGATATTAAAAAAACCTTAATACGCATATTGGACTTAATTGCTGAAAAAAATGCCTAAAAGATTAATCATAGTTACCAATGACTCTGAAGTTATAAAAAACAGGCTTGTCAGACTAGAGAAGTTAGGAATCCAGGCAAATCTCAAGAGAGAGAATATTATACCAAGGCTCATTGAAAAAAAAAAAGATTGATTACCTAACAAGTTCTTTTAAACATCTCATGTACATCAAAAGACTAGCACAGTTAGTTAATGATACAACATAACACTTTACTAAGCAGTAGTGCCCCCTAATGGTCTTGATAAAGTTTGACCCTCACCAAATATTGAACAAGGAAATCGTAATACATATACTATGGCATGCCACCCCACAAACTCCATAAATATAATTATATACAATCATAGATATCTAGAGAGGACATACTTATGATGAAATAAAGATATTAAAGAAAGTTAAGATAATCAAGAGAGTTAAGAATGTACAGTGAAGACAGAATCTACCATTGTCACTATGAGTCAACGAGAGGGTTGCCTATCCCACAGGGTGGGCACCCAATACTCACCCCAAATCTGTGACATAATGAATAAACACACATAGTTCCGAGAGAAGCATATGAATGTATGCCTATCCCCCAGGGTGGACATCACATAGCTCATCTCATTGCCACTACTTAAAACATAAACATTTATAGAAATGCAGAAAGGGTATATTTCTCATTCAGACCTTAAGGATATAATGTACTCAACGTTCTAATCCAATAAAGTTCTCGTTGTAATAACATTTTCTTACGGTCGCCACCCCTCCTAAGAGGTGGTATATGGTCAATTGCCATGAGTTATTTTATTTTATTGGTGTTAGCTTGACAAAGATCCTTTGCTGTGTTCAGGGCTGCCATCAGGGGCCCTGAGGGGCCAGCAGCCCGGGCCCCATGTGTAACAGCAGAAATGTCACCGGTGCAGCTGCTACGGGGCCCGTACACTGATAGGGCCCATTGGGTGGCCCAAGCATTTAAGGCCAACCGATGGGCCCTAAATCTTCAGGGGGCCAGG
>OW240923.1:55072354-55107667 GCA_933207985.1 Pelobates cultripes
TTGATTGTTATTATTCCTCATAACCCCAAGAGACATTTATGAATATTTGTTCAGATGGGGAAAAAAATCCATAAGGATTTATATCTGAAGGTCGCAAGTAGTATAAATATCGAGATGTTTATGTGCATTTTACATTATTCCTTTAGACTGTAGAAATTTGGGTTACTTTTGTAAATAATCATTATACAGAAATGTGTGTATATGCACATTCATACATATTTTATTTTTCATAAAAGAGGAATACTCAAATTAAATATTGCTGATAAGCCTTTAATACCTGTTTCATTATTTTGCCTGATTTTGGAGAGATATATGAAATTATTTTCAAGGTTTGCACATATATCTAGCGTAAGTAGATTTCACATTGTATTTATTCCTACAAAATAGTATAACAATTAATAATATTTTTCTTTTTTAATATTTTTCTTCAGCTCATAAATACAGTTGCACTTTTGCGGGAAAGCAGTACATTAAGTCATTAGTTAAGATTTTATATATATATTAACTAACAATTCTTTTGAATAACAATATTGCAATATTAATTTATTTTTCTTTATTACACAATGTTATTTATACAGAAAAGTATGAATCTATTCAAACATGTGCCATAAAATAATATATATTAATTTATATTTTTCAGATTCTGAAATAGCAAGTAATGTAGGTCATATAATTTTTATATATAATTGTTTAAATTTATCTATCTATCTACACCAAGAGGGCTGCACTAACCCAAACATGCATACATTATTAGAGTGCAGTTAGGGCTAATTCATACAAAATACAGCTTTCAGTGCTCTTACTCATTCACTAAACAATTTCAAAGCTAACAGATTGTAAGAGTTTATTTTTTTTGTTTGTTTGTTTTTTTACACACCAAACCTAGGTAAACATTATGGGGGTTTAGTTAGTATATTATCATACATTGCATAAAGTCTGTCACATAGCAAATGTAATATATATATATATATATATATATTATAATAATATGTATATTTGGGAGAACAAGACAACACTCACTGGTTTTGCACGCCTCTTTGTCACAGGTGCCTCATCCCAGGACCCTATTTAACTTTGCACTGCAGCGGAAGCTTATACCAAGTAAGTAGATTAATTTCATAAGAACAGGCATTAGGTGTTAAAAATAAAAAAAAAATAAAAACACTATTGCATTCAGTGAGCTTTGAAATTGATGTTTAGTGATTAAGTGAGTGTGCCTGGATAGTGTGTGTGTATATATATATATATATATATATATATATACACACACTATGCCCTGATGAAAGTTATATAATATGAACTGAAACATTGACCAATTGTGGGATCTTCATACTAAGAAAGATATTTTTTTTCTTCATAAGACCTTGAGTGCTGACTACCTATGTGCTTGGATATATGTTGTGCAGCTGTGCACTGGGCAGAAAGACTGGGAAACAGGAGTGCAAAAACCTACAAACTGTGTGGATAGTTAATACAAGATTAAACAAAAATCTGCAAACCTGTTAAGCCATAGGACTTGCTTTTACCACAGAAATCACAAACCTTTGCGGTAGTAACATCACTCCAGTTTGTGATTTCTGTGGGAAAAGCAAGTCCTATTGCTTGACTGGTGTGCAGATTTTTGTTTAACATTGTATTAACTATTCACAGACTTCAGGTGGAAAAGGTTTTCAATCACAATTTTCCCCCACCATAACCTATTTGGATTTTGCTTCCCAAGCACTACCAAGCCTCAATAAGCAAACCAGTAACCAACCTCATGCTGATGATTTGCATTAACAATGAAACAGCTGTCCATGAGTGGTTTGCTGGCTTTGCATATTTTCCTAAGTTGTGTTTCAAAGCTGTTGTATACAGCGAACACAGACTCAAAGGAATCCATGTTTAAAAAAAATGTGATTCTTTGTTAAACTAATTTGCATATGCCCACCCAGAATCCTTTGCAGTAGTAACATCACTGAAGATTTGTGATTTTTGTAGGAAAAGCAAGTCTTATTGCTTGACTTGTGTGCAGATTTTTGTTTAACATTGTATTAACTATATGTATGTATATATATGTATGTAATATCTGATCTCTTAAAGTACTGTTTTTCAGCCAAAATGTGTTTAGGAATATAATTCTTTGTTTTTTGTCTTTCATTCTGCAAGATATACATTTTTGCTGAAAGCTTGTCTTTGAAATATTATGTTTGACTTGTCCAATAAAAAAGGTATCATTGCCTACTGCAATACTCCTGGTATTTTGGCATCTTATGTATGTGTGTGTATATATATATATATATATATATATATATATATATATATATATACACACACACACACACATAAGATGCCAAAATACCAGAGTATTGCATAAAATTAATATAACATAATATTTCAAATATAATATTTATAAAATTGAAAACTATTTTTGTTTTTATGTGTGTGTTCCTTTAACTGTATTATGTCCTTCATTGATTCACACACTACTTCTCCATGACCTTGTTCTAATATGGACGTAGATAAAAGGTTCACTTTTGAGTATATATAAGGATTGGGTTGGTAACAAGAGCAGTCTTCTATACTTAAGTATAATCATCTATATTTCTATATTTATTGTCTATACTCTAATAATAGCAATTCTCCCATTGACATCTATAGTAAAATTATTATTCACTTACCATAGATATGTTTAACTCATATACCAGATTCTGGTTTGTAAGGCTAGATTCTATTAGATAAGATACGCTGTAAAATGAATTGCAGTTTTGTAACTGACCTTTACTGGAAAAATGCTGTTCCATTATAAGAGATAAGCCTATCTCATCTAATAGAATCTAGTAAATTGCATACAGATATATGGGACTATCCATGAGTTTTTATAAACAATGCACTTTTGCAAAGAATTCATTATTTGAGATGTTATTTTTTAAGGAAGTATACATTTTTCACTAACAAAATATAGTTGTGTAATTTTAACATTGGATATCCCTATTGGGCTGAGCACCCTACCCATCCACTATAGGTGCCACTTTGGAAGCGACTATAGGAAAGCATAAATTGATGAGTCTCTAGAAGAAGTTCAGGCACTCAGTACTGCAAGTTAGCATGTACATTTCCTGTGTTAAAACTAATGTATCACTGATTGATATTGGGGTACTATGACACAGTGGTGGGCTTAGCACAATATGGCCATATGTTGTAACTGAATCCCCATATATGTTTGCTAAGATAGGTGATTTTAAGTAGCCTTGTAAAATTATCAACTGTATTTTTGTTTTAACTGGATTTTTCATTTTTATATTTTAGTCTTTAAGGCAGCACCACTACTTAGAAAGGCATGTTCTGGGTGTGCCTTCAATTCCCAGTTTAATCATTGAAGGGCACCATCTTATATCCCACTTTATAATATGTAACCTAAACTGCCTCTTACTGTACTGATGGAGTTAACAGGCCACAATTGCACATCTGCATAATATAACAGGAATAGACTTTTACAGAATATACATATTCTTAAGAATATTATTGCATTTTAGTTTTTGTTGTGCCTGTTTATCAACACAGTCTTAAGTAACAGTAAATACTAAATATATTTTGCCTGTTTCACATTTGTAACACTGTTATCTTTTCTATAGCTCCAAAAATACTCATTGTTATCCTATATGTACTGTATGTAAATGTGCATTCCTTTTTTAATTCTTCATGTTTCTGATATTATTGTTATATACCTTACGTTATGACAAAGAGATATTATAACTATATCCATTATTTATAATAGTCTACAGTCTACTCATTAATAATTTGTGATTTTTATAGCTCTTTTCTCCCTGTGAGACTCAAAGCACTTTACAGGTATACCAACACAACATATACATTACTTGTATACAAGTTATGAGCTTAAAAACTGAAAATAATGGAGGACGAGGATTTGATGTAAATTTTAGGTTTGCAGATTATTGTACTGTTTGATGCAAATGGATTTGCTCAAATACCATTTAGCTACCATTAATGCTGTCTTCCTAAAATTAGGAATCACAACAATGCAAAGATAATATCTGCATATGTGCATAATACTCAAATACAGTAATTTAGTTACTACAAGAATCTTTACAACATAGGCATTACTGTAAACTATTTCAGCATTCAGAAAACTCTTGACACATACATAATGTTTCTCACAGACCATCAACTTGTCCATTTCCAAGCTACTGGTATATAAAGTTATGATGTTTGACATAAAAAATACTCTGTGGCATGAAGAAGAAAATACCTTTTTTAATTTCTCTGCATATATATATATAGAGGGAAAGAAATTAACCCTGTCAGAAAAAAAAAATATTTCTTTCTGCAGGGAGTAAACTATGTAAAGAGAAAGGTAAATAGGGCTTAATGTGTTTAATATCATATTGGGTTGCTTTGCAATAAAAAATTAAAATTAGCATGCGTATATATATATATATATATATATATATATGTTGTTGACAGTGAAAGAGTTAAAACATAAAAGTTAAGAAAAGCAACAAATAGGGAGGCATAATTGCAAATGCCACCCTAATAGGGGTGAACATTTGACATAATAGGGAAGAACATTTATACAAAACACTGCACAATATAATAATCTGAAAATCGTGAAACATAGATAGAGGAATGAAGCAGAAACCTTGAAACCATATAAAGTAAAATAGTAGCTTGTCACTACAGCACTTGTAAGCAACATTTAACATAATGTTCAAAAAGGATTTCATAAATACCGACTCACTATTAGATCATCAGAAAAGGTACAGCAATGCACTGACTTATGTTACTAAGGATCTGTGTTTTGCACCTAAATAAACATTTTGCATAGATTATTTTGTCTGAATTTATGGTTTCAGCTGAAGTGTACCATAACCATCAAATCTTTTGTTGCAGCTCTAGTAAAAAAGTAAATTTGATTTAATTTAACAGGTTTATTTCAAATGTACCTGTCACCTTTTATACAGTTCTAAAGAAGTATATTTCCTGAACAGAATGTGCCTTTACAATCAGACATCAATCACTCAGTTTCTACTTATTGGATTCCAGAGTCTTAATAACTACAAGATTTTACTTTTTGTACTTTTCCTCACGATTTACATTGTAATATTAAGTGAGAATATTGTAATCATCCTACTTATTTCTATAAGCAAACATCTCAAGCATCCAATGTATTTTTTCCTTAAGAATCTTGCCTTTGCTGACCTTCTGTCCACCTCAAATATTATACCAAACAGCCTACACATTATATTGAAGAAAGGAGAAAACATTTCCACAACTGCCTGCATTTTTCAGTATTATTTTCATTGTTTTTCTGGGTTTTCTCAATCTCTCATTCTCATGGTAATGTCCTTTGACAGATATCTGGCAATATGCAATCCGTTACGTTATGCTGCTATTATGAATGTTAAGCAGTGTTTATATTTGGTCTCTCTGTCTTGGTTTGGATCATTTATTCTTATTTCCACTGAAATAATTTTGATGTATCAATTGAAGTTCTGTGACTCAAATATCATTAACCATTTCTTTTGTGACTTTGCTCCTATCATTGAACTTTCAGCCTCTGACACATTTTTACTATCATGGTTTGACTTTGTTTTATCCTTATGTCTAATATTTTTCCCTTTTATATTTGTTACTATATCCTACATTTATATATTCATCACCATCTTCAAGATTTCCTCTTCCACCGGAAAGCAAAAAGCCTTCTCCACTTGCAGCTCTCACTTAGCTGTTGTCTGCACATTTTATGGGACTCTAATTGCTGTGTATTTGTTACCATCTGGAGAACAGTCGTCGATTGATAACAAATTTAAATCTTTAGTTTATATTGTGCTCACCCCAATGGTCAATCCAATTATATACTGTTTGAGAAGTAAAGAGATCATGGGAGTATTGATAAAAATCATGGGGAAAAAAATGAAAATAAATGAGAATCTGCAGACAATATAAGTTAGAAATTTTCTGTTTTACAAAATCCAAAATGCATTCAAAACATTTTCATATATATTATTTTTTTTAAATAATCTTTATTCGAGATTTTGAAAACATTTTTTCCATAAAGACATTGAATCATAGATCGCCAAACATACAATACAAACATTAAACTGCTCAGCCTATTACAGCAAAGGATTTGTATATGAGCACACATAGACAAATAAACATTCATTTGAACATTCTTTCCACAATGTCGAGAAGTGGAGGTAGGTCCTAGGCACCTGGTGAAACATGCTACAAGGGCTTTTATTAAATTGGTTCTACTGAACTTATTGATGCGTTATGTTAACATAAGCCACAATTGCCACATATCATGTCTTTTTGGGGCATTTTAAGGAATACTTAGATCTCTTTTCATCCTTAATTGTAAGATTAATTGAGATTTAATTGTGTCAAAAGGTATTTTCTCAGTTTGTTTCCCTTTACGCCATATTATAATTTTATAAGCAATAAAACAATGAATAATAAAACTTTTATTCTTATGTGACATATTGGGCCACTGCATATGTAGTAATACAGTCTGAGGGGTCATTTCTAGTGATATCTTGGTCATGTCATATATATATATGAAAAAGGCACGTCCAAAGCCTTCCTAATAAAATCACAACTCCACCAGTTGTGCAGATAGGTACTTTCTATGAACCTACAATGCCAACACCATGGGGAGGCACTTTGGTACATCTGTGTTAATCTGGTCGGCACCAAATATCACCTATTTGTGACCTTATAATGCGTTTCTACTAAATTTAAGAATTGGACCTGTTTACGAGTAGAGGTGAAAGCATTACACCATTCCTGGTGGTCTTACACACAATTAAGCTACCTTTCCCAATTTTTTTAATTGGGAAATGTTTTCCCTAGAGTTTGTAGTTCTGATTAGTTTTATCGCCTTTATTTCTCTGCCTGTGATAATTAAGTTAGCACATTGTGTTTAGTAACTATATATCACAGGCAGAGGGGAGGGTTTGTGTGCCTTGGCTGGGAGTGTCTGACTGTATTGGTTTGATTGGCTGTTCCACAAGGCCACATGGGTTGTAACCTTATGGAAAATCTTGTATAAAAGAAAGTCCTTTGGTGCTCATTAAACAGACCTGCTTGACCCTTTCTTGAAGCCTTGGCTCATGCTTGTGGGATGGGACAACTACACTCTGGGGATTGCTATAATCACACTATACTCCCCAGGGTAAGCTCTTGTAAGAGCTGTTCCTGGTTCCTGCTCTCTGGTTTTAGGAGAGGTTCACCCACTGGAAGCTGGATCCTGGCCTTGGGTCCAGGGTGGGTGAAGGACGGCGAGACCCCAGTGCAACTGCATTGCTGGAAGTGGGGTCTGCAGTGATTATGGTGTCTGGTGGAGTGCTTGGAGTCCTCGGCAAGTACTAGGAGCATCGAATGGCGGAGGTACTTGGTCGGAGTGCCAGCGTTCCGTCACACCCATAATTACCAGGAATTCTTTGCAGAATTCAAGCTAAAGTTTGAGCCATTGGGAAGGGAGAGCAACACCTCCACTGCCCTATGGTCTCAGAGTATGCCATAGAATTCCACACCCTGGCTTCTGAGGTAGACTGGACCAACAACGGATTAATCACTGCATTCTCAGAGAGATTATCCTAAACTATCCTTGATGAGATTGCAGCCAAAGAACTACCAGGGGGATTGAATGAATACTTCACTTATGGGATGCATATAGTTAATCAACTTAGGAACAGGAAGATAACTAGAAATAGAACCAGATGTATGAATATGCCACTGGTGCCTCGTTTCTCTAGTCCTGTTGTTTCTGACCCTCCTGTGCAGTCCGAAACTGATGCTATGCAGTTAGGAGTTATGAGACTGTCAGAGGCAGAAAAACAGTTTAGGAGAAGACAGTGCCTTTGCTTATACTGTGGCAGGAAAGGACATATGAGAAATGCTTGTCCCATACGTCCGGAAAACTGCCGCACCTAAGAACCATGAGTGGATAGGTCTTAGGTGTGATGGATATGTCTCCTGGTACTACCCAAAGTTGATTTCTTCTTGACATTTCTGCCCTATGTTATGATAAGAGCTTTTCATATAAAGCCCTGATGGACTCCGGTGCTGCAGGAAACTTTATCGGCATACAGTTTGTCAGGAAACACCTTCTACCTATCAAGGTGAGATCCTCACCCTTGGCTGTTGAGGCCATTGATAGAAGACCTCTCTCTCAACCTTTAATTACCTATGAAACTTTGCCCATAACAGTGACTATTACATTTCAGATAATTGCTTCCCCGTCTTGTCCCATTATATTAGGATTTCCATGGCTTGTTAAGCACAACCCTCATATTGACTGGGCTAAAGGGGAAATACTGGAATGTGGTAAAGAGTGTAGTGAGAGATGTATGTTACCCGTTACTAAAAGAGTGGGCACCGTTACTCTACTTATTCCTATGCCTCAGCCTACTGAAATTCCTGTACAATACTGGGAGGTTAAAAAAGTGTTTAGTAAAAATCACACTGATACGCGACCTCCCCACAGATCTTGTGATTGCTCCATGGAACCCCTAAGGGGGCGGTATATGCCTTATCACCTCAGGAGAGTAGGATTATGGATGAATACATCAAATAATGTCTACTTAAGGGTCACATACGTAAGTCCTCTTCACCTGCAGGGGCAGGGTTCTTTTTTGTATCCATGAAAGATGGGAAATTATGACCTTGTATTGACAAAAGGGCCTTGAACAAGATCACCATCAAAAATGCTTATCCCATTCCCTGTATCTCAGAATTGTTTGATAGACTCCAGGATGCTAAGGTATTTACCAAAATTGACATTAGGAGTGCTTACAATTTGGTAAGGATTAAGGAGGGTCATGAATGGAATTCATTTAATACAAGAACTGGTCACTATGAGTGTCTTGTGCACCCCAAGCCCTGCAGACCACCCCTTTAAGAGACCTGGTGGGATTTGAACTCACAGCTGCAGCATCAAAGTCAGGTTCGCTACCTTGGGGGGGCTTCAGTATATACCTCTATTTGTCTGCTTCCTGACTCCTTGCCTGGATGGAGCAGTGCTGCTTACCAATTAGGGTATGCTGCTCCTAATCAACGATCTGTTAAAGTCAGCTCTGTCTGAGGCCTGGTATCTGGAGCCTGGTAACTGGGCTCCAACTCATGTAAACTGTTACACCAGCCCTATTTCAAGATTTCCTTAATGATGTTTTCAGAGGCTACATTTATAGTTTTGTATTAGTATATCTGGATGATATCCTCATTTACTCCTCCAATCTTCAGACTCATCATAAGGATGTGAAACAAGTATTGAAAACTTTGCTTGTAAATGGGCTTTATTGCAAACTTGAAAAATGCATATTTGATCAGAGGGAAGTACAGTTCTTGGGTCATAATATTTCGGTCTCTGGTTTTCAGATGGACCCTCGTAAACTGGAAGCCATCCTACACTGGCCATTACCTAATGAGTTAAAGGCCATTCAAAGGTTTATTGGCTTTGCTAATTACTAAAGGAGATTCATCAAAGATTTCTCTACGGTGATAGCCCCCATCACCAATATGACACGTAGGGGGACTAACTGTACTGTATGGTCTAGGGAAGCTTGAGATGCTTTTGAGCTTAAGAAATTGTTTGCTTCTGCTTACCTATTGGTACATCTGGACATTAGCAAGTCCTTCATACTGGAGGTAGATGCCTCTGAGAGAGAATGGTAGTGACTGTCCTCTCTCAGGGGGAAAGTCAGGATACTCCTTTGCATCCTTGCAGGTACTTTTCTAGAAAATTGTCTCCTGCAGAGCGTAACTATGATATTGGCTACACCATTATACTAGCTCTAAAAGAATAGCAACATCCTTTAGAGGGTTCCAAGGACCCACTTCTGATCATAACTGATCACAAAAACTTGTCATATATTGGAGATGCTAAAAGGCTGTCTTCTAGACAAGCTAGATGGTCTTTGTTCTTGTCACTCTTTAACTTCATCACGTACAGACCAGGTCCTAAGAATGTTAAAGCTGATGCCCTATCTAGGCAATTTGACATAGAATCTGAACAAGAACAAGAGACATCCCCTATCGTTCCACCTTAGAGGTATCATTGCCTCTACTGTCCTTTCCTTGTCATCTCCTCTTCTTTGTACTATCATGGCGGCTCAGTCTCAGGCACCAAGTGATAAACCTCAAGATAGATTGTTTATTCCGATGCTCGAAAGAAAGGAGATACTAAGAGTGTTCCATGACAATGTGACAGCTGAATATCCGGATATTAACCCCTTAAGGACAGTGGGCATTCTATGCCGTCTTTGGGAACCCGGCTCTAAACGCCAGGGGGGCGGCATAGAACGCCCAAGCCGTACTATGTACTTACCCGGTCGCCGGCGATCGCAGTGTGGGGACTCAGCTGGGAGCCCAGGGAGTCCCTCTCCTTCCTCTTCGGCCCCCCCGGGCCATATGATCGTCCATGTCAGTGCCATGTTAGTGCCAGCAGGGGGAGTGCCTGTAATGACAGGTACTCCCCCTGCTGCCTGAAAACTGTAAAATAAAAGATTTAATAACACTTTAAAATAAAATATATACTTAGATCATATATATATTTATTATACAGGGAGTGCAGAATTATTAGGCAAATGAGTATTTTGACCACATCATCCTCTTTTCCTGACATTATTCATGGCAGCATTTACTCATGGGTTAGCTCCTCCCCTCACAGCAGAAAGGACAGGAAATAGAACTCTGAAACTGGTATAAATAGATCCTCCCCCTTCCCATCAGGCAGTCTTTTTTCCTGTCCTTCACAGCAGTTTGGAAGGAGTCTGCTTATGCAGGCCTAGATTTTCTTTTATGCTCACCAGGCAATATTTTTGTAGCCATGCCGGGGTTCAGCCTCTAAGCCCTGAAGACCCAGCAACGCACTATTGTTAATACTGCAAACCTGGGTACCCCCTTTAGTGACCGGGGGTCGGACCCAACCTCTCCCTTAAGGGATGAAAATGGTCCACTGCATGCCAGGGTTCAGCCTCTTATCCCTGAAGACCCAGCAACAGGCCAGCTTGGGTACCCCCTCAGGGGATGAATGCGATATGCTGCCTACATGAAGCCAGGCCTGGGTTCAGCCTCTTATCCCTGAAGACCCAGCAACAGCCCAGCTTGGGTACCCACTCAGGGGATGAATGTGATATATTGCCTACATAATACCAGGCCAGGGTTCAGCCTCTTATCCCTGAAGACCCAGCAAACAGCACATCTGTAACAGTTGCCAGCCTGGGTACCTCCTTCAGCAATCAGGAGTCTGACCTATCTCTCTCCCTGAGGGGATGACAGCGGTCCACTGCATACATGAGGCCCAGCCGAGTCTAAGCCTTTATTCTTGAAGACCCAGTAAACAGCACTTCCATAAGGTGACTACCTGGGTATACCTATTCTTGGTGTTCCACCTTGTATGGGGTTGGTTAAACCTCCTCCCACTGGTGATGATGGACTGCATATGGGGTACAGATGGAAGCCTATAGTTTAAACAGTTTAGGCTGTCAGTTGTTCAAAGCTCCATTTTGCTGTTGAAACACAGGCCTGCAGCTGTTCAGGTAAGTGCATTTGTAATTAGATTAAAACTAGTATAGGCACCTGGGTCTCTGTTCTTTCAGTCCCTCCCAGCGGCTTACATTAGGCTTCCTTCTAACAAATAGGTCACATTTAGGAGGTTTGTGTGGTGAGCATTTAGGTAAGTTATACATGAAAGGATGCTTGGTACAAAAGAGTGCTGATAATGCAAGGAGGCATTGTGCAAAAGAGTGCTTATGATGCAATAAGGCATTGTGAAAAAGAGTGCTAATAATGGATATCCTGGCTGTATAAAGTCTGCTGGAATTTCACAGTCCTGAAGAAATATCCAAGGTAAGAGAACTTCCCTGGGTGACTGAAGTACTCACATGTATATGATTTTAAAGTCCACACACACACTTGTTCCTATCAAGATATGTGGCATTGATTGCTGATATCTGTGCATTATCACAAATAAGCAGGCTTTTTCAGAGAGTGGAGGAATATACTGCATATGAGACCACGGGGCCTCAGTATCCATACATGATCTGGTGGTGGTACAGCATCGGTGTGTTTTCACTTTATGCTCTAACATATGAACAGAGTGTGTCCAGTAAATGCTCTAGGTATGAGTTACTATAAGGACACGGCCTCAGTATATGTATCCACTATATGCTCTATGTAGGAGTTACTAGGAGGATACGGCCTCAGTATATGTATCCGCTATGTGGTCTATATAAGAGTTACTGTGAGTACACCACCTCGGTATAAGTATCCTATATATGAGATATATATATATGAGTTTCTATTGAGACACAGCCTCAGTATATGTGTCCACTATATGCTCTATGTGTGAGTTTCTATGGAGACAGCCTCAGTATATGTATCCATTATAGGCTCTATGTATGAGTTACAATGAGGACGCTGCCTCAGTTTATGTATGCACTATATGCTCTATGTATGAGTTACTGTGAGGACACAGCCTCAGTATAGGTATCCACTATATGATAAATGTATGAGTTGCTATGGAGACACAGCCTCCGTTTATGTATGCACTATATGCTCTGTGTATGAATTACTATGAGGACATGGCCTCAGTATATGTGTCCACTATAGGCCATATGTACGAGTTACTATGGAGACACAGCCTCAGTTTATGTATGTGCTTTATGCTCTGTGTATGAGTTACTATGGAGACACAGCCTCAGTTTATGTATGCGCTTTATGCTCTGTGTATGAGTTACTATGAAGACACAGCCTCAGTATATGTACACACTATAGGCTCTGTGTATGAGTTACTATGAGGACATAGCCTCAGTATATGTATCCACTATATTGTCTACGTATGAGATGATCGGAAGTCTCGGCTCAGTTTGTGTTCTTTATTTGCTCTAAAAACATAGCCTCAGTATATGTCTCAACATGCTCTATATGTAAGTTGGTGTGGACATTGCTTCAGTGGATCTGTTCACTATATGCTTGATGTATTAGTGGAAACACAATATATGTGACTGATATATGACACATCCTCTATGAGTCCAATCTAATACAGGTTTTTTTTGTGTGGGTTATTAGTCACAACCTCAGTATATATGAGTGGTATATTATGTGCATGAAGTTCTGTTGAAAACAGCCTCAATTTATCTCACTCATACAATCTTAATATGTGTACAGGCATAGTGTCACTGTATATAGCAGAGGTACGCTATTACTATTTGAACAGACTCAGTATATGTAACTGATATATCTGTGTATAAGGTGCTGTTAGAAACATCCACAATGTATGTGATTCACAGAATCTGTATGCAGGTTGGTAGTATTAGATAACCCTAATTTATACACGGCATTTATATTTAATATATACAAATGATCTAAGGTCTGGGTTTTGCGCTGAAATGTAGCACTGCCTAATTTTAGCAAATACAAATGCACTGTTATACTGGGTAAGTAATTATTGCCTCCTGTGGATTTTCTATTTCAGTTTTTTTTAAATGAAGTGGATAAGGAAACATACTGCTTTTGGCTTTGTATTAGATTCCTTCTCCCACAGGTGTTTCGGGATAAGCAATTAACACATTTTACCACTTCAGATGGATTGCAGGTGTTACTGAACCTGTCTGAGTGCCTCTCCCAGGAGAGAAGGAGACCTGAATTTCCAAAATGGAGCATGGTACTGTTTAACAAAATTAAGGCCTTTTTGTGTGCACTCCTATGTATTTATACATGAGACCATTTCTGAGAAGTTTTTCTATTGCCAAGTATCCTCTCCTCTCTTATCAAGATAAGGAATGTTTTGGTGGCAGTGTTTTATCTTCAGATATATGCTGTTACTGATGCACAGCTTAGAAGATCATGCTGGTTGCAGGAGCACAAATTGGGCTATTAATCGTTCTCATAAGTAGGTAACTCTGAAGCTATTACCTGATTTAAAAAGCTGTTCATATTGGCTTGTTTCTCTCCTGGTCATAACTTTAGTATCATTTTATTTTTCCGCAAACTTCTACTCTGAAGAATTCACTACTTCTGGTCTGGTTTGTGCTCTGGTTCTGGTTCTCTGGAATTGGTTTAACATATTCTTTAGAACTGCGTACCTTTCCTAAAAGTATAATCTTTATAATTTGGAGAATGTACTAATTTTTTATATGCAGTATTCTCTTTTATCCCTTGGGGACCTGAGAGTTTGGCAATCCCTTTAGGATATGTCAGGGGTAGCATGCTTTTTGTTCTTAAGGAATTAACCCCTTAAGGACACAACTTTTGGAATAAAAGGGAATCATGACGGAATATTTCCGTCATGTGTCCTTAAGGGGTTAATGTTCAGAAATTTCTGACAAGATTCCCTTGTGGTGAAAGGGTATATTATAATTTCCTTTCTGCAATTAAATGTATTCTTTTATGCTCATATGATCCAGGTAAGTTTTTGATACTTAGTATTGCAAGTATTGTAATTGACACTGGAAGGTCTTTCTAGTCCTCAGGCCATTCTACCAGGTTTACTATTTCAAGTAAAATTCACCTGCTATCAGAACAATAGAGGAAATCCCTTAACAGGTAACTCCATTACGGTCCTCTCTTCTGATCTTCATGGGGATTCTTCTAGTGGTCCTTATATCTGGAATTTGCAACCGAGGTGTGGCTTTAAGTGGTTGATTCATCCTACATAATATAATGTAATGCAGCTTGTTGATGACAAACATTTGACTGATATGTTTTTCATGGTCTCTGTACCTAGATCGGTATAAGTTATGGTCACTCCTAACATTGCATTGATTTAATACTTATGGATTATATACTTGTATTGGTGTTGATATCTTGCAGATAATACAAACTGCTTATTATCGCCATAAGCTCTGCCATAGTACTTCGCTACCTGAAGATAAGGTAAGAATAATACAAACTGCTTATTATCGCCATAAGCTCTGCCATAGTACTAATTCGCTATCTGAAGATAAGGTAAGAGTAAGTATGCGGTTGTTTGTTCTCATAAGGATAACTGAATATCTTCTACTATCCTGATTATGTGTCGGTTGCCACAATGGATCATGTGCCTCTGGTTACCACCTTCTCATCAGTATCCTGCCGATTTACATATCTCCTACTTATGTTACACAACGGTCTCTAATAAATTTGATTATACTGTTTGGCATAATCTGTACTATTTACAATGTTTCTTTGAATGTAGGTACTGACGTGATTGTCCTACTTATAATTTAGGAGTTTACACAAATTCCACGGTTCATACCGATGTCTCTTTTTTCTTTCTTTAACTAATCTGTATATGACTCTTCTTGCCCTTGCCTAGTAATGTCATTGGTTTATACCTCTCCTGTGCCTGATCATTATTGTATCAATTCATCCACGGTGTGAGGTATTGTTGTGAGTCTGATTTTTGCAATATATATGTGTATGTATATATATATATATATTCATTCATTATTGCAGTGTTTTAATAACACTTATTTCTCTACTAGGCTCTGCCTCTTTCTGACAGGCAGGTATTGATTTATTTCCTGTATCCACAGGTAAGTAGTTCACAAGGCAAGAGGAAGCAGTGTGAATCGTCATTAATAATTACATCCAGAGAGTTGCGAGATTCTCAGTGTAATTCTCGCCATGTTTAATAGCATGGTGTGTATGTTCTCATCCAACCTTCTGTTATGCCTTTTTGTCAAGGTTCTGATCTGATAAGGTCATCAATTTGGTTTTAAAATTTTATATCAAAATGGCATTATCCTTCTCTGACTTATGCTATCATGGCCTTAATTCCTATCTGACTATATTTAGGATATTTCAGATATTGAATGCCAGGAGGTTGCTGACCTTGCAGCCTCTAGGTTAATTAACTTGTCTGAGCAGAATGTATGACAACATCCTATTGATGTCTTGTTTGGCTTTTTTTTTGAGTCTTCTAAGGTTTATGCAGCTCAATAATGGTTTTATAGCTATTGGCTGTTTTTGAACTCTGTCCCTCCCTCGATATATACTGCTTGGGTATTCCCCATGAGTAAATGCTGCCATGAATAATGTCAGGAAAAAAGGAAAATTTGCTTCATACTTACCGTAATTTTCTTTTTCTGATCATTATTCATGGCAGCATTACGTTCCCACCCATATACTATAAGATGTGAAGCTAGTTACTAAGACTGCCTGATGGGAAGGGGGAGGATCTATTTATACCAGTTTCAGTGTCTCTGTACTTTACCTGTACTGTACCTGTTTTATTTTAAGTCCCTAAGTTTCCATTCTTACTTTTGGGCCCATTCAGGTTTTTTCCTCTGCGTTTAATCACCCGCGAATACGCAGGTGCTAGTCCAATGGTCGCGCCATGCCATTACCGCGCATGCGTGGAAATCTGATTCGCTCCTGCGTATTCTAAAATGTAAGCCCTGTTGCAGTGGTTGCAGGGTCATATTGGCTTCCCCTTTTCAGCACAATGTTTCCTTATAGGTTTTTCCTATATTAAGTAATTCGATTTGTGTGCAGTTTCCATCTTAATTTGAATTCTTCTTTTTGGTTTTGGTAAGTTTTTCTTTATCAAAGGTATATTACTTATTTTTCTGTATCTATCAATCTCTACTTATTTAGCAGAGATTTTCTTTGTAAAGGATTGTAACGGACCGTTTTGCACAAAAGGGAAAAAAAACGCTTAGACGATAATCCCCTTTCAGAGACAGGCACAGCTACTGTAGAATCACCAAAACTCACGAACTGAATACAAGTGAATGCTCCAAACTCCCGAACGGCATACAAGGGAATGCTCCAAACACTCGAACTGCATACAAGGGAATGGTCCAAACACTCGAACTGCATACAAGTGAATGCTCCAAACTCTCGAACTGCATACAAGTGAATGCTCCAAACTCCCGAACGACATACAAGGGAATAAGATAGCACTCCAAATACACGAACAGGAACCATACGAATTGCTGCTACCAGACGAACAGGAAAAGCTCCCAAGCGGCTTACACTCCTGGCAATCACTCCTTAGCAGCATACAGTAAATCCCCCCAAAGACGAGACAGAACTCCGTGTTGAGGGTCAAGCAGTGGTCTGTTTAATGAGGGCTACCTGCCCAGTATTTATGCAGGTCTCCCACCTGGTGGACACTCCCCTAGGGTACCAAATGGGAGACTGTGACAAAAGACAGACAAGTAGACAAATAGGACACACAGTCACAATATATTCCCACAATGCATCCTGGCTTCCTCCCCTCTGCCCTGGGAGATAATTGGGAAGTAATTAAATTATCTCCCAAGACAAAGGCAAAACTCCATTACACATGTGGGGATACAAAACCAGTATTATACTTTAAAATACATAAAGTAACATTTATTACATAAAACACAGACATGTAACATATCCCCAGATAGCTCAGGTCTGAGCGCACATTATTAAGCGAATGGCGCTCAGACCACACGAATACAGTTTAATCGCCATGGAGCCAAAGTCTTTACAGTCAGTTTCATACGAATGGGCTCCATGGGATTCCTATCTGGGGTATAACACATTCAACCAAAACTACCGAACACCGGGCCGTTCATGCACTTCCACCGAACAAGAAGGGAGGTCGGCGGCTTCAGCGGTGTTCGCGCAAAACTGTGTCCGATTTTAGTTCCATGAAAATAGGGGCGAACACCGCTGTGCATTCGTATGTTTAAAATGGCCGCGACCTCGTGTTCGGGATACGAATGGCGGCCACCCAGCATTCGTCAATTAAGCTGCGGTTAATCGCAGCTTCAGGGAGGTTAATTGCAGGCACACTCCAGCTCCCAGGTGGTCTATTCATTCGTGCGGTTGTTCGGTAGATTGAATCTATCGAACAACTGGCAGAAAAGCACGAATACAGCTTTTCTTCAGGCGAAATAACGTCTTTTAAAAGGGGGCCATAGTCCAGAGGCAGCAGGCGAGCAACCAGGCTTCTCCAATGCAATGTGGCGAGATTGGTCTCGTCACAAGGATAAAAAGAAATCTTATGCAGTTATGGATTCAGATCCCTCTGCTCCCAGAAAAAAGGTCACACTCTAAGAAACATAGGTAAGCCATTATATTTTTTCTGTCATTACTAAACAAAAGAGTGCCTATCAATAATTGGAATTCCCTATGATGATAGCTCTACGGAAAGAAAATAATCCGGATCATACAAGGGAAGTCACACTAAAGAATTGTTTGTGAGGCATATGATAAGAGATCCTTGTAAAAGTAAAGTCTCTGCACAGACTGTCTGAAAGTGGCTACAGGCCCTTCTACCCATGCCCTGTGTATTACACAATATTAACAGGAGGTATCTCAAGACATCATAGAAGCTGTTAAAGCTTGGATCCTCTGGACAATTCCCAGAATGAATACTCTTAGGAATCCTGGGAGATGGATCCATTCAGAGATATGAAATCATCGGATGAGGATATTCAGCCTATTTCAGTAGTTCCAGAATCCGCTCATTTGATTTCCAGAGTCCTTTTACCCCTAGCCTTTCTTTTCGGATGTCAGAGTGTGTAGAGTATCTTTTCCAGTTTCCAGTCCCCTTAAGATCCTTAATGGAGGAATGGTTCTACACTGAGAGAGGTTTTCAACACAAGGGAGTATCTCAGTCTTCATCCATTGGAATTTCAGACACTAGTACCTGGTACTCTGCTCCTAAGTAGTAGATGCAGTCCTTAGACTGGCTAAATGTTCCTCTCTGCCTGTAAACAATGCAGGATCTCTCTGAAACGCCATGGAGTATACATGGTTCTGCTCCTCTCTAAAGCCTATGTGGCAGCTGGCACAGGCTTTCATCTTGCTGTAAGGTTTTACCTCAATCTCTAAGGATCTAATATTGGTATGGATAAATTGGAGGAGCATATCAGAGATAAATTTCCTTTGTCTCTTGACAATTTACAAGTCATTGACCGGGAATAGTCTTCAGCTAAGAAGCCTACATAGGTTGCATTATATTATAGCCAGAAATATGACTTTCTTTGTGTCTATTAGCTGGGCTCTTTTGCTTAATACCTGGTCCACGGATGCATCCTCCTATATTAATGGATCAACAGAACGGCAGAGGGCAAGAAAGCTTGTCTACTTCAAGACCTAAGGTTTGGGAGACCCTTTCGATATAAAGATTCTCACTAACATCCTTCTCAACCTTGATGTAAGTGGTCATTATTCTACCAGAGGAAGAGAAAAGGTAAAAAGAGATGC
Source organism: Pelobates cultripes (assembly GCA_933207985.1). Taxonomy (NCBI): domain Eukaryota; kingdom Metazoa; phylum Chordata; class Amphibia; order Anura; family Pelobatidae; genus Pelobates; species Pelobates cultripes. The sequence continues at coordinate 55,091,531 of OW240923.1, forward strand.
TTTGTAAATCTCATGGCTTCCCTTCAATTAGAGGAAGCTATTGTGAATTTTTTTTTAAAAAGCAACTAGAACACAAAGAATCTGTTTCTAACAGGTGTTGGAGATCCATTTTAATTTACAGGATTGAACGTTCTTATTTATAAAGGTAGTATTCCTAGTACATTGGATAATGTCTATAGATTTGCAGGATGCTTATTGCCATGTATCCTTTGCCTCACATCACTTTTATTTTTACATCTTCATGATGAAAGATGAATGTCTGCTGTAGTCACCTTGCTCCCTCCCAGTTCAGGGTATAGCTGGAAATACAGTTCGACATGGTCCAAGGCACGGTACAGCTCTTTTAAGACTAGCATATTACTCTAGCAGAGAGAGTTTTGATCCAGATCCTCCACCATAGATCTGATAAGATGTCACAAGGGCAGAGGTTAACTTACCTATGGAAATCCTTTGGACAGTGATAACTATGAATACCATCCACTGGGGTTGAGGAACCTTTCTCAAAATTCAAATATGTTCAGGAAAGGTACTCCTTTAACATCCAACATTTCTCTTCTGCATAGGTTGCAAGAACCAATATCAATCATCCTGACAGTTCCATATTAATACCCAGTCCATGGTTTCCACTTCTACTTATCTTCTTCAGTGCCTCCATGGGATCTCCCACAATAGTTCTTCCCTCTTCCATCAGGTCCAGTGCTACTTTCCTCGTTTTGAAGGTTTCGATAATGTAGAAGGGCTTAAATATAAGAGGTTTTTGAACTACCAAGAAGGTTCTAAGTTCTTTAATCCAGGACATATCTAGGAATTGGCCACATCACCTCAGAGATATGTCTCAGCACTCTCTGATCTCTCTTTTCGTGAAAGGGCTTTAATATAGAAGTATCTAAATTTCTGTCGGTTGTATTTATATGATCCCACGGTTATCTATTGCTCTCCGTGGAATGCTCTGAAATTTTTACCCCTTTTAACCATGAGAGTATATCTCTCCACATTTGCTTAACATTAAGTTAGCTATATCGTTGACATTGGCATGGACTGAAGGATATTAGATCCTCAATCACTATTTTGCATAGAATGTAGAGTCCATAATAAAACTTTATCCTCCTGTCCTAGATAGATGCCTTAAGATCTATTTTTATAGATCCGCTTTCTGGATTTCTTCTGTTTATCTTTACTAATAGACCACAAAGATCTTCAAGCCAACAGCAGATGGATAGTCTTGGCTGTTTTTTAGGCTACTAAACCCTAGGGATTACAGTACTTAAAGATATGTTTGCTCTAGAGCCATTTCTCCCTCTTGAGCATTGGTGGCCAAGCTTCCCTGGAACTTGTAGGGAAATGGCTGCTTAGTCTCCAATCAATTTGCAGACATTTTTTTTGGGGTACATTTGAGTTGGTCAATTTGATAATGTGCCATTAGTGGGCAATCAGTTTTTCATTTCGAATGTCCTTATGAGGTGTGTGTGTATGTTGTCAATTTGCATTCATATTTTGGAAGTCTTGTGTATTTCTTTCCCACCCTTGGTTATTGCTTGGGTATTACCCATTGTTGTGCTGCCATGGATATGGCCAGGAAAAAGGAAAATTTATTCCTACTTACCGTAATTTTCTTTTCCTGGTCATAGGCCATGGCAGCACAAAGATCCCGCCCTGGGATATTGCTGGAAAGGGTGGGAGGGGTAGGAGGGGTTACTTATACCTTCTGTTTTAATTAGGTTCCTGTCTGGTTAGGGATAGGGAGGAGCTACCCATTGTTGTGCTGCCATGGCCTATGACCAGGAAAAGAAAATTACGGTAAGTAGGAATAAATTTTCCTTTATCCATATACATAAGTATGTATACGTATATATCACTATATATATATATATATATATATATATATATATGCATACATATATACACACACCTATATATAAATAAAATAATTGTAAAAAATTATATATTTATGTAATCATTTTACTTAATTATGTCATTTTATTAATTACATTTTGTGTGACCTGCCTGACAACCCAGGCCAAAACTCCAGGGAATTTAATTTGCTAGCACTATATTTAACCCTGTAACTTTCCAAGACACCATAAAACCTGTACATGGGGGCACTGTTTTACTCGGAAGACTGCGCTGAACACAAATATTAGTGTTTCAAAACCGTAAAATGTATTACAACGGCGATATCGTCAGTGAAAGTGACATGTTTTGCCTTTTTCACACATATGGCAGTTACACGGACGATATAATTCTTGTGATACGTTTTACTGTTTTGAAACACTAATATTTGTGTTCAGCGAAGTCTCCTGAGTATAACATTACTCCTCGTTTACAGGTTTTATGGTGTATTCAAAAGTTACAGAGTCAAATATAAGGCTTATGTTTCAGTTTTTTCACATTAAAAATTTCGCCAGGTTGGTTATGTTGCCTTTGAGACCATACAGTAGCCCAGGAATGAAAATTACCCCCATGATGGCGTACCATTTGCAATAGTAGACAACTCAAGGTATTGCAAATGGGGTATGTCCAGTCTTTTTTAGTAGCCACTTAGTCACAAACACTGGCCAAAATTGGCGTTCAAATTAGTTTTTTGCATTTTTCACACACAAACAAATATTAACACTAACTTTGGCCAGTGTTTGTGACCAAGTGGCTGCTAAAAAATACATAATCCATTTGCAATACCTTGGGTTGTCTACTTTTGCAAATGGTATGCCATCATGGGGGTAATTCTTATTCCTAGGTTACCATACGATCTAAAAGGCAACGTAACCAATCAGGTGAATTTCAATGTGAAAAAACTGAAAAATTTAACATGCTATATTTGACCCTGTAACTTCCCAAAACACTATAAAACTGTTTTACACGTGATACATTGCTGAATACAAATGTGTGTATTTTATTGCAGTAAGAGCAAACAATATTATGACACTCACAGTTAAAATGTCACGTAGAACTAAAAAATGTTTTACAAATTCTTATTTTCTCCCACTTTTTAATATTTTATTCATATTAAATTATGTTTCATACCTAAATATTTGATGTTAAATGAAAGCCCTGTTTCCTCTAAATAAAATGATATATAATAAGTGTGGGTGCACATAATATGAAAGAGGCGAATTACACCTGAACAGACATAGCACAAATTCAAGTTTTTGTTTCCGTTTTGTTTTGATCACAACGTGTACAACTGGCTCAGTCCTTAAGGGGTTAATAAAACTGTATCCGCTGTCTCCAGATCATTTTGGTGGCCTTCTCTTAGAAAAGACATCAGAGAGTATGTGGAGGCCTGCACTGTCTGTACAGTCTCTAAAGTTCCCCATAAACTACCATGTGGGTTATTACAGACACTTCCTATACACAGTTTCCCTTGGTCCCATTTATCTATGGACTTCATTGTGTAACTCCCAATTTCTAATGGATATACTACCATCCTTATGGTGGTGATCGCTTTTCTAAGATGGCACTTTTTGTTCCACTCAAAGAGCTACCTTCTTCCCAAGATCTGGTTCATATATTTATACGTGAGATTATCAGACTACATGGTATTCCTCAAAATATTGTGTCAGACAGGGTTTCCCAATTTGTGTCATGATTTTGGATAGCATTTCATAAACAGTTGGGTATAGAATTGCCATTTTTATCTTTGTACCATCCTCAAACTAATGGTGCAGCGGAGAGGGTTAACCAGTCATTAGAATAGTATCTACAATGTTTTGTTAATAGCACTCCGGTAAACTGGTTTGACTTACTGCCTGTGACGGACCACCTGGCACCCTGACTGGGCACCTCCACCAACAGATGCTTCCTAGCTGACGTTGAGGACCGTAAGCACCGCACCGGACACCACAAGCACAGCAGACTCCACAACCGCTGTATCTTAGCTGGGATCTCGCTGTCTTCCTCCCACCCTGGACCAACCTCTGATATCCATGACCGTGTGGGAAAGACCTCTCCTCCAGGAGAATATAGCTGTATAGTTCTTATAAGAGATATAAGAGCTGTATAACCTCTTATAAGATGAGTACCACTCAGCGGCCCTCTGCCATGATGCCCGGCATTTGCGGCATGTATGTTGATGCCTGCTGCTGCAGATCCACTCTATTATGTTGCCCCACATCCATCCATCTATTATGTAGCCCCACGTCCATCCACGTCGCTGTGCGAGTGACGTCATGCAAAAGACGCACACGCACGTTTTGGGGTCAAAGGCCAGGTACGGTCAATCGGATCTGCAAGAGGATTATTTAAACTCACTTATTCCTTTGGTTCATTGCCCTGTCATGGTTTCCCTCATATGGTTATCCGAGAGTGTGTTCCTGATTGTGTGTTTCTGTTTTTTTACTTTGGCTTCGTTTTGACTTTCCTGACTTCTGGTATCCTTGACTATTGGCTTTTCCTTATCGCTGTGTTTCATTCTGTGTCCCTGACCTTGGCTAGTATATTGACTATTCTCCAGTATGTTAAGTCTGGCCATTCTAAGGTCCGGTTAGACGTTACCTTTAGTCCTATGTGTGATACTATTCTGTGTGCTGGATCAACTGTTCTCCTGACACCTATGCTTTTACTGCAGAAGGATCTTTTTTATTCTCTGCTGAGAGATTATATAGTGTAACACATATAAAGCCGCTAGATCTTTATCTTACTTTTTTGTATCTCATGGTTCAGTTTAATAAAGTACCCCCTTACCACCACTTCAAAGGCACACCAAGTGTTTACGTGGGATGTGTCTGAGGGATCTCTCTGAAATAGCAATCAAACTTCTTGGTTAAATAATCTTTGTTGTTTTTGTTAAATAGCAAGTAATTCTTTAGTTTTCACATAGAGCTATTATCCACATCTATCCACTACAAGATATAAGGTATCAAGTAGGGCTGAAAAAAGGAAACCTTAATCAGCGTTAAAAATCACTCGACTTTCAAAGGTAAGCTACGACTGTTATTTCCTTTTTCCTTTCCTTTTCTCTCCTATTTTCTCTCTCTCCCTTGAAAGAGAAAACAAAACAACAAAGAAAGAATTTTAATCTCATCTAGGCAGAGTTGTATAGACTAGCTCGTAATCTTCATAGGTGAGGTAAATCCTGTCTAATTCCTTGTATTCTGAGAAACATAGAAACATAGAATGTGACGGCAGATAAGAACCATTTGGCCCATCTAGTCTGCCCAATTTTCTAAATACCTTATAGTTAGGATAGCCTTATGCCTATCCCAAGCATGCTTAAACTCCTTTACTGTGTTAACCGCTACCACTTCAGCTGGAAGGCTATTCCATGCATCCACTACCCTCTCAGTAAAGTAATACTTCCTGATATTATTTTTAAACCGTTGCCCCTCTAATTTAAGACTATGTCCTCTTGTTGTGGTAGTTTTTCTTCTTTTAAATATAGTCTCCTCCTTTACTGTGTTGATTCCTTTTATATATTTAAATGTTTCTATCATATCCTCCCTGTCTCGTCTTTCCTCCAAGCTATACATGTTAAGATCCTTTAACCTTTCCTGGTAAGTTTTTTTTATCCTGCAATCCATGAGCTTATGAATGAGCCTCAACCTGTATGTCCTATGTTATATTCAATACCTTGGGTGTGTACATTAGTCGTTATTAGTTCAGGCATTATTAAACAAAAAAAAAGGCCTTCACTTCTCTCTTCTCTTCCTTCCTCTCTTGATGATCACCAGCGTCTTAGCATTATCATCACGTATTAAAAAGTAAATCTGTAAATATTAATCACAAATCATGCTAGTTGTGTAACCTGTTATGTGCAGTATAGTGACTATATAATATACCACAAAAACAAGAATAAAATTTAAATATTTGTCACCTACTACCCAGTGATATTATGAAATATTAATTATCAATTCTATATCCTTATATCTTCTTAATTATATCACATAGTGACCCTTTATTGTAAAACTTTTAAGTAGAATGCTGAACGCGTATATTGATCGCTCACAGGAGAAAACAATTTCTATAATTTATATCTTGCTTCTCTTCGTCATGAAATGTGTCATATAATGTGCCCAACGTTACAATAGGATTATTTTGTGAAACGCTCTTCATGAATATCTATATCAAACTAAAAAACACACATCATTGGATTTGTACTTGCCCCTAAGAATTGGAACTATAACCTTATTCTTACTTTGCAGCAGTTAAATAAAAAATATAAAAAATGAAAAAATATCTTTACTTTTCTTTCTTGATAATCACCTGCTTCATTATATTCATTATATTAATAGCAAGTGTTAAATTACAGCTCTATAGTCTTAAACACAAGTCATGCTAATTGTGTAGCCAATTATGTGCAGCATAGTGGCTATATATTGTACAACAAAAATTTAAACACAATTTAAATAGTAATTACCCAGTGCTATTGTCAAATATTAAATATTAATTATGAATTCTATGTCCTTATTCTCATATCTTCATAGTTGTGTCACATGGTGCCCCTTTACTATTAATCCTTTTGGTGTGACACTAAACACTTGTATATTGGTCGCTCTCTTAAAGACGAGAAACAAAAAAGTATGAAATATTTAATCTATAACTTACTTCTCTCAATCACTGATTGTGACATAAAATGTACAAACTGTTTGCTATAGGTTAATTAGTTAAATGCTAATCACGTGTATCTATATCATGCTAAGAAACATGCATCATTAGAGTCATACTTGCCACTATATATTGAAGCAATAGCCCTACTCATACTTCGCAGCAGTGGTGGCCCAAAAATGTAGCCACATCCACTGCGAAACACGTGCAGCCTAGTGGCAAAGTACACTCCATACAAAGAGGGCTGTCCAGTATACACACAAAAGGAAAAAAAAAAATACTATTGTTTTAGGTTGGTGGCATTAACCCAAGTTTTCAGATTTATGGGCGACTCAAATTTCAACCATTTTTCCTTCCACCAGACCATTAATTTGAATGGGTATCCCCATTTATATTTGATGCTACTCCATAGTCTTGTATGAAATGAAAAGTCCTGAAAAATCTGAATATCTTTGAACCGATCACTTATATTATGTCGGTCTTTGTGCCTCTTCACAATTTGTTCTTTGTATGCATAAGAGTGAAAAGCTGCAATAACTTCTCTTGATAGTTGTGGTGCAGTGAATTTAGGTTTGGGAAGTTGATGGACTCTTTCAAGGACTGCATAATGTTCTTCTGTAGGGGTATTTAATTATTTGAAGAACGCATTTAAGAATTCTTTCAATTGGTCTTGTGTAATGTCTTCTGGGATATTGCTAAATCTCAAATTACATCATCTTGAATGATCTTCCAGATCTCTGAGATTTAGGTCTATTTGGATCATTTTGGTTTCAAAGTTACATTTTTCTTCTTTTAGTATAGTGAGTTGAATAATACCAAACTCTAACAATACTTAATGTCCCAAGACCAAAAATGTAGAGATTTGTATTGTGTGCTCTATTCCACTTGGCATCCTAAAAACCTTAAAAACAAAACCTGACCATAACTATAATTTTGTCAAAACCTGTGACATGAAAAAGTTGACATAAATAATATTTAAAACATGCAAAATAAAATTATGCTATGTTTAAAAAAATAATTAAAGAACCAGGTATATATAATGTCCTGCTTTCATATATAGCTTATTATGTTTGTTTTATATTTGTTTGTTGTACTTTTAAGAAAATAAAAAAATCCGTATTACATTATAAGATTTATTTTTGTTACTTTTTATCAAGCTAGATCAGGCATGCAATTTTCATGCCATTTAACCAAAATATGAATGATTGTTTGACACCCTAAGTTAGTAGCTCCCAAACCAGTTCTCATGGCACCACAAAAGCCTTTTTTTTTTTACCATCTCTGTTGGAATAGAAAAGAGAAATACACATATCCTAGACTAAAAATTCCATTAATAATAAAAGCGCTAAAAAGAGAGTTTTCAAAAGGAAATAAAAATGGGGAAAATATATACTTTTGAATTAAAATAGTAATTCAATCACAAGTAAATAATATGATATAAATGGATATGCTGCTACACACTTTAATGCCTACACCCAAGGGGACAAAGCCCTAGCACAACTAATCACATATCCTAGAATACTGAAGGGCTATGAGGACTGGTTTGGAAAACACTGTTCTAACGCACCTACTCAGTTTTTATATATCTGTTATAGTTTTCCAAGTCAGTTTTATGTGCAAGCTATTTTGGTTTAAATCACGGGTGTCGGGAGGAAGGCTCAGCAGACTTAACCCCGAGTGGGCAAACAAAGACCCTTTGGTCTAAAATATGCTTGTTCTGATTATTAGCCCAGAGTCCCAAGTCCTAGGTCTCACTATGGAGATGTTCCTCACTGAATTTTTAGAACTCTGCAATAATGTGCCAAAGCTTGAGTAATTGACAATCGCAGTGGAGAGTAAGGATCAAGGAGGCCAAGGTGACAATGGGCATGGTAGGCAGATTAGATGGAGGAAGATTTGATCCCATTTCCCTCCCTGAATGGACACTGGTAGGAGCAGAAAAGGTTGAAGAATTGCATAAGAAGATTATTATAAGTAATAAGGTGTACCCATCTTTCCCACCCAGGTAACAGCAAGAGCCCAACCCCATTATGGGCTCTGCTCGATTTGTTTTTTATCTATTGCTACCTGGACATCTCTACCTCCAGGAATGACTACCATGCACTACCACAGTGCATGTCACATTGTTAAGGAAAAGTGTCAGCTGCATGTAAAAAAAATGCATTGATCTGTGTAGCGGAGATGCAATAGTACCCAGGTTATCTCCGCTTATAATCCAAGTGAGACTCAGGAACAAGTAAATAGTAAATCCAAAGGCAGGGTTTCCAGCAGGTAAAATACAGCAATATCCCAACAGCAATCCCAATAACTGGACGACACACAGTTTCAGGAGCATAACTGACAAGCCTTTAATCACAGTCTCCTTATAAAGCATGCTCCCATGCAAGGGAGGGATTTACAGTAATTATTACAGTAGCCAATCCTGTCCTGGTAACCTCCCACACATCCCCTCCTCTCAGCCAGCATCATAATCCCCTTAGCCAGCACACCAATTCCCCCCATTTCTGGATGTACCCCTAAACGTAGGGGTACCCCTTTAAATCATACATCCCCGGGTAGCCCTGATCTGGGTGAACAACATATCCAAAAATCACCCAGATCGGACCAGGGGTTCGGGAAAAGTATGGAGGGAATAAAATGACCGACCGCACGAACAGAGATAGCCGAATTCGGTTCCATGTGAATGGGCCTTGCGGTCGGTCCTGGCATAAGGGAATAAAATACACGAAAGCCTCTAGCTATAGAGGCTAGGGAGGGTTCGCCTGAATCCCCTCGTTCGGTATTCTCTATTTACCGAACGAGGGGCCGTTCGGTAGTTTGGAACCGAACGGACCAGGGCTGTGGAGGTCTCAGCGGTGTTCGCCTACTCGAGTGTCCGATTTTAGTTCCAGACACTCGACGGCAAAACACCGCTGTTCGGGAGTTTTAAAATGGCCGCCGCCACGTGTTCGTTTGTCGAATGGCGGCCACCCCCGAGAACAAAGGACGGCTACTTACTGTTCAATTACCCGTTCGCAACAATGTTGCAACGGGTAATTGAGGACACACTTCACACAGGGAGGTCTGGTTGTTCGGTAGTTTCATTCGAATAAACTAAGGGAATGAAACTACCGAACAATCAGAGGAATACAATTCTTTTTCAATACACAGAAAATACAGCAGATACACGGATGCAGCTTTATACAGTATTTTTGTAGGGTCGCCTGGTGCCATCCGCTACACTGCTCCCCCTTGCCCACAAGCCGGCATACACAGTCTGATCCAACACGGATCGGCTTGGGGATGTCCGGGGAGGCTCACGGATCATTTCTCTAGGTCAGTTTGTCGAGACAACCCATCAGCATTTCCATTCTGTTTACCCGGGCGGTACTGGATATTAAAGTCAAAGGGCTGCAGCGCCAGACTCCAGCGCAGCAGCCGGGCATTGTCCCCAGCCACCCGGTTTAGCCATACTAACGGGTTGTGATCCGTGAGCAGGGAAAAAGCTTGTCCGTACAAATAGGGCTGTAATTTCTTCAGGGCCCACACCACAGCCAGGCATTCTTTCTCGATGGCGGCGTAGCTTACTTCTCGAGGTAACAGTTTCCGGCTGATGTAAGCCACGGGATGTTCTCCGCCATCGGCCCCGACTTGGCTTAATACTGCTCCCAATCCAAACATAGAAGCGTCTGTGTGGACAAGAAAACGTTTAGTTGGATTGGGAGCTGCCAAGACAGGGGCATTTGTCAATGCATCTTTTAACAACTGAAATGCCTGTTCACACTCCGGGGTCCAGGTTACTTGGCGGGGTAGGTTTTTACGGGTCAAGTCGGTGAGAGGTTTGGCCAGGGCACTGTAATTCGGGACAAATTTCCGGTAGTATCCGGCCGTTCCTAAGAACGCTAACACCTGGGTCTTAGTCCTAGGGGTGGGCCATTGAGCTACAGCCTCTACTTTGGCTGGTTCCGGCTTTTGCTTGCCGCATCCTACCCGATGACCTAGGTACTGTACTTCAGCCATTCCTATGCTGCATTTGGCTGGTTTCAGCGTTAAACCAGCGGCCCTAATCCTATCTAGGACCGCTCCTATATGGGTCAGGTGTTCCTGCCAGGTATTGCTGAAAATGGCAATATCGTCGAGGTATGCGCAGGTATAATCCTGGAACCCATCTAGGAGGCGGTCCACCATCCGCTGAAAAGTAGCCGGGGCGTTTTTCATCCCAAGCGGCATGACCTTAAATTGGTACAAGCCGAATGGGGTGACAAAGGCCGACTTAGGGATGGCGTCTTGTGCCAAGGGTATTTGCCAATACCCTTTACACAAGTCAATTGTGGTGAGATAGTGCCCCCTCGCCATCCGATCCAGGAGTTCGTCTATCCTGGGCATAGGATAGGCGTCCGATACCGTCTTCTCATTTAATCTCCGGTAGTCTACACAAAACTGGTCGTGCCGTCCCGCTTTGGTACTAGGACTACCGGAGATGCCCAGGGGCTGTCAGAGGGCTCAATCACCCCCAGCTGGAGCATCTCATCTATCTCCTTGCGCATGTTCGCCCGTACCGCTTCTGGGATGCGGTACGGGGTCTGACGCATGGGAAGTTGCCCTGGGGTGTCTACTCTGTGAGTGGCCAGAGGAGTGTAACCAGGTACATTAGAGAAGATATCCTGCTTCTCCCTCAACAGCTGTTGTACCTCGCTCCGCTCCTGTGGGCTCAACCGATCCCCCAGGGTGACCTCCCCTAAGTCCCCGGATAACTGACCCTCTCCCAGCAGATCCGGGAGAGGTAAACTGTCAAACTCCTCGGAGTTAGGCGCACATATAGCGGTCACTTCCTCCGAGCGCTCCTGGTAGGGCTTCATCATGTTCACATGGAGCATGCGTCGCCCCCCAGTACCAACGCACGAGCCGATTATATAAGTGGTGTCACACCGTTGTTCCACCACCTTATAAGGGCCCTGCCAGGCGGCCTGCAGCTTATCGTGTCGGACAGGTTTTAAGATTAACACCTTCTGCCCGACCTGAAAGCTACGGTCCCTGGCGCCCCGATCATACCATGTGCGTTGGCGTGTCTGAGCCGCCTGCAAATTCTCGCGTACCGTCTGAGTTAAGGCCTCAAAGGCGGTCTCGGAATGCCAACACATAGGGTATGATGGGGGTACCGTCAGTGCTCCGTTCTCCCTCCCAATGCTCTCTGATCAAATCTAAAGGCCCTCGTACCCTGCGGCCAAACAATAGTTCAAATGGGGAGAACCCAGTGGATTCCTGCGGCACCTCCCGGTAAGCAAAGAGGAGGTGCGGCAGGAACTTCTCCCAGTCCTTGTGGGTCTCTGCGAAGGTTCGGAGCATTTGTTTCAATGTACCGTTGAAACGTTCGCAGAGCCCATTCGTCTGGGGGTGGTAAGGGGAACTAATGACCGGCTTAATGTCACAAAACTTCCAGAGGCGCTGCGTGACTTCGGCGGTGAACTGGGTGCCCTGATCGGAGACAATCTCCCTGGGGAGTCCCACCCGGGAGAATATCTTCATCAGGGCTTCCGCTACTGTCTCAGCCTGTATATTCGTCAGGCCCACCGCCTCTGGATATCTAGTGGCATAATCTACTACGGTCAGGATAAATCTTTTACCTGACGGGCTTGCTTTGTTGAGGGGTCCTATTAGGTCAACTGCTACCCTGCTAAAGGGTTCCTCGATTATGGGGAGGGGATGTAACTTGGCCTTGCGCCGGTCCCCCCTTTTCCCCACCCTTTGACAGGTATCGCACGTGTTGCAATACCTGCGCACCTCCTGGCTAATTCCCGGCCAAAAGAAACTTTGGGTTAACCTGTATCGGGTCCTGCTGACCCCTAAATGTCCAGATAGCGGAATGTCATGGGCTATCCGCAGTAACTCCGCCCGGTACCGCTGAGGTACCACTAACTGCCTCATCACAATCGGGTCTGACCCGGATACCTGCTTATCCGTCTCCCGATATAACAGCTGGTTGTCCCAAATAAACCTTTCGCCCTCCTCCCCAGGCGTGTCTGCTGTCACCTTGTCCCTATACACCTGCAAGGTGGGATCAGTCACTACCTCAGCTGCAAATTCGCTAGGAGGGGCCCAGGGAACACAGTCAGGGGAAGGGGAAGGATCTCTTACCTGGACCTCCGGGAGTGTGTTGTAGTCCTGGGTGCGGGCCTGTTGTCGAGTGACCACAGGGTGAGCTTCTCCTGTGATGGGTGTCTGGGGCTCAAAAGCAGATGTGAGCCTCCCCAGATCGTTCCCCAATAAAACCTCCGCCGGTAACTGCGGCATCAACCCCACCTCCACATGCCCTGCCCCCGCTCCCCAATGCAAATGTACCCTTGCTGTGGGTAGCCGGTATACTGCTCCCCCGGCTACCCTGACGGCCACAGTCTTGCTAAGTTTAGCTTGGTCTGAGACCAGGTGACTTTTTACCAGGGTGATGGTGGCTCCTGAGTCACGTAGCCCCTGAACTGCTTTTCCCTCCAGATACACGGTCTGCCTGTGATGCTGGCGGTTGTCTGCGTTAGCCTGGACGGGATCTGCCTCGTGCAGTACCTCCCACTGCTCTACGGTTGTGATGGGAACTGCTGAACCATACGGTGTGGCCACGATGTCCTGGTAGTGATGGGCTGCGGCGGCTCTCGGTGGTGGTGGTGGACCGGGTCGGATCCAGGTGGAACGGTCCCGCAGCTGGGGGCATTCCCTTTTATAATGTCCCCACTTCTGGCAGTGGTGGCAAGGGCCCGACGTGGGCTGGCGGAAACGTGGCTGTGTAGCGGGTGGTGGTGGTGGTGGCAGTGACCTTGGTAGAGCTGGCGTGTAGTTATTTCCCCCAAAGGTTTTAAAAGGTACTTTTGGAGCTGCAGGTTTTTGCTGCCTGCGTGCATCCAGGTACTCGTCTGCCTTCCTGGCTGCTTCGGTAAGGGAGGTAGGGTTTCTGTCTCTTACCCACTCCTGTACCTCGCTGGTTACTCCTTCATAAAATTGCTCCAGCAGTACCATTTGCAATACATCCTCCATAGACCGTGCCTTGCTCGCTTGCACCCACCCCAAGACTGCTCGTTGTAGTCTGCATGCCCACTCAGCATGTGAGTCTTTCTCCACCTTCTTTAGATCCCTGAATCTCCGCCGGTATGCTTCTGGTGTTATAGCATACCTGGCCAATATAATTTCTTTCACTTTGTGATAATTCCGAATTTCATCATTCGGTACAGTCCGGTATGCCTCAGCTGCCCTCCCAGTTAACCTTCCTGCCAAAATGGGTACCCAGTCCTCTGCGCTGATTCTATGCAGTGCACACAGTCTCTCGAAATCTTGCAGGAAAGCGTCTATATCTTCCTCTGCCTCCACATATGTTTTAAAAGCCTGGTACGGTATTTTCGGCTTACCTTCATGTGGCATATTTACTGCAGAGCTGCGTTCTGGGGCCGCTGTTTGACTCCTCAGTATAAACTCCTGGACCTCCGTTATCGTTTTGGAAATAATCTCTGTTGGAGGGTGTTCCCCATAGAAAGACAGCCGAAATTGTACCTGCCTCTGGAACTCCCTTTGTTCCGGTGTTTCTCCCGAATTCCCTTGTTCGGGAACCAAATCGCCTTCCATTCGGTACTCCGCCATCAGTTCAGTGATAAGTGCCGCTTTTGTCTTATTGCTGGCTTGTATACCCTTTGCCTCCAGAAGGTCTTTTAGCGTGGAGCGTTTTAGTGTGGCAAAATCAATCTCCATCCGTACTCCATTTAGGCTTGTTCCTCTGTGAGTCTGGATCCCAGCGCTGCCAACCAATGTAGCGGAGATGCAATAGTACCCAGGTTATCTCCGCTTATAATCCAAGTGAGACTCAGGAACAAGTAAATAGTAAATCCAAAGGCAGGGTTTCCAGCAGGTAAAATACAGCAATATCCCAACAGCAATCCCAATAACTGGACGACACACAGTTTCAGGAGCATAACTGAAAGCCTTTAATCACAGTCTCCTTATAAAGCATGCTCCCATGCAAGGGAGGGATTTACAGTAATTATTACAGTAGCCAATCCTGTCCTGGTAACCTCCCACACATCCCCTCCCCTCAGCTAGCATCATAATCCCCTTAGCCAGCACACCAATTCCCCCATTTCTGGATGTACCCCTAAACGTAGGGGTACCCCTTTAAATCATACATCCCCGGGTAGCCCTGATCTGGGTGAACAACATATCCAAAAATCACCCAGATCGGACCAGGGGTTCGGGAAAAGTATGGAGGGAATAAAATGACCGACCGCACGAACAGAGCTAGCCGAATTCGGTTCCATGTGAATGGGCCTTGCGGTCGGTCCTGGCATAAGGGAATAAAATACACGAAAGCCTCTAGCTATAGAGGCTAGGGAGGGTTCGCCTGAATCCCCTCGTTCGGTATTCTCTATTTACCGAACGAGGGGCCGTTCGGTAGTTTGGAACCGAACGGACCAGGGCTGTGGAGGTCTCAGCGGTGTTCGCCTACTCGAGTGTCCGATTTTAGTTCCAGACACTCGACGGCAAAACACCGCTGTTCGGGAGTTTTAAAATGGCCGCCGCCACGTGTTCGTTTGTCGAATGGCGGCCACCCCCGAGAACAAAGGACGGCTACTTACTGTTCAATTACCCGTTCGCAACAATGTTGCAACGGGTAATTGAGGACACACTTCACACAGGGAGGTCTGGTTGTTCGGTAGTTTCATTTGAATAAACTAAGGGAGTGAAACTACCGAACAATCAGAGGAA
This sequence comes from Pelobates cultripes, assembly GCA_933207985.1. NCBI lineage: Eukaryota > Metazoa > Chordata > Amphibia > Anura > Pelobatidae > Pelobates > Pelobates cultripes. Next base: position 55,106,789 of record OW240923.1, read on the forward strand.
TACAATTCTTTTTCAATACACAGAAAATACAGCAGATACACGGATGCAGCTTTATACAGTATTTTTGTAGGGTCGCCTGGTGCAATCCGCTACAATCTGCTATTAATAATTCAGTCCTTGTTGCCTTTACAAAGAAATGCACACATATGTGCATTTATATGTGTGCCTGTGTATTCATGTCTGTGTATATATGTACCTGTTTTTATGTCTGTGCATTTCTGTGTGTGTTTGTGCCTTTGTATATGTCTATGTGTTACAGTCTGTCTACATGCAAGTTTTAGCCTCTGTATGCATATCTGGTTGCCTCTGTGTGTGTGTGTGTTTATTTAAGTAATTATGAGTGTATAAAAAGGCATGCTACAAGGTAGAGTTGCAGAGGGACACTAGTTAGGTCTTTAGGAGGAGGTCACTAAATGATTTGTGGTTCAAGCCCCCAGGTTTTGTTTCATCAAAGCAAGGTCCCTAATTTTACATCAGATATCTTTTTAGCTCAGCCTGACTCAAACCTAGTCAAATTGACTTTTCCCCAAGTTAATTATTTCACCTAATATTGTGTATGTCAGATGTTTCTGTTGCAGCAAATCCTTTTCTGAATAAACACTCCATTAAAGCCTTGGTGCATTTTTAATATAAGAAAAGGGAGATTATAGAGTTAATTTGTATAATACCTAAGACACATGGGAGGGGATAACCCCTTTGTTACGAAAAAGAAAAAAGGAGAAAATGTTTACTTTCGAATAATTTTTATTGAAAAAGTGTTTTTTCATAAAATAATTCAATCAAAAGGAAACATGCTATCGAAAAGTAAAATAATCAACATAATAATAGAAAAATATTCAAATTTATACATATTTGTATAACAATATTGTGGCAGTATAC
>OW240923.1:55108147-55144430 GCA_933207985.1 Pelobates cultripes
GGAGCAACATAGTAATTGTCTGAAAAGTCCTCAAAAGATTCAAAAGGGTCTAATTTCTGACAGTTTTTAGAAAAGTAATGACACTCGCCTATAAAAACAAAAAAGGGGGGATCAATACTATGGTTCCACACAGACCTGGGCGACCACCAATCCATTGTTAAAGATGCAAGCAAGATATATGGGTACACACAGGCTCTATCCTAAATAACAGACTTTATTGTAGCTGGACAGGCAATGTTTCAGCTAAAACAGGAGTCTTTATTAAGTCACCAAGCTTGAGAAAGGGTCCTGTTTGAGACAAGATGTTACCTACCCAACATCAACAAAGTCTGCAGTTTGGAATATAACCTATGTGTGCCTTGATATCTTTATTTTTGTCTACAATTTAGAAGAGTTTAATTTCTGACATTTCTCAAAAGGTAGAAAACAGCAATGCTTTACCTAATGCCAAACCTAAATAAAAAATAAAAAAAACTGATTGTCATCATGCTGATTCATTGCCAACAGTTGTACAAATTACCACACCTGAAATTGGTTTATCGTTTATGTTAAAAAGTGGGATATATGTGTTATATTTGTTTCAAACACCAATGAAATGTGTATACAGGATAATTCATGTACAGTGGACAAGTTGTAATAAACCACAATACCCAAGGTTGAATAGTTTTTGAATGTTTTCTAAAACCAAAAGATGATTCTATTTTTCCCTAACATCATGCTCACCATTATGTACATCTTATTTTTTTGCATTATGGCTGGGATTAGGGCTGGATTTAAGATCAGGGCTAGGGTTGTAGACAGAGATATAGAAATGGTTAGAATTTTGAGGTTGGCGGGAGGACTTGGGCAGCATGGAGTGGAGGGCCAGTGGTTGTCTATAGCAAGCATGTGTCCTGACAACAGATGTCAAATGTGCAAAGAATTGACACTGTCCGGCCCCGAACTCTTATTCCAAGCAAGCTAATGATGCTGCTGATGGAGGAGTAACACCTCCTCCGGCAGCTAAGTGCTTTAAATCTTCATGTGCTGCATTTTAAACTATAATGTTGCACATATAGACTTTATGCGCCATAACCACCTTAAAATCACCTCAGTGCTCATGGTGCTTGAAATAACCCTCTCATATATAACACTATACCTAAATATAAAATATCTATACATGAGTGTAGTAAGTTACCATTCAATAAATTTAGTTGTAATAATAAGATATCTCAAAACAACATAATTTGTTACATATTGCAGTTTAAAGTTCTTGGAGAACATATATGTGCATGGCAATGATTTTATATATATATATGGGATATTTCAGACCTTATTCATGCTCCCATGCAGAAGGTGGGGCATATCTACTAAACTTAAATAAGAGCGATTGGGAATTCTGACTTAGGGCTTTTGCTGGACATCTTTTGCTGGGCATCTTGTAACCAACAAGAAGGAGTCCAGTATTTTTGTTCAGCATGTGGTCCCGGCACTGGTGATGCATTTATATGTTGAGTAGGTGAAGAACATAAATATCAGGACTCTCTTAGGCAAGGACCATTTTCTTTACCTGGTTTGATGCTTTATACTACATTATCAGGGTTATTTACTAAAGTGTAAATTTTATGTGAATTCAAAATGAATTTCAAATCTAAGGCCAGAGTAGCTGGACTGAAAACACAGCTAAAATTGGAGAATTTTCCCAGTTTGGCTTTAAATTTACATTGAATTAATCTTCAATTCTCATTTTTTTTCAATAACTATGTATGTGTTTTGGCAGACTTTTCGGCAGCCTTCACATGGTGAAGATGGATAATTATCATTGCACTGCTTTTTTGTCGGGTTCCAGTACTGTTTAATTTTGATTGTTACATTGTATGATTTTTTTTGTCCTCTACAGGTATTCATTTTATTGGTCAGCACTCCCTATTATTAAGGTGAGGGTGTAGATGTAGTGTCTATGCGGCATGGGAACCACTTGCCACCTGGGAGGTGGACAGATAATTTTGGGTTTTTTTTAGAGGAAGGGAAGTGGACAATTAGTATATATGTAAAGAGCCCACCTGTCTCCCATGTATACTAGTTCCTGTCCCCCTGTTTAAAAATGACTGTTTAATTATAGCCCCACCAGTGATATCTCCAACTCCTATTATTTAATTATTTTTAAGCCTTCACCCAATGCCAAAACATGGTGGCATGGAGGGACACTATGTCACCTCTGCATTATGTGTATATAGAGTCCTACCCTGGGTGCACTCAGAGGACATTATGTCTTCCCCTTTATTTGTCTATTTATTATCATTTTTTTTTAAATGTATTAGTGCCATAATGGGGGCTTGGACGTTGACAGTGACCTGTCCACTCCTAATTCTTTAAATTAGTATCATGGGGGATTTATGTTACTAGTAACAGGGCAGCAAAATTTGCCAAGGTGCTCGTCTGGCCTCGTACTGTTTAGCAGATATGTCCATACTCATGTCATGGCACGACTTGGCAGGTGTATATTTAGTTTTATAGTAATAAAAACAGAAAGATCATGTGCTGAAACAGCCCTTACATGGTTCTCTCTCTTCTTGGCTGAAGTAGTAACAGTTATTAACAGTGAGTAGGTAGTTTCACATCCAATGGAAAAATATGGAAAACAAAATCAGAAAAAATCCAGTGGTGGACTATATCTAAATATATAGACAGCAGTATGTGTGGGGAGACACTTACATTGGGTTTAAACCAGCTCTATTGAACTTGGACTGATATTGAGCTTGGATGGAACAATCACCACCTTAAGATATGTGTAGGCTATCTTACAACCATTATGGGTTCTCAACAAGATATGTAGCACAGAGTAGATCACAGGAACATATATAGTGTAGTATGTAATGTAGCTTTGGGTAGGAATATAAGTATAAAGCTTATGCACTCACTAGGTTCAGAGATTTGAATGGCTCCAATAGATCAACATGTAGTGGTACAATCCCCACTATGGAATATTTTTCAACCAGATGTAGTCAACTGTATCATGCAAAATAAAAAACAAATATAGTGCTCTGTAGATGAAAATGTGTAGTGTAGAAAAGAATACTCCTTACATATTTCTGGGAAATTCAAGTATTGCTCAGTCCTTAAGGCTTTAGTGGATAATATCCCCTTAAAGATAGATACCACATATAAACCAGGGCTGAGGAAGCCCAGCCGTGTGAAACGCGTAAAGTTTTGGTACTGGAAGAATTTACTCCCTATATACTCTTTCTCTCTCTCTCTCTCTCTCTCTCTCTCTCTCTGTCTATATATATATATATATATATATATATATATAAAAAGGTATATTTCTATTTTATTACCATTTTTTTTTTTTTTTTATCATCATATTCCTGTCATCATCTCCTGGTGTATCCTGCATATCCTAGGTAGGGATAATACCACCAACACTCTTCATACCGGAGCAGGCCATTGCTCTGCATATTGTAAGTAGGATACCGCTTTTTATCCTTTACTTTGTGTATATACTATATACTATACCATAAGACCTTTCTATTGTGTTTTCTCATATATACTGGATGGAAAGAACTACCAAGCAAAGCTACAAATATCCATAGACGGGGACTGTACCATCCAGGCACATTACAGCAGAGCCCTTAGCATCTCTATCTATTGTGACTTTGCTCACTATATTTTCTACCTCAGATAGTTTAAATAAGTGTTACATATTGCAAATTTTTTTGTTCATTTCTGTTCCCTTCAAGTTTACAGAAACCATCCTACTTCAGTGTATGTAGATTGAACCAACTGATACCGTATATACTCAAGTGAGTGTCTGTATTATGGCAACTTACATTGCCATAATACAGACAAGGACCGCCGGGCTCATTACAAGCCTGTGGTCCTGTTGGGGGCTGGCAAGAAGCATTTACTTACCTTTCCTGCAGCTCCTGTCAGCTCCCTTCTCTCTCCTCCAGTCCGGTCAGCTCCCCTGCAAGTCTCGCGAGAGTCACAGGGGGTCAGAGCTTTGCCATGGTTTACCGTGACAACGCTCCGCGCGGCACTCAGACCGCGAGACTTACAGGGGAGCTGACCGGACCGGAGGAGAGAGAAGGGAGCTGAGAGGAGCTGCAGGAAAGGTAAGTTACAGCTCTCTGCCAGCCCCCCTCCTACACAGTGCACACCACTGGACCACCAGGGAATTAGAGCCCCCCTCCCTGGCTAGCTAACAAGCAGGGAGGGGGGACGAAAAATAATATAAATAAAAAATTTAAATGAAATAAAATAACATAAAAATAATAATATAAAAAAATCACATACACACACTGCACTAATTCATACACACTGCATTCATACACACTGCATTCATACACACACACTGCATTCATACACACACACACTGCATTCATACACACACACACTGCATTCATACACACACACACTGCATTCATACACACACACACACACTGCATTCATTATATACACACACTGTAAATAAATATTCAATTAATATAATTTTTGGGGGATCTAATTTTATTTAGAAATTTAACAGTAGCTGCTGCATTTCCCACCCTAGTCTTATACTCGAGTCAATAAGTTTTCCCAGTTTTTTGGGGTAAAATTAGGGGTCTCGACTTATATTCGGGTTGACTTATACTCGAGTATATACGGTAATTATATTTTTTATGTTATATATTTCTGCTATATCTTATTGCTTTTTGGAGCGCGGTCTATCACCTTGCTTGTTGTTATCTGTTTTGTCAGTGAGATTTTGGGAATTCTCACAGATTTACTGCTGCCCACCCACCTACCTTGTTTGTAGTGAGCACTTCCTCCTATCTCTATTTATTCTATTAATCAAAACACCCTGAAACTCAGGATACTAATCGGGATATGCATATTTCCTACTTCTGGCATAACTATGCCTTTATAACTTGTGTTCATATGCCCTGTAATGGGCAACCTGCCACAGGCTAATTCGGCACCACGTTTGGGCATTTCATTGAAAACATTCATAGATTTTGGATTAAGAATATGATGTCTTGCTTTAGGTTCTGGGTAGTATATTTATAGGATATCATTATTTTACAGTTGTAATGTAGCGGTACTATTTCCTCAATCTGATTATCATAATGCCACAAACAGGTATTACCTTCGATGTGGCATATTAGATGGGTTACAATAGACGATACGCCTTGGGCCACACTGTCTATATTTACATATGCATTTCTGCACAGTCTACAGTTTTGCTTACAAACAAATTTATGTGTCATGTCTAATCATATTTTGAGATTTCCTTAAATATAATTTCATGGTTTAACACCACAGTTTCCGTCTACGGATATTTGGTCCTGTGGTTTTCCGGAATGCCATGGGGCCTGTGAATGGGGGGTACAGTGGTACTCACGAGGTCTTGATAACATCCATTTCCTTATGTCTTATCACATCATATTTTTGTACAGGTTATCAATTTGGAGCATCATTTGCTCTTCAGACCTCGCAACCATTTGTCGGCTATGGATCTATCCGTAGGTTATAGACCTCTCCTTCCCTCTCTGCCTCCTTTAGAGGATACTGTAGATTTCAGTTACAGGTTACAACCATACCATACAGGACTACATGAGCTCTTATATGAATTCAGGTGTGTGTTTAGCCACGATGGCTCTCCTGCAATATAGACCTTTTTAATTAAAATAGGATTTACTGGCTTATAGGAGTCTAGGTGACCAATAGATGTTAAGTTTCTGGTAACTCTGTCTTGGAGTTAATGGTCCTGTGAGGCCCATACCCATCCTCTATGCATGAAGTATTACGTAAAACATAGTTAGCCGCCTCGCACAGTGGCATAGAGAGGGCCTTACTTGTAACACCCAATCTATCTCATGATTTAAATGTCACAGAGAGGCCACGTTTGATGGCCACGAATCCCCTTGTGCCAAAGCATAGATAGAGCCTCTTAAGCCACTTGGCAACTAGCAGGGCCTCACCTGCCACCAACCTAGTGAATTGCTTTGCCACTTGGCACTAGCTAGCCAGCCAGTAAAATTATCGTGATCCAAGCTTATTATTAATATATTGCAGTATGTCTAAGATCATTGTAAGAAGGTGATGACATGTCAATCCCCAGTACTCCAGTCTGGTCCACTACACCTACACGAAAAGGTGACACCTATCAGGTTCTGTCAGGTCATGGATCATTCCTTATATTACGGCTGAGCTACGCAGACGCAACGTTCCTTTCCCAGCAACGGGCGAAAAAAGCGGAACTGTTCAGGCTTATGCATACCAATATGGACAATGCTGATGCTGAAGTAGGCAAGAGTTGCTCAAGCGACACCAACCTCCACGCAACGTTCTCAACACTCGTGTCCTCTAAGGGGTAAATAAATGAAAGACTGGAAAGACTAGAAACACATTGTCGAACACGATGCTGATCCTCACAAGGTCCTCCATATGCATACAGTCATAACACAATAAAATGTTGAGCACGTGTGCCTGTACGTTCAGATATCCAATGGGATATTAGCTTTCTGTCATGATATCCGACTTTCTGTCTGAAAGTTTTTACACTAATAGGTGAATTAGGATCCCACACCTATCAGACATTTTGTGACAACATCATTATTATACTAAAACATGTCATCTTTAAGTTGAGCTTACCCTACTTCGTACTCATAGAAGTTGCCATGGCAGGCCTGCGGTGGCTGATTTAATCGATTTATACTAACTGTATGTTTGTTCTTTTAGGGCAAATCACACTACTATCATATTCAGCATTTCATTAATACGTAGCTTTACAGCAATGCTTTCTGCAGCTTCTGGTATTAGGCCTCTTACTGGCACATATCAACTTCTATTATATGTCTTGGCCCCTACATGGCTAAGTGTCGCTATTGACTGGATCAATCATGTCAAGTCCAACTTGGGCCTACACATGTGGTTCACAAATATAATCGAACTTGTATATACATTCACTGTACTTACATTAACTACAGCTCTTATGGAACTCATCGGCTAACAAAGGTTTAATTTGGTTTAGTTATACTAATTAAGGGTTGTTGGTTTGCTTCTCATACACTTGTTAGCTTGAATTGTCCACCGTTGGTGGACGTTGGTTTTATCAACTTGTCCCTCGCTATATTAGTTCACTTATCTACGTTCATCACTTATCTGTCTCCGGGCTATCCCATTATTTTCGGGCAACAGGGGCTTATAAATGTGACAGGTTCACGGTTCACTTCCTTTCTTGAGTTTCTGCATTATTAGTATTTTGCCAACTGCCTCGATGCTATTAGGTTATGGTTAACGTCATATGCTGGTTGTTTCATATTCATGCCACCTGGTTTAGTCTAAGTCGCTCGTGTTACACCTCAATTGTTTGCAAGGTATATATTGGTTGTCACTTACATATTTACAACAATTTCCTTAGCCCTCGTAGGGCTCACGTGTCTGGCAGATTCCGCTATTTAATGTACATGGTATTACCCCTCCAGGTTCTAAGGATTTCAAGTTGTGCCCTTAGTCGTCTCCCAGCAATTGCTGTCGCTAAGTCTCTCCATTACTATGCACGTCACAGGTAAGTGGTCCTTCATTAATTACATAATGTTGGTTATTACGTCTCTGATTGTGTTCGCTACTTTTTTTTGCCACCTTCAATTTAGGCTATCTTACTATACCATCAAGTTACGCCTGACATCCAACATCACTGTTTCTCTACTTTCCAACAATGCAAGTATCCTTTCATCCTATCCAATCAGACTATACTTAAGGGTATCCAAAATATGCCTGATTTTGCTAGAGTCAGCCCCTTTCGAATCCATCACTAACTCTATAATTAAAACCGCTTTTACGGCTTCCTGAGGCCACGAGAATTCACCATCAGTAGCCAACACAATGCACAAGGTTGCCTTCAAAGCTCCTACCTAATTAAACATCAAGATCATTACACACTGACTCTACCCCTGACCAAAACGAGTCAGCTAGTTCAACCCATCCACATTCCATACTATCCCACGAATAATATTTGGTGCCCGGTGAAGATTTTCGATTCCTACCTCCTCACCGTACCGAATATTGCATCATTTAGGATAGGGGACGCTTCTACGGCGTCGAGCCAGGACGTTCCAGTCGATGTCATTAAAACTCTAGGTCGCTGGATGTCATCAGCATATACAATATACATACCCCAACCAGTACAAGAAATACGAAGGGCATTCGTTAAAATGTCATCTTAATGTAATTGCGTTGTATTATGTTATTTACTCAATAAATGTATTTTGAGCATGATATGTATTCCTTTTTGGCCACTTTATTTACTGGCCTACAGCATACGTCGATTTGGGCACACCTCAACCGATTTTTTCCTATCACAGGTTTGCTAACAAGAGTCTTACTTCATATCATAATCAGTGTTGCCCCGAACGCAAATTGGAAGGCATGGCCTGAAGTTGTAGGAGGGGTTTATGGACCTTTAAAAGGGACTCACCCCTTCCCTACTCTACCGTGATATATATATTTAAGGCAGGACCAGTAGTTGTGGGAGGGGCTGGGCCTCCAGCCATCTCTCACATATCGTTATTGGTCTGGTGAGTTAACAGCTTACCTGTATCCTCGTGCTCCTAGCTTGCTGTCCATTTTTCGTTCCGTCTGCCGACCGCTGAAACTCACCTTCAGCCCACTTCCTGCTACCGCCTCATGTCCTCCAGTTCGGTAGTTTACTTTTACTCAATTGGGTCCACGATCTGGCCCACGCTGAGGCATGCATTTTCAGACACTATCTTACATTTTCTCAAATTTTAGGTTGTTGTTCTAAGTGACACGCTTTGTCCAACCTTTTCCTGCCAAGGAGCTCATCATTCATAGGCAGCGTTTGCCTTCATTGCCTCATATCCACCAGTAGGGTACGTTACTTTTACTTATTTGGGTTCACGATCTGGCCCACAGTGAGGCATTCATTCTCAGACACTATTCTATAATAGAAAATAAAAAAGGGGCACAACATTTCATGAAAAAAAAGGGGGCCAACCTTTCATGAAAAAAAATAAAATTGTTGGGTCCACGATCTGGCCCACACAGTGACAAATATTCTCAGTCGCTATTCTACATTTTCTCAATAAGGTTGCCATAACCTGGTATTGCTATCGGTACTCCACTCCTATCGACCCTGCTTTAAGACTTTACAGTCTCGGGTACGACATGTTACTTTTCAACTATTAGTAGTTATTACTGGCTGTTAGGGATCTAGGTTCCCAATATGGTAGGTTTCTGGCCTCTATGCCATAGGATAGTGGTCCCGCAATGACTACACCAATCCTAATACTTGGAGGTACTACTCCAATCGGTCCAAGACATAGTTATTCACCTCACGTGGTTGCATAGAGAGTGCCTCACCTGTCACTCCCATTCTATCGTCTGCTTTAATTGTCACCAAGAGGCCAACACCCCACCACAACGTTTGGTGGCCTCAAAACCCCTTTGGGCCAACGCATAGTTAGAGCCTTTCAAGCTGCTGGGCAACTAGCAGGGCTTCACCTGTTACCTATTAGTGGAATTGTGTCGCCGCTTAGCAATAGCTAGTCTGCCAGTACCATTTTGGTTTTAGACTAAACAGTGCTTTTGTATTTCAGTATGTCCCAAGGCTCTGGATGTCCTAGAAGGACTGTCTCTTCCCAGCACCCCGACTAGGTCTGGTACTCCTCCCCGCGGAGCAGCCGCAGCTAACCCATCAGAGCTCCGATCGTGGACAATACCATGTATAACTGCTGAACTCTGCAGGAGGAATATTCCACTCCCAGCTACTGCCAGAAAGGCAGAGTTGTTCAGGCTGCAATAACTTTAACGCAGGTACATGTACTTTTAGTGCTTGCAGACTGTTGCGCATTTGTTCCCATTGTTTCTGGGCTCATGCTAAATCCATGTGCCCGAATAAATTGCACCCTAAGCCTCACTTGTGTTGATATTGTTTATTTTTCTGACCTGTTGAGGAGTCACCCTTCACGACACTTGTTTTGCTTTTTGGTTGAGGGATTATAACATGGGTTTCACACAATTTACAGTCAGCACTAGCAGATCCAGAATCGGTTGACATGCTGATAAAGTGATAGAGGTCCAGGTACTCCTTGGTTCAAGACAGGCACTTTATTAGGAACCACAACAGCTGTTGTGGTTCCTAATAAAGTGCCTGTCTTGAACCAAGGAGTGCCTGGACCTCTATTACTTTACAAATGTTTGGAAATCTGGTGTTTGATTCCGGCTCAGCAAGCACACTGGCTCAGATTTGTGGGAGTGAGTGCAGTTCCACATATACTATTCAAGACATGCTGATAAAGACTGGATTGGAACAGGGATTTTTCTTGCAAAAGCTGCAGGTCTCTTTTCTGAAACCTTTGCAAGCCCTCCCCTTCTAACCCAAACTTTTTATTGCTGTCCAATCACAGGCATTCCAAAGTAGCTCAATTAGACGTCTTTGCAAGGCAGGTGCTCTTGGTAATTATTGCATCTTGAGCTAACCAAACCAGAAAGTAACTGTTCCAATTGTCTGATTGGCAGCCACAGGGGTTACAAGTTTAATTTATAAAAGTTCCAATTTATATTAAAATCTGAATTTTTTGTAAAATGAAAAACAAATGACACATTCTTCACACATAAAGGACCTCAGCAAGCTAAGGAGTCTTGTGTGCCAAATATGCATGTCTATGGGGGAGTGTTAAAGTAATACAAACGTATTCCTGACACTATACTGCTGAAATAAATCATTAGGTTCACAGCCCCTCTCTCTGTTGAGATTAAAAGTGACTTTACTCACCTTTCCTTCCATGCTGCACCGGTCTAGCCACGACTGGCACCGCCTCTAAGGCTGAGACCATCAATCTTAATCATTTTTGCCAATCCAATTATTTCAAATAGGAAAGGATTGGGAGGCTATTGAGCATTTGTGGTAAAACGTTGCGCTGCAATCAGCATCTCCTCATAGAGATGCAGGGAATCATTGCATCACTATTCAGAATTTTCGTCGGCTCCATGACAATACTGAACGCCAGTGCTGTACTTTGCACAGCCCTGGACTAGGAAGCACCTCTAGTGTATGAGTGACTGCCACTAGAGGTGTCACTAGTCAACAATGTAAACATTGTTTTTTTTCTCTGAAAAGGCAGTGTTTACAGTAATAACACTGCAAGTACATGTTTATAGACACCAGAACCACTACATTAAGTTGTAGTGGTTCTGTTGATTATAGTGTCCCTTTAAGTAAAGGATATAGTATAGAGGAGCCCCTGCTGATTTTTACTGCACCTTGTTACTAATTTTTCCCAGTTCTATACTATGCATTTTAATCTGAAAACTTAATTTACATAAATGTAATTCTTGGAGCATTTCCCTATTAGCCAAATCATGAATTATTTGACAAAGAAAAATGTATGCTTCACTAAATTTCCTAAGCTTCTTAAACTATGGGAACCTGATTAAGAGATAGATACTTGAAGTTGTTCCTTAACAAGCTTCAGGTGAAAATCTTCAGAGAATTGCTCTAAAATTTACAATCTAATATGCATTACAAAACTGCATGAGGTCTTCATAATCCTTATTTTCAGCATTGACTCACAAAAGCATTGTATTTAACTGAATGGCACTGTTTGTTGCAAAATTTGAAATAATAGGGAAATGAAGTAATTGCCCCCATCTTAATGTTTTTCTTCTGTCTCTTGACAATTTGAATAGAATTTTACAGAGAGGAGACTGATAATTAGTTGAATCTTTATCTAACCCTCTTAGGGACAAACCAAAGGAACCTTTCTACAGTTCATGAATCTATTTTTAAAAATAACCATTATTTGCTGTTAGTAATGTTATAAATGGAATTCTAGAAAAAAATTTAAATATACATCCAAAACTCCTTGCGAATGAATGAATGGAATAATGAATTAATCTCTAAATAGATCTCTAAATTTTAGGGATTTGAAATCCAAATGCCAAAATGTTGACAAAAATAGCTGATGTGGAAAAATGTATCTAACTCAGCTACAGTCACAGTTTAGATATCATAATTTTCTTCACTTCAGAATGTAGGGAATAATTGTCTCTGAGTTTAAGTACTCATAACCCCTAAATTCTAATGGGTATTAATCAATTTTGATGTTTCATGGTTCCCTCAAGTCATGTTTAACATAGAACATAGAACCTAAAAGGTGTAGATTTTTTTTTTGTTTAGTTTTACTATCTTCATACATGTGTGTGTATTGATCTACCTGTTATAGGTAATATGTTAATTTTTACAGTGAATTCCATAACAAACCTAAATATTTCAACCTGTGGCAAAACATGTGAGAAACTTCATTAATTTTAACATGAATAATTAATATTGTTAATAATCTGCCATAGGTTTGACAAGTGGACTTATGACATGCAGGATCTATTGGAAATGCAATATTGATATTATGTAACAATATTAACAACAATATTTCACTATTTTGTTAATTACTGTGTCATCATACTCCGTTTAGAATATCTGCACTTTTCAGTCATAGACATTATCTGTCCCAGCCAACTTAGCCCATATACTTAACAATAATCACATATGAGTACAATGTTTTGACTTTCACTTAGTCATAATCTAAGATAGCACTTATTACAGCAGAAACAAAATTGTAATGACAAACTTCAATAATTAGTGACTGTGAGGATTCTTCACCTTACAATCCTCACTTACTCGAACACATTCCACGGTATCAGCTTTAAAATAGGAATGATATAATTTTTAGCAACTGATAAGCTATTAATTTAAGCAGTATTAATGAAGAATAGTGATGTCCCGAACGGTTCGCCGAACGGTTCGCCATGGACGGCGAACATATGCGCTGTTTAGTCCGCCCCCTATTCGTCATCATTGAATAAACTTTGACTCTGTACCTCACAGTCAGCAGACACATTCCAGCCAATCAGCAGCAGACCCTCACTCCAAGACCCTCCCACCTCCTGGACAGCTCACTAAGAATGCAGCTTCACAATGAATGTAAAATGGATGCTGTCCAGGAGGTGGGATAGTCTGGGAGGGAGGGTCTGCTGCTGATTGGCTGGAATGTGTCTGCTGACTGTGAGGTACAGGGTCAAAGTTTATTCAATGATGACGAATAGGGGGCGGACCGAACAGCGCATATGTTCGCCATCCGTGGCGACCCGTTTGGCGAACCGTTCAGGACATCACTAATAAAGAATAATATCTAATGATGCCATTTAAATTGCAAATCAAAATTAAATTTACAATCTGTTACCTTATCAAATCCACTACTAATCATTTGCTAAATCTGGGTATCAAAATTATTTGCTATTTCTCTGCACTCATTTAGTTATAATTTCTAACTTAAAACAGCAAAAAGAAGTGAAAAGAACTATAATTTTCCATGTCACTCTAAATTTACAATTGGATATATTATATCTGAAATCACCATGTATTATGGTCAAAATTATTTTACATAAAAAAATTACATCCACAACTTATAGTCAATACGAATCCAACTTTAAAAACTGGTCATTTACTACTGAAAAGAGAGTATCAGCCGAACATTTGCATTAAGTATTATTTTATCTAATGTACTTATTATATTCTTTTTAATATACAGATACAGTCTAGTTAAGTATCCAAAGGATTAAAGAAAACACCAGCGTCTTCAAAGCAATGCCCCTTTCCCACTATTGGCCAGCACAACAATAAACTTGACCAATCACTTATGAGACCTAGATTTAGATATTGATACTTACCTGTATCTGGTTCCCCTCTGATGAGCCGCTCTGGCAAAACGCACACGTCAGGGGCTCAGGACGCCTACTCGGCATACCTTAGGTGTCAGCACTCACTGCCATGAACCTCATAACGTCAAAACTTTCACTCTGAGAAAAGGCATCCTTTGACTGGACGGCCAGTCCTTGTTACAATCCTGTTATTTCCTTCATTTTCCTACTCTTAGTGAGTGGCTTAGTGTCAGAGCAGGCTTTTTTAAGGGGTGCCCATGAAGGCACATTATTATTTCATTATTTCATTATCATTTTGGGAAAAACACACTGTTACTTTGTTGCCACATTACCGAGCAGTATATATACACAAGAAGGACTGAATGTCTTGCCTGATTTTACCTTTAATTATATAAATTTTATTTTTACACCAATTCTACAACTCTCTTAGGAAGAGACACACGTGTTGGTAGGTTGTTGTTTTTCCTTTACTTTTCTTATTCCTATCTCATGAGTAAGATCCGCTAGAAAAGGATCTAGGGAGATTCTAAGGATTTAAGGAAATATATTAGGAAGATGTGGAAATATGTACTGAGATGGATTTAGGGAAAGGTTCTGGGAGGCATGTTATTTAGAGTAGCTGGGCTAGGGAGAAATGTCTGATTGAAGATACACTGGTGATGGATAGAGACAAATTTCTGGAAAGATATACTGGAGTAGATGAGGGGAGATGCACTAAGAGGTGTCATGAGATGTATTGGTGAGTAGACTTGTGCATTCGGTTTCTCCAAAATAACAATTCATCTGAATTTTGGGCGATCGGTGATAGTCAGAAATCCAAACTCCAAATCATGAAGCAAACAAACAAACAAACAAAACAGTCAATGACTAAGCCATTTCATTTGCTTCATGATTCAGAGTTCTGAAGATGTTTGATGGAAAAAGATGGTTGATGGTTAGGGGACAGTCACTAAATTTTAAAGCAAGCAGTAAAGCAATCTAGATTTATATATTTAATATATGAATGTAGGTTTTTTTACAGCTCCTTCTCTTTTTCCCTATATTGTTTACTTGGTCTTACTTGATCTGTGAGCCAAATGATATGAAAATACGCCGGTGTACTGTAAAATATATACATAATATTTACTGTTTTTAGTACACTAATTGACTTATTTTCATGCCCTTTTGGTTCATTTGAATAATTTTTCTTGAAACTATAATATAGACAAAATTTGTGCAAACCAAAACTCTGTACAAACCTATTTCGCACAAGTCTGCCACGGAGGGATGGGACTGCTTAGAGATGGACTAGGGTTGGATAAAGGAAGATGTTGTAGATGTTGTCACTGTGGCAAATGTAAAAGGTAAAGATGTAGCATTTAGGATATAGCTGTAAGTGATGTACTAGGGAGAGATATAGCTGGGGGATATGTACAAGTTACGCATGTGGCTGGTAGAAGATGCTATTGATGAGGGTAGGGCATGATTTGAGAGAATTTAGCTGTTTATAAAATGGAGGAGTGTGGCAGAAGGAATATGGCTTAGGGAGAAAAATGAGACAGCTAATTCTGTGGAAATATAGAAAAGTAATTTTGGGGAACACTGCATGTTATAAGCCATATGCAGAAGGGAAACACGTGGTTCCAATAGCCTCTAATTTATACAAAGACTATAAGTGATGAGGAATTAGGTTGACTATTTAATCAAAAAATCATAATTTAGTCTACTGAGACCCCAGTCTGGCCTGTAAAACCTCAATGAAGCAAGAAGGGCTTGGATAAAATATTAATGTAAGTGCAATAAACATCTGGTCTAGATGTCAACCCTATTGAGAATAGGCAAATAATAAAACAACATTAACAGTACATGTCACCGTTACCATGAACCTTCACTTTTTGTTCAATTCAAATAAATAGCTCTGGATTTGAGTCTGCTATTTCAGTATCTTATGCTTCCCATGCAATCTAAATGAGTATATTGTGTATACAGTGCCCTTCACTACGGGTGACTAACATATGATGAAATAATGAAATTGCACTTGAAGAAATAAATGTATTTTTTTAACCAGGATTAGAACTGAATTCCTTACGTTCCCTCCTGCTAGCAGATATTCACAGAATCCCTTTGTGCTTCCACGTCAGTGAAAGAAAATAAGCTTTCCTTTTTTCTGTATCAAACTGTATATAACGTATATAACTGCTAAATTAAAGCTACCTTTACAAATCTATACCAGCTGCAAGGCAAAAACTGTATGTACTTGTAAAAAGAAGCAGTTACTGAAATAATGGAAAGTTTGAATTTATTCCTGAGCATGCTGGGAACTTTTTTATTATGTGGGAGATGTAGACCATTAGACCATGGGTTAAATATATAGATTACCAGAGATATCTTTAGTGTATAGTTGTGTCTACAGGTAACTGTTCAGCATTTAATATGTATCATCATACAACTCAGTAATTCTTTGCCAGAACACCACTTTTTTATAGGGCCCACTGGAAATGTTAGCTGTCATCACTCCTACAAGGGAAGAGTACCAGTGTAGTGTGTGTGTGTGTGTGTGTGTGTGTATATATATATATGTACTTAGTATTTACTACCTATTTCTCATTTTAGACATATAGATATAGATATACATACTAAGAGTTGGATTGCATTGACCAGTATTGTTGATGGTCGATTTTTTTTTAAATTAAGTTGGTATCTTCAGATGGGAGTGGAATTTGTATTGCCTGACATCCAGGACATCCAGTTCTAGTGTTCAAGTTTTCCCCCACTAATATGGCCGTCACAAGCAGACATATGAGCTCGCGATCGGCTAATTCCAACTTACCATGTCTTCAAGATAGCCGCCAGCTGACTCTAATTGCTCTGTGCTTATGTTCTTAACAGAGACCAATTACACTTTAAGCCCAACCTCTCCCGGGCACCTCACTAATATTACAGCCTACACTTCCCATAAACACATGGGGTAATCCTGCCCCACGTGACTCAACTCCGTTCCGGCGGGTCACGTGTTCTATTTTCTTCTGTAATATCTTTAATTAAACTGCTCGTTTTAAAAAAAAATTGTGCTACTAACTGTGTCCCATAACAGCAAGAAATTTTCTTATTCTTATTCAGTTATGTTTATGTATATGGTATGTTTTATAAATGATCACTTGTCTGTTGACGTGGCCATGTGACCATTAAATTATTTTGGCGCCAAAATTTCAAAATTAAGGTTTAAATATCTATAAATATATCTTTGTGCCAGGTATCATGTTCTATGTCCATTTCCACTTGAAAAATCCCTGTGGCAAAATAAGTTGTGGAGCACTGTAATTTGTTTTAGCTAAAAATATATATTCTTTTCTTCTTTTTTTTTAAACAGTAAAGCATTTTAGTGGCTTTTACCTATTTATGGTGTTGTCCTATACTTTTTATTTTATTTATTTTCCTTTCACCTTGCACTCTACGTGATACTCTTCGCCCGCAGATTTCCACAAAAGGAATCCTGGGTGAGAATTATACCACCAAAGCCAAACAAATGGAGCAGTTGGAACTGCTCTGGAAATTGTAAGTACGGTTTACCACCCTCTACATACTTATATAGAGAGCACTATGTTGTGCTTTTTCTTTTATTGTATGGTCTTCATGTCTAACATTCCGTAAGTGAGGAAGAAGTTCAATATTTCTGTATATCCAGAAGTGGGGATCTACACCCCTGCAAGATGGTTTAACCTGAGCTGGTCTATTTCATGTGAGTTCACGGTCTTCACTTTTTACACTGTGCAGCAGAAGCACTAGGCTTAAACAAGGCAGCAGGCATGGAGTCAAAATGCAGGTTACATCAGGGGAAGTAGAGTTCTACCAACTGCACCTCCTGGTGCAAGCAGCTTATGACAGCCCAGTAGGCAGACCTGTCTTTTAGAGCAGTATGTTTGCTGCCTGAAAAGTTTACATTGGGAAGAATAGGTGGCTGTCAGACAGCCAAAAAGGGTGATTCCTACAACATTTCAGGATTTATTTATAGGACTTAAACAGAGTTTTGCAAAAATTGGTGCCCCGTGATAATATCAGAGAGTATACTTGAACTAACAGGGATCATAGCCCACCTCCCTGCAGAAAGTTAAGGAGGATGGAGGCAAAATAGAGCACCACTACACGTATCACATACAAACAGCACATACCATATACACAGTACAAACAGCCAGCAACATGACACACTACATGCAATCAGCACTCACACAATATTCAAACTGCACACACACCACACGCACTACATACACCCAGCACACACATAAACATACTAAATACAGTCAACACACACTCCATACAGTCAGTAGACACATTTACATACAACCAGCATACACACACATTGCATACAGCTAGTACACACAATGAATATTGCCAATAGACCACACACACACACACACACACACACACTTTACACGCAGCCAGCAGAATAAACCCATAATTTTTGAAAATAAAATCCAAATGGCAAGAGCAAGAAAAAATGTGTCAAATTGTAAATATCTCAGAGTTGGAGAATTTTTAGAGATCAGCTCTGCCTGCCTCTGTTTTTCCATTCAGATTAAAACTGTGAAAATGCATAGTTTAGCAATTAGTCCGGTACAAGACTCTAGGCAGTTGCACTAATCTTTCTTATTGAAATTATTTTGCATCAGGAAAAGTATATTGCCATCACAAACATGTATATCGGGCTACCACTCTGGCCCTTTGGACAAATGATTTAAAAAAAAATTTCCACGCACATATTTAAAATAATTAGTGTTTTGTTAATTAATCATTGTTGGCATGTCATAAATAATGAAGGTATTGAGACATTCTTAATTTTAGTGAAGCTGTTCCATACATATATAGTGCAGGATCCCTTTAGCAATCATTTTGTATACATACTACCCCACCAGTATGCTGGATTATTGTTTCTATTAGTCGTACACAATTGATTAGAAATGCTTGGGAATGCTACCTTCAGTATAATTTAAAATAAGACATTTATAGTATGCACCCATCATAAAAACAATATTTTTCATTATGACACGAGTTTAGAGCATGCAGTGAAATCTGTGGCATACTGCCAGTATCTCCCACGCCTTAAGCTTTAAAAGTTGACAACTAACCATCATCCCATCACTGACTAAATGATGTATAGAGAGTAATGACACTGCAGAGAATCCCCAATATAGAATTCCAAGTGCTGTCATTTTATTTTCAAACACAGGAGTTTCCCTATGATACATTACGCAATATTAGTAACAACCCCTGGATGTTGGGCTACAGTAATATCCCCAGGACATACTTGAAAACCCGAGTAATCAGAATGTACCTTTCCTGGTTAAATACTTTATTATTATTATTATTTAAGTACTGATACGTTTAGTGCCTTTAACCTCAAATAGCTAAATATGGATAATCAAGCAAAATGATCGCTGTATTTATTTGTTAATAACTGATTTTTATAGAAACAAATAATTCACTTAAGCACACAGTCTGTAAGGGGGGAAAAAACTACATATCCTGTTAATATCTTATAGACTGATGACAGAATATTTCAGCATTAATAGAAATATTGAACTACCTAATGTCATTTCCAGGAACATCCCTGCCCTAAAGGACAACATTTTCATTTTTTGTTACCATGACAACAGCACGATTTAAAAAAAAAAATATTCATGTATATATCTATGAATATAAATGCATACAGATTACTTGAACTAGCCTGAGTTATTGAATTCTGAAAATATCAATTTATTAAACTAGATCACATCCAGGTTTTACAATGTGCATAAACAATACAAGTCTTGAGACCTGATTTAAATTATACACATAAAGGATGAGTGCACGTAATATAAAACAACCCATGTCTCTTTGACACATTTTATCCAACTTTCATAGTTGTGGTTTATTTTATTTTGCTATGGAATATGTTGGTACTTTATAAACCAAATACACATCAACATGAAGTATATTGATTCCCCTGTTTATTGTAATACGAGGCCTCAACACTTCACCAGTCATCTGGTTCTGTTCTGTGGTTGCTCTGGGCAGGGTGATAGAATGATATCTCCTGGATATTCTAGAATCAAGTCTTAGTGTCTCTCTCTTCCCGCTACAGCTGGTGTAAATTCAAAGATCCACAGCAAGGCAATATATAGCATTACACACAGAACAAAGGACAAAAGAGCAGTCATTTGGATTCGCTGCTTTTACGCATCTAATGTCTCAAGATGTAAACACCCTTTTATAAACTCTTTTCTGGAGAGTTATATGCACTACAACGAAAAATATGATT
This sequence comes from Pelobates cultripes, assembly GCA_933207985.1. NCBI lineage: Eukaryota > Metazoa > Chordata > Amphibia > Anura > Pelobatidae > Pelobates > Pelobates cultripes. Next base: position 55,128,123 of record OW240923.1, read on the forward strand.
GGTGGATCTGGAAGACTAGTTACCAGCATAGCGAGCTCTGAATTCAGCATTATATATAATCCATAGTTGCAGGATATTTGTTAAACATTTTGAAAAGCAGTGTCAAAGCCCAAAGCACTTTGGTGTGACTAATTCCCCATATTTAATTTTATTAAGATATGTTGATTTTAAGTAACGTGGTAAGATTGAAAACGTTTGTGTGTGTGTGTGCTGTTCACTTAATTTGTATTTTGCAATAAATATATAAACCACCCACTCTTTTGTGATTTCTAATTCACAACGGTAAAAAAGGGTCCATAACATGTTGCCAATTATCATTTAAATGCTAAGGTCAAAATATGTGCATGAATTCAAGGAGAGTCACACTGACTTCCACACCTTTGTTTAAAGGAGCACTATAGGGTCAGGAACACAAACATGTATTCCTGACCCTATAGGGTTAAAACCACCATCTAGCCACCCTGGTCCCCTCATTCCTCCCTAAATATAGCAAATCTTACTTTTATTCAAGCCTGAAGCTGCTCATTTAGTGCCTGTTCCCTTTTGACCTGCCCACTGCCTGCTGACATCAGCAGAAGTGTTAGCCTGATCCAATCACAATGCTTCTCCATAGGATTGGCTGAGACTGTGAAGGAGGCAGATCGGGGACAGAGCCAGCACAATTCAAACACAGCCCTGGCCAATCAGCATCTCCTCATAGAGATTACTTGAATCAATGAATCTGTATGAGGAAAGTTCAGTGTCTGCATGCAGAGGGAGGTGATACTGGATGTTTGGATGCATTTTAGGCAGTCATGACCCAGGAAGGATCTATAACAGCCATCTGAGGAGTGGCCAGTGAAGTTATCACTAGGCTGTAACATAAACACTGAATTTTCTCTGAAAAGACAGTGTTTACAGCAAAAAGCCTGAAGGTAATGATTCTACTCACCAGAACAAATTCAATAAGCAGTAGTTGTTCTGGTGATTATAGTGTCCCTTAACATCATGTGGGCCTCACGCAGTCTAATCACAGGTTTCTCTATGAGAAGTGGACCATTTCTTCAGCTCAGAGTGCATGTGTGCAAGCTGAGCAGGTGAGAGGAGGGGGGGAGAAGGAAGGGAGTAAAGGTAATTTATTAAAAATTACCCTTCCCTCCTTTGCATCTGTGCTGATGATAGATGCAAAATATGCACAGATTTGACATTAGGCAGCTGAGAACAGAGTTCTGGGCTGCCTAAGTCACATGTGCTGGGACTGTACTAGACCTCAGCACACATTAAAAAATAAAAGTATGTGCAGTGTTTCAAGCAGGAACACTACACATAATGACTCCTGCCACTATGACCGTGTCATATTACCGTAAGTAACCCTTTACACAATAAGTACTGCAGTTAGCAGGTTTATCTCCAATGTTAAAATTAATATAGGGCCCACTGACATTCAGGTACTAAACCTAATAACTACTACAGTGGTGGGTTTAATATGATATGGCCATAAAGTGTGATCCAATCCCCATATTTATTTGCTAATATATGTGATTGTTTTCTGAATAGCCTAGTAAGAGTTAAAAGAAATGTATTGCCATCAGGCATTGTACTTTTACAACATAACCATAGGTATATTCTAGGATCAATTCACTATTTCTACTTTACTGCAAGCAGCAAAACCTGAGTTTTGTGTATGTGGCCACACGAACAACACAAAGAAGAAATTATTAAGGAGATATGAGGATATCTAGAAATAGAGCAGTTTTATGTCTAAAGATTGACCATGCTGTTGATAATCTGCATGGTGAGTATTTATTTCCCTTATTTTGGAACTTTTGAGATCTGCAAGCCTCACTGTGTTTGAACCTATGTATTACAGCTTGACTTCTCTATGGATCCGCGAGTTCCAGTGTGTATTTCATATATTCTTTCAAATCTACCTCAATAATATATATTTACAAAAAAACAGGGTAGCTTCATATCGTTATCATTCAGAATCACGTTTACACAAATAGACGCAGGGGAGATTTCTAAAAGTGCTACTAACCGAAAATTAGAGCAGGCTCCTAAACATGGAACAATAAGTACAGAAGCCACATTCCTACTCATACGAATTGTTTCAACGTTAATTGTTCCACTGTCAGATTCGAATTAAGTGATGGCAAGCATTGGCATCTTCTGTGTCCTTGAACTACTTCTCCAATGATTTTATTCTCCAGCTTGGGCAGAAAATCACGGTATATTCAGCCCATTAACATCTGGAGTGCCAATGTTAGATATTATATTGTTGTGAATTTATAACAAAAGCATTCATATTGTTTATAGCAATTGATTTCCATTTGACTACATACAGAGTGCATGCTATGCATACATGAAAAGATATTTAGGAAACCTGAGTCTTGAGATAAGGTCAATAAATATGCATCAGGCAGCAATCATATGTCTAGAACAGGTGTAGGCAACCTTCGTCACTCCAGATGTTTTGTGCTATATCTTCCATAATGCTCCTACAGCCACCATAATGCTGGCAATACGTCAGGGAAAATGTTGCCTAACCCTGGTCTAGAAGAGCAGAAAGCATAACAGAGGAATGGGGGGGATGAATTCTACCCTATGCATATGTTGTGCTTAAAACCAAGAGGTCACATTTTGTATGAAAATGCCTAATGCCATTCATAGAAAAAGATCTACAAGAAGCTATTTTGGAAGGATGGGAATATGTAAGTAGTCTAAATTTTTTAGAATATCAATATTTTACTTTCTTTAAAAAAAACTCAGTCATATCCAAATTATCACAATATATATATATATATATATATATATATATATATATATATATATATATATATTCTATAACATTCTAAATGCATAACAATGGATACATTGACAAGAAAGTATGTTTTTAGTTGTAGATGGCATGGACAAAAACATACACTATTCCACTGAAAATGTTAATAGCATAGGTAGTAATCAGTGTTCATGCTAAAGGACTTCATGTTTATTCTAAAATGCATTTATTGCTGCTATGACAAGAAGTTTTTTTTTGTCAAAATAAAAGGCAATGTCATGGGGATAACATTTCCTCCTAGCTATTTATGGTACATTGAGAGTAACATATTGTCCGGGGGCGGCGTGTCCATATGGCGGCCCAGGCGGCTGCCTTAGGGCGTCGGAGCGGGGGGGGCAAAAAAAATCAGAATCCCCAGCTGTTACGACACCCCTGACACAGAGGAGTGAAAATGCTGTTTAGTTAAGCTTCCCCTTTCGTAATAATGCAAGCTCCATTCGTATAGACTCCAACCGTACGAACTGCAATCAGGGGAAGGCGCCAACATCCTAAAGGGAATAAACTTTGTTAGCAAACTTCTCCAAAGTAGAAGTATGTATTTTCCAGATGTTATAGATCTTCTGGAATCCACAACCACTTTTTTGAAGAATTATCGTTCTGATAAAGGGTTTGAAGATTTACTGGGAGAGTCAAAAGACCTATCATTAGAAATGGAAATAGATCCTGTGTTTCATCCTTTTGTGCGACACATTTAAAAAAGAGGGTGTTTTGTTATGAAGCACCGGATGATCAGATTTGTGATCCTGCAAAAAAACTTTAAAATGTCCGTGAGGTCACAGAGATTTGGGGAATACATTTATACAAAAAAAGTCTTCCATTATAACAGAAAAGTTGGAATTACCTAACCCAGGAGAAAGCAAGGCATAGCATTCCCCAATTGAAGTACAAATTATTGACTGTGTTCTGAGATTAAGATGTGGGCTAGAGTGTGAAAACCTTTTGAAACATAAAGAAAGGTTTTGGAAAAGTGAACTAAATACAATGTGGCTTTAAGGTGCAAATGAAGATTGGGATCTCTCTCCCTTTATTTGAAACTATAATAGGGTTATTCAAGTGAATTTCAAATTTAAGGTCAAAATAGCGAACTGGAAAAATTCTCTAGGTCCGCTATGCTTCCAGTTCAGCTATTTTAGCCCTAAATATGAAATTCAAATTGATGCTATATTTTTATTGTTTAAATTGTATTTGAGCCCACAAAATAAGATAGGATATTTAAAACTGTAATTTAAAAAGTGAAACAAAAATAAAAAATATCATAATAAACATAAGGTAAAGTTAATAATATAAATGTGGATTGGGAAGATTTAAAAACATCAAAATTATAAAACAAAAGGATGTAAAATATATTTTTGTTTAAATCTGTTTATCCAGATAACCACAGATGTTCTATTTTTGTTAGGGAAATGTTGTTCATTATACATTTTAAAATGTATTCTTCGTATACTTTATACATTTTAAGCATCACTATTTTATCACATTTGGAGTGGGTTTATATTCACAATATGTAATTTTTGTATTATTTTTGCATCTCGATGTTAAAGAACTTATTTGCAATGTACTATCCCTTGAATGAGTTAAACAATATGCTATTTGGCACTTTAAATTATGCTTTGGAGCATGACTATATATATAAGGAATGAACCTTCATCTTTCCACATATTAAAATTGATGTGTCATAATAAGTTGGTATATATTTTGAGAATAATACAGAAGATAAAACAGATAGATTAAGTGCTGTAACAGTCCTATTACTGTGTAGAAGCAACAGCCTGCCAAAGCTCTCTCTTCTTGGCTGGAGTCATAGTAGTTACTCACAATTGGTTGGTAGTTGCGCTTCAAATAAGTGGATAAGTAATACAAAAAAGTCAAATGGTGAAGTATATCTAAATACATGGGCAGAAATGGGTGTGGAAATAGATAGACCTTCAGACCAGCTCTAGGATTTTGGGCTTGGGCAAAACAATACCCGCCTTAGGATGTATGAAAGTATAGATCCTCAACAGGACATTTAATACAGAGCTGAACACAGGAGCAGTATATACTGTAGTGTATAGGAAAAACTTGGATAATAATATAAGTACACTGTAGCGGAGAGCTGGTATTTCACAGGTTAACTCCACTAAAGATCCCAGTGAGGCTCAGGAACAAGTAATAAAATCCCACATAACAATAGTCACAGCAAGCAAGGTAATCCACGAATATCCCAATACAGATCCCAATGACTGGACGACACACAGCATCAGGAGCAGAATTCAACTTTTAATCACAGAGTCAGCTTTTAAGCATTTCTCCCATGCAAGGGAGACACCTACAATAATTATACAGTACACCAATCATGCATGAGTTGCCACCCACACATTCCCTCCCCTTAGTATGACTCATAATCCCATTATGCAGGATACAGTTCCCCTTGTTTTCTTGATGTACCCATAAACCTAGGGGTACACCTCTAAATTTTACATCCCCTGGTAGCCCTAATCTGAGTGAGTGACATACTCAAAAATCCCCCAGATTGGACTAGGGGTTTGGGAAATTAATGGAGGTAGTAAAAAGACCGACCGCACTGGAGGTAACAGACAAAATTGGTTCCATACATTTTGACCCTGCGGTCGGTCACAGAAAAAGGGAATAATATCACTCATGAGCATTGACATGTCTTGTACACCCTAGGACGATCTCATTTAACCTCTGACATGCCCTATCAAACGCAATAGATTAACACAAAAAAGTGCTGTATAATCATTAATAACTCTTTGTCACACGAATGTATGCCTGTTTATAACCTATCTCTGCTGTTGTGGCAGAATAGATACTTTTTGTACCATTTACGCACGACAAAATAAAGAATTAAAAAAAAAAAAGGGAATAAAATGCACAAACAGCCTGGGTTATGGAGACTGGGGAGGATTCGGATAAACCCCCTTGTTCGTGAGGTTCTCTCTAACGAACGGTGGGCCATTCGGTAGTTTCTACACGAATTGATGGCAGTGTGGAGGTCTCAGCGGAGTTTGCCTAGTCGAGTGTCCGATTTGGGTTCCAGACACTCGACAGCAAAACACCACTGTTCGGGAGTTTAAGATGGCCGCCGCCACGTGTTCGTCTCCCGAACGGCGGCCACCCAGAGGACAAAGCACACACTGCACTGATTGCAATTACGAGTTTGCAACATTGTTGCGAACGGTAATTGGAGGCACACTTATTCCTGGTGTGGTCTGATTGTTCGGTAGTTTCACTCGTATAATAACTGGAGTGATTTTACCGAACAAGCAGACGAATGCTGCGTTCAACATACATACATACAGCAAAATTAAACAAAAGCATATTAAAACACATAATTTTTTGGACAGCCCAATGGCATCTGCTACATACACCCTGTTCCAAATTATTATGCAAATTCTATTTAAGTGTCACAAAGAGTAAATATTTTGGATGGCATTGTGTCTCAGGGCTCTTTGATCACTGAAAACAATATCGGACACCTGTGATAATTAGATTGCCAGGTGAGCCCAATTTAAGGAAAAACTACTAAAGGAGGGTGTTCCACTTTATTAAGCCTAGCACCATTTTCATGCAATATGGGGAAGAAAAAGGATCTCTCTGCTGCCGAAAAGAGTGAAATAGCTCAATGCCTAGGACAAGGTATGAAAACATTCGATATTTCACGAAAACTTGATCATCGCACTATTAAAAGATTTGTGGCTGATTCAGAGCACAGACAGGTTTGTGCAGATAAAGGCATATTGAGGAAGATTTCTGAAGATCCATGCATCGGATCAAGAGAGCAGCTGCTAAAATACCATTACATAGCAGCAACAGATATTTGAAGCTGCTGGTGCCTCTGGAGTCCCACGGACATCAAGGTGTAGAGTCCTCCAGAGTCTTGCAACTGTGCATAAACCTTCTATTCAGCCACCACTAACCAATGCTCACAAGCAAAAACGGCTGCATTGGGCAGAAAAATACATATAGACTAATTTTCAAACAGTCCTGATGAGTGCCGTGCAACCCTGGATGGTCCAGATGGATGGAGTAGTGGATGGTTGGTGGACAGACACCCTGTTCCAACAAGGCTGCGACGTCAGCAAGGTGGTGGTGGAGTCATGTTTTGGGTCGGAATCATGGAAAGAGAGCTGGTTGGCCCCTTTAGGGTCCCCGAAGGTGTAAAGATGACCTCTGCAAAGTAGGTGGAGTTTCTGACTGACCACTATGCTTTCCGTAATAAAATCATCTTCATGTTTGACAATGCACCATCTCATGCTGCAAAGAATACCTCTGCATCAGTGGCTGTTATGGGGATAAAAGGAGAGAAAGTCATGGTGTGGCATCAATCCTCCCCTGACCTCAATCCTATTGAGAACCTTTGGAGCATCCTCAAGCAAAAGATCTATGAGGGTGGGAGGCAGTTTACATCCAAACAGCAGCTCTGGGAGGCTATTCTGACATCTTGCAAACAAATTCAAGCAGAAACTCACAAAAAACTCACAAGTTCAATGGATGCAAGACTTGTGAAGCTGCTATCAAATAAGGGGTCCTATGTTAAAATGTAACGTGACCTGTTAAAATGTTTAAAAAGTTAAAATGTTATAAGTTTGATTAAAATAGCTTTTGATTTCAGTAAATATGCTGCAAACACAACAAATGACAATTTTCAGTTCTTTACAACCTATAAAGTGTTTTGAAACTTACTGTGCGTAATAATTTGGAACAGTGCATTGTAAGTTTTGTATGTTTAAAAAAAATACTGTTATCATTAGGATGTTTGTGTAATAAAATTTGAATTGTACTCTTAATAGTTGATAACATGAGAATTATGCTGACTGTTATTTACATCAATTATTTAGGTAAAAGAGAAAAATATACATGGTGTATGTAACATATGCACTCACATTAATCAGAGCCTTATGTGACTCCAATAAAACAGTGTGAAGTGGTACATCCCCACTCAAGGATAGTATTTAGCCAGATGTTGTGAGCCGTATCATGTAAGACAAATCACATAGTATAACGGGGGATGTAGGGAAGCAGCGCTTAACAATTGAATTCCTTATGTGGGGTCCAATGGAGCCAATATAAGGGAGAAAACAAAATGGCACAGGAATACTAATATAGTGTAGTATGTCTATAACAGCAGAGGCAGAATATAAGGAAAAAATGTATTGCAGTCACACTTTTCTGGAGTTGAAGATCAGCTCCAGATCACAGCGTATGGACGGTACAATCCCTGTCTCTGGATGTTAGGATGGTCCTGATTTCCTCTAGTATCGTATATACATGGTGTATGTAACATATGCACTCACATTAATCAGAGCCTTATGTGACTCCAATAAAACAGTGTGAAGTGGTACATCCCTACTCTAGGATAGTATTTAGCCAGATGTTGTGAGCAGTATCATGTAAGACAAATCACATAGTGCTCTCTGTAGCCAAAAACGGCATAGTAAAAAAAAAAAAGGAATACCACTTATGTGGCAAACCTAGCCACTTGGACTAAACAGGGACAATATGCCTTTAAGGGTTGCCGGTATATTTTGTGTATGTGACTGTTGGTAATCTGCTGTATCCTGCCTGCTGTATTACTTGTACTGGCTATCTGCCGAAAGCAGATATTAATTTTCTATTTCGTTTCACGAACGGCACCTTTTCGGTTCGTGAACCGAATGAACCATCTTTCAATAGCCCACACACTAAGGGACGTGTGGCGCTTGTTAACCGATTGCAACAATGTTGCAATCGGTAATTAGAGGCTCTCCTAGGTGGCCGCCGTTCGGCTACCGACCATGCGGCGGTCGGCCATCTTGGATCCTTTGTTCCCCAGCAGTGTTTGGTCGTCGAGCGCATGGAACTGAAAACGGCTACTCGACGGCGCGAACACCGCTGGGCTTCCAGAGCGTTCGGGAGTCCCGGGACGTTCGTAGTTTTATTCATCTAGGTCAATCGGTATTTTTAACTTGTGTTGTGAATAATGTGTTTTTCGTACGCATTTCGGTTGTTTTAGCTGGGATCTGAGCGGTATTCATACGAACGGTGTGCTCAGACCCCAGCTATCTACCGAACGTCCATTCGTTTAAATCTGTCAAGTATTTGAAAAGTTATGCATTTTAATGTGAATTTTCGGTTCTGCTGCACGGAGGGATAATCCACTTAACGGTACATTCCAGTGGGAGTATCCCTCTCGTGCAGCAGTGCCTGATGGGAGAAAGGCTCTGTACATTAAGTTTCCCATGTAGTCCACTCCTGTAATACCCCTGGGATAGGACTCAGGAAACCACTTGCATGGGGAATTGTATAAATTGTGTAGCTGTGAATAAAGACCTCAGTTGACTCCCAGCCTATGTGTCGTCTAGTTCTTGGGAAGGAAGGATTACTACAATGCTACTTGGATTATTGCATGCTGTATTGATTCCCCTGGATTATTTTATGTTGTTCCTGTTACCCAGCGGAGATATTGTGGATTATACTGCCTCTCCGCTACAATTTGTGGCAAGCGACGGGATTGAATCTACACAGCAAAGCAACGTTGAGCAGAATTAAAACGAATAAAGGAGCAGCAATTCGGGAATTAACCCATTCGGATAAACCCCACGAACGGCCGGTGAATGGGAACAAATTATGCCCTGCTAAAACGAAGCACACTAAAGCAGTTGCTGGAAGCAAGAGGAGCAATAGCCAGTAACAAGGCAAAGGCTGTCCTAATTACAGAACTAATGGAAGGAGACAGAGCAGCAGCTGCTGCAGCACCTCCAATGGAGGAAGAACCAAACGAATTTGCAACCGAATTCAGAATACGAATGGCTTTATTTCCTGAACCACCATCTGCAGAGATGATTAACAGGCTCTTCGCTGATGTACAGGAGTACATCATGCTTAGGAGGGCGCAAAGGAATCAACCAGCCGGAGAAAGAGCCGCAACGCCCGTCAATGTCCTCCCAGGGAAAGCCAAAATTCCCTACCAAGCCTTCAAAAGCTATGTGGAGGCGGATGGTGGCGTGGTCGACTACTTACAGGACTTTGAGAGGTTGTGTTTGCTACATGACATCAGCGATGCGGATCGGGTACCCCTACTAGCAGGGAGATTATCTGGGCTCGCCGCAGAAGCATACCGGGCAGTACCAGATGAGGATAGTAGAGGCTGCAATAAGGTGAAACAGGCCATTTTAGCCCGGTATGCGATTACCTCCAAGGCGTACCACATGAAGTTCCGGGACATTAAAAAACCCACTAAGGACAATCATGTGGAATGGGCACACCAGCTACAGCGAGCTGCGAAGGGGTGGTTGGAGGCCGCCCAAGTTAACACATTGGAGGGTATGTTCCAACTGATGGTCCTGGAGCAATTCTTCAATGGAATCCCTGCATACTTACAGAATTGGATCAGGGACAGAAAACCACACACCCTGCAGGAGGCTGCTAAGCTGGCAGATGAGTTTCAAGATAACAGGAGAGATCAGCCCGCACAGGCCAGACCAGCCTCCACCCCTACATCAGCAAGTACCGCAGGGGGCCCCACGACGCAACCACGACTTGGGGTAAGCCAGAATTCCTACCCCCCCCACAGGTATTCAGCACGCCCGCCCATTCGGTGCCATACCTGCAACCAACAGGGACTGCCCACGGAATCGGCCCAGGCCCAGCTGGAATAACACAGCACCGAGCAACAGGGCGGCCGTACACTGCATACAGGCCAAATCATACCAAACCCCAGAAATGGGGGCAACCCTGGAGGAACCGCTAGGCACCCTACATGAGGTGAACCCCATCCAGGCCGCCTCTGATAATCGACAAGGGCACCGCCAAGAGGTGCATATGGAACGGAGAAAGGTACAAGGACTTCGTGACTCTGGGGCTACCTTAACTTTAGTCCGAAGCCATTTGGTACCAAAACCCAAGCTCCCTGGAGACTGTGTTGCAGTACGGGTGGCAGGGGGAGCCATTTACAAAGTACCTACGGCCAAGGTACACTTGAATTGGGGAGCGGGGCACGGGAACGTGTATGTGGGGATTATGCAGGACTTGCCAGTGGATGTGATTTTGAGCAACGACTTGGGGGAGCTGACTTCAGCATTTGTTCCACAGCCCACAGTACAGGAGGCCTATCCGGTTATAACCCGACAACAGGCTCGCACCACAGCACCATCCAACCACTCTGAGGCTCAGGTAAGCAATGACCCCCCCATACCCACTGTCATGCCATGGGCCAATCCCCTAGAGTTTGGGTCAGAAGTGGTCCTAGACCCCTCCCTACAGGTGTATAAAGACCGTATTGATAAAGATCAGGCAGGATTAGAAGGGGAAAGGTATATCTGGGACAAAGGACTACTGTACCGACACGCAGAAAAGGTAGTGTCCGGATCTATACCTTTACCCATTAAGCAACTAATAGTGCCTCGGAAGTATAGGTTAGAGTTATTACGCATAGCTCATGATATTCCCCTGTCTGGGCACTTAGGCATCAGTCATACTAAGCACAGGCTGACCCAAAACTTCTTTTGGCCAGGAATTTCACAGGACGTTAGGCGATATTGCCAGACCTGTGATACCTGCCAAAGGGTAGGGAAGAGAAGGGACAGATACAAAGCCCGGTTACGGTCTCTGCCCATAATCGAGGAACCCTTCAGTAGGGTGGCAGTAGACATCATAGAACCTCTAGCAAAACCCAGCCCATCCGTCAAGAAATATGTCTTGACCGTGGTGGATTACGCCACCAGATACCCAGAGGCAGTGGCGTTAACCAATGTACACGCCGAAACAGTAGCCGAGGCCCTGATGCGAATATTCACCTGGGTAGGATTTCCCTGGGAGATTATTTCAGATAGGGGCACTCAGTTTACTGCTGAGGTAACACATCAGCTCTGGAGGATATGCGGGGTACAGCAAATCCTGAACTCTCCATATCACCCCCAGTCCAATCGACTCTGTGAACGGTTTAACGGAACCCTTAAGCAGATGATCCGTACGTTCATGGACACCCAAAAGGACTGGGAAAGGTTTTTACCCCACCTGCTGCTTGCGTATTGGGAGGTGCCCCAAGAATCCACCGGATTCTCTCCGTTCAAATTGTTATTCGGGAAGAGAGTGAGGGGACCCCTTGACTTGATACGGGAACACTGGGAGGGAGACGAAACCATCAGCGGCACCCCTATCCTACCCTATGTGCTTGAGTTCAGAGAACGCCTGGAGATGCTGACCCAGACTGTCCGAGACAATCTCCAGGTAGCTCAGCAACGACAGCGCAGATGGTATGATAAGGGAGCCAGGGACCGCAACTTTCAGGTTGGGCAAAAAGTACTAATCTTACGACCAGTCCACAAAGATAAGCTGCAGGCTTCCTGGCAGGGCCCATACAAGGTCTGCAATACCACCTATGTGATCGGCCCGGTTACAGGCACGGGAGGCAAGGGCATGCTCCATGTGAACATGCTTAAGCCGTACCACGAGCGCACTGAGGAGGTGACCGCACAATCTACCTCTCCCCGAACTCTTAGACCAAGAGGGCCAGAGCGGAGATTTGGGAGAAGTGGGAGAGTGGTTAAACCACCAAGAGCGAACCCAAGTGCAAAGGTTACTTCAGGAAAAGAGAGCCACATTTTCTAATTTACCCGGCTATACCCCGTTAGCTACGCATAAGGTAGATCAGACTCCTCTGTGCCAGACCCCATACCGCATGCCCGAGGCAGTCAAAGAAAATATGTGCAAAGAAATTGAGGAAATGCTCCAGTTGGGAGTGATAGAGCACTCCGACAGCCCCTGGGCCTCCCCGGTAGTACTAGTGCCAAAACTGCGTAGACTACCGGCAGCTCAATGATAAAACGACCTCCGACGCTTATCCCATGCCCCGGATAGACGAGCTCCTAGACAAAATGGCCAGGGGCCAGTACCTTACCACAATAGATCTGTGCAAGGGGTACTGGCAAATTCCGTTAGCAGAAGACGCTATTCCTAAGTCTGCCTTTGTCACCCCGTTTGGCCTGTACCAGTTTAAGGTCATGCCATTCGGGATGAAAAATGCCCCCGCTACCTTCCAGAGGATGGTAGACAGGTTATTGGATGGGTTCCAGGAGTATGCATGTGCGTATCTGGATGATATCGCCATATTCAGCTACTCCTGGCACGAACATCTGACCCACATAGGAGCCGTGCTAGACCGGATCCGGGAGGCCGGACTGACACTAAAACCCAGCAAATGTCATATAGGTATGTCAGAAGTGCAGTACCTAGGGCACAGGGTAGGAAGCGGGCAACAGAAACCAGAACCTGCCAAAATAGAGGCAGTCGCCCAATGGCCAACCCCTCGCACCAAGACCCAAGTGCTCGCCTTCTTAGGGACCGCCGGGTACTACCGGAAATTTGTGGCCAGCTATAGTGCCCTTGCCAAACCCCTCACTGATTTGACCAGTAAGAATCTCCCTAAGCTAGTAGTCTGGGCCCCAGAGTGTGAGCAGGCATTTCAACAGCTCAAGACGGCACTGGTTAACTCACCTGTACTTTCTGCTCCTGATCCAACTAAACGTTTTCTCGTCCACACAGACGCTTCTATGTTTGGATTGGGAGCAGTATTGAGCCAAGTTGGAACGTATGGCAGCGAGCACCCCGTAGCTTATCTAAGCCGAAAACTTTTACCCAGGGAAGTAAGCTACGCCGCCATTGAAAAGGAGTGCCTGGCTGTGGTGTGGGCCCTCAAAAAGTTGCAGCCCTATTTATACGGACAACCCTTTACATTACTCACGGATCACAACCCGTTGGTGTGGCTGAACAGGGTGTCAGGAGACAATGCCAGGCTGCTGCGCTGGAGTTTGACGCTGCAGCCTTTTGACTTTACAATCCACTATCGCCCTGGGAAGCAAAATGGCAACGCCGATGGGTTGTCCCGACAAACAGACTTGGAACCGTGATCCGTGAGTGCTCCTCCGGACATCCCCAAGCCGATCCGTTGGGATCAGACTGTGTATGCTGGCTTGGTTCTGGGGGAGCATTGTGGCAAATCTAGCCACTTGGACTAAACAGGGACAATATGCCTTTAAGGGTTGCCGGTATATTTTGTGTATGTGACTGTTGGTAATCTGCTGTATCCTGCCTGCTGTATTACTTGTACTGGCTATCTGCCGAAAGCAGATATTCATTTTCTATTTCGTTTCACGAACGGCACCTTTTCGAGCCGTTCATGAACCGAATGAACCATCTTTCAATAGCCCACACACTAAGGGACGTGTGGCGCTTGTTAACCGATTGCAACAATGTTGCAATTGGTAATTAGAGGCTCTCCTAGGTGGCCGCCATTTGGCTACCGACCACGCGGCGGTCGGCCATCTTGGATCCTTTGTTCCCCAGCGGTGTTTGGTCGTTGAGCGCATGCAACTGAAAACGGCTACTCGACGGCGCGAACACCGCTGGGCTTCCAGAGTCCCGGGACGTCCCGGGACGTTCGGTAGTTTTATTCATCTAGGTCAATCGGTATTTTTAACTTGTGTTGTGAATAATGTGTTTTTCGTACGGCGTTCGGTTGTTTTAGCTGGGATCTGAGCGGTATTCACACGAACGGTGTGCTCAGACCCCAGCTATCTACCGAACGTCCATTCGTTTAAATCTGTCAAGTATTTGAAAAGTTATGCATTTTAATGTGAATTTTCGGTTCTGCTGCACGGAGGGATAATCCACTTAACGGTACATTCCAGTGGGAGTATCCCTCTCGTGCAGCAGTGCCTGATGGGAGAAAGGCTCTGTACATTAAGTTTCCCATGAAGTCCACTCCTGTAATACCCCTGGGATAGGACTCAGGAAACCTCTTGCATGGGGAATTGTATAAATTGTGGAGCTGTGAATAAAGACCTCAGTTGACTCCCATACAAAAACAGAGAATAAGGCTGCGCCAAGAAAATGATTAAAACAAGTCCAAATAAAATGATTTCAGATAAAATAATAAAATGTTCTAATAAGAGAGTCCCAATAATAGGTGGTGTTTCAACTGATATGGTGTCTTCCTTAGCAGTGGTCTTCCGTCTCACGATATGAAAGACACAATGGGAAAGAGCCAATTGTGCAGAATGTATAAATAAATATTAGAATAAAATATAAATTACACACTCACATTGCCATGAGCTAGGACCAGCTCTGGTATGATGGGCATACGGCGGATAACCCTCCGCTTATAGGGGTGCTTGTCCTCCTGGAGCGTCCTGGTGTCCAAATTCTCAGGGAAAGAAAATAGAAACAGCCAATAGTGCTCTCTGGTGAGGTAGTTTATAAAAAGGATAAAAAATAAATAAAATATACTCACAAATGGAGTGCAGGTCAATCTGCACTCTAATATTCGCGTGGGTGGTATAATCCCCACCTTAGGATATGCCAGGAACAATAAATGAGGTTAAAAGTAATAATAATTATAAAATTATTTATTAGTACAATATATTAAAACCAATAACGCGTTTCACCGTAGAGGCTTTATCAAATTGGAATAGTATAGATACCTGGCACATTAGGAGTATATATAGCTAGTACAAACATTTAAAATTGGCGCCAAAAAATGATCAACCAATAGAAATGATACAAAATATAAATAAAGAATATACATGCAAAAGGTGAAAAATTATATAGATTATAAATGTTTATAAACATAGGATGATATGTATATAAAAATATATAAAAAACGAGCATTATATTTGAATTCTTTTATATCACACCTTAATTCTAATAATAAAGGTATTATTCTGACTTGTGAATATAGTACTAATTCAATTAATTTTTTAGATTTAAATATTTTTATCCAAGATGGCAAAATACATACAAAAACATTTTTTAAGAAAGTATGTACCAATACTGCAATTGATCAGACAAGTTGCCATTACAAACCTTGGCTTGAAAGCGCTCCGAAAAGCCAATTTTTAAGAATACGTCGTAATTGTTCTCAAATAAATGATTTTAATGAACAATCTCTGGTTTTAAAGAAACAATTTATTGAAAAAAATTACTATTGCACTTTTCTAGCACTATAGACACAGTCAGAAACAAACCTAGAGAAAGTCTTTTAACATATAAAGATAAAAAAAATACCTTAGAAACCTCCACCCTTCCCATTATTTTTAACTATAATAACAAAAGTGGTTTTATTAAAAAAACTATTAAAAAACATTGGCACCTTCTAAGACAGGATGATCTACTCAAAGAAATTTTACCTGCACAGCCAAAAATTGTTTTTAGAGGGGCACCTAATTTTAGATCAATTTTAACTAATAATTATACCAAAGTGACTAAAAATACTCAACATACGTTTTTAGATGGGGCAAAAGGTTTTTACAAATGTAAACGCTGCACTGTATGTAAAAACACCGATCTAACAACTAAATCTAAAATCACTAACTTCAAATCCAACCAAACAAATAAAAGTTATAAGATAAGAGATTTTATTGGTTGTAACACTACCAACGTCATCTACCTATTGGAGTGCCCTTGCGGCCTCCAATACGTGGGTATGACCACCAGGTGTCTTAAGACACGAC
>OW240923.1:55150123-55162382 GCA_933207985.1 Pelobates cultripes
ACTAATATCTTGCTCTGATATTATATTTATATCTCTCTCCGTTACCCTTATTTTTCCCTATATTTGTGCCTCCTGCTGCTTGCTCCCTTAGACAGCCTTCCGGTCACTCTCGGGTTACCATGGTGATGAACAAGAGGAGACTATGCATACATATAAAGGTTGATCCTTATTGGCTCCAGTACACAAGGGAACAACCAATAGGGCTTTGCACCCATGGTTGCCCCAGTAATGTGACGCGTCTTCCAAATTGGATGGTCTCCATGGAACTGTGGATCATCTGATTACATCCGGAAGTTAAAACCTACGCGACCTGAACGTGCCGGGTGGCGAAGGGGAATGAGCTTCAGCTGGCTGAGTAAGTACTTGTCTAATTATCTTTTTCCTATATAAGCCTGTCATTTGTTACTTAGCATTTATGTCCTGATGAAAGCTCCAGCTACGGAGCTGAAACGTTGATGTAACCTACTGGAATAAAAGAGAAAATTTTACCTGCGAAATCCTGAGAGTGCCGGTATTTTTTTGATTATATCCCCTAGCACTTGAGCACCAGGTACTGTTTATATATTTTGTTGGAGTGCAAGGTTTTTCTAGTTTTTTTATATATATATATATATATAAATATATATATATATATATATATATATATATATATATTGGCACTAATGTTTTTTTTTTTTTCAGGCAATAGGGGAACTGCCTGACAGCTCCATTGCCTGCTATTGCGACCATGTGCTCACTCGATCACATGGCCCACGGGGGAATTAGAGGCAACGAAGGTGCACAGTCAGTTAGCAGGTAAGTATTAATAATGTGGGGGGCCACCGAACTGCCGGGCCTTTTTTCCCCCCACCTATTAAAGCTCAGCTTTTCCAGGATGACATTGGCATTAAGTAATTAAAGAAAATAAAAGGTATGAATTGTCCATAAGGCAACTGTCACAGTTACTGATGCAATTAGGATTAATATGGGACCAGTGGAAGAATGGAGTAAAAAGAATCAAGATGAGGTCTTTTACATCATTATCTTAATTTAATAAGATTACACTTGTTATTATTTTATTTTCTGTATGGTTTAAAAAAATCTGTGGCCAAGTTCAAACTGAAAGATCGGGCATAAAGTGGATCGTATGAAGCCAGATCCCATCGTAAACGTAACGGTGTAGCGATCCTTATCAGAAGCAGTTATCCCCTCAGGGTGGCGTCACATGAGGCAGACCCAGAGGGCCGAAACGTTCTGATGTCGGGTACCTTGCATTCACACACCATTCATCTGATGAATGTTTACGCCCTGAACCAGCCGGACCCCGGCTTCTGGGAAATGCTCTGGGAGAAGCTCTCGGGGATGCCATACGGTATGGTATACCTGGGGGGCGACTTTAACACGGCCCTCTGTCCAGTTGCGGACAGGAGCTCACGAGACGGAATAGCCAGGTCACAGGGACGGGGAGGGCAGGATCGGCTTCTCAAAGAGTTCATAGCGGAAACAGGGATGGCGTATGGCGAGCCCACCACCCGGGCGACAGGCACTATTCATTTTATTCAGCCCCTCATGGAACGTACTCAAGGATCGACCTATTCCTGACTAATACGACGGGAATGGCTAGGGTGGTGGGGTCACGGTGGGCAATATATCGTGGTCGGACCATGCAGATGTGTCCATCACTCTGGGCGGCCTTAGTGCGGCATCGCCTTGGACGTGGAGGGTTAACACGTCTCTGCTATGGGACCCTGCCATAAAAGAGCAAATTCGGATGGAGATAAAAGAATATTTTGACACAAACAACACTCCAGATGTCAGTGCTGGCACAGTATGGGCTGCTCATAAGGCAGTGGTGAGGGTGACCCTGATCAAATTAGCCACTAGGAAGAAAAAACTGAAACATCAAGAGCTGGAGAACCTAATGGGACAACTGAGAAACCTCGAACAGAAACACCAAAACTCTACCAGAGGATGACACCTACAGACAGCTCAACGCAGTAAGAAGGTCCATCCGTATGCTACTATTGGATGATACAGCTAGATCTATGACCTAGTCGAAACTGACCTTTTTTGAAAAAGCCAGTAAGATGGATACCCTACTAGCCAGGAATTTAAGACCCAGGTAGAATGGTCTCATATCACAGCCTTCAAACTTCTGGATGGCACAATCAGATTGAAGCCGAGTGAGATAGCCAAGGTATTTGAAGATTTTTATGAGCAGCTGTACAATCACACACCGGATGGTAATTCTAATGATTGGCAGGAGGAACAATATATGCTCAAATACCTAGACAACCTAGGGATGAACAGACTGAACAGAGAGGCGATCAATAGATTGTCTGCAGAAATTAATGAGGATGAAGTAGACAGAGCTATTTCGAGACTAAAAGGTAACAGAGCACAAGGGCCAGGTGGATTTGATGGCTCATATTACAAAATCTTTAGGGAGGAACTTGTACCCCAACTAGTGCGACTGTTCGATAACCTAAGGGGGGGGGGGGGGCAGCTAGACCCTGACATGATCCTGGCCACTATAGTGTTAGTGCCCAAACCAGGCAAAGATCCACTACAACCAGAGAATTTTAGGCCCATATCTTTAATCAACCACAACATCAAGATCCTCGCGAAGATACAGGCGGAGAGGTTGAACCCATTGCTGAACTTGCTTATCCACGCGGACCAAGTCGGCTTCATACAGGGCAGTCAATTGTTTGAAAACACTAGAAGGAACATCGATTTGATATGGAAGCAGGTGGCCACCGGGACACCTACCTTGGTGGTCTCCATCAATGCAGAAAAGGCATTTGATAGGATCCGTTGGCAATTCCTGTTTTCTGTATTGAAACACATGGGCTTCCCAGACGAATATATAACAATCACTAGAGCGATGTATCAAACGTGAGAGCACAGGTACAGATAACAGGAGCCCCGCTGAACTCGTTTAGGTTATATAATGGCACCAGACAGGGGTCTCCTCTTTACCCCCTCCTATTTGTATTGGCATCGGAACCCCTACTACAAGCGATACGCCGTCATCCGAATATTAGAGGTGTTAGAGTGGGTGAAAGTGAATTCACGGTGTCGGCCTATGCAGACGATGTCCTCCTGACCATCACAAACCCAACAGAATCAATGATGGCAATACAGGACGTAATAAAAGAATATGGAAAGACCTCCGGATACAAAGCGAACATACATAAGTTAAGTGCCCTGCCGGTAGGCTTAACGGAGGATGAGACAGCCAGGATTAGAGAGATCCATGGGATCCGAATGGAAATGGACTCCTTAAAATACTTAGGGATCCATCTCAAAATGGACCCGGGACGCCTATATCCCACCAATTACGACCCCATGATCAGAGCATTGACAAGAGACCTAGAAAAGTATAAAAGATAGGACGGATCAATTCTGTGAAAATGAATATTCTTCCACGAATACTATTCTTGTTTCAGGCATTACCCGTTCGCGTTACGAAATGACAACTGACACCTCTACAAAAACCAGTAGGGGACTTTATTTGGCAGAACAAGAGACATTGAATCTCCAGACAAGTACTATATAGACGCAAAGACAGAGGCGGACTGGGGCTGCCGAATCTCTATTTTTACTACTTAGCGGCCCAATTAACTCATGTAGCTATGTGGCATTCCCCACCTAATGAAAGGAGGTGGGTGGAAATTGAGTCTATGCTGGTGGGTTTAGATATCCCCCAGTTTACAATGTGGGTCCCCAAGGACAGTAGACCAATGATACGAGTGACGTGTCCGGCCATACTCAATTCACTACAACTATTGGTCGCGTGTGGTTCTAGGTATGGGCTCCCCTCGTCCCCCTCTCCTCTCACTCCAATATTGCGAAACCGAGAATTTCCACCTGGAATGGCTCCTAGGGAATTTCGAAACATGGAGAGAACCGGATTACAACATATTCACCTGCTATATCATGACAGAGAGATTGTCCAATTTGCTGACCTCCAACAAGACACCCACTTAACCCCAGCGGACTTCTTCCGATATCTTCAGATACGTGACTTCGCCAAAAGATCACACATAAGAAAAGCCGCCCAAAGAGAGCTAACTTTCTACGAGAGAATGTGCTTGAAGGGGGTTGCCTCCAAGGGAATGATCACACTTTTATACGCCTACCTCAGCACAGAAAATAAAGAATGGGGAAGATGAACGTACTTCGACAAATGGGAAACTTAGGGGAGGTGTTGGAGGGAATCGAGTGGCAAGAGATATTATTATTATTATTATTATTATTATTATTGCCATTTATGTAGCGCCAACAGATTCCGTAGCGTTTTACAATATTATGAGAGGGGATTTAACTATAAATAGGACAATTACAAATAAACTTACAGGAACGATAGGTTGAAGAGGACCCTGCTCAATCGAGCTTACATTCTATAGGAGGTGGGGTGTAAAACACATTAGGACAGGAATTTGGAATCAAATAAGGTGGGCTGCCCTTTAGGAGAGGGCAAGAGACAGGTATGTGAGGTAGGGGTTAGTCTTGGAGGCCATAAGCTTTCCTAAAGAGATGGGTTTGGGAAGCAAACACCAACACTTCTATATGTGTCACACTACAAGAGCAGACATGGAAAACCATGCTCAGATGGTATACCACACCCGTAAAACTATATCAAATGCATACAACAAACACGGACGTATGTTGGAGAGTTGCGGAAACCGTAGCATACACATACACATGTGGTGGGAATGTCCGAAGATTCGCAGCTTCTGGGGGTCTGTGGAGAACCTGCCACATCAAACGTTTGACAGGCCACTTACTAAGGACCCGTGAGTCTATCTGTTAAATCAGTCACTGGAAGGGTGGACTAGGAGGGAGCAGAAATTAATATATAAAATAACTAAGTGCACGCCAAACAATAGCAACCGCATGGCTTTCACCAGAGGGCCCAGAATTCCCGAGAGTCATTTCCAGAATAAGAGAAAGAATAATGGACGACCTGACAGTAAGTATGACAGAGACCTTCCAGAAATTGTGGGAGCCATGGGACAGCAGCGCAATAGACTCGAGCAGTGCCTGACGTGGACTGGTTGGGGGAACGGACCCGAGCCAGCAATAGCGATAACGGAATTCCCCTATCGGAAGATATACTATTGACCTGGGGGGCCCCTTGCCCTTTCCCCTCCTCCCCCCCGTGCCTCTCTTCTTTCCTTTATCCCTCCTTCTTTTACACTAGGTCCCTCTTTCACTTCTTTTTCTTTGTCTTTTATTTCTTTCTTCCTTTCTTCTCTTTTTTACCCTTCCCCCTGATTTTAGGGGTAGGCGGTTTCTCATTTTTTCTTTTTATTTTTACCAGACACGATTAAATAATTTGAAGGAACAGGGAAGCCCATAGGCAAGATGAGGCTAAGTAATGAAAGGGCTCCAAAGGTTAATGAAGTGCCTGCTCAAAAATACCCTCGATAGGAGACTGATTTCAATGGGTTCAAGATTGGGCATGAATTGTACTGTTGAAATTGTACCATTTGAATTTCTCAATATATTTACAAAATCTAAATTTCAGAAGGCTTCTGTGAAAGCCCAAAAGTTGTTACAAACTAGTCTATCGAGTGAAAAATAAAGAATTTAAAAAAAAAAAAATCTGTGATGACCCTTCTATAAATATGTCATGTTTCGCACCATGACATCCAGACATGGACACCCCAGAAGGGCCCAACAGAGGATTTAAACTGTGGTCCATCTCTGCCATAGTCCTGCTTTTTAGCCTCTGGACCACACTTCAGTTCTTGTTTCTGTTTCTAATTTCTATCCTCGCTTTGACTCCAGCACTGGGGGCTGGACTCAGCCCACCTGAAGCTGATACCCAATTAGCCAGGTATAAGACACTGCCTCTCCCTGAGACCAGTGTCAGTTCATTGACTCTGGTTCTGCTGTTTGGTTCTTGATGTTTCGTGTCTTGATCCAGTGTTCTTCAGACTGATTCCGGCCTCGGCTTGTTTCTTCAATTTCTTTTACCTCTGGCTTCCCCTGACTTCGGTTTTCCGTGACTACTCTTCAGCTTGTTCTTGCCTGTACTGTGACTTGGAGTATATCTCTGCACAGCCCCTGTGCACAGACTCACTTGCCGTCTTGCCTGGGCACCTTGGTCTGTGTTTATTTGCAAGGGTGAGCATATATACCGGACTCCATATCAGGTAAGACCCTGACAAAATATTAGACAATACATTATTGTAACTCACATAGTACCCAATTTGTAGTGTAGTGAATACTTATATATTGCGCTGCAGATTTTTATGTAACTGCATCATTATAAGAGTTCAATCTTACACTCCCCTTTCCTTCTTTTTTCCATTTTTCTTTCCCTCTCAGACTTGATTCATCCTGTGTTTTTTTACTTTATCCCCCCATAAAGTGTTGTGACGAAGTGCCCTTCGCCACTTGGGCCTGGAGAGGACTAATTGCCAGCCTCTTGCCTTGTGACTATAGCCCCTGGGAGAGTTTGCCCTTTAAAAACATTATTTGGGCATATTGGATTTTATTGCACTGTTTCTGCCCCTTTGATTTCATGTGAGACTGTGCCTCTTCCACTCCCCCTTTTCCTGACCATTGTTCTCCAGCAGGGCGTTGTCCCAGGGACACTGCCAGACCAGTTTAAACTGGCTGCTTGGTCCCTCCTCAATCTCTCATCAGTCCTTGCAAAACTTTAACCCTATGGCAAATTTACTCTGTGCATCGGATCTGAGTGCTGTTCACCTATATTGGGTGCTCAGAGCCGAGCTATCTGGGGTAGGCTAAATGTGGGGGTTCTCTGTAATATAATAGAAATTATGTATTTTTATGTATTTTTACTGTTAGTGTAAAATGGAGTTTACTGCAGTGCCTTAAGCCAATTATCTCCAGGATAGAGGGGATTTTACTGTGTATGTGGGAGTGTTATTTTGTTAATTCGTGTTCCCATTGGTTTGTGTCCCTTTTGTCACAGTTTACCACCAGGTTCAGGGGGTGTGCCTCTGGCCTTAAAACCTGCATAAAAGAAAGTCCTTTGGTACTCATTAAACAGATCTTATTGACCCTCAATATGTAGCCTTGTCTTGTTATTGGAGGTAACTGCTATAATCACACTGGGGATTGCTATGCTCTGCATACTCCCTTGAGCTTTAATCACTTAGCTCTTCTAAGAGCTGTTCCTGATATGCTCTTCTGGAGGAGAGGTCTTCCCACACAGTCCTGGATGTCGGAGGTTCATACAGGGTGGAAGGAAGAGGTCTTTCCCACACGGTCCTAGAAGACAAATGCTGATCCAGGGTGGAAGGAAGACGGCAAGACTACCAGTTAAGCTACAGCAGTTGTGGAGTCTGCGGTGGCTGTGGTCTCTGGTGCGGGGCTTGTGGTCCTCGGCGCAAGCTAGGACAACGGAAGGTACTCGGTCAGGGTACGGGTGATCTGTTACAAGTGTTTGTTGTTATATAGTTGTACGTTAATCATATAAAGTCATAATTATTCGGTACGTTCGTATGAACCATACAAACAAACGCTACCAATCAGCCAGAGTGTTTGTTCGGAATTTAGTTTGCATGGAACTCCCGAAGTTGACCAGCAGCTATCACTGAATCCCTGGAACTGTTTTGGGCAGGAGCCTTGCGTGCAGCCAGTCAGAACTTACACACGGTGGCATTTCAGCCGTGTTCTTGTGA
The DNA here is from genome assembly GCA_933207985.1 of Pelobates cultripes. Lineage (NCBI taxonomy): Eukaryota > Metazoa > Chordata > Amphibia > Anura > Pelobatidae > Pelobates > Pelobates cultripes. The sequence goes on from OW240923.1 coordinate 55,157,770, forward strand.
TTGGAGCGCTTTTTGGATATGTGGTGTGCTCAGATCCAGGCTATCCCCGGGGGTATAGACTATGGGAGTTCCTATATGGAAAATATGTGTTTTTATGTTTTTATATTTGTTACGATTTTTGCTGAGTCATGATGACAATGTATTTTGTGAGCTTGTTTATAGGCGTGTTTTTTGGAAGTTTCTACTGTACCAGATTCTGTATAAATGTGAACCATTTGGCTGGGAATAAACAGTTCTTCTTCACCTTTCACTAAGCCTTTACTCATGTTTGGGTGATACTGCGGTTACCCCTTCAGCAATAATTAATGAAGACCAGGAAAAGGCAGGAATTTTAAATAACTATTTCTCCTCCGTATATATTAAGGAAGAACCCATGGCAATAGATGTGCAAATGATTGCTATTAAAAACTTGCAGAATAATTGTAATTGGTTAACTCAAGACAAGGTGCTGCAGCAACTAAAGAAAGTTAATATAAACAAAGCTCCAGGGCCTGACGGTATCCATCCACGTGTACTTAAGGAACTAAGTGCAGAAATAAGTGAACCTCTGTTTTTAATCTTTCAAGATTCTTTTCTTTCAGGAAGTGTTCCGGAGGATTGGAGGAAGGCAGATGTGGTTCCTATATTCAAAAAGGGTTCAAAATCCTTGCCTGGAAATTATAGACCTGTGAGCTTAACTTCTGTGGCTGGTAAAATATTTGAAAGGTTATTAAGGGATAATATTCAAGAATTCCTTGAGAAGAACATGGTTATCAGCAAAAATCAGCACGGTTTTATGAAGCACAGGTCATGTCAAACTAACTTGATTGCGTTCTACGAAGAAGTAAGTAGAAGTATAGATCAGGGTGTTGCCGTGGATGTGATCTATTTGGATTTTGCCAAGGCATTTGATACAGTTCCACACAATAGATTAGTGTTCAAACTCAAGGAAATCGGTCTAGATGAAAATGCTTGTTCTTGGGTAGAACATTGGCTTAAAAACAGAGTACAAAGAGTTGTCATTAATGGTAAATTTTCAAGCTGGACAGAGGTGGCAAGTGGTGTCCCTCAGGGGTCTGTTCTGGGACCCCTTCTATTTAACATGTTTATAAATGATCTTGAAGACCGCATTGAAAGTCATGTTTCAGTGTTTGCAGATGACACCAAACTTTGTAAAACAATACAATGTGAGCAAGATATTACTTTGCTGCAGAGGGACTTAGATAGACTGGGGGACTGGGCACTCAAATGGCAGATGAAATTTAATGTTGAAAAAAGCAAAGTTATGCACTTCGGCGTAAAGAATACACAAGCAACGTATACCCTTAATGGAAGCGAATTAGGGATAACAACACGAAAAGGACTTGGAAATTGTTATAGACAACAAACTATGCAACAATGTGCAATGTCAATCAGCAGTGGCCAAGGCTAGTAAGGTATTGTCATGCATGAAAAAGGGCATTCATTCTCGGGACAAGAATATAATTTTGCCTCTTTATAAATCACTGGTAAGACCCCATATTGAATATGCTGTGCAATTTTGGGCACCTGTTCTAAAGAAGGATATTATGGCACTAGAAAAAGTGCAGAGGCTGGCTACAAAATTAATAAAAGGAATGGAACATATCGGCTATGAAGAAAGGTTAACAAATTTAAACCTATTTAGTTTAGAAAAACGTCGCCTGAGAGGGGATATGATAACATTATACAAATATATTCGGGGCCAATACAAACCATTGTGTGGAAATCTATTCACAAACCGGACTTTACATAGACACGAGGCCATGAGTTTAGACTGGAAGAAAGAAGATTTCGTCTAAGGCAAAGGAAAGGTTTTTTTACTGTAAGAACAATCAGAATGTGGAATTCTCTGCCTGAGGAAGTGGTTTTATCAGAGTCCATACAGATGTTCAAATGGCTATTAGATGCATACTTGCAAGAACAGAATATTCAAGGATATAATCTTTCAATGTAGTATAATAACTGCTTGATCCAAGGATACATCTGACTGCCATTCTGGGGTCAAGAAGGAATTTTTTTCCTAGTTTGTTGCAAAATTGTGCTTCAAACTGGGTTTTTTTTGCCTTCTTTTGGATCAACAGCAAAAAACAAATGTGAGGTAGGCTGAACTTGATGGACGCAAGTCTCTTTTCAGCTATGTAACTATGTAACTATGTAATACTATAATCACTCTGGAGCTATCACACCTAGGAAGGGGCAGGGCCAGATTAAGAGCCCAGTGGGCCTGGTGCTGACAATTATGACGGGCCTAATTACAGAATCATATCAACCAAAAACAGTAAAATACTCCCAAGCGTCATGTATCTGATGGAGATGGTGCTGGAGAGATAGAAAACAGCAGCTATAAGAAAACACATACCCTAGGATAATCTCTCTCTAATTTATGTTTCCATCTTTCAAGTAAATCCATAACCCCTAACAGCAGTGTCCAGTCAAGCAGGAAGGTAAAAGGGTGTGCCATTGGCACAAATCACATAACCTGCCAAAAGGGGCGAACATGCCCAAAAAGAGGACATGTCTGCCCAAAGAATTAGAAGGCCAGCCTGGCATGAATGCATGTCAGGCTGCCTGCCAATCATGCAGCTGGCCAACTAAGGGCATACTATGCAGACAGCACCCTGAGCTTGGCATAAATGCATCTAATGATGCTCTCACTCAACGCTTTCTAAGAACTGTCCCCTAGCACTCGCTGGTCCACTTGTCTCCTTACCTTCTTAGTAGCAGGCAGAAACTCCTGGTAGATAGTCGGGAACAGAGAAAAGCTGTATGTAGTGAGTGTAGAAGAAAGGGAACATGCCACAGTGTTAGAGAGACCAAAGTCATCATTACCTTAAAGGATCACTATAGGGTCAGGAACACAAACATGGATTCATGACCCTATAGTGTTAACACCACCATCTAGCCCCCCTGGCCCCCTTATGCCTCCATAAATATAGCAAAATCTTACTATATTCAAGCCTGAAGCTGTAACTCTGCATGCTGTTAGACTCATAAAAACAAGGAGTCTGCTGACATCATTAGAAGTGGTGGCCTGATCCAATCACAGTGCTTCCCCATAGGATTGGCTGACACTGACAAAGAGGCAGATCAGGGTCAGAGCCAGCATGATTGAAACACAGCCCTGGCCAATCAGCATCTCCTTATAGAGATGAATTGAATTAATGAATCTCTATGAGGAAAGTTCAGTGTCTGCATGCAGAGGGAGGAAACACTGAATGCTTGGATGCATTTTAGGCAGCCATGACCCAGGAAGGATCTGTAACAGCCATCTAAGGAGTGGCCAGTGAAGTTATCACTAGGCTGTAATGTAAAGACTGCATTTTCTCTGAAAAGACAGTTTTTACAGCAAAAAGCCTGACGGTAATGATTCTACTCACCAGAACAAATTGAATAAGCTGTAGTTGTTCTGGTGACTATAGTGTCCCTTTAACTATATTCGTTGTCAGACAGTCCACACAAGTTTTGTTCCCATACATCCCTCTTAAGTTTCCACTTAAGTAAGAGTATGTGAAATGTAGTTAGGGTTGTCCACCTTTCTTGGAAAAACATACCGGCCTTACTAATTTGCATAATTAAATATGTATGGGTGACATCACATGATGTAAATCACAAGGAGTGACATAAGAGAAAATGCTGTAAAATCACCAAAAAACTACGTAGTTTCATTCTGCTGTATAGATGAATTCCTCCCAGTGCCCCCATGTCTCCCAGTGCCCTCATGACTCAGTGACCCCATGTGTCGATTACTCCAGGTCTCAGTGTTCCTATGTATCAGTGTCTCAGTGCCCCATATCTCCCAGTGTTATGTCCCCAGGTCTCCCAGTGATCCTATGTATCACAGTGTCTCAATGCCCCATGTCTCCCTGTGTCCTCATGTATCCCAGGGTCCCCATGTCACTAGGACACTAGGAAGACCTAGGGACATGGAGACACCAGTGACACTGGGAGACTAGGGAACTCTGGCTGGGACACATGGGGACAATGGGAAAATAGGGGACACTTGAAGACATGGGGACACAGACACCAGGGACACAGACACTAGAGACACTGGCTGGGGGACATGGGGACATTGAGACATGGGGGGACTGGGAGACATGGGGACACTGAGACACCAGGGCCACAGACACTAGGGACACTAGCTTGGAGACATGGGGACATTGTGACACTTGAGGCACTGAGAGACATGGAGGCACTAGGAGACATGGGGACAGTGAGCCACTGGCAGACTGGGGGTACTGGGAGACTAGGGGGCACTGGGAGACTAGGGGGCACTGAGACACCAGGGACAATGGCTGGGAGAGATGGGGACACTGTGTCCCCATGTGTCTGTGTCATAATGTCTCCCAATGTCTCAGTGTATGTCTCCTTGCAGCCTTTCTCCCCATCCCTTACTTCCCTGAGCTGTAGGCTGTCTCTGCAGGGTGGGAGTTGCTGTCTGGACTCTCTGTAGCTGCACCCCTGCAGATCAGTGTTTATAGATAGGCAGGGAGGGATATGCTGGAACTTCCTATTCCTGCCTGTCTCCACATACAGCGACCCCTACTGGCCAGTGCTGGTATTGCATAGTAATTTCTTGTTTATACTGAGAAAAATACCAGCATTTATATTGCCAG
>OW240923.1:55162972-55178030 GCA_933207985.1 Pelobates cultripes
ATCACTTTGTTTTGCGCTGCACACTATCTTTGTTGTTTGTGTTTATTTTACTGTGGGATTTTTGTGATTATTCCCACTTAGTGTGTTCTAGCTGCTGTGTCTAGCGCCACGGTTTACACTGTTTGCCTTTTTTCTCCACAATGTTGAAGTTGCTGTGCAAACAGGAGCAGCTTGTCATGTGTCAGATGCCACTTCATTAGTTATAAATTCAATACTCCACCCTGGAGACGAGCATCAAACATGGGCTTCTTCATTACTCTTCATGTACTTCGTGTCCCACAGGAGAACATGCTTGTCAGAGCTGTGACACACACAAAAAGAAATAAACTGGTTAGAGTAACTGGCATAACAGACACAGTGCATGCAGACTTGCGTGCCACATACATACAGCAGACAGACACAAAGATTGTGGGAGACACACCGGATTAAATATAAGAATTGGGAGTACCATACATACACAATGCACAAAGAGACGGAGATTACTGAATTCGATGACCGACGGATTTGGTTGCAGATGTGGGGCTGTCCCTCTCGCTGGGGTGCAGTTTCTCATCCTTCTCTGGCGAGTGACTAGATGGCTGCAGTTTCATAGCAAAAAGCATGCCATGGCATATGGAGGGATATCTAGGAAATAAATATTTTTCTGTGAAACTAGGGTTGTACATATCTAACACACAGGCCACACGTACTGTACAGCTCACCATCTAACGCACAGCCCCCAAATATAATACACTGCCCCCCACATGGAACAAACAGCCCCTCCATCTAACACACTGCCCCTCACATTTAACACACAGGCCACCCCAATATCCTTCACAGACCCCCCAATACACTGCGCAGCCCCCCATATACTGCGCAGACAGCCCCCAATATACTGCGCAGACCCCCCCATACTGCGCAGACCTCCCTGTACAGCGCAGATCCCCCCTGTACAGCGCAGACCCCCATATACAGCGCAGACCACCCATATACTGCGCAGATCCCCTATACAGCGCAGACACCCCATATACAGTGCAGACCCCCCATATACTGCGCAGACCCCCCCATATGCAGCGCAGAACCCCCTATAAAGTGCAGACCCACCATATACTGTGCAGATGCCCCCCATACTGCGCAGACCCCAATATAATAATGTACTAAAACCCCCCCACTCCCCAATATAATGCACTGAAACCCCCCTAATATAGTACCCCCTCCCTTCGAATGGCTGAGAGTGTTGGGAGCAGGGAGAGACTGAGCTGTTCCCAGAAAAGGCTTTACTCAGACGATCAGAGTCCGCGCATGCGCAGTATAGGGGTAGGGAGATTTCACAGGGCTTAATGGCCATCAAATTTCCCTACCCCTATACTGTGCATGCGCAGTGTGTGAAGCGCTCCATGTCCCCAAGTGCGCACGCGCGCTGTACCTCCGACGGGAGTACTGTGCCGCGCGTGCGCACTATGCCTTTAGGTTCTCTCCTCGCTGTGAAAAATCCCTACCTAGGTTGTGTGCGCCTGCGCGGCGGCGCACACCCCCGTCCCAATGTCACTTCCGGTGCGGCTTTGTCACAGGAAGTGACGAGGGTAGGGTTTTCTAACAGGGTAGGGAAATTTGATAGAACACCGGTCCGGCGGCACTCCAGTCACTGATGGCTGAAGGAGGAGGAGCCTGTCTACCATGCCCCCTCGCGGTTCCCACAATTCCCAGCACAGGAACCGCGAGGGAGCATGGTAGACAGGCTCCTCCTCCTTCAGCCATCAGTGACACCAGTGACTGGAGTGCCGTCGGACCGGCGAAGCTGCCACCCGGCCCGGCGGCTCCAATCTGGAACGCGGCCGGCCCCCTGCCTTCTCTAAGGTAAATTGGGGGCAGGGGGAGAGATAGGGAAAGGGGGTAGGGAGGGAGAGGGGAGAGACACAGGGAAAGGGGGTAGGGAGGGAAAGGGGGTAGGGAGGGAGAGGGGAGAGACACAGGGAAAGGGGGGAGGAGGAAAGGGGGTAGGAAGGGAGAGGAGAGACAGGGAAAGGGAGGGAGGAAAGGGAGGAGGAGAGGGAGACAGGAAAGGGGGATGGAGGAGAAGGAGAGACAGGAAGGGGAGGAGGGAGAAGGAGAGACACAGAAAGGGGGGGAGGAGGGAGAGGGAGAGACACAGGAAAGGGGGGGGGAGGGGAGGGGGGAAAGACACAGGAAAGGGGAGGGAGGAGAGGGAGAGACACAGGGAAAGGAGGGAGGAGAAGGGAGAGACACAGGAAAAAGGGGGAGGAGGAGAGCACAGGGAAAGGTGGGAGGGAGGAGGGAGGAGGAAGAGAGAGACACAGGGAAAGGGGGAGGAGGAGAGAGACACAGGGAAAGGGGGGAGGGAGGGAGGGAGAGGGGAGAGACAGGGAAATGGGGGAGGGAGGGAGGGAGGGGAGAGACAGGGAAAGGGGGGAGGGAGGGAGAAGGGAGAGACACAGGGAATGGGGGAGGGAGAGAGATGGGGAGGAGGGAGACACACAGGGAAAGGGGGTGAAAGAGGCAGAGGGGGAAGAGAGAGACAAAGAGGGAGAAATGAGAGAGACACACAAGGGGAGGGGAAGAAAGAGGCAGAGGGGGAAGAGAGAGACTGGGAAGGAGAGGGGAGACATTGACACATTCACACACTGCCCACACACACACACACACACACCATACACATTCACACACTGCCACACACACACACACACACACCATACACATTCACACACTGCCCCCACACACACACACTATACACATTCACACACTGCCCCCCCACACACACACCATACACATTCACACACTGCCCACCCACACCCACACACTGAACCTTTCACACACATTGCACCCCTCACACATTGCACCACTGCTCCTATACCCTACTACAGCCCCATATCCCAGCAGACTCCAGGTAAGTTGTCAAACTGTTCTTAAACGGTTTGACTACTTACTCTGGGAGGGGGTGCCGACACTCCTGGCACCATAACCACTACACAGAGGAGTAGTGGTTATTGTGCATGGAATATTTATTTAAATAATCTACAAGTGCCCCTCCCGGGCTCAGGCTCTGGATCCGTCACTGGTATATGACATGTATATTAATGTGTGTGTGTGTATATATATATATATATATATATATATATATATGTATATATATATATATTATATTTACACATATTAATGTACATTTATATATGCATAATACACAGAGAAATTTCATTAATATGTACCATATGTAATGAGCAGATATTGGCCCAATCTTGTTGCTAGGTGCATACTCAAGCACAATAACATATTTAAAGTGAAGAGCACACCCACAGGACTTCAAAATAAACATTTTTTACAGTTGTGCCCTACATACATTCACCATTTCAGTCCCATTAACAAGCTTTCCTTAATATGTCAAGGTAGTTGGACTGAAACATTGATTACATGCAAAGGCACGTCTGCTTAAAATAAATCTGCACTTTTGTTTATTTTGAAGCCTATGAGTGCGCTTTTTACATTGAAGTACTTTTTAATTTTAAGTTATCTGTTCTAACTCTGTATCTGCACACTATGCTGGCATTGCTGCATTATGGGGCTGGTAAATATTTTTTTTCCAGGGCTGCTTTTAATTCCCAGTCCGGCCCTGCTACTAAATAGTATATTTTGGGGCCTGCTCTTCATATCTGAGGGTCAAATAGAAGCGTCAAATAGTGCGCTTACAGCACAGTTGTAAAAATTCTTATTTTCTGGGTGCTAATCTGCTAAATAGTACATTTTGGGGCCTGCTCTTCATTTCTGAGAGTCAAATAGAAGCGTCAAATAGTGCGCTTACAGCGCAGTTGAAAATATTCTAATTGTTTTGCCGCTAATCTGCTAAATAGTATATTTTGGGGCGTGCTCTTCATATCTGAGAGTCAAATAGAAGCGTCGAATAGTGCGCTTACAGCGCAGTTGTAAACATTCCAATTTTCTGGGTGCTAATCTGCTAAATAGTACATTTTGGGTCCTGCTCTTCATATCTGAGAGTCAAATAGAAGCGTCTAATAGTGCGCTTACAACACAGTTGTAAACATTCTTATTTTCTGGGTGTTAATCTGCTAAATAGTACATTTTGGGGCGTGCTCTTCATATCTGAGAGTCAAATAGAAGCATCAAATAGTGCGCTTACAGCGCAGTTGTAAACATTCTAATTGTTTTGCTGCTAATCTGCTAAATATCACATTTTGGGGCCTGCTCTTCATATCTGACAGTCAAATAGAAGTGTCAAATAGTGCACTTACAGTGCAGTTGTAAACATTCTAATTGTTTTGCTGCTAATCTGCTAAATAGTACATTTTGAGGCCTTCTCTTCATATCTGAGAGTCAAATCAAAGCGTCTAATAGTGCGCTTACAGCGCAGTTGTAAACATTCGAATTGTTTTGCTGCTAATCTGCTAAATAGTACATCTTGAGGCCTTCTCTTCATATCTGAGAGTCAAATCAAAGCGTCTAATAGTTCACTTACAGCGCAGTTGTAAAAATTCTTATTTTCTGTGTGCTAATCTGCTAAATAGTACATTTTGGGGCCTGCTCTTCATATCTGAGAGTCAAATCGAAGCGTCTAATAGTGCGCTTACAGTGCAGTTGTAAAAATTCTAATTTCCCTGGTTCTAATCTGCTAAATAGTACAGTTTGGGGCCTGCTCTTCATATCTGAGAGTCAAATCGAAACGTCTAATAGTGCGCTTACAGCGCAGTTGTAAAAATTCAAATTTTATGGGTGCTAATCTGCTAAATAGTAAATTTTGGGGCCTGCTCTTCAAATCTGAGAGTCAAACCGAAGCGTCTAATAGTGCGCTTACAGCGAAGTTGTAAACATTCTTATTTTCTGGGTGCTAATCTGCTAAATAGTACATTTTGGGGCCTGCTCTTCATATCTGAGGGTCAAACAGAAGCGTCAAATAGTGCACTTACAGCGCAGTTGTAAACATTCTAATTGTTTTGCTGCTAATCTGCTAAGTAGTAAATTTTGAGGCCTGCTCTACATATCTGAGAGTCAAATAGAAGTGTCAAATAGTGCGCTTACAGCGCAGTTGTAAACATTCTAATTGTTTTGCTGTTAATCTGCTAAATAGTCAATTTTGGGGCCTGCTCTTCATATCTGAGAGTCAAATCGAAGCGTCAAATAGTGCGCTTACAGCGCAGTTGTAAACATTCTAATTTTCTGGATGCTAAATAGTACATTTGGGGTGTGCACTTCATATCTGGTGTATGTGTGCAGCACTGGCTAGTTATCGCTTCTCAAGAAAGTCTAAAGACAAATAAATGTTGCCTATTGTGCATAATTATTATTATTTTTATTGCACCTTATCACACCAAGTCCCCGAGGAAGTCCAATCCTAGGACGAAACGCATAGGACGTTTATGGTGACATGCTGTTTGTTTTATACTTAAATGTAAGTCATTAAAACACTTTTTATTATATTCTGGAAGTGCACTACATTTTTGTACATATTTCTTTCTTTGAGACATATACACCCATTTGCTGATGAATATGTGAGGAGGGACAACACACTGGATACCGAAAAATACCATTCAAGGCTGTTTTAACTCCATAAAGATATCATTCAAGGCTGCTTTAACTCCTCAAAATTGTGAGTGACCAATTGTGATTGCACGCCAGTACTAGTCCCCACACAGTTGTATGCTATGTTTTTCTATTTTATTTGTATTTAGCAGATTGTCCCCCATTTTATCTGTGTACAACAAAATTAAACAAGTTTCAAAATATGTATGGGCCAACCAGTGGCTGAAAAAACAAAGTTTTACTGGTTACATTCGTGACTACACACTCTAGTGAACAGGACCTTCATGTAGTATGTTTTTTTTTTTAAATCATACAGCATCCTTTCATGTTCTTTTCAGATGTCATATTGTTAATTACCCATTTTTGTTTAGCCTGATTTTTTTTTTTTTAAAGTGAAAAGTAAGTGTTATTGTGATCGCTTCATATACAGAAGCATTAATATAAATTCCTATATTGTGTAAAGACACAATTACAAAGTTAAAAACCAAACACCAAAGCAACGTGCCAGACAATCTACCTGTGCATGGCTATTGTGATACAATAAGTCTACATCTTAAAAATGCAATAACCCACAGAAGATGGGCGAGAATAATTTTTGCAAATTGAACTTTGAGTCGAATTTACTACATCGGTCACTTGTAATATTGTTTTACACCTACAACACTTGTTACACAGATCTAAGTGATAGATCGTTTCTATTTTCTATACTAGAAACTACCAGATAACAAGCTGCTATATTTAAACCAGTTATCAATAGCTAAGAGGCACTTAAACAATATTGTAATTCTGGGGCAATACCCTCACAAGTCAAACTGAGAGGTCAGTTTATAGGGAAAACTGTTGCCTGGATACAATTCTAAAACAATTTCCATATGTACTTTGCAGACTTTACATGCTGGAAAAACACAGGTGTCAACTGCTGTGGATTTCTGCAGTGTGCATACCATCAAGGAGGGCAGGGTTGAGGAGTGGGTGGAAGATGATATGGAGGATGATGAGGTCCTAGACCCCACATGGAATCAAGGTCATGGGAGTGACATGTGCAGTTTGGAAGAAGAGGCGCTGGTCGCACAGAGGCACCAGCACAGCATAAGAGGAAGCAGGGTGCAAAAGCAGAGCGGCCGTCCCCAGCACTCGTCGGCATGTATTATCTTTAGAATTCCCACAGTTATCCAAGTAACAGCTGAAGCGATAAAAAGAACCATAACAGATTTAATGAGCCATTCGCAGTTTCGCAGTCCGGTGACCGGGACCCAGACACTGTCTGGATGGCAGTAGAAGTTAAGAGTCACAGTGTGGAATGGATTATCATGGTCTGGTGCAGGGTAACCGCACGCCCCCTGGTGTTGAGCACCAACGTTTGTGCGGCCACATACCAGGACCCTGATGCAGCATCAGTAAAAAGAGTACTGGATACCAGAAGCCATCACCAGACTGATCCGCAACTTGGAACAGGATGTGACATTCACTGTAGTGGCTGTGCGCGCTTTCGGCGTTCTCACCCTGCTGCTGCTTGCCTGTCTGCGTTGCAGCGTAACTTTGGCCTTCCTGCTCACTGCTTCATATGTGATGTACCCACAAGGAGAAAACATAGAAACATAGAATGTGATGGCAGATAAGAACCATTCGGCGCATCTAGTCTGCCCAATTTTCTAAAATACTTTCATTAGTCTCTTATATTTAAGATAACTTGCACATGCTGGAGAGACTGTTTGAGCAGCAGCAGGCGATAGTGGAGTTTCAGCTGCAGCACGCATGGGTCAGTCGCTCTGCACCAGACTTGCCCTCCAATTGATCAGAGTTAAAGGATTTCAATTGACTCATTACATTTACAGGGCCTCTAAAGAGTCCTGTATTGTTATTTGTCATTTGCACGCCTGCTGCCTTCCTTGCATGTGGTAGCCGTTTGTCAGGGTCCCTGTACGGAATTGAACCCTGATTCCCCGTTACCCATGGTCACCATGTTAGGCGCAGTCAATGGCATCGAAAGTTGATATGGATTGACATACGAATGCGTCGTCGCCTTCCTGTTGGGGAGCACATTGAAAAAGTGACGAGCTGGGTGATCTCCTCCGGAAACTTGGCTTGATGGGAGTTGAGCCAGTTCTGGGTGGCCCTTGTGATGCCATGGTGTATACCCAGATATATCAGAGCTGCTGCAGAAAGTGCGGGATGTCTGTGCGCGCTTTTGGCATTCTCACCCTGCTGCAGCTCGCCTGTCTGCGCTGCAGCGTAACTTCAGCCTTCCCACTCACCGCCTCATGAGACTGTGTGAGCAGCAGCAGGCGATAGTGGAGTTTCAGATGCAGCACGCAGGGGTCAGTCAGTTTTCTTTTTTTATATGTCCCCATATTTTGGGGGCTACCCCAATTAAAATAAAATAAATATATATATATATATATATATATATATATAAACAGTGTTGGCTTGGCTACCTCCTCCACCGCTGCTTCCACCTACACCGCCACGGTCACCGCCTCCTCAACCTATGGGTCACTTAGTATAAACTATGTAAACAATAGCAGAGGCTTGTGAAGGCCTTTTCTCCATGCATCAGGAGTTGAGCATTTCTCCATGCATCAGGACTGCAAGAAATGCACCACAGGCCGCAAATGTTTCTTTTTTTATATGTCCCAATATTTTGGGGGCTAGCCCAATTAAAATAAAAAAAATATATATAAAAAACAGTGTTGGCTACCTCCTCCTCCTCCACCGCCGCTACCACCTACACCGCCACGGTCACCGCCTCCTCAACCTATGGGTCACTTAGTATAAACTAAGGACTTTTCTCCATGCATCAGGAGTTGAGCTCAATTTGAACAATGAAAGAGAATACCCTGCACTCCAACCCTCTCTCAAATGGATAATTCTGTTGATCCTCCTGACAGCCATGCTTTAGATTTTGATTTATGTTCTTCCAAAGCTAAAATCAAAGATTCCATCTAGTGCTATTTTATGGCTCAGCTGTATTTTTAAATTTTATTTTATTTTAAGTGATTTCCCTATCCACATTTGTTTGCAGGGCACTTGTCCTACTCTTACCCCCATTTTACTTTTGCAGCCCTCTAGCCCTTTCCAGGACTTTTTTAGAGGCATTTTTGTGGCCAAAAGTTCAGGTCCCCATTGACTTCAATGGGGTTCGGGTTTGGGGTCAAGTTCGATCACGAATCCGGACTTTTTTTCAAAGTTCGGCCGAACCCGCCAGACCCAAACATCCAGGTGTTCGCTCAACTCTAGTACTGAGCCACCACCCATTTTCTATGATTGCCACTTATTTTAAAGTAAGGCAACCTTATGTATACGCCCCTATATAACTGAATTTTAAACCTATAAAACCAATTGTAGCTAAGGATTTTTACCAATACTTTAACATCAAAAATGGATACCATCTTGAACATTGAACACAGCTCTGTATTGGACCACACAAGACGTGTGCAAAATACTTTTTAGATTGTTTTCGGATTTTGTGTATGTTTGAATAAATATATATTTTTGGTTGCAAGACACTCTGATTTGATTATTAGAAAAAAATGCTAATTTCCTACACATGGTAGTGCCGTTCAGCGGTCATGCATCAATATGTCTGACCCCTGCAGCATGTTGATGGACGCCAGCCACTGCGGATCAACACAAATTTATAACACCCACCTCCGCCCACAGCATGAAAGATGTCGAAGTGCGTGTGACATCATGTAAAAGGACGCACATGCACATTCTGTTGTCAAAGGCCGGTTTCGGCTAATCGGATCCACAAGAGGGGCATTTAAGGTTAGCTTCGTTTGACTTGCCTGTATTCTGGTATCCCTGACTTTTGGCTTTCCCTCATCGTTGTGTCTCTTTCTGTATCCCTGACCTCGGCAAGTATTCTGACTATTCTCTGGTACGTTAAGTCCGGCCGTTCTAAGGTGTTACCTTTTAGTCCTAGGTGTGATACAGTTCCAGGTGCTGGATCAACTTGTAATCCTGACACAGTCTTTGTCAAACGTTTGGGTAGTAATTTTTTTGTGTTATTTTACTCTTACAATATACTTCAGGCATGGATTCTCAATTCCTGTTATGTAAAAATAGTAAAACAGTGCCCCAATGTACAGGTGTTATGGGTTTTTGCAAACGTACAGGGGTCAAAGGTAGGGCTTTCCCCTTTTCTATGTTTGCACATTGAAATTTGCCAGATTGGTTTGCTTGGCCCATGTTGCCTATGAAACCGTTTGGCAGCCCAGAAATGAAAATTAACCCCATCATTTGTATCACAATTGGCGACGATAGGGTATATACCTTTTACTCGCATGTCTAGGATTGATGGTTTTATTATGTTTAGCTCTCATCTCCCTCAGGTTAAAAATTGTGAAAATGGAACTGCACCATGGTCAGACCATAACCCAGTGATACTAACTCTGAAAGCTCAATATGATTAAAGAAATAGAGTCCCATGGCAGTTAAACAAAAATTTGTTAAGTTTTAACATGCTTGCAAAATCTGTAGAGAAAGAACTATTGCAATGCTTTAACATTAACACCACACCGGACATCAATCCCTCTTTGCTGTGGATGGCTCATAAATAAGCATTTATGGGTATTAGCACCCAAAGAGTATCTTTCTTTAAAAAGACAGACGCATACCCATTTGATGCAATGGCAGACTAAACTGCATGAATTACACAATTGTCCCCCTTCCCTACTGTCACTGGTTCGTAGCCTATTTCAGTTATTCCTTCAATCCTCCTCTAGTCCTAATTCCAGATGGGCTGAATATAGTGAAAGTATTCCCTTTGTTTAGAGTTTCCCCAATATAGTGGATTCAACCAGTCGTATTAGGTAAAAGCAGCAATCTCAACTTTATTAGGCCACACTCGGCTTCTTATACAGTGCCCCAAGCATGGGGTTTCTAATACAAAATCACAGGGGTTTCCTTCCCACAAGCCATTGTGTTTGAGAGATAATTGAGCTCCAATCAAGCTAATCCAATTATATCTCAAATAGGAAAACTTACATACAATTTTTACATATCACAAAAATACATGACAACAGCATCGGAACCCCACAATAATTATATTCACAAATAGCCCAGATCTGAGCGCACAACATAAAAAGCGCTCAGATTGGTTTGGTAAAACAAAAGTTATGTTCATGAATATATATGAACTGGCTGCCTGGTAGAGGTGGTATTTCCAATTTCAAAAGGGGTTAATTTGATTGCATGGGAGGTCAGAGCTTATAACCCAAATTCCTCTGTGAAGCTCGGACCCCAGCAGAGTCACTCTGCAAGGTGTGAGAAGTTACACATAAGTGGCCTGGAAGTCTGGCTTCAGCACAAACTAACTCTCTCATTTGCCATATGTCCTGATTCCCTCCCAGATAATGAGCCCTTTGACATGAACAACCCTTGTGTTCCAATATCATTTTAAAGTCTGTGACCAGGCCCATAGTCTGTGGGCAGGAGGCTAGCTATTATGCCTCTCCAGCAGGCATTGGCACGGGAGCGTCATTGACATATTTTCCCCCCGAAGAGTAGACTAACATGGTACCAGACCTCCAAACGGTCTGTGACTGAGTTAGTCAGATAACTAGCCCCAAAAGGTAAATCCACACGGGTAACCTCCTGAACAATGCTCCATCTTAGTAGTTCCCCGTTGCGCTGCGGAGATTGTCCGCCAACCCCTGTTTCTCCCTATGGCTTCAACTGCCACTGGGAAGAGAGATTAGTTGTCTCCTCTCCCTGTAACAAACACTGCCACTGGGGAGGGGGACTGACTGTCTCCACTCCCTCCACTGTACACTGCAGCTGGGGAGAGAGGCCAGTTGTCTCCTCTCTCTGTAACGAGGACTGCCACTGGGGAGGGGGACCAACTGTCTCCACACCCAGTAACTCAGGCTGCTGTTAGGGAGGGGGACCGAATGTCTCCAATCCAGGTTACTCCAGCTGCCGCTGGAGAAGGGAACCGACTATCTCCACTCCCATTAACTCCTGCTGCTCTTGGGGAGGGGGACCGGTTGCCTCCTCTCTGTCAGGATTAAAAGTTGATCCAGCATGTAGAACTGTATCACACTGCGTCTTATCGGGCCTTAGAATGGCAAGACTTAACATACCATAGAATAGTCAGAATACTTGCCGAGGTCAGGGATACAGAAAGAATCACAACGATGAGGGTAAGCCAAAGTAAAGGATACCAGAATACAGGGAAGTCAAAACAAAAGCCAAAGTCAAAAAATAAAAAATAAACTATCAGGAATACACTCTCGGACAACCAATAGGGAAACCACAACAGGGCAATGAGTGGAAGGAAAGAATGAGTTTGAAGAACCTTTTTACTTTTCTGATTGGCCAAATTCGGCCTTTGACCCCAGAATGTGCATGTGCGTCTCCCGCATGACATCTCACGCACACCTACATCAACATTAACATGGGCGGACATGGGGTCATAATTAGGCATGGGTCTGCAGCGGCCGGCGTCCATCAACATGTTGCAGGAGTCAAGTACACTTGATGCATGGCCGCTGAGCGCAAATAACGCAAGGTGAGGATGAATATGTTACACTCTCCCTGGAATGCACACTGCCGCTGGGGAGTGAGACCGATTGTCTCCACTCCCTGTAACACACTCTGCCGCTGGGGAGTGAAACCGGTTGTCTCCACTCATATTAACTCTCACTGCCGCTGGGGAGGAAGGACGGTGCACTTCTCTCCCTGGAGCATACTCTGCCGCTAGGGAATGAGAACGACTGTGTCCACTCCCAATAACTCACTCGACCACTGGTGGGGTGAGACCGACTGTCTCCACTCCCAATAACTCGCACTGCTGCTGGAACATACTCTACCGCTGGGGAGTGAGACTGGTTGTCTCCACTCCCTGCAACACATCCTGCCGCTGTGGAGTGAGGATACTGTCCTCCCCTCTCTGGAACTCACTCTGCCATTGCTGTACAGAGATGATTAGTTGCCGGTAGTCCTGCTCAAGCTCCCATTCCTGCTTGGCTATGTAATTCAGATCAGATACCAGGTCTGTTGCTGCTGCAAGATCCAGCAGGTCTCACTTAAGTTCCCATATGTTCCAGAATCGCAACACTACTGAGCTCCCAAAATCAGTCCACTCCTTAAAGGCCTCCCACAATAAGCCAGGGCCAACATAGTCCTCACCTTCTGCTGGACCGCATACCACCTGTAACCATCGTCCAGACACTGTTCTCTCCAGACCAGTCTCTCCGGTTAAGTCACCCATTCCTCCAGGGGCTGCTCTCCGCATATCCAGTCGACCTTAGTATTGCTGTTGTGGGATTGGGAGGGATTCTTTCCGGAGAACCTGTACCTCCTCGAGGACCTTGCTCCAGAGTTGCTTTGGGGTCTGGTCCCTAAGATCCTGCTCACACTCTCCCGGGATTGTGCCATCATACTGGAACAGAGTTTCTTGTAGTCGCTGCTGAAACTCTGAGGTCAAGCAACTATGTTTCTGAACTTCTCCATCTACTGAGGGATTGCCTCCAAAGCAGGGCCATCTCTTTGATCCTCTGCACGGGAACTCTTCCTCGAAAAGGATGCTGCACGGTTGCTAGCTTCATCCATATCCTCAGGAATACTGCCAGTGACTTCAGCTAGGCTTATGGCAAGTTCTTCAGCTCTCTCTTTCTCCGCCTCCACTATAATCCGATCAACCACATCAGGTGACGGGTTTGGGCCATAGAAAGCCAGGCGTTCTCTTACCGTCTGTGAGAGCACATCCTGTCCTGTCTGTGCTGCCAGTGAGAACAGAGATTCGCTTGGAGGGCTGACTGTTCTATCAGGGCAGTGTTCATCTCAGGTTTCTTTAGCCCTGCTGCATTATAACCTCTGTGAGTGAGTAGCTCGACTAGGGTGGTCAGGTATTAAGTTTTCTGCCATCCTGGTTGTGTACTTTCTGCTGAACATCTGTCTGGACTGCTTTTCAGAGAGGATCCCACTTCTTGACACCAGTGTCACGGGTTCCATAAGTCCTCAACTAGTCCTAATTCCAGATGTGCTGATTATAGTGAAAGTATTCCCTTTGTTTAGAGTTTCCCCTATATAATGGATGCAACCAGTCAAATTGGGTAAAAGCAGCAACCTCAACTTTATTAGGCCACACTCGGCTTCTTATGCAGTGCCCCTAGCATGGGGTTTCTAAAACAAAATCACAGGGGTTTCCTTCCCACAAGCCATTGTGTTTGAGAGACAATTGAGCTACAATTAAGCTACATTATCTATCAAATAGGAAAACTTACATACAATTTTTACATATCACAAAAATACATGACAACAGCATTGGAACCCCACAAAAATTATGTTCCCAAATAGCCCCGATATTAGCGCACAGCATATCCAAAAATAGCTCAGATTGGCTCGGTAAAACGAATGTTATGTTCATGCAAATATGAACTGGCTGCTTGGTAGAGGTGGTATTGTCAATTTCAAAAGGGGTTAATTTGATTGCATGGGAGGTCAGAGCTTATAACTCAAATTCCTCTTTGAAGCTGGGACCCCAGCAGAGTCACTCTACAAGGCCTGGAAGTCTGGTTTAATCACAAACTATCACTTTTTATTTGCCATATGTCATGATTCCCTCCCAGATAAGTAGTCCTTTGATATGAACAAGCCTTGTGTTCCAATATCATTTTAAAGTCTTTGACCAGGCCCATATGCCTCTCCAGCAGGCTGTGGCACAGGAGCTTCCGTGACACTTACAATGAGCTCCCAAATAACAGAAATGCAAAGGCAAATCAACAAAATACAGAAAGCAGGGTTTAAAATGTAAGACTAACACCTACTTTCAGGGTAATAGAGAGGGAAAACCGCTACTGCATAGGCTTAGAGAAAAACAGGCGCAAACAAGAATACCATATAGTGATGTCCCGGACGGTTCGCCGGCGAATAGTTCCCGGAAAACATAGCTTGTTCACGTTCGCCACGGATGGCGAACATATGCGCTGTTCGGTCCGCCCCCTATTCGTCATCATTGAGTAAACTTTGACCCTGTACCTCACAGTCAGCAGACACATTCCAGCCAATCAGCAGCAGACCCTCCCTCCCAGACCCTCCCACCTCCTGGACAGCATCCATTTTACATTCATTGTGAAGCTGCATTCTTAGTGAGAGGAGGGACAGTGTAGCTGCTGCTGATTTGATAGGGAAATAGATAGCTAGGCTAGTGTATTCAGTGTCCACTACAGTCCTGAAGGACTCATCTGATCTCTCTGACCTCACTACCCCCCACACCCTCAGCCTCACTACCCCCAGCCTCACTACCCCCTACACCCTCAGCCTCACTAGCCTACACACCCTCTGCCTCACTACCTCACCACCCCCAGCCTCACTACCCCCCACACCACCCTCAGCCTCACTACCCCACACACCCTCAGCCTCACTAGCCTACACACCCTCTGGCTCACTACCTCCCCACACCTTCAGCCTCACTACCCCCCACACCACCCTCAGTATCACCAACCTCAGCCTCACTACCCCCCACACCACCCCCAGGCTCACCACCCCCAGCCTCACTACCCCCTACACCACCCTCAGCCTCACT
>OW240923.1:55178384-55237473 GCA_933207985.1 Pelobates cultripes
ACTCCTCCTTCTCACATTACCCCTTTCTCCTTCTCATGTTACCCCCCTCACTCTCACATTACCATCACCCCCCACACCATCACCTCCCTGTCACCATCACCTCCCTGTCACCATCACCCGCCTCTCACCATCACCCGCCTCTCCTTCTCACCATCACCCCCCCATACACACAACACACTTCAAGAAGCTACCCCATACACATAGGGTCTCAGACACTTTTTTGTTAGTGGGGCCTCATGTTTGAGTTTCACCTAAGGCCTCATAAAGTCTAGAGCCGCCTGTGGGTGTCCCAATAGCTTGCATTTAAAAAAAACAAAACTTTTTGGACTGTGCATTTCATGGCCTGCCAGGGCACAGTGTCACACCAGTGCAACTCATATCTGGTGTAACAGTAGTGTACATTTAAAAAAAAAATACAATTTTGACTGTAATAGATTGAATAGCAGTTAGTTGTCTGCCAGCGTGTGTGTCAGGCTCACAGCGTATACTGTGCCCACTTGCCCAGTGCCACCACTCATATCCGGTGTCACAATAGCTTGCATTTAACAAAAAAAAAAACTTTTTGGACTGTAATATAATAGCAGTCAGTTTCCTTCACACGTGTGCGTTTCAGGGCCTGCCAGGGCACAGTGTCACACCACTGCAACTCATATCTGGTGTAACAGTAGTGTACATTTTTAAAAAAAATACAATTTTGACTGTAATAGATTGAATAGCAGTTAGTTGTGTGTGTAAGGCCTACACCGTCTACTCTGCCATCTTCTGCCACTGCACAGTGCCACTCATATCTGTTGTCACAGTAGCTTGCACGCATAGTACCACTAATCGAAAAAAAAATGACAGGCAGAGGCAGGCCACCCCGCAGGGGCCGTCGTGGTCGTGGTGCTGTGATTCCCTTTGGCCCTAGAATAATGCCCAGTGTTCAGAGGCCACGTACCCTGAACTCGAAAAGTTCTGAGGACATAGTTGACTGGCTAACACAGGACACCCAATCTTCTACAGCTTCCGCTCGGAACCTTGACGCACCTTGGCTTTTCCCTGGTTATTCTGAATTCTGGTTTCCCTGACTTGGCTTGTGTAAACGGTATTGTGTATTTTCTGGCTTCCTTGACCTCGGCTTTCCCTTTGACCATTCTCTGTCTCTAGCGTATTAGTCCGGCCATTCTAAGGTCCGGTTTACGCTCTGTCCTTTTATTTTCCTTTTCTTGCCTATGTATATGTTTACATAGTTTCTGCGTGCTGGACCACACTAGTAGTCGTGATATTGGGATTAAACTGATAAGAATAGTACTACTTAACACACCACTCCTATCTGGTGGCACATTAGATTGCACGCGCAGTGCCCCAAATTTGAAGAAGGAGGACCGTCCAAGCATCTTTTTCCATCTCCCGGTTCCTAAAATCGATGCCATATACACGTCCCCTGATAGGGGACGTAACAGGGATAAAACTGATAGGAATAGTACTACTTAACACACCTTATAATAACGCAGAGAGAGGCAACGCAGAGAGAGGAGTTTGAAGAAGAGGAGTCAGAGGAAGAAGGTGGCTTTGAGGAGGTGGAAGACCAAACACAGCAGGCGTCCCAGGGGGCTTGTTGTCACCTTTCGGGGACCCTTGGTGTTGTACGTGGCTGGGTGGAGGAAGAGACCTTCAATGACGTCGGTGAGGACAAGGAACAGGACATGGCTAGCTTGGTATCCAACCTTGTGCAAATGGGGAGTTTGTGGTTGTGCAAATGGACTGTTTGCGGTTGTTTGCAGTGTGTTAAACGGGGAGTTTGGTCTGTCACTGTGAAGCGGGCGTAACCCTTACACTACCTGATTGATACAACATCATACCTGATGTTTTAAAGCATGTTATTCCAAACAATTTAGGAATGTTAGGTGATTTATGCCCTTTATGGATTAAAACCAGACTCTGCATCAACTATGTAATTTTCCATGGGAGTTTTGCCATGGATCCCCCTCCGGCATGCTACAGTCCAGGTGTTAGTCCCCTTGAAACAACTTCTCCATCACTATTGTTGCCAGAAAGAGTCCCTGTGGGTTTTAAAATCTGCCTGCCTATTGAACTCTATGGCGGTTCGCCTGGTTCGTCCGTTCGCGAACATTTGCGGAAGTTCGTGTTCGCCGTTCGCGAACCGAATACTTTATGTTCGCGACATCACTAATACCATATACTGTCTCTCAATCTGGAGAAAAGGTCATGATACCCAAATACACATATACAACGAGTTTGGTAAGTAATACAGTATGCTTTATAATTTAAAAAGATGACCTGGTGTCCCTACATTAGAAAAGAATGGGAAATGAAAGAACTTACTTTTATAATGATTGACTGTTGATCATTCCTTTTGCTATCTTGTATTATGAAACATGGGGAGCTGGAGTCATTTCAAGTTCAAAATAGGAGATTTATCAAAAAAATCAAAGGAAAACATAAAGGATAATTGACCACCCACTTACCCCTACCACCCTAAAAGGAACAAAGCTTGGGTCTTCTCTTGACAAGGATTTTTTTTTTTAAATCACCTCCTCTTCTAAAGGAAGATACTTTTTTTTTTATATATATATATATATATATATATATATTTGACTTTGAAATGTAGAGAGCTGCTGGAAAAAAATATTTACTACACAGTTCCTTACAAACTCATTCTGCTGTAGGGGAATTGTGCCAACAAGTCACATATAGGCATTAGAAAGTGGTGCCGACTACACCAGTTAGTTTGGCCTGGATGCAGGAGCTCACAGCACACTTTCTCCACTTCTCAGTTTATAAAGATCCAGGACATAGAGACAGTGTAGTAGTCTCCTCCTGCTGTTTTGATGGTCGCTCCATTGGGTCCCTAAATTTCAAAGCAAAGGGAGAAGAGCCTTTGTTTAACTGTATAGATCAATTTTTGGCCAAAATTGTGAGCTTGAACAAAAGTATGGAACAAAAGTTATGCTGGTCGCAAGAATTCAAAGCATCCGGATGAGGGCTTGAATGCAAACACAGAACATAAGCGTGTTTGGCCGGAAAGCATAGTCAGACACCAAGGTCACAAGGGGGCAGAGTGTGAAGCAAAGCTGCATCAAATATAAATATTGCTATTTGAAACAACTGCCATTGGTATTTCGTATCAGAGGATTGTTTATAATTGCCCACCTGATACTTTGTCTAGTTATTACGTTATATGTTATATTAAAAATTGTTTTTTACCAATGAATATTGAGCACCACTGCTGTTCTTTTTCCTAAATACAATCTTGTATAAATATATTAAAGTCAATCTATCAATAACATAATATATACTATATTAGTAATAATATATTTTAATATAATAGTATGTATATATAGTCAGAGTATTACCACTTTTACAAGCAATTTACCAACTATCAGATAATGTTTCTATTTCTGAAGTTTTGAGTTAGATTGAAATATATAACTATAACCAGATGCAGATGCCTGTTTATTAGAGTTTTATCCAATATTGACATTACTAATCTGGAAAATAGACTTATTTTTAGAATGTTGTTATATTTTTCTAATTACACTCAGGGGACCCTACTGTTCCCTTTAACAGATAGAAACCCACACGGTATAGCCCATCATTTAAAAGACAAAATAAATACCATACCTTGAATTATTACTTGCACTATAAACCAGGTGACACCATCCAACTTATTGCTAGTATATGTTGAAATAGTTTTGTAAACATGTAATAATAGTAGTTTATATTCAGTTTATTTTCTGAAACTATCCAAACTTAGCTAAAATATTATTCCAGTTTTATAAAAAAATTGTACCTTCAACGTGTGAACATTCTTAATCCATGTAAGTATGTGAATGTAAACTGTGAATTTTACATAGTTTTATCCTAGTTCATGTGTGTTAATACAGTTTCTAATTTAAAAAAATTAATAACATATATATGTTATTAATTTCTATAAATTAGAAACTGTATTTCCACACATAAATAGTATATATTTCTGTAAAGGCTGAACTTGATGGGCTTGAATTATTATTCAACCTAAATTACTATATATACATATATATTCATTTTAATACACATATCAATGTATCGTTTTGAATGTTACGGTTTTTAGATAGGCAGATATATTAGAAAGACACAGAGACAGATAGATTCAACAAAAACAGAAATAACAGGTTAGGTTATAATATTCAAAAATAAATAAAAAGGAAACTCAAAATAGGATAAAATAGCAACAACAACAAAAAACAAAAAATAAAAAACAAAAAAACAAAAAAACCTGCTAGTGTTAATGCACTCTTCACAAAGATACTTTGAAATCCTGAGTAAAATTCATAAACTATCCACATTTACATATCACATAAGCTCTTACATGTCCAGAGTCCTAGTCATTACCTAGTCAATCCATGTCTCAAAGCATAATAAACTTGGTAATTTCTTTCAATGTTAATACGTTACAAACAAACACTCTCTCTTTCTAAATAGTCAAATAGTCTTTCACACAATTAGCCTGTGTCAAATGGAGACAATGTAACTCAAATAAGGCTACAAACTCAATGTGGATAGGTACACTGTGTTCAACCCTAATGTAAAGGAAGTGAAGAATCAGGATCAAAAGTTTACTTGTGCTGTGATTTTTTAACCCCTTAAGGACCAAACTTCTGGAATAAAAGGGAATCATGACATGTCACACATGTCATGTGTCCTTAAGGGGTTAAAATATTTTTTTATTTATGATTGACATTTTCTTATTGGATGAATTGCACATAAATAGGGACAAAGATCACATAGTGTTGTTATAACGTAATCTTGAGTGTTGATTCCTGGTGAACGTCTGCAATATTCACCTGAAGTGCTTGGTTCATTTTCTTCTTATTGGAGGTTATTTATTTGATAATCAATTATTTTTTTGGTGTATTAATCAAATTATGAATTTCCTAATAAGAAATAGACTGGTAAGAAACTACAAGGCACCTATAAGTACAGATCACATTTTTGTTATTGTAGAAATACATGTTTTTTTTTATTAAGTTTCCTTGTAGGATTTGACACAAAGTGGTAATCCCAACTATAAAAGACTTAATTAATTTTCCTGTTCTGTAAATAATAAGGTTTACCAAATTAAGAATAACATTGTCACTCTAGTAACAGCTGCTGTCTGTTATGCAGCCATGCAAGTTAGAGCATACTGTATAAGAATTTTTTTTTAAAGGTTTGTTTAACCGAATATGATAGTAATGTTATTAGCAAGTTTAAAAAAACATAATATTTATCAGAGAATTAGGCTAAATGTTTGGTTACTTGGGGATCAGTTAATAAATATGCAATTTTAAGAAAGGTGACAGCAGTTAAACCGGTATGGCAGGTGATTGTTTTATGTATTCCTTATACTCACTGCCACCTTAAAGGATTAAATGCAGAACTTTGTAATTTATTATAGATTTTGAATTTATAATAGTTTGATTTGTGTGTGTGTGTGTGTGTGTGTGTGTGTGTGTGTGTGTGTGTGTGTGTGTGTATGTGTGTGTGTGTATATTTATATATGTGCAAAACATTATATTATAAGCATATCTCTTTGGGTGTGAAATAGTTTGCAGTGATCTGTAATACAGCATTTGGCTTTCCTGAATTTGTACAATACTGTTTTGTTTTCAGTCTTCCCTTATGTTTTTCATTATTGTATACAGCATTGTATAATTGTTTATATTCTCATTTTAAGTGACTATTTAAGATTGCAATTTGGTTCAGATATATGTATTTTTTATTTAGTTTTAACTAAGTGGCATACTAGTGCAAGGGGCTTCTTTAAAGGACCACTCTAGGCACCCAGACCACTTCAGCTTAATGAAGTGGTCTGGGTGCCAGGTCCCTCTAGGATTATCCCCTTTTTTTTATAAACATAGCAGTTTCAGAAAAACTGCTATGTTTATAAATGGGTTAATCCAGCCTCCAAATCCTCTAGTGGCTGTCTCATTGACAGCCGCTAGAGGTGTTTGCGTGCTTCTCACTGTGAAAATCACAGTGAGAAGACGCAAGCGTCCATAGGAAAGCATTATAAATGCTTTCCTATGAGACTGGCTGAATGCGCGCGCAGCTCTTGCCGTGCATGCGCATTCAGCCGCAGAGGAGGAGAAGAGGCGGAGAGGAGGAGGAGAGCTCCCCGCCTGACGCTGGCATAAAGGTAAGTTTAACCCTTTCCTCGCCATCCAACCCAGCGGGGGGAGACCCTGAGGGTGGGGGCACCCTCAGGGCACTATAGTGCCAGGAAAACGAATATGTTTTCCTGGCACTATAGTGGTCCTTTAATAATGGAGCACTATGTCATTACTGTAGAGCTTATTTACTGCTGATAACTAGATTTATTTAATTTTATGTATTTTAGATTCAGAGTTCCTTTGTTATCTTACACTATATATCCTTTGTCAAGAATTTGTAGAAAGAATAGTTGTTCATATTTTTATATTGTAAAGTTAATTGAGAACAAAAATCAATACAATACAGGATTTCATGTGCTTGGAATAATTATATAGTAACGCTACATTGAAAAAAAGACTCAGCTCCATCAAGTTCAACCATTAAACATATATTTTCACACTGATGATTCAAAATAATAAGATGCACAGGGCTACATTTTACTTAAAGGGACACTCCACTGCCAAAATACAAATGATAAAAAGAAAAAATCACTGTTTAGTACATGTATCCCAAATGACAACATCCATGTATTTAAATATGTATTTTTTTTAATTTGCATTTAAAAACAGCTTGCAAACTTGTATTTTTCTTGTCTGTAGCTTTTGCAAACCCTTCCATTCTAATCCTGCACAGACTTTCTATGACTGTCCAATCACAGACTTCCCAATGCAGCTCAGTTAGAATTCTTTGAAAGGCAAGTGCTCTGGGCAGTTGCTTCCACTTGAGTTAAGCTCCACTGATCTAAACAACCAAAAAGCAAGCGGACAATAATATTCATGAGTTCAGCTATTTTATTCTAGACGTTCAAGTGGGTAGTCAACTAACCACTCACATACTGATGGACAAAAATCTGGTGAAAATTAAAAAATTCTGATCTCAATAGCAATTCTCATATTTGCTAAAACCAAATATGGTTGGAATTCAGTTGGCCCAAGGGAATCTGCAGCAATTGTATGGATACATTTGGAGTCCGGATTAAAAACAGTGCTTTTGCATCCAAACCCTATACAAAGTATAGGTAATAGAAAGAAGGTATTACAAGAAATAGAAAAAGAGGGCAGAAATAAAAATGTATAATAACAAAGAACAGCACTTTAATATAGAAACATAGAAACATAGAATGTGGCGACAGATAAGAACCATTCGGCTCATCTAGTCTGCCCAATTTTCTAAATACTTTAATTAGACCCTGGCTTTATTGTAAGTCTAGGGTAGCCTTATGCCTATCCCACGCATGCTTAAACTCCTTAACTGTGTTAACCTCTACCACTTCAGCTTGAAGGCTATTCCATGCGTCCACTATCCTCTCAGTGACCATCCTTTAGTGTGGAAACATGTTGGTGTCATGTCAGCATCTCAAAATGCATCTGCAGAGTACTTAATGTATAGCATAGCTATAACGCATTTCTGATGGTAAGTCAGCTGATCCCCAGAATATTCTACCATAGTTGTTGTAGCTCACAGGCCAACAGATGAAACTTACCTCACCTCACCAAGACCCAGACCCAAGGAGTGTTAGACACTGCTGGGGAAATGTATTTTCTGCACACTTTTCCAGAAACATATTGGGTAACAATTTAGGACACATGGACTGGACCAACGTATAGCCCACCATAACTGCCTGCAAATGGTGGTTTGCATAGATCCACCAGGCAGGTGTGTCACGTATGTGTCATATACTGATTGGCTTGGCTCTTTTGCTGTGTGGGGCATGCAGGTGTTCTTCTGAATTACTACAATTTACATGGTGTTCTAGAGAAGCACTTGCCCCAAACCTTTACACCGTTGTCATTGGGTATTGGGGTACACTGGCTGTGGTACTTAGGAACTGATCCCTGGAGTCAGCCTTTGTGTAGCAGTTAGCACTCTAGCTCAAGATTGTCTGGTCACCTGTACTGCTTGAAGGATTAATGATCCATTCCATGTTGGCTTTGGTTAGACTTGGGCATTGCTGCAAAAAAAGTTTTGGCCGAACCAATTTATCCTGAATTTTTCTTTTTTATTCAGACAACAGAATTTAGACCATTAAGTTCAACAGAATTTAATTACCAAAAAAACAATCAGGAAAAAAAGGTAACCAAAAATATAGTAAAAGTGCCTCTTACTGTGCTGACATGACAAAGTTGCTAGAATATTGCCTAAATGCTTAGCCTAAGTTTCATACAACTTTTATACAAGTGTCTAGTACTGCTATGTTATGCTTGAATAAAATAGGAAAGGAGAAAGGGAGTGAGCAAGTAATGGCACACTCACTAATTTCACCCTTCAAAGAACAAAGCTTTCAAATACATTCAGTCTATAGCCCCAGTGACCATCCTCTAGTGTGGAAACAAATAGTGCCATGTCATCTTCTCCGATTGCATATGCGAAGTTGGCAGTCGCTGCAAAATTTAATAATGCAGGGAAAAACCACTATAATAAAAAGCATTTGAAAACAAGTGGAGCAGTTGCAGCAACAGAAGTAATTGAGTTGGTGATTTTGTTACCCTGGTGTTTTGACATGGCTAGTTATGAAATACTATAGAAATGCTCAAGAGTTGGCTAGTGAACACGTCCATGGGTTGATGAGCATTCCAACTGTTCCTATTAAGCCTGCCTCTGTTAAAGATTGCTCTGTCCCTGTTCTGCCTAAGAGTAGTAGTAGTAGTAGTAGAGAAGGTAATACTGCTGCTGTATAAAAAGTCTTATAAAAAGCCTATCAATTTTTTCACTCACCCTGCCTTATGTTTGTGCTGAAAAATGCTTGATAGTTGGGTTGCTGCTTGGTGAATTTATAGTAGTAATGTTATAGTAGTATTTGACTACACTGCATACAGCACAGAGTGTGCTGCAGTGCACATGGCTTCAACATTTGTATAACAGTTAAGGAAAAAATGGCTTTGCAAAATAATTATTTATCTTCAATGATGCAGCAACTGCTTGCCATCCACTGCATTGTAATTTGAAAAGCACAAGCAGTGGCACTGAATCACACTGCAAGTCCATTAATCTGAATTAATCAGAATAAATTGGAAAAAAAATCAGTGTGGAAAGAAACCGTTTCCTATCAGCTTCTACCAAATGCATGTGTGGAGATAGCAGACATAACCATTCCACAAGGCTCAGCCAGGCATGGTGAAGCCACTACAATAAACAACTGTTAAAAATATTACAATCACCACAAGCATTAACCACAACCTTTTTTAAATATTTTTTTTTTATACAAAGAGTTAAAAGAAGGCCTGCCACATGAGTGCGTGCGGGGCTTATTTATGCAGTAAACTGTCACACACTTTGTTTATTACTGAGGGAACAAGTTAGCAATTTCCAATGCACAGCCAGTGGCACCACAAATCAAATAATAAATCTTTCACTAGAAATAAAATACAAATATATATAAAAAAATTTAGTAAACCAATTCGAAATTAGCGAATCAAAGTATATATAAGTAACATTGTCTGTAACAGCTAAGCAAGAGAAGATTTTCTTCCTATTTTTTTCCAGATGATGATGGGTTCAACTGTTCCTGTCCAATTTTACTTGTTAGTCTTCTTGAAGCCACTCAGAATCATCTCAAAGTTTACTTAGTTGCACAATATAGTACCAAAATCCTTTGCTTTGTATCTCTAAAGATGCAAGTGACTTTGCATTAGTAGTATTTTTCAAAGCTGTTGCAATACTAGTTTGTTTGATAAATGCTAATAGAAATGTTAAAGGTGGTGGTACTGGTAATGGTGATTGTAGTGGTAGTGTTGTTGGTGTTGGTAATGGTAACAATGACAACAGGTGCTGCTGATGTTACAACTGTCTCTGTTGGATAAGGTGATTCCAGAAGGTGAGTGGACACTACCTGCTGGAGAAAATACTGGGCTGCTGTCAGACCTCTCCACACTCTTCACTACTAAATTCTCTGGCTCATCGTACTCATAAAAGTGGTATGTCTGCAGTGGAGGGAGAAACAGAATTATCATCACTGGATCCATCACGGCCGCAACAACCAAGACGCTCGGTATTCTGCTCTTCACTAAAGATTGGCTCTGTTGACCCCCATAAAGTAAACTCTGCCACACTCTTCCCTTAGTTTTTTCCTTAGCGTTAAAAGGTAGGATGCTTGAACTAGTTTTGGTAAAAGAAGCTGTAGTGCCAGTGGAAGTGGCAGTATGAGTTGTTGCAGAATGAAAATGATTAGAAAAAAACAGCTGACTCCTGGATGTTGAATCTGATGTAATGGATATGTTGCTAATCTCCCTATCCTAAATAGTATAATACTACTAAAAGTGGTTGTGGCAGTGGTGGTGGTGGTAGCAGAGGCAATGATGATGGAGGAATCCACAGACCTCATGCCTCATGTTTAGGCAGTGATGATGGAAGGAATCTACAGTCCTCATGCCTCAGGTTTAGGTTCTCAGAGGCCATGGCATTACTGCTGATGGTATATTGGGGAACACGACTCCTCTAGCATCTAGTTAGGTTAATACAGCAGTAAGATAATCCTAGTCTCACACTAGAATCATTGGCACATGGCATCTCACACTCTCACACTGGCACAGCAAAGCTAAAACACACTGCATGACTGCTGGTCTGTCTCCCCCAGTTGCTATAGTCAATGTGTCTGGAAAAATTCTGCTTGGAAGTATAGATGTTTTATTGCTCCTCCTGTTTTTCCCTCTATTGGGCAGTTGTCACTTGATCTGATAATAAAAACAACATTTAGTGGATGCCCCTTATTAGTCATCTTTTGTTTCCCACCTCTTGATTGGACAGGAGATACAGCCCACCTCTTTCCCATCATGGCAAACTAGGCTGCTTATGTGCCCCCACCACTGAAGCTGACTAAAGATGCAGTGGAAATCTTTATTTTTTTTCTGCACTTGTTAAAAGTTAAGTAGAACATTTTTTATCTAACTTTGTTTTGCACTGCAACACAGTGTATAAAGAAATCAGATTGGTCTATGCCCCTTGTTGATAATTTTGAAGTTAACTTTAAATATATTGTTATTGTTAGTATACATTTTATTACTTCCGATTTTATATACTGCGCATTTGTATTAGTCCCCTCTTACAAACAATATGGTACACTGTAGGCAATGCCAAATATGACATTAACTCCTGAGAGACCCAGGTAAGTTTTCGAACCTTTATTAAATAGTTTAACAAATTAATCGGGGTGTGTGCCAGGGTACTCCTGGCACCATAGTCATTACAAGGTGGTAGGCTATTGGTGTTGGAGTGTTACTTCAATTTTAGCATTACGTAAGATTTATTCCAGTGCAATATGTCCTGTTATTGTTATTATTATTATTATTATTATTATTAATCTTTATAATGCATTTTCAAATTACTACAGGTTAAGGAACACTATTCTGACCCTGAGTATGTGTGAAGAAAACCAGACAGACGTTACTGAAGTTTTATTTCTTGGATTTCAGGGTCTTAAACATTTTAAAATTCCACTCTTTATCCTATGTCTAGCCATTTACATTGTTATATTAATTGGAAATCATTTCATCATTATAATTGTATCAATTAGTCAACAACTTAGGCGCCCAATGTATTTATTCCTTAAAAACCTAGCTTTGGCTGATGTCTTGTTCACTTCAAATGTGTTACCTCAGCTGCTGTATGTCATTTTGGAGGAAGGAGGACATATATCAATAACAGGGTGCAAATTGCAATATTATTTCCATAGCTTCTTAGGATTTGCCCAATCTTTACTTCTTACAGTAATGTCCTTTGACCGATATCTGGCTATCTGCAACCCATTGCATTATGCCTTTCTTATGAATGCTAAGCATTCCCTACATTTGGCTAACCTTTCTTGGATATTCTCTTTTATTCTTATCTCTAGTGAAATGATTTTAATTTATCAGGTGAAGTTTTGTAACATGAATATTATTGACCATTTCTACTGTGACATTGGCCCAATTCTCAAGCTTTCCTCCTCAGACACATTCATACTCATATGGTATGATTTTGTGATAGCTCTCTTGGTTATATTTTTTCCATGCCTATTTGTCATTGCATCATATGTATGCATTATCATGGCCATACTGAAGATCAATACCACTGCCGGAAGACAGAAAGCTTTCTCCACTTGCAGCTCTCACCTTACAATTGTTTGCATTTACTATGGGACTCTAGTTGCAATTTATATGGTACCATCTACAGAGAATTCAGTCAATGAAAACAAATTTAAGTCTTTATTATACACTGTTCTAACTCCATTTCTCAATCCTATAATATATAGTCTGAGGAGCAAAGAGCTTTTAGGAGTCTTGCAAAATAAAATCAAAAATAAAATCTGGTTAAAGGATAAATAAAAAAGATATATAAAAATATAAATATTTACTGAAGAGTCTAAATTTTCTGAGTACTATGTTTCAACTATGATGTCACAACAATTTTAATATTCTGAGTATCCTATATTTACTTACTCAAGTAACACCGAGGATGTATAAAGATATGCTTAAAAGAGCACCTCCACTCCCTTTTATTTGTTCTAAATATATGTATTGTTGTTGAAAATAAAATGCTTTGTTAATACCTTTTTCACTACCTTAAGATCATTCACTGAAACTTAAAACCAGAATATTTGAACAAGTGTATAATAGTTGATATAATATCATTATTTTGTAATAGCATAGGTGATCCAAAACTTGCATGAGGGCAATCTATTTGAGTTGTTTATTCTTTATGTTCTCATACACTTTTATATTTGGCTTTATATGGTAATGGTTTAACCAGTGACGGAACTAACATAGAGAGGGCCTTGGTGCCATAAAGTATTTGGGAACCCCTCTAGTGCAAGAGTGGCCAAAAGTTAGATCCCCATGAGTCATAGAATTCCATTGATGCTAGATTGGGATCTACCATTTGACCATCCTTGAAGGGTTGGATTTGAAGTGGTAGAGGTTAACACAGTGAAGGAGTTGACACGTGTGTGGCATAGGCATAAGACTATCCTAGGTAAAAGATAAGGCCAAGGACTAATAAAAGTATTGAGAAAATTGAGCAGACTAGATGGAACAAATGGTTTTTATCTGCCGTCGCATTCAATGTTTCTATTTGTAAGCAGTGTTTGTGTATTTGAATACAAACATGTTTTTGTATAGAGCTTTTGTTTGTACGTGGGGGTTTATTTTTATATACAGTTGTCATTGGAATACAGTGATGTACTTTTGTGTAGTGTTTGTGCTGAATGCAGGAGTGTGTTTGTATATAGTGCTGGTGTTTTAATACAGGTGTGATTTTGTGTGTAGTGTTGGTTTTTGAATGAAGGGGTGTTTGTATGTAAAGTTTGCGTTTGATTGCAGGGGTTTGTTTTCATGTTGTGTTAGTGTTTGATTGATTGGATGTATGCACATGCACACATAAATTGCCACACACATACATACATACACACACAGATATACATAGAAACATAGAAAATGACAGCAGATAAGAAGCATTCGGCCCATCTAGTCTGCCCAATATTTAGAAATACTTTTAATTAGTCCCTGGCCTTATCTTAAGTCTAGGATAGCCTTATGCCTATTCCCAAGCATGCTTAAACTCCCTCACTGTGTTAACCTCTACCCCTTCAGCTGGAAGGCTATTCCATGCATCCACTACCCTCTCAGTAAAGTTATACTTTAAACCTTTGCCCCTCTAATTTAAGACTATGTCCTCTTGTTGTGGTAGTTTTTCTTCTTTTAAATATAGTCTCCTCCTTTACTGTGTTGATTCCCTTTATGTATTTAAATGTTTCTATTATATCCACCCTGTCTCGTCTTTCCTACAAGCTATACATGTTAAGATCCTTTAACCTTTCCTTGTAAGTTTTATCCTGTAATCCATGAACCAGCTTAGTAGCCTTTCTCTGAACTCTTTCTAGAGTATCAATATCCTTCTGAAGATACGGTCTCCAGTACTGCGTACAATACTCCAAGTGAGGTCTCACCAGTCTTCAGTACAATGTCATGAGCACTTCTCTCTTTCTACTGCTAATACCTCTCCCTATACAACCAAGCATT
The DNA here is from genome assembly GCA_933207985.1 of Pelobates cultripes. NCBI lineage: Eukaryota > Metazoa > Chordata > Amphibia > Anura > Pelobatidae > Pelobates > Pelobates cultripes. Next base: position 55,192,550 of record OW240923.1, read on the forward strand.
CTGCTAGCATTTCCTGCTGCTCTATTACAGTCATCTGAAATAATTACTCCTAAATCCCTTTCCGCTGATGTTGAGTAATATACAAATATTCTGTACTCTGCCCTTGGGTATTTACGTCCAAGTTGTGTTATCTTGCACTTATCCACATTAAATGTCAGCTGCCACAGCTCTGACCATTTTTCTAGTTTACCTAAATCATTTGCCATTTGGCTTATTTCTCCTGGAACATCAACCCTGTTACATATCTTAGTATCATCAGCAAAAAGACATACCTTACCATCAAGACCGTCTGCAATATCACTAATACAAATATTAAAGAGAATGGGTCCAAGTACAGATCTCTGAAGTACCCCACTAGTAAATAGACCATGCTTCGAATATACTCCATTGACAACAACCCTCTGTTGCCTGTCACTCAGCCACTGCCTTACCCATTTAACAATACTGATATCCAAACTTAAAGATTGCTGTTTATTGATAAGCCTTACTGAAATCTAGGTAAACAATGCCTACTGCACCCCCCTGATCTATTATTTTAGTTACCCAATCAAAAAAATCAATAAGATTAGTTTGGCATGATCTCCCTGAAGTAAACCCATGTTGTCTCTGATCTTGAAATCCATGTGAATTTAGATGTTCAACAATCCTATAATTTAATATGGTTTCCCTTACTTTTCCGACTCCCTTACTTTTCCCACATACTGGCCTATAGTTGCACGACCCCTCCCTACTACCTTTCTTGTAAATGTGACCAACATTTGCTAACTTCCAATCTTTTGGAATTACTCCTGTTTACAATGATTGGTTAAATAAATCCGTTAATGGTTTCCATAGTACACTACTAACGTACCTAATGTGTAGTAGATGCCTGCTTGCAATAAATGTACCTGTACATAAGAATATACACCTTTATATCCACATGTGACAAAAATAAAAACAAATACGTAGAAATACCACTAAAGCTGCTTAACGTCAACAAGGTAATGTCTCTGTTTGTCAAAAGTAACCCAACAGGAAAGCAATAGATCTTCTAAAATGATAATCAAGTCAAAATACAAAATCAGACAGATGGAGTTAGAATAGCCTATTTAAATAAATATGTATTTACACAGATGCTTGAAATAACAGATATGATTCTTAACTGTAATAATGTACCGTATTTTCCAGCGTATAAGACGACTTTTTTAGCTGCAAATCTGGGTAACACATTAATTATTGGAGACTTTAATTACCCAGACATAAATTGGGACAGAGGCACTAGTAGTTCAGGAAAGGGAATTCGATTTTTGAATTTCTTAAATGACACCTTCATGTCACAACTTGTACAAGCACTAACTAGAAAGGACGCTTATCTTGACCTGGTTCTAACAAACAATGTTGATCTTTTGACCAACATTAAAATAGGTGAGCACTTGGGTAATAGTGATCACAATATAGTGTCCTTTGAAATAAACTCAAAAAAGCAAAAGCACACGGAGTATACTAGAAGATATAATTTTAAAAAGGCCAATTTTAATAAGTTAAGGGCAGCTTTACAATATATTGACTGGCATAAACTCTTTAGTGAAAAGAACACTGAGGATAAATGGAATATCTTCAAAATATTAGAAAGATACATTTCTCAGTATGTACCATTGGGTGATAAATATAAAAGAAACAAATTGAAACCAAAACTGTAAAATCATACAATGTGAGGATATTACTTTGCTGTAGAAGGATTTAGATATGTACACTCAAATGGAAAATTAAACGTAATGTAATAAAGTAAAAAGATTCAAAATCATGCACTTTGGGGTAAAGATTGCACATGCAACTTACATCCCAAATCATAGTTTATCTGAAATAACAATACACGAGAATGATTAGTCAACAATGTGCAGTTGATAAGGTCTGTAAGATATTGTCATGTATAAAAAGGGGCATTAACCCCTTAAGGACACATGACATGTGTGATCTGTCATGATTCCCTTTTATTCCAGAAGTTTCGTCCTTATGGGGTTAATTATCTGAAAAACAAAGAATTCAGAAAATTTCCTCATACTTACTGTAATTTTCTTTTCCTGGATACATCCATGGCAGCATCACGATAGGGTTAGCTCCTCCCCCTTGGCTGTTTAGGACAGGAAATACTTAAAAATAAGCCCTCCTTACCTGGTATCATCAGTCAAGTAACACGCTCGAAGAAAAAAAAATAAATAGGAAGGGAAATAATAGATGCTGCCATGGATGTATCCAGGAAAAGAAAATTACGGTAAGAATGAGGAAATTTTCTGAATTCCTGGATACTAATCCATGACAGCATCACGATAGGGTAATACCCAAGCTAATTTTATGGGAGGGCAAATTAAAACAAAAACAAGGTATTCATGCTCAAAGAAGTGTTTGTTTATTCAGAGTCAAGAGACCGAGGAAAGAACATTTCTTCCAAACTCAGTGGTTGCTTTGGATCTTACATCCAGGGCATAATGTTTAATAAAGGTATTAGCTAAAGCCGCTCTACAAATACTTTCTATAGGAGTGTTAGTAGCAGCTGCCCATGAAGAAGAGAGAGAGATCTAGTAGAATGCGCCTTTAATCCCTCCGGGACTTGAGATTCCTGATACTGATATGCAGAAGAAATAGCTGAAACAATCCATCGGCTCAAAGTGGCTTTTGATGCAGCCAATACCCTCCTGAATCCCGCAAAGTTTAGAAAAAGGGTAGGAGATTTCCTCCAACTTGCTGTTTTATCCAGATAAATAGAAATGCATCTGGAGACATCTAGAGTGTGCCACCTCTCTTCCTCTGGTGTAGAAGGAGACTGAAAAAATGATGGAATGAGAATCTCTTCATTGAAATGAAATTCCGACATTACCTTGGGCCGGAATTCCTGATTTGTTCTTAGTACCACTCTATCTGGATAGAACTTCATGTAGGATTCTTCCATAGATAAGGCCTGAATTTCCGATACCTTTCTCCCGGATGTAATAGCCACAAGAAGAAGAACCTTAAGAGTAAGTAATCTATCCGAGGCCTCTGAAAGAAGTTCAAATGGAGGAAGAGACAAAGCCCTTAGTACTAATAGAAGGTCCCAGGGGGCGTTAAAGATCTGATAGAAGGTCTAGACTTTTTCACTGCAGTTAGAAACTGGATCACGATGTTGTCCAGAGCCCACCTGTAGCCAGTAAGGGCCGATAAAGCCGAAATCTGAACACGTAGAGAACTGAGGCTTAGACCCCTATCCAGACCTGTCTGCTGAAATTCCAAAACATTAGAGACTGAGGGAGACAAGCAAGAGACTTTATTGAGATTAGCCCAATCCGCAAATACTGTCCAAATGTGGTAATACGTAGAAGAAGTAGAATGTCTTCTAGACTTCAAAAGAGTGTCAATTACTGCTGACGAAAAGCCTTTGTCTGCTAAACACTTCCTCTCAGTTTCCATGCCATCAAATATAGAGTCCTTGGTGAAGGGTGCACTGCTGGCCCCTGAATCAGGAGATCCGGAATGTCCGGCAATTTCCATGGTTCGGTGATCACAAGAGACTTGAAGAGGGAGAACCGTGGTCTGCAAGGCCAATATTGAATAATCGCTATTACTCAGAGATGTTCCTTCTTGATTCTTGTAACGGCTACCCAGGTAGAGAGAGGGTATCAGCCGTTGGAGACGTCCTTTTCTTCCCGGCAAGTCGCTGTAAAGTGATGGAGTCGCTTATTCCCATCCACTGGATCTAAGGCAGGAGTCAGGTAGAGCTCTGAAAAGAGCTAAGTGATTATGCTGCAGAATCCCCTTTCAAGAACGAGGCAAGGCTATGTTTTGAAGGGTCAAGAAGAACTGGCTTTAATGAAAGGCACTCTCTTTTTATGTGATTCTGCCCATGCAAGGGAGACACCCACATAATTAACAGAACAACCAATAAACATAAGGTACATCCCACACATCTCCTCCCCTCAGATAAGCTAATAACATGATTAAAAATAACACATTTTTCCCCAAAGTTCGGATGTACCCCAAATACCAGATAGCCCTATTCTGGGGGACCAACATAGTCAAAATTCAGCCCATTCGGTTCAGCCATTCGGGAGATATGGGACTTTAAGGTTTTGACTGACCGCACAGGCAAAGTAACCAAAAATAGTTCCATGAATTTTGGCCTTGCGGTTGTTTTTTGTTCGTGCATTAAAAGTCACAAAAGGCTTGCCATCCATGCGTAACTCGCCGTTCGCTTGAATCCCCATATGTTATTAAGTCTTTCTACCGAACGGCCGGGTGTTCGGTAGTTTTGGCACGAATTCCCGGTGCTATGGAGGTCTCAGCGGTGTTCGCCTACTCGAGTGTCCGATTTTAGTTCCAGACACTTGATGGCAAAACACCGCTGTTCGGGAGTTTAAGATGGCCGCGAGCACGTGTAAAAGTCACGAAATGGTGGCCACCCAGGAATTGAAACAAAGCGTTCGTGCGCTTCCCATAAGAGCTGAATGTGCCTAACAGGGAGGTAAATGATCTATAATTAGGAAGCAGAGTACCCCTGTAATCCATCTTGGTGTATCTTTTTTGCTGAATTTGTCAGCTAAAGGAACACTGTATCTATATTTGTCTTAGGAAGCAGAGTGGCCCGGTGTTCGGTAGTTAGCATTTGTATTGGGAATGCTTAAAAAGTCCCGAACTGATGCCTGCAAAAGTCCCCATAAAGCAGGTTAGGCTCCTCCATTTGTTACAATTCTCTTCAATGTTTTCCATATGAGAAGAAACGGGGTAAACACATATGCCATCTTGAACTCCCAGGGGTTGGATAGGGCATCCGTGTTCAGAGCTCTGGGATGAAAAGTTCTTGAAAAGAATTTTGGAAGTTGAGTATTCTTCGCTGAAGCCACTAGATCTACTTGTGGTTGTCCCCACTTCAAGACCAGTTGACGGAATATCTTTGGATTTAATTGCCATCGCTTGGAATCCACATAATTTCTGCTGAGGAAGTCTGCTCTCAAATTTTCTGCTCCTGGAATATATACAGCCGACAGACCCAATATCTTCTCTTGAGCCCACAACATAATAGGTTCCAGTTCCAGAAGAAGAGTCTTGTTCCTGGTATCGCCTTGCATGTTTATGTAGGACACTGCAGTACGATTGTCCAAGTGAATTCTCATCCATCTTCCTAGTAGTACATCCTGAAAATGCGTCAGGGCTAAGAAGACTGCTCTTAGTTCCAGAAGGTTGGCTGGAACGTGGGAGGCTCTTTTCACCCATCTGCCCTGGGCATTCCATTGAAGGAGATGAGCGCCCCAACCTATACCACTGGCATCTGTAGTTATGTTCAGTCAATCTATTTCTCCTAGAGGAAACCCCCTGCGGAGGTGAACAGGATCTCTCCACCAGTCCAAAGCCTTCCGGAGGCATGCAGAAATGACTATCCTCTTGGACCACCTGTCTCTGTCTTGATTGAATCTTTCCAAGAAATACCTCTGAGTATAACGCAGGTGCCACTGAGCCCATTTTACTAGTACGATTGTTGACGAAAGGATTCCCAACATGCTCATATACTCTTCTGCTGTGACCCATTCAGAGTCCATCACCCTTTGTGTCTTTGACATGACCCAAACTCTTCTTTCTTTTGAAAGGAAAACCATGGCTAACTTTGTGTTGAACCATGCTCCCAGGAAGCATAAACTCTGGGAGGGGTCCAGATGACTCTTGATGACCCAACTAAACCTTTCCAAAGTTCTTATAGCCTGGTTTCTTTGAGTCAGAAGTCTTTTCCTTGATCTCTCTACCTATAAAATATCGTCCAGGTAATGATATATCTGAAGGCCCTGAAGTCTCATCATAGCTATCAGAGCCAGAAGGACAGGCCCGGACTGGGCCGCGATGGCCGTGGGGCCGAGACCAGCAGGGAGATCCCAGGATCTCCCCGGCCGGCCCCTGCAGGGCTGGCACTATCCGAGCGCCGGCCCCGCTGTGTGCCTCCGTGGGCCGGTGGGGAGATCAAAGATCTCCCTCACCAGCCCAGAGGCATGCAGATGCGGCCGCCGGCGCGGGAGGGAGGGAGGGAGGAGAGAGGACCCGGCGGAGCTCAAGCCGCGGCAACGCTCAGAATCTCGCGAGAGTGAACTCTAACCTGCAGGTTAGAGTTCACTCTCACCACTGGGCCACCAGGGAAGGATGGCCTCATGGCACCCCACCCCCCAGGCAGAACGGATCTCCTCCCCCCCTCCCAGGATAAAGGTAAGAAGGGAGAGGGGGGGGACATAACTTTTTTTTAAAAATTATTAATAATAAAAAAATAATAATATATATTTAAAATAAATTCCCAAACAGCACCCCCAGATACACACGCAGCACCCTCAGATACACACACAGCACCTCCAAACACACACAGCACCCCCAGATACACACACAGCACCTCCAAACACACACAGCACCCCCAGATACACACACAGCACCTCCAAACACACACAGCACCCCCAGATACACACAGCACCCCCAGATACACACACAGCACCTCCAAACACACACAGCACCCCCAGATACACACACAGCACCTCCAAACACACACAGCACACCCAGACACACAAACAGCACCCCCAGACACACAAACAGCACCCCCAGACACACACAGCACACCCAGAGACACACTCACACTGCACCACTACACACATTACGCTCCAGATACACGCTAGATCCCTTACCCTATATGCACTCTTAATCCTCTACACACATACACACACACACATCTTCTATACACACTGTGGGTCCTTTACACACTAGATCTCTTACACACACACACACTGCACCACCTACACACACACTACATTCCTTGTAAGGAAACACATACAACATTCTCTAAACACACCCTCTCTACAACCCCTACACACACTACGTCACCTATACACACACACTACTGCCTGTATGCACACACTCGCTACATCCCCTATAACACTATGCCCCTATACACGCACTCTCTACAGCCCCTAGCCACACATATTACACCTATTTACACAATACCACACCACACTCTACACACAGGCAATCCCACAAGCAGGCGCCAAACACATGCACCATACACTTTCCTGGCCGTTTTGTCCTCTGGGATCCCACTTGTGGAGACACCAGAGACAATTTAAAAGCAAACACAGTGCAAGCATGTTATTACATTTGCTTGCGCTGCGCAGAACAAATACAGGGCCTTTTTCTAATGCCTGAGCTCTTCAGCGGGGCTCTGCGCATTGAACCAACATGCTCACTTTGAGAGAGGGCGTGCTTGTCATTAGTGATGACAAGACACACCCTCTCTGGCCCCGCCCCTTCTTGGGGGGCCGCTCTAATTGAAAAATGCCCGGGCCTAATTTTTTTCCCAGTCCGGCCCTGCAGAAGGACCTTTGAAAATGTTCTTGGAGCGGTACTTAGTCCAAAAAGAACTGCCCTGAACTGGAAATGTTCTCCAAAAATTGCGAACCTCAAATACCTTTGATGATGATCTGCTATTGAAATGTGGAAATAGGCATCCTTCAGGTCTATTGAGATCATCCAATCTTCTGGCTGAATTACTGCTATTATGGAAGACAAGGACTCCATCCTGAACCTTTGGATGTTGAGGGACAGATTCAACTTGTGTAGGTCTAAAATTGGACGCCAATCTCCAGATGGTTTTGGAACCAGGAACAGACTTGAGTAAACCCCTAAACCAATTTCTCCTTGAGGAACTCTTGTAATTACTCCCTCTTGTAGAAGATTGGAAATATCTCTTATCAAGGCTTGTCTTTTATCTGGCAACCCTGGAGTTTTTGAGATCATGAATCTGTTTTGACAGGGAAATACCTTGAACTCTAGTCTGTATCCTTCTTTGAGGACAAAAAACACCCAGGGATCCAAATCTGCTTGAGCCCAGGTTTCCCAAAAGGCATGGAGACAAGCTCTACTCCCGAAACCTGGGGTATCCAACCTTCAGAAACATCTGTTTGAGGCTCTAGAACCGGTTGAGGATCTACCTCTGGCAATTCTTCCAGACTGGCCACTTCTCCAGGTTGAACCTTTTGTGAATTCTCTCCCTGGCTTATAGGACCTTGATTCTCGAAAGGACTGTCTGTCCTGAAAGGATCTTCTGTCTTGCCAGTTCTGGGAAAACCTTCTACCTCTGCAAAATTGGGGAAGAAAGACCTTCTTGCCTTCGGCAGCTCTTTTGATGGCCTCCTCCAGTTGCTTGCCAAACAATAATTGCCCAAGATATGGAATGGCACATAAATTCTTTTTCGGAAATAGGTCCGCATTCCATGATTTTAACCATAGGGCTCTACGTGCAGAAACTGATAATGCCATATTTCTGTCTAGGTTCTTAATTATATCCAGAGATGCGTATGAGAAAAACTCAATTGCCCATTTAATTTCTGATAGAGATTGTAATAGAGATGGCCTACTTACACCCTTCTCAATATCCTCTTCTAGAAGACAAAGCCATTTCATAAGTGCCTTAGAGACGGAGGTCATAGCTACTGCAAGTCTACAGGCCACTCCAGCAGAAACATAATTCTTACAAAGATTGATGTCAATCTTTCTATCCAAAGCATCCTTGAAGGAGGCTACTTCATCCAGTGGTAGGGCTGTGTTTCTCCCCAGTGTAATAATGGCCGCATCTACCTTGGGTGCATTATCCCAATCAGCAGTGTCTTCTTCAGAAAAGGGATATATAGAGGATATCTTCTATTGAGCTGAGACCCTTTTCTGGGGTTTTCTCCATTCCTTGAGCATTAGCTCCTTAAAGGCTTCATGACTCTGAAAAGAAGGTTTCTTCTTCATCAATTCTGAAAATATAGATGAGGAAGGCTTAGAGGTACTAGGTTCTTCAAGCTTCAGTGTATATCTGACAGCCTTAATTAATTTTTCGATGATCTTAACATCCATGTGTTCTTCCACCAAGTCCGAATCTTCTGAGGAATACATCTCTTCACCCTCCTCCGACTGAGCTTCCACAAATGAGGCATCAGAGTCTGAATCTTCTCTATGAGAAGTTGTTCTTGGCCTCTTATAAGCTCTCTACTGTTCCATGGACTTATCTACTGCCATCTGGATCCACTTCATAATCTCTGGAGATGGATCCTTAGGAGAACCAGCTGCTTCGGACAAACAAGTACCACATAGCTTCTTTCCTTCCAAAGCCTTAGCATCACATGCAATACAACGGGTAGACTTGTGAGACTTCTTTCCTCCAACAGATCTTTCCGATGTGTCAAACTCATGGACACTAAAACCAAATGGAAAGAGGAGGATTGAAAATACAATTTCTTTGCGTTCTTTTAATCCAATAAAAAGCAAAAAATTTACCTTGAGTGCCTAGAAGGAGACCCTCTTGAAGACCTAGACGCTGCCATTAGGGCAGCTATATGAAGGAATACACAAGAATTAAAAATGATAAATGAAGAATACCTATTAAAAGGGTAAACCTAAATGGTAAAGGTAAAATAATGCTTCTTACCTGCACTAACCAGAATAAACGCCAAAGAAAGTATTCTTAAGAAATTTCAGCTTAAACCCAAGAAGAGCGAAAAAGAACACCTAGTCTCTTTAAATAGCAACAACCAAATGAGCATTACCCTGAACTACCTTCAATGCGCATGCCTAATCAGCCAAAATAATAAGGGAATGCAAAACCTTCAATTCACAAAAAAACGAACATACCTTTTGTTTGCCGAACTGATACTAAGCATATAAAGACAGGAAAATTCATCCGAATTAAATTTTCATACAAACGCAGAAACAAACGAATGCTACCAGAGCGTATAAGGAAAATGCCAACCAAGGTGGCGAAATGGCGGGAAACTGACGAACGCAGCTTCCAAATGAATGAACACTAAGAACACAAGCAAAAAAGCCCATAAGAAGGTCTCCCATTATAAATCCATTACCAGCAAAAAGCTGATAAAGAATGCAGGTAACTTATATCCGAAAATGATATAAATATTTTGCAGAAATGTTTATCTATTATACCGCTACCATTAGGATCACTGCGGATTACATATATATATATATATATATATATATATATTCAATGTGTGTTTATTACATGCACCGCTACCATAAGGATCACAGCGGCTATAAATCCATGAAAGGAAAAGCATTGTCATAAAAGCATTGTCAAAAGAGTTGTCATACCTCCACGCGGCCCTCGCCGCTCTGGTCCCGCCATCCGCTCTGCTCATCCTGGCTCTGCAGCTTCCGACACAGCGCACACGCGCACCCGGATGCGCACAACCATGGACGCGCGGCATGCACGCGCGTCATCTTAAAGTGATAGTACCATTTTTTGCAGCAATCCTGGTAAACCTTTTATAATCTCTCCTATTCTCTCCCCTAGCCTATCAGATCTCTCTTAGCCCTATTTATACCTCCCTCCTACATCACTTCCTTGCCCTGTCGTGGTCTATTGTAGCCCGAGAGTGCGTTCTGTATACTTGTGTGTTTCCTGGTTTCTGACTTCGGCTTGTTTCTGGTTATCCGTAATTTCTGGCTTCCTTGACCCTTGGCTTTGTTTCTTGTTTATTCTTCCTTCTCCTGCCCTGACCTTGGCTCGTCTGATTATTCTGTTACTCTCCTTACTTTTCTTCACGTTAAGGCCGGCCACTTTAAGGACCGGTAATACGTCTAGCTTGGGCTGTCTGGTAGTCCTATAGTTAGCGTGTTGGGGAACCTAACCTTGACATGAGTCACACACAATGATCACTGCGGACTTATCATAGGTATAAAGTGTATACTTCACGCACCACTACCATTAGGATCACTGCGGTTAAATCTCTTATGCGTGAGATCACTTAACAAAAAACGCTACCCGTAGGATCAATGCGGTACAATATCCATCACATAATACCCATTATATTAGCGCTATTAGATAATTATTGCAGAATTCTTCTAATATTAAGGATATCTGCCTTGTATATTTTCTTGTTTAATAACATTTAACATTTCCATTTCTTCCAGGAGAGAGAGGCTGAACTCTCCTGGGGATTAAAGAGGTAAACTTTAAATAAAATAAAGGTAAGGTAAATTACCTGAATCATGTCCACAGCCAAAAGGACAGGAAAAAAGACTGATGATACCAGGTAAGGAGGGCCTATTTGTAAGTATTTCCTGTCCTAAACAGCCAAGGGGGAGGAGCTAACCCTGTCGTGATGCTGCCATGAATTAGTCTCCAGGAATATGAAAATATAATTGTGTCTTTTTATAAATCAATGGTAATACCACACCTTGAATATGCTGTGCAATTTTGCACCTGTTTTTAGGAAGGAAATTATGGCACTGGAAAAAGTGCAGAAGTGGTCTACTAAGTTTATGAAATGAATGGAACATTTTAGTTGTGCAGAAAGGTTAACAAATTTAAATTGGGTTAGTAGAGAAAACCGGCACCTCTGAGGAGGTATAATAGCATTATACAAATATATTCAAGATTAATACAAACTGTTGTCTTGAAATCTATTCACAAACAAGACTATACATAGGCCATGCATTTAGACTCAACGAGAGGAGATTTAGTCTAAGACAAAGGAAAGGGTTTTTTACAGTAAGAACAAAAAGGATGTGGAATACTCTGCCTGATGTTTAAGCAGCAACTGGATGAATGCTTGTAAAAACATTATATTAAGGTATATACTTTTTAATTAGTGTGGTAATAGCATCTTGATCCAAGGAGAGATCTGACTGCCATTCTGAGGTTAACAAGGAATATTTTCCTAGTTTGTTGCAAAATTGCAGGCACTTTAAACTAGATTTGTTTGCCTTCTTTTGGATCAAGAACAAAGATAGATGTCAGAAAAGCTGAACTTGGTGGATGCATGTTTCTTTTCAGCTATGTAATTATGTTAAAGGGCTTTTCTAAATTTTTCAGATTTCATCTGGTTAGAAGATAACTCCCTAATTTGCTATACTGTGTGTACTACATACATTCTGTATACACTCAGCACATTACATTCTACGTACATTCTACAAGCAATACATACATTCTATAACTTGCATCACATATATTGTAAATACATACCTTTTGTATAATACAGCATATATATTCTGTATACATGCAGCATGTAAATTATCTATTCATCCAGCACATACATTCTATATACATAGTTCCCTTTTTGCTAAATATGGCAATTGCACACAAGGATATCAAATTAGAGAGTCACCTACTGATCAGCTAAAAGATACAAAATAAGAAGAATTTTAATCTTTCAGCTGTTTAGTAAATCACTCCAACGTTTACTATCCTGATGTGGGATTATGTGGGACATATAAGGACATCAATTAAGGTAGCCATATAACAAAAGAGAGAGAGAGAGAGAGAGAGAGAGAAAATAAACTAATTTTATTTTTGGATGAAATGGTTTAGTCAAACCATTTTTTTTGCCATGCAGAAGCCTATTCTTTATATGTAAACAATGCATTACAGAATAATACACACAGAGGCTATAATACATGAAACATTTTATTTTTAATAATAACAAAAATGGTCACAGCATCTTTTCATGTAATCTATAGAGTGTTTGCAGTTGTTGCTACTCATTTATCAAACTAATTTGATGAGTTGTCTTTATACAGTAAGTGGATATACACTGTGCCCTTCCAAATCACAAGATCCCAAATGGAGAATGCTTTTAAGCTATTAATTAGTAATATAGGCTTCTTTGTTTCTGTTTTTCTTATTATTATTACACTCAGGGGAGCATTCTGACACTTTTGACAGGTGTAGAAACCCACAAGGAATCATGCCTGCATGCATTAAGCAGTATAAATATATTAATGTAGCACTTATACAATACATAGGATACTAAAGTAATGCTTGCTATTACAGAGCATTATTGTGACTGATAGGTTGTTTTCATCTAGATTACACAGTTTCATACATTTAATTCTTATGTGATTATTTTCATAGTTAGGATATTTATTTTAAATTGAAAAGTATTTGGATTTCACCACTGCGTCAGAAATCACCCAGTGAAATGTAAGTATGCATTGTAAATACAAATAAGTAATAGTACATATTATATTTAAATCAGTCATCTGTTAATGTATTTACATTATGACTTGTATTTTTCTAAATAAATATACTGCATTCAAGACTTGTCTATAAACGATAACATCTTCTAATAATATAAGCTTGTACACCTTTTTAGTTTTTTTGCTTTGCATATTTTCTAAAGTCTTCAATACCTTTTTTAATTTCATTATATTTTAGGACTGATGTTTGCCATAATGTGTCTATGCCTTTGTACATAACTTAGATCTGGCACATTGCTGACAGAGCTACAGAATATTCAAAAGTCTGTGTGTCTGTGTTCCAGGAGAAAACTAATGTAAAGTCAAATCACAACTGAAAAGACAGATAAGCACAGGGCAGAAAAAATTAGGATTGAGAGAAAAATTGTGGTCTTATGACTATCTTTAAAAGATGAGTCAACTCCAGACAGACTATTTTACAAGGAGACAGGGAGAGCAGTTAATTAATGGAGTGAGTTAAAACAGTGGTAATATCACTGCCTAAGAATTGGGAAACTCTGGTTCATATTATTGGCCAGACCAAGCCACCATTAGATGAATAAAAAAAAAGCGCAAGAGAGAGAGGACCAAAATTACCCTTCACCAAATAATATAAAAATGTACAAAAGAATATAGGGATATTGAGTAGATTCATTTCATTATCCAAAAAACCTTATGCAATAATGGATAACACTGGAAAAGCACCAAAAGCTGCAAATATCCCCAAAATTCAACATCCCTGAGCATGACACTTAACAATATATATCTGCCTGCCTCAAGTCCTCATAGACTGTAAGCTTGTTTGAGCAGATCCTTTTTATCGCTTCCCTTTTCTACAATTGCCAAGCATTGTTGGAAATATAGTTCTATAAATATAATAGGAATCTAAAAGTGAAAAGTAGAGTAAGCCTTCTAAAATTAGTAGGAAAGTTGAAAGATGAGAAAGTAAATTTGAAAGGAAGCATAATATAGTAAAAAGCATAGCCTAGCTTGAGTGAAGTAGAAAAGGCAGACTAACAAAGTAATTAAAGTGTGAATTGCAACAAAACTGCATTTTGCATTAGGCCAAAATAGTGAAAACAGAGCTAACCTTTTTTGTTTAAATTTGAAGTCCACATTTATTTCCTGACAATTTATGGTTCATTTAATAACTTTTTGAGGATGGTTTGATGCATTCACATAGAATGTGATGTAGAAACATAGAAACATAGAAACATAGTATGTAATGGCAGATAAGGCCCATCTAGTCTGCCCAATTTTCTAAATATTTCAGTTAGTCTCGGCCTTATCTTATAGTTAGGAGAGCCTTATGCCTATCCCACGCATACCTAAACTACTTTACTGTGTTAACATCTACCACTTCAGCTGGAACTCTATTCCATGCTTCCACTACCCTCTCAGTAAAGTAATACTTCCTGATATTATTTGTAAACATTTGCCCCTCTAATTTAAGACTATGTTCTCTTGTTGTGGTAGTTTTTCTTCTTTTAAATATAGTCGCCTCTTAACTGTGTTGATTACTTTTATATATTTAAATGTTTCTGTAATATCCCCCCGTCTCGTCTTTCCTCCAAGCTATACGTGTTAAGTTCCTTTAACCTTTCCTTGTAAGTTTTATCCTGCAATCCATAAACCAGTTTAGTAGCCCTTCTCTGAACTAAATCATCAATATCTTTCTGGAGATACGGTCTCCAGTACTGCGTACAATACTCCAAGTGAGGTCTCATCAGTGTTCTGTACAATGGCATGAGCACTTCCCTCGTTCTACTGCTAATACCTCTCCCTATACTACCAAGCATTCTGCTAGCATTTCCTGCAGCTCTTTTACATTATCTGCCTACCTTTAAGTCATCAGAATTAATCACCCCTAAATCCCTTTCCTTAGGACTCTATCAAATATTCTGTACTCTGCCCTTTTTTATGTCCAGGATGCATTATCTTGCACTTATTCACATTAAATGTCAGTTCACCTCATGGAGATGAATGAAACAAGAAAGATTTGACCAGTGAAGAAATTAGATCTACTTCTAAAAATGGAATCTGTCAGAGGTGAAATTAAGAAGGATGAACAATAATTAAATCCAAGGGGCTTATTTGCCCAACAGAAAGTTGTAACAAACATGCTAAATTGTATATATTTTTGAATGTTTCTATTTGGAGTCAGTCAGTGAGTTACATAGTTATAGGCTGAAAAGAGACTTGCATCCATCAAGTTCAACCTTCCTCACATTTCTATTTTTCTGTTGATCCAAAAGAAGGCAAAAAAAAAAAACAGTTTGAAGCACTTCCAATTTTGCAACAAACTAGAAAAGAAATTCCTTCTTGACCCCAGAATGGCAGTCAGATTTATCCTTGGATCAAACAGCTATTACCGTACATTGAAAAATTATATCCTTGAATATTCTGTTTTTGCAAGTATGCATCTAGTTGCTGTTTGAACATCTGTATGGACTCTGATAAAACCACTTCTTCAGGTAGAGAATTCCACATCCTTATTGTTCTTACAGTAAAAAAAACCTTTCCTTTTCCTTAGACGAAATCTTCTTTCTTCCAGTCTAAACACATGACCTTGTGTCCTATGTAAAGTCCGGTTTGTGAATAGATTTCCACACAATGGTTTGTATTGGCACCAATTATATTTGTATAATGTTATCATATCCCCTCTCAGGCAATGTTTTTCTAAACTAAAGAGGTTTGAATGTGTTAACTTTTCTTCACAGCTGATATATTCCATTCCTTTTATTAATTGTCTAGCCTGCCTCTGTACTTTTTCTAGTGCCATACTATCCTTCTTTAGAACAGGTGCCCAAAATTGCACAGCATATTCAATATGTGGTCTTACTAGTGATTTATAAAGAGGAAAATTGATATTCTCATCCTGAGAATGAATGCCCTTTTTCATGCATGACAATACCTTACTGGCCTTAGCCACTGCTGATTGACATTGCACATTGTTGCATAGTTTGTTGTCTATAACAATCCCCTAGTCCTTTTCATGTGTGGTTATCCCTAATTCGCTTCCATTAAGGGTATACTTTGCTTGTGCATTCTTTACGCCAACGTGCATAACTTTGCATTTTTCAACATTAAATTTCATCTGCCATTTGAGTGCCCAGTCCCCCAGTCTATCTAAATCCCTCTGCAGCAAAGTAATATCTTCCTCACGTTGTATTACTTTACAGAGTTTTGTGTCATCTGCAAACACTGAAACATGACTTTCAATGCATTTTTTCAAGATCATTTATAAAGATGTTAAATGGTAGGGGTCCCAGAACAGAACCCTGAGGGACACCACGTGCCACCTCTGTCCAGTTTGAAAATTTACCATTAATCACAACTCTTTGTACTCTGTTTTTAAGCCAATGTTCTACCCAAGAACAAGCATTTTCATCTAGACTTATTTCCTTGAGTTTGAACACTGTTGTGTGGAACTGTATCAAATGCCTTGGCAAAATCCAAATAAATCACATCCACTGCAACACCCTTATCTATACTTCTACTTACTTCTTCGTAGAATGCAATCAAGTTCGTTTGACATGAACTGTGCTTCATAAAAGCATGCTGATATTTGCTGATATTTGCTGATAACCATGTTCTTCTCAAGGAATTCTTGAATATTATCCCTTAATAACCTTTCAAATATTTTCCCAGCCACACAAGTTAAGCTCATAGGTCTATAATTTCCAGGCAAGGATTTTGAACCCTTTTTGAATATAGGAATCACATCTGCCATCCTCCAATCCTCTGGAACACTTCCTGAAAGAAAAGAATCTTGAAAGATTAAAAACAGAGGTTCACTTATTTCTACACTTAAGTTCCTTAAGTACTCGTGAATGAATACTGTCTGGCCCTGGAGCTTTGTTTATATTAACTTTCTTTAGTTGCTGTAGCACCTTGTTTTGAGTTAACCAATCACAATTATTCTGCAAATTTTTAGCAGCAATCATTTGCACATCTATTGCCATGGGTTCTTCCTTAATATATACAGAGGAGAAATAGTTATTTAAAATATCTGCCTTTTTCTGGTCTTCATTAACTAACACCCCCATTACAGTTTCATTTTTGTTTTTTTAGAATTTATGTACCGTATATACTCGAGTATAAGCCGAGTTTTTCAGCACATTTTTTGTGCTGAAAACCCCCAACTCGGCTTATATTCGAGTCACTGTCTGTATTATGGCAATTTACATTGCCATAATACAGACTGGGGGCTGGCAGAGCTGTTACTTACCTCTCCTGCAGCTCCTGCCAGCTCTCTCCTCCTCCGCGCCGGTCCGTGCAGCACCTCGATCAGCTCCCAGTGTAAGTCTCGCGAGAGCCGCGGGGTCATAGTGCGGCTCTCGCGAGACTTACAGTGTGAGCTGAGAGAAGAGCTGCACGGACCGGCGCGGAGGAGGAGAGAGCTGGCAGGAGCTGCAGGAGAGGTAAGTAACAGCTCTGCCAGCCCCACTCCTCCCCCCACTGAACTGCCAATGCCACTGGACCACCAGGGAAGGAGAGCCCCCCTCCCTGCCATGTATCAAGCAGGGAGGGGGGACAACAAAATATATAAATATAATAATATATTAATAATAATAAAAATAATATAAAAAATAATATAAATAATAATAAAAAAAATAATAATAATATAACAAAACAAATTAAAATATAAAAAAAATTTTTTTATAAAAATGCCCACCCCCCCACCAAGGCTCTGCAACACAAACACACACTGCATTCACACACACACACTGCATTCATACACACACACTGCATTCATACACACACACTGCATTCATACACACACACTGCATTCATACACACACTGCATTCATACACACACACACTGCATTCATACACACACACACTGCGCACTCATACTCTCACACTGCGCACTCATACACACACTGCGCACTCATACACACACTGCGCACTCATACACACACTGTGCACTCATACACACACTGTGCACTCATACACACACACTGCATTCATCATATACACACACTGTAAATAAATATTCAATTAATATAATTTTTTTAGGATCTAATTTTATTTAGAAATTTACCAGTAGCTGCTGCATTTCCCACCCTAGTCTTATACTCGAGTCAATACATTTTCCCAGTTTTTGGGGGTAAAATTAGGGGCCTCGGCTTATATTCGGGTCGGCTTATACTCGAGTATATACGGTACTTAAAGAATGCTTTGCGGTTGTTTTTGCTCTCTTTGGATATCATTTTTTAATTTTGAAGTTTAATGAATCTAATCACCATTTTGCATTATTGGCTTCCTTATATCTTTTATAGGATGCATCTGATTTGTCCGATTTAAATGCTTTAAATGCCCTTTTCTTATTTTTAATCTCTTGTTTTACTTCTCTACTAAGCCACATTGGTCTAAATGTATTTCTTTTATATGTATTACCCAATGGTACATACTGAGAAATTTATCTTTCTAATATTTGTTGGAAGATGTTCCATTTATCCTCAGTGTTCTTTTCACTAAAGAGTTTATGCCAGTCAATATATTGTAAAGCTGCCCTTAACTAATAGAAATTGGCCTTTTTAAAATTACATGTTTTAGTATACCCCGTGTGCTTTTGTTTTTTTTTTAGTTTATTTCAAAGGACACTATATTGTGATCACTATTTCCCAAGTGCTCACCTACTTGAAGGTCAAAAGATCATTGAATGTTGTTTGTTAAAAACAACAGGTCCAGACAAGAGTCCTTTCTAGTTGGTGATTGTACAAGTTGTGACATGAAGGCGTCATTTAACAAGTTCAAAAACCTAATTCCCTTTGCTGAGTTACTAGACCCTCTGTCCCAATTTATGTCTGGGTAATTGAAATCTCCAATAATTAAAGTGTTACCCAGATTTACAGCTTTCTGAAATTGCTCATACAGCTGTTGTTCCTCATCAAACATTAGGTGGTTTATAACATATCCCAACCAATAGAGCGGCTGTTTCCTCGGCTGTAACAGCTTCCTCTAATACAGCTACTCCTAAGCTGATGCTCTCAATATCTTCAAATCTGCTAGGTTGCACTAAATCATGATTAGCTAGGCCTTTCCTCCCCTCTCCCCATTGTCACCCAGCTACATGCCTGTTCCCAATCTATTTTATCTCCTCCCTCTCCGCTACCTGTCCCCACTAAACTCTGCTCAGTGAGCAGCAGACTCTTCTCAAGATTGTCGATCTCCCTCAGTGTTGCAATTTGCTTCTCAAGATCTCCAATCTGAGCTTCCAGAAAAGCCACTCACACACAACCGTCACAGAGGTATGGACTCTGAATGGGTACATCCAGGCATACATACATGCAACAAGATTTGCATTGAGTCAAACCGCCAATCTTGCTAACACTCATTTCCCCAGATACAGAACAATAAAACAATTACCTTGTTAGTTTAAACCCCTTGTTAGTTTCAACTCCTGGTTTTCTAACTCTTAATAGACTCTGCTTTCAAGCAAATGTGAGCAAGCTCAGTGAGTTAGGGGTGTCCTTTTATGGGAATACAAATCCTACACAGGTGGCAATTAATGAACATTCAACCAATTAATCAAGCAGCAGCACAAAGAAGGGAAAAAAACAGAACAAAAAAAATAAAAAACTTTTCTTTTTTTAAACTTTGCTAATAAATCAGATTAAACAAAAATAAAATAAAAACCAATCTCCACAGTAAACAAACCACTCTCCAATGAACTCCTGGTTTTCTAACTCCTACTTGAAAGAGTCTACTTAATAGAGTCTGCTTTCAAGCAATATGAGCAAGCTCAGTGAGTTAGGGTTGTGTCTTTATGGGTCAGGCATCTGTTTGTGTGTGTCTCTACATACACCATGATGTGGCGCTCTGGGGCATCACCTGTGTGCGACTATGCAGGTGTAGGAAGGGAGTATAGGTCAGCATAGTATGCCCATAAAGCTTCTGTGATTTCAGCGAGTAGATGTCTTGGCATTCCAGTCACTGTGCGAATTTTAGGGATATAAGTGGGAGTCCTTTCTTTTTGTGATCAACCATGCCAGGAAGGCCCAGCATTTGTTGGTGTTGGTATAGAAGAAGACTTTGGATTGTGTGTATGCTCTCTGGTATGTGGCATTCAGCATGGTTGACAGTTCCCGTCATAGGGCAACCAGTTTAGTCCAGTCCGTGTAATTGTTTACATAGGCGTGTGCACGGGGTGTGCCTGGGCACATCCTACTCCCCGCGGCACGCCTATGGATTGAGTCCTGCAGGAATGCGTGGGAATGGTTCCTGCCAACCCCCCCCCCCGTGTTCTCACTGTCATGGGGGCCAAGAAGTGATGAACCCCCCGTCTGTCTCCATATCAGACGTGGTGAGGGAGCTGTGTTCTCTCTGCTCCCTCTCACCGTGCGCCGTTTGCTGATGCCGGGAGCCGGAATATGACGTCATATTCCGGCTACCAGCTTCAGTAGACAGCCCGTGTGGCGAGAGGGAGCAGAGAGTACACAGCTCCCTCGCCGAGTCTGATATGGAGACAGGCACCCGACCCACGGAACCCCAGGGACAGGTCCACGCCAGCTCTCCAAGTAGGGAGGCTGGGTGGACATTGTTTAATCTTTAAAAAAAAAATTGTGAGTGTGTGTGTCTGAGTATGTGTATGTGTGTGTGTCTGTGAATGTATGTGTGTGTGTCTGTAAGTGTATGAGTGTATGTGTGTGTGCGTCTGTGAATGTGTGTCGAGTATGTGTGTCAGTGTGTGTGTGCACGCGTATCTATATATCCCATGTTTTCCCTATTAAGGGTTAATAAGCATGTAGGGATGTATATAAAAAATACCCCTTTCTGTCTCATTAGAGATATTTTTGCCAGAAGCTCAAGGAAGCAGGGCGAATGGTTAGAGTTAGGACCCACTTAAGAGGTCTGCCTTGACGTGGCAGGTGGGTATATCTCATGGCCATTGGAGGTAACTAAAAACCTCCATTTGTTTAAAAATACAAAGGGATGTGGAAAGAGCGCAGCTAACTTTTTTCCTTTGGTTTTTACTATATATATATATATATATATATATATATATATATACACACACATATATATATATATATATATATATATATATATATGTGTGTGTGTGTGTGTGTATGTGCATATATATATATATATATATATATATATATATATATATATATATATACATGAGTGTATATTATTTTTTTGGGGGGGTGGGAATCTTGGGAGAGTTCCCACACTTTATTCCCCAGGACTTGACCTCAGGATCTCCCCTGTGGACTCATGCAGGGCCGGTGCTATCTGAGTGCCAGCTCTGCTCTAAGCCTCCATGGGCCGGGGGGAGATCAAAGATCTACCTCACCGGCCCACAGCAGCAGAGGGAGGCAGGAGAGGACCAGGGGAGCTCTAGACAGTAGCCGGGCAACGCTCAGATCTCGCGAGAGTGAACTCTAGCCCCGCAGGCTAGAGTTCACTCTCCACTGTACCACCAGGGATGGCATAAGGTAATCCCTCCAAACATACAGCACACACACATACAGCACCTACACACATACAGCACCCTCACACAAACAGCACCTACACAGCACCCTCACACACACAGCACACAAACAGCACCTACACACAAACAGCACCCATCCACATACAGCACCCACACACACAGCACACATACAGCACCTCCAAACACACATTATGCTCACACACACACACAGTACACTAACAGCACCCTCACAAACACACACACACAGCACCCTTACAAACACACAACACCATCACACACAGCACACTAACAGCACCCTCATAAACACACACACACAGCAACTCACAGCACACTCACAAATACATGACACACACACACAGTATACAAACAGCACCCTCACACACACAGTACCCTCACACAGCACACTAACAGGACCCTCACAAACACACACACAAACACATACAGCAAACTATCAGCACCCTCACACACAAACAGCACCCTCACACACAGCACACTAACAGCACCCTCATAAACACACACACACAGCACACTCACAGCACACTCACAAATACATGACACACACACACAGTATACAAACAGCACCCTCACACACACAGTACCCTCACACAGCACACTAACAGGACCCTCACAAACACACACACAAACACATACAGCAAACTACCAGCACCCTCACACACAAACAGCACCCTCACACACAGCACACTAACAGCACCCTCACAAACACACACACAAACACCCACACCCACATAGCACACTACCAGCACCCTCACACACACATCACCCTCACACACACACACACAGCACCCTTACACACACAGCATACTAACAGCACACACACACAGCAGTGTATGTATGTGTGTGTGTATATATATGTGTATATGTATATATGTATGTGTGTTTGTGCTTTAGGGTGCACACCCTAATGCAATAGGCTGCGCACGCCTATGATTATTTATGTGTGCCTTCTAGGGTGTGTATTTCTGTAAGTAGGGAGGTGAGTTTCGCACTTCTGTCTTTTTTTCAGGACCGCTCCTTTCGTTATGAATTATCCACGTATTACACATAAATGAGCCTCCCACAGGCAGAGGGGGTCAATGTCATCCATTGTGTTCTCTGTTCTCTAAAGAATGAGGTGGTCATGTACGTCCTGCATTTTTAGGGGGTCAGCTATTAGAGATTCATTGAGCCTCCAATCACTGCATGTAGGGCAGTATAATGGGGAGATCAGTGCAGGGCTCAGGCAGCCGCTTTAGGGCGCTAGAGCAGGGGGGGGCGCAAAAATCCGAATCCCCTGCCTCTGGCTGGTGACTCGGATTTTTTAACTCACCTGTCTACCTGCAGCCAGTGGAGTCGGTCAGCCTCTCCTGATGATGTCAGGAGGAGGGGGCATGACGTCCACTGCTCTTCTCCCAAGACAGCTGGGGAGTCTGGGAGAAGAGCAGAGGAAGTGACTCCCCCTCCTCTTGACATCATCAGAAGAGGCCAGCCGACTTTCTGGCTCCAGATCCTGTCCCACCACTTCCTGGCCCAAGCTTGGCCTCAGGGAGGAAGGGAAATGAACTGTTTTTGTTTTTTTTAATTAATCTACTTTTTAAAGCAGCCCCACCACAGCCCCTGCCTCCCTTCCTCAGACCCTGTTTTCCTCCTCAGCCTTGTCCCCTTTCTCAGTCCCTGTCCCACTCCTCAGCCCCTGCCCACCTTCCTTAGCCCTGTCCCCTTGCTCAACACATGTCCCACTACTCAGCCTCCATCGCCCTTCCTCAGGCCTGTCCCCCTTCCTCAGGCCTGTGCCCCCTCCTCAGCCCTGTCCCCCTCCTCAGCCCCTGCCCTCCTCCTCAGCCCCTGTCCCTCTCCCTCAGCCCCTGTCCACAGTCTTCCTTCATCAGCCCCAGTCCCCCTTCCTCAGCCCCATGCCCACCCACCACCAAAACCCCCATATCCTCACTACAGTCCCATAACATCCCCACTACAGCACCTCTCCTCCAATTGCAACCCATATCACCCACACCACAGCCCTTTCCCCCTGTCCCCTCCCTCAGCCCTGTCCCCTTCCTCAGTCCCTGTCCCTCTCCTCAGCCCATGCCCCCCTTCTTTAGCCGTGTGCCCTTACTCAACCCCTGTACCACTACTCAGCCCCCATCCCCCTTCCTCAGGCCTGTGCCCCCTTCTCTGCCCCTGTCCCTCTTCCTCAGCCCTGTCCCCTTTCTCAGCCCTGTCCCACTCTTTAGCCCTGTCCCCTTCCTCCACCTCCATCGCCCTTCCTCAGCCCATGTCCCTCTTCCTCAGCCCTGTCCCCTTCCTCAGTCCCTGTCCCACTCTTTAGCCCTGTCCCATTCCTCAGCTCCTGTCCCCCTCCTCAGCCCTTGTCCCCCTTCCTCAGCTCCTGTCCCCCTCCACCAGTATGCCTGTATCTGTATGACTTTAAGCCTGTGTATGTATGTCTTTGTATGCCTGTGACTGTATGACAGTGTCTGAATGTCTCTGTGTTTGTCTGTATGTCTGTTTTTTGTATGACATTGTACCTGTATGCGTAGATTGTATGGCTGTGTGCCTATACAATCGCCTGGGATTTGATTTGATTGTGATCCTGCTTATCTCTGTGACTGAGTGCCTGTATGGTTGTTTGTTGCTATACAGGGAGTGCAGAATTATTAGGCAAATGAGTATTTTGACCACATCATCCTCTTTATGCATGTTGTCTTACTCCAAGCTGTAAAGGCTCGAAAGCCTACTACCAATTAAGCATATTAGGTGATGTGCATCTCTGTAATGAGAAGGGGTGTGGTCTAATAACATCAACACCCTATATCAGGTGTGCATAATTATTAGGCAACTTCCTTTCCTTTGGCAAAATGGGTCAAAACAAGGACTTGACAGGCTCAGAAAAGTCAAAAATAGTGAGATATCTTGCAGAGGGATGCAGCACTCTTAAAATTGCAAAGCTTCTGAAGCGTGATCATCAACAATCAAGCGTTTCATTCAAAATAGTCAACAGGGTCGCAAGAAGCGTGTGGAAAAACCAAGGCGCAAAATAACTGCCCATGAACTGAGAAAAGTCAAGCGTGCAGCTGCCACGATGCCACTTGCCACCAGTTTGGCCATGTTTCAGAGCTGCAACATCACTGGAGTGCCAAAAAGCACAAGGTGTGCAATACTCAGAGACATGGCCAAGGTAAGAAAGGCTGAAAGACGACCACCACTGAACAAGACACACAAGCTGAAACGTCAAGACTGGGCCAAGAAATATCTCAAGACTGATTTTCCTAAGGTTTTATGGACTGATGAAATGAGAGTGAGTCTTGATGGGCCAGATGGATGGGCCCGTGGCTGGATTGGTAAAGGGCAGAGAGCTCCAGTCCGACTCAGGCGCCAGCAAGGTGGAGGTGGAGTACTGGTTTGGGCTGGTATCATCAAAGATGAGCTTGTGGGGCCTTTTCGGGTTGAGGATGGAGTCAAGCTCAACTCCCAGTCCTACTGCCAGTTCCTGGAAGACACCTTCTTCAAGCAGTGGTACGGGAAGAAGTCTGCATCCTTCAAGAAAAACATGATTTTCATGCAGGACAATGCTCCATCACACTCGTCCAAGTACTCCACAGCGTGGCTGGCAAGAAAGGGTATAAAAGAAGAAAATCTAATGACATGGCCTCCTTGTTCACCTGATCTGAACCCCATTGAGAACCTGTGGTCCATCATCAAATGTGAGATTTACAAGGAGGGAAAACAGTACCTCTCTGAACAGTGTCTGGGAGGCTGTGGTTGCTGCTGCACGCAATGTTGATGGTGAACAGATCAAAACACTGACAGAATCCATGGATGGCAGGCTTTGAGTGTCCTTGCAAAGAAAGGTGGCTATATTGGTCACTGATTTGTTTTTGTTTTGTTTTTGAATGTCAGAAATGTATATTTGTGAATGTTGAGATGTTATATTGGTTTCACTGGTAATAATAAATAATTGAAATGGGTATATATTTCTTTTTTGTTAAGTTGCCTAATAATTATGCACAGTAATAGTCACCTGCACACACAGATATCCCCCTAACATAGCTATAACTAAAAACAAACTAAAAACTACTTCCAAAAATATTCAGCTTTGATATTAATTAGTTTTTTGGGTTCATTGAGAACATGGTTGTTGTTCAATAATAAAATTAATCCTCAAAAATACAACTTGCCTAATAATTCTGCACTCCCTGTATATCTATGTCTATGTCGCATGGAAAAAGACACAAAATGTGCTGAAGGGAGAGAGTCACAGAAAGCGGCTGGGGGAAAAAGAGACATGCAAAAAGAATGGGGGGAGACTCACAAAGGGGCTGGGAAAAGAAAGAGATACACAAGGGGGGTGATAAGAGACAAACAAGACATAGTAAAGGGGGGATAAAGTGTACTAAAAAGGGTAAGAAAATCAAAAGGGGGGGTTACAAGACCCTGGTGAAGATGCATTTATTTTTTCAGGGGGATGACAAAATGCATCTTTGCCTGTGTAGCCCAAAATCTTTGCACCGGCCCTGGGTCATCATGAGTGGCGTGTGGTCCGACCATGTCGCTGTCCCTATCTGAGTCTGTCACATATCAGGAAGAAAATAACGGGGAAGGAAAAAGAAATCCAGTCGGAAGTAAGATCTGTTGCTAATAGAACAAAAAGTAAAGTCTTTCTCATCAGTGTGTGTGGCTTTCCAACAGTCTACCAGGTGATGTAGCGTTTGGGTCTGTGAGATAGCAGTCAGTTTGTGTTTTGGGATCGCTGAGGATCAACGCGTGGTTGTAGTGCCAAGTTAAGGTCCCCTCCTAATATGAGGCATCCCTCCGTGAAATCAGCGATAGCTCTCATGGCCTTCTCATGAACTTATGTTGGTTCTTGTTTGAGACATATATGTTGGCGAGTGTGTATAGCCTATCTGCGATCTTGCCTTTTATGCAAACATAGCATCCGCTAGAACAGCTAGGGATACGAACTGATTTGTGTAATAAGATGGCCATGCCCTTAGACTTCCCCTCTGGGTTATTACTTATGGAAACATTGGGTGTATCTATGGTCGGTCAGTCTGTGGATCTGTTCAGCTCTGAAGTGAGTTTGTGTTTATAATACCTGAGGTCTTTGGCTTTGAAAATGATGTAATGCATGTTACCGTTTTTCAGGTTTGTTGAGACCTTGTGTGTTGATGGAGAGCAGGCTGATCTTAGTTTGCCTATACATATAATTAGTTGGCATGATGTGGAAAAAACGGAGGTGAAAAAGGGATCGAGAAGAAAGGAGAGAGAGAGAGAAAGAGAGCGAGAGAGAGAAAAAAAGGGAGAAAATGTAAAACAAAGAAAGGTGGAAAAGGGGGTACGGAGGTGTCGGGTCTGTCTCCTTCCACGTCTGGACCCAGGCTAAACAAACTAGGGCAGTTGCAAAGCTGTATTTATGTGGGGCGAAACAAGAACAAAGGTGTCAGTGGGGTCTAGATAAGTGAACCGAGCCAGTCATGCCATGTAGTGAGCGAGACAGCATATTACATCTTGTGGTGGAGATTCCAGGGGCCCTCTTGGTTGCAGTGCCCTGTGTGCCCTCACAAAGTTAATGGCAGTCTCCTGGATGGTGCAGCAGGTTGTTAAATATTGTAGTCAGTGTCAGGGTGACGGCTGCGCCGTCTCAGGCTATGGCGGTGCCCTCTATTGTCGAGGTCCTCAATATGGAGTTCCATTTGTTGTGCTGGGTTGTTTGGCAGTCTAGAGTAAATGTAGTGGCTGTCTGGGCCACCATGAGATTGTCATGGTCGGCCTCAACCTGTGCCATGCAGTCCGACAGACCCTGGAGATCAGATCTCATTAATTGGAGGTTGGCCCTAATAGAGGCATGGAGTGCTGACATTGCCTCTCTGATGTCCACATGCGCCCGGAGAGCCTTGGTGAGGACCAGCCAGTCAGGTGGAGGCGTTGCTGGAGGTGCATCTCGGTTTGGTGAGCCTGACTGCGGTTCCAGGAGTAGGCCTCAGGGCCGGCTGGGAGGTTTGGTCCATCGACGTGGCCAGGTAAGGCCTCATGGAGGCACGCAATGAGGTTTGACCGGACCCCGAAGGTTTAGGGGTACCCGTGGCTCTCAAGTTCTTCACCATAGCAGGTTCTGTTTGCAGTTTATCATGATATAAGGCTGTGGGATCAGAGGAGTGACAAGATCAAGCAGCCATCTTAGTTGACAATCCGGCCACGCCCCCTCGAAGTGGGTTAATCTCATAAGAGCAGACATTAGGTTATTAGAGTAGGACCTGCAAAAAATGGGGTACATTGATGTTGTGGAAAGCTTATGCATTATATCATCATATACTGTAACTAAACCACCATTATTTTTGCCTAGATTAGGTGTTTGTTGGTGGTTAGTGCAATATATCCTTGTTAGAGACTTTCTAACGTGCAATGATTTGCACTGCATGACTGGGTGGGACGGGGACGCTGCACCTAAACCACTTCAGTGAGATGAACTGTTCATGGTGGTTATAGTGTCCATCTAAAGATTAACCTGACCAAAGACAGTCATTGAAACCTTCATGCACCTTCTGTAACTCTTAATAACAGGCTATACGAGGATGAATACGTTAAAAACAATAAACAAGAATAGCATGTTGAATAAATAACAATAATATAAAAATGAACTAAAAACATTTTTTATTTGCTAGCACTGTGATGGGCTTCTATTATATATTATAAGGTATACTTCAGGTATGACATTTGATGGTCACGCCCCCTCATACACCTCCTCAAGATGTCCAGGGAACCGATTGGCTGTTGCTAATTACCTTTGGATGCAGTACTCTGATATAAGGGAGTCCACGCTCAGTAGATCTTTTGCCTATGACAAAGGTGCATATATACTGCACTGAAACGCGTGTCAGGCTCTTTCCTATGGGTCAGTTTTAACTTGCACACCATGGGCACTTCACTGCACTGTGTGATACACGTTTTTGTTATGATTTAAGTTTTTCCTTTCAATTTTTTTCTTCTGTGCCTATTTAGTAAGTTTAACAGGGAGAGAGGCTTTCTCTACTTTACTTCATCTTTTCTACTTTTGATTATTAGTGCTGCTGATCCTCTAGACCAGTGATGGCGAACCTATGGCACGCGTGCCACAGGTGGCACGCCAGGCCCTCTCTGTGGGCATACTGTGGGCATCACTGCAGAGTAGGCATCTGCCTGCCCAAAATGGCAGGCGCCTACTCTGCTTCCTTGTCGGCAGGACCGGAAGCAGGGGGGAGGCATCTAGGAAACAGCTCTCCTGTCCTCCCGCAAGCTGTGTTGAGCATTGCCGCGCGTTACCATGGCAACGCTCCCCACAGCATTGCGCGGGGGACAGGAGAGCTGCAGGCTCCTGTCCTACATACTTACCACCACCGGACCACCAGGGATTCACCAAAGGTAAGAGGAAGGGGAGGGGAGGAAATACTGATTCAGTATGCCTTTTTTTTTTTTTTTAAGTTTTTAATGTATCTTAAACCCC
This sequence comes from Pelobates cultripes, assembly GCA_933207985.1. Classification (NCBI taxonomy): domain Eukaryota; kingdom Metazoa; phylum Chordata; class Amphibia; order Anura; family Pelobatidae; genus Pelobates; species Pelobates cultripes. The sequence continues at coordinate 55,221,457 of OW240923.1, forward strand.
CCCAACAGAGCACCTCTACCCCCCACTAAGCACCCCTACCCCCAACAGAACACCCCTACCCCCCCACACAGCACCCCTACCCCCACACAGCACCCTACCCCCCACCAGCACCTACCCCCACACACACCCACCCCACACACCCCCACACAGCACCCCCCCCCACCCCACACAGCACCGCTACCCCCTCTCACACACAGCACCCCTCACACACAAACACATACACTGCACCCCTCAATGCAGTATATGTGTGTGTATTCAGCAGTGTGTGTGTGTGTGTATTCAGCTGACTGTGTGTGTATTCAGCTGACTGCATGTGTATTCAGCTGACTGTGTGTATGTGTTCAGCAGTGTGTGTGTATTCAGCGGACTGTGTGTATGTTTGTGTGTGTGTTTGCATTTAACGGACTGTGTGTGTATTTAGCAGTCTGTGTCTGTGTGTATGTATTAAGCAGTCGATGTGTGAATGTGTTCAGCTGTGTGTATGCATTGCATTTGTTGGAGATACTAATAAATATATGCTTAATTTTATCTATTAATATCATTATTTAACATTTGTATAATTGAATTCTCTGTTGTGTGTTTTAAATGTTAACTAGTTCGGATAACTGTACGAGTTGTTTTTTCTGAACTTCTCAGTATTCAGGTTTAATTGCCGTGTTGGCACTTTGAGGTAAAAAAAGTTGACATGTATTGCGGTTTGGGCACTCGGGCTCAAAAAGGTTCGCCATCACTGCTCTAGACAGTAACTTTTCTCCCTTTAGCATTTTTACCGGTGCTTAGGAATTAAGGGGAGATCTACTAACACCCTTTGCATTAAAAGGCCAGGACTAATTAAGCCTATATGTATATTGCAGACTTAGATGTTTAGCACTTCATCTCTTCACTTACTTAGGCATGGGAGTTTGTTATGATTTGTGATTTTTATTTTTTCTTCAATGCCTATCTAGTAAATCTCACAAGGAGAGAGGCTTTCTTTACTTTTATTTGACTGTATCTGTTTGTCTACTTTTGATTACTAGGGTTGCCAATCTTTTAGACCTTTCTTCCTTTGGCACTTTTTCTTGTGGTTAGGTACTAAGTGGAGATTTACCAACACCCTATGCATTAAAGGGCCGGGACTAATAAAGCCTTTATAAATATTGCAGACTTAGATGTTTAGTAACTTTATCTCCTCACTTACTTAGGCATGGGATTAGCCTTATAAGGCTAGTTCGGTATTTTATTATTATTTGGAGTCAGTTTATTTTTGTGCTGATACTTTCTGTTACTTCAGATATTTAGTGGTCTCCATCTGGTTACATTGTTCCATACCACTGGATGCTTTGGTGCCTACGTCTTTATCTCCAGTCAGCATTATATTCAGTTTGTGAATTTTTGCTCCTTTGTTTCTGTTGCTAGTATTTAGGGTTAAGCACTTGGGCATTGCTGGAGTGCCCTCCTGGTGCATGGGATCAGTGTGGAGGTTGTGTTTATTCCCTTTTACACCCATCTTCACACAGATCCCATTTCTTTCTATTTTCTCTGGGCAACTTTATTAGATAATGTAGATCAGTGATTGAAATGTTAAAGAGACACTATACTCACTATAACAATTGCATCTCTTCGAATTGGTTATAGTGTCTTTAGTCCTCAGGCACTGCCCCTCCATTCAATGTTAAACCATTTTAGAGCAGTTTAGCACTAAACAAGGGTCCTTGGCCACCCACAGCCTGGCCCCTTCATTATAGAAATACCTATCATACCATCAGTTAGATCTCTGTGAGGCTAAAAGCAGTCAGCTGACAATCTCAACTAATGCCCATTGCTGCTCAGAATAATGCTTCCACATTAGCCAAAGCAGCACAGATGTGAGGCGTTTCTGGGGACTGCATTAAGCATTAAAACATAAAAAAATTTAAAAACTGTTTAATGCTGAATGAAATTATGGCACCAGGGGACTTCAGATGCTATAACTAGTTTAATGACAGGAAGCAGATGCAGTGCCTACAGTGTCCCATTTTTTTTAAGTAGTGTTACGTAACTAACAACCTTTGTAAAACAATAGCTTCAGTTAAACACTTAGTTAATTGTTGTTTTCAAATCAGAGAAACTCAACTGCAGAGACGTAAATACCTTAGTGGTCAAAGGGGGGAGTGTAGAGTAACTGGTCTTTTTGGTGACATTTTAATCTAATGTTTACTGGAAATGCGTTGCAGCCAGAGAATGTGTAATAATTTATTTTAACCAGCAGGTGGAGCGGAGGAAGGCTGGAACCAGGAAAAAGACTACACACAAGTACAGGAGGAACACACAATGCCCCACAGGTAAGTTAATGATTTTCAGTATGACAAATCCAAATTTGCAACCAATATCAGAATCCTTATAACAAGTCTGAGATTGAGGGGAATAGTAAGCAGTGAAGCAAGTAATCTAGCAGAGGTTCTGTAACAAAGTAATGAATAACAGCAGTAAATGTAACAGTTTGGAAACAAAATTAATTGTGAATCTTCATTAAACTTTATTAGATTTTGAAACTCTGTTTGATAGCTTAGGAAAGGAGAGCGGAGGAAGGCTGGAACCGTGAAAAAGACTACACACCAGCATGGAAGGAACAAACAATGCCTCGCAGGTAAGGTAATTATTCTGGGTACGACAAATCCAAATCAGAAACTAATATCAGTGTCCTTATAAAAAGTCTGAGATTGAGGGAAATAGAAAGCAGCAATGTAGGTAATCCAACAGAGGTTCTATAGCAATGTAGCGAATAACAGCAGTAAATGTAGCGGCTCGGAAACAAAATTAAGCATCTTCATTAAACTTAATTAGATTTTTAAACTCTGTTTTATAGATTAGGAAAGGAGAAGTTAAGAGGTCACCATAGTATTAAATGAATTTATGGATTATGGAAATTTAAAGGAATAGGTATATGTTATATTTAAAAGAGGTAGGTATGTAACAGGTAGTACAATACCATCAAGGATGTAAATAACCAAAGAGAGGAGATATAATTTAAATTGTCAGTAGTATCCATATATTATTTAAACTGCAAGAAGACTAGCAATATGCAAATACAAGGTGGGTAAAGACAACTTGACCCAGGAATGGGCATTAAAGTGAAGTCATAAGATGCTAGTAGACAAGAACACATATGAAAAAGGATTCCCAAAAGTGGTTAGAGAAATACTTTGTGCATAGTGAAAACTGTCACAGATATAAAAAGAGTGATATATTATAAAAACGGATAAAGCAGCACATATAGCAGCTGTAGGAAGAAGAGCAATAAGATGTGTTTAGTTATACCAATAACTAATATTCTTAACACCTTTCTTGTTGACACAGGTCTAGTAAAACGTTCATGCCAAATGACCATGTGTGAAGACAATCAAACGACAATCACAAATGTTTTTCTGCTAGGATTTCCTAACTTTCAGAAATTCAAGTTTGCACTATTTGTTCTTTTTCTTGTAATCTTCATTGTGATACTGATTGGAAATATCTTTGTAATTTCAGTTATATCAATAAGCCACTGTCTAAGGAATCCCATGTATTTATTTATTAAAAACCTAGCCTTGGCTGACATCTTGTTTACATCAAATCTATTGCCTCAATTGCTGTATGTCATTTTGTTTGAAGGAGGACACATTTCTGTAGCTGTATGTATTTTGCAATATTATTTCCACAGTTTTTTAGTATTTGCTCAATGTTTCATCCTAACGGTAATGTCCTATGACCGCTATCTGGCCATTAGAAAACCATTGCAATATGTCTTTGTTATGAATGCCAATCATTCTCTCCTTTTGGTGTACTTGTCTTGGGTATTGGCTTTTATTTTTATTACCAGTGAAATGATTTTAGTCTACCAATTGCAGTTCTGTAGCACAAATTTAATCGACCATTTCTTTTGTGATATTGGTCCTCTACTTCAGCTTTCGTCCTCAGACACATCTATACTCACTTTATATGATTTAATGATATCTGTTATTGGGGTATTTTTTCCATTTATATTAGTTATCACATCATACGCCTGTATTGTCAACATTATAATCAAGATATCCTCCAAAACTGGAAGACAGAAAGCTTTCTCTACTTGTAGTTCTCACCTTATCATCGTGTGCATATATTATGGAACTGTAATTGCAATATATGTACTGCCATCTTTAGGAAATTCAGCTACTGAAAACAAATTTAAGTCCTTGATATATACTAACTTGACGCCATTTATTAACCCTTTTGTATATAGTTTAAGGAACAAAGAAATCGTAAGAATATTGAAGAATCTATTTAGACGCATCTGGATAAACAATGAATAGACTTCTAGCCATCAAAGTAAATGACATGAAAATATAAATAGATTATTGCAAATGGTATCATTTTGTTATATTACATAGCTGAAAAGAGACTTGCGTCCATCAAGTTCAGCCTTCCTCACAAATGTTGTTGCTGTTGATCAAAAAGAAGGCAAAAAACCTGGTCTGAAGCGCTTCCAATTTTGCCACAAACTAGGAAATAATTCCTTCTTGACCCCAAAATAGCAGTCAGATGTCTCCTTGGATCAAGCAGCTATTACCCCACTAATTAGAAATTGTATCCCTGTATGTTATGTTTTTGTAAGTATTTATTTATCTAATTTCAGTTTAAACATCTGTATGGACTCTGACAAAACCACCTCTTCAGGCAGAGAATTCCATATACTTATTGTTTTTTTAACCTTTCTTTAGAACTAAAATGCTCCATTCCTTTTATCAATTTTGTAGCTCGTCTCTGGACCCTCTCCAGTTCCCTGATATCCTTCTTTAGAACAGGCGCCCAAAATTGCACAGCATATTCAAGGTGTGGTCTTACCAGCGATTTATAAAGAGGCAAAATTATATTTTCATCCCGAGAATTTATGCCCCTATTTATACATGACAAAATCTTACTGGCCTTAGCAACTGCAGATTGACATTGCATATTGCTGCCTAAATTGTTGTCTATAACAATTCCCAAATCCTTCTTGTGTGTGGTTATCCCTAATTCGCTACCATTTAGTGTGTAAGTTGCTTGTGCATTCTTAACCCCGAAGTGCATAACTTTGCATTTCTCTATGTTAAATTTCATCTGCCATTTTAGTGCCCAGTCCCCCAATCTATCCAAATCTCTCTGCAGCAAAGCAATATACTGCTCACATTTTATTACTTTACAAAGTTTTGTGTCATCTGCAAACACTGATACATGGCTTTCAATGCCTATTTCAAGATCATTTATAAATATGTTAAATAGAAGTGGTCCCAAAACAGAACCCTGAGGGACACCACTTACCACTTTTGTCCAGCCTGAAAATTTACCATTACTTACAACTTGTTGTACTCTATCCTTAAGCCAATGTTCTACCCAAGAACAAGAATATTCATCTAGACCAATTTCTTTTAGTTTGAAGACTAATGCCTTGGCAAAATCCAAGTAAATCACATCCAATGCAACACCCTGATCTATACTTCTACTTACTTCTTCGTAGAATGCAATTAGGTTAGTATGACATGACCTATGTTTCATAAAACCATGCTGATTATTGCTAATAACAAAGTTCTTCCCAATGAATTCCTGAATATTATCCCTTAATAGCCCTTCAAATATTTTCCCAGTTATAGAAGTTAAGCTCACAGGTCTATAATTTCCAGGCAAGGATTTTGAACCCTTTTTAAATATAGGAACAACATCTGCCTTCCTCCAATCCTCCGGTACAACACATGAAACAAAAGAATCTTGAAAAATTAAATACTGAGGTTCACTTATTTCCCCACTTAGCTCCTTAAGTACTCGTGGGTGAATACCGTCAGGCCCTGGAGCTTTATTCACATAAATTTTCTTTAATAGCTGTAGCACCTTGTCTCGAGTTATCCAATCACAAGTTATTTGCAAGTTTTTTGCAGCAATCATTTGCATATCTCTTGCCATAGGATCCTCATTAATATATACTGAAGAAAAATAGTTATTTAAAATGTCTGCATTTTCCTGGTCTTCATTAGCTAATAAACCCAACTCTGTTTCAAGTGTACCTACATTTTCATTTTTTGTTTTTTTAGAATTGATGAACTTGAAAAAATTTTGGGGGTTGGTTTTGCATTCTTTAGCTATCAATTTCTCATTTTCTAGGTTAGCCACTTTAATTGCCTTTTTGCAAGCGTTATTGGTTTTCTTATATCTTAAGTAGGATACCTTTGATTTGTCTGATTTAAATGCTTTAAATCCCCTTTTCTTATTTTTAGTCTCTTGTTTTACTTCTCTACTAAGTCACATTGGTTTTAATTTGTTTCTTTTATATTTATTACCCAATGGTACATACTGAGAAATGTACCTTTCTAATATTTGTTTGAATAGTTTCCATTTATCCTCAGTGTTTTTATCACTAAGGAGTTTATGCCAGTCGATATGTTGTAGAGCTGCCCTAATCTTATTGAAATTGGCTTTTTTTAAATTATATGTTTTAGTATACCCCACTTGCTTTTGCTTTTTTGAGTTTATTTCAAAATTTACCATATTGTGATCACTATTTCCCAAATGCTCCCCTACTTGAATGTTGGTTAAAAGATCAACATTGTTTGTTATGACAAGATCCAGACAAGCATCCTTTCTAGTTGGTGCTTGTACCAGTTGTGACATAAAGGTGTCATTTAACACGTTCAAAAACCTGATGCGCCTTGCTGAAGTACTAGTCCCTCTTTCCCATTTTATGTCTGGATAATTAAAATCTCCAATAATTAACGTGTTACCTCGATTTGCAGCTTAGTCAATTTGCTCTAACAGCTGTTCTTCCTCATTAATATTTACATTAGGTGGTTTATAACATATCCCAACCAATAATTGATTTCCCTTTGTTTGCCCCAAGCAGATATCTACCCATAAAGCCTCCACCTTTTCCTCGTCACACTCCACATGCCTAAGATTTGACTTTAACTCATGGTTGACATATAAACATACCCCACCACCCTTCTTGTTTTTCCTATCCTTCCTAAATAACGTATACCCATTTAAATTAACTGCCCAGTCATGTGTCTCATCCCACCATGTTTCTGTTATGCCTATTATATCATATTGTTTAGTGTATGATATTGCCTTTAGTTCCCACATTTTGTTATATAGGCTCCTTGCATTAGTAAGCATACATTTAATATTATCATGAGTCTTTTGTACTTTACATACCTCCTCCCCCCATCTCCACCCCCTTTGTCCTGAGCTAAAGCCCATCTCCTTTCCATCCTATCTCCATTTTCTAGATTGCTTTGGCCCTCCCCCCCCACCACTAGTTTAAAATCTCCTCCAACCTTCTAGCTATCCTATCCCCCAGCACAGCAGACCCTCTTCCGTTTAGGTGCAATCCATCATGACTATACAGGTTGTACCCAGGCGCAAAATCGGCCCAGTGCTCCCAAAACCCTCTTTCCTGCACCAAGACTTTAGCCACGCATTGACCTCTCTAATCTCCCACTGCCTTTCTGCTGTAGCGCGCGGCACAGGTAATATTTCTGAAAAAATTACCTTGGAGGTCCTTTTCTTAAGCTTACTTCCTAGTTCCTTGAACTCATTCTTTAGGACCTTCCATTTTCCTCTGACTTTGTCATTGGTACCAAAATGGACCATGACAGCTGGGTCATCTCCAGCCCCTCCCAATAATCCCTCCACTCTGTCGGCAACATGCCGGACCCGAGCACCCGGAAGACAGCAAACTGTCTGGTTGAGTCGATCAGAGTGGCAGATTACCCTATCTACTCTCTTAATAAGAGTCCCCTACCACCACAACCTGTCTAGACTTCCTTACCCTCTCAACCCCACCCGTACTAGAGGGGCTGTTTCCACGGCTGTTAGCAGGAACAGCTTCCTGCAGTACTCCCAACATCTTCACTCAAACGGGCAAATCTGTTAGGCTGCATGAGATCAGGACTAGCTAAACCTTTTCTCTTCCCTCCCCCCCTGCTTCCTCGCCCCACTGTCACCCAGCTACGTGCCTGTTCCCCATCTGTCTTATCTCCTCCCTCTCCACTACCTGTCCCCACTAAACTCTGCTCAGTGAGCAGCAGACTCCTCTCAAGATTGTCAATCTGCCTCAGTGTTACAATTTGCCTATCCAGATCTCTAATCTGAGCTTCCAGAAATGCCACTCGCTCACACCCACCACAGAGGTATGGACCCTGGACAGAATCATCCAGGCATGCATACATGCGGCATGATGTGCACTGAGTTAAATTTGCAATCTTGCTAGCACTCATCCCCAGTAACAAAAAACACAAGTGAGAAAAACAATATTTACCCTCTTGGTTTAAACTCCCTTGTAGTTTCAGCTCCTGTTGTTTTAACTCCTACTTAATAGAGACTACTTTAAATAGCCTACTTTCAAGCAAACTCGAGTGAGCAAGCTCTGTGAGTCAATAGTGGGTTTATATTGGCAATACAAATCCCACACAGGTGGAAATTAAGGGACACTCCCCCTAATTAGGTCAGCAGCAGCACCCACAAGGAGGGGAATAAAAACAACAAGAGAGGGGGGGGGGGAAGGGAGGGAAAACTTTTTAAATAACGTTGACAATAAACTTTCAGAAACCACTATTTGAACTGCAAAGCAAAAGAAGATGTTGATAAGTACGTGTTATTCGAAGACAACAGCAAAATACAAATGTGAGAAAGGCTGAACTTGTCCTCCATGTTGGGGACATCCAATCTCTGGCAACTTTGCCGGTGGCGGACTCCCTGAACATCATGCATCACTTCAGATACCGGCAACTGGCCATGAGAGACCTTACTGAGTTTGAGGCTCTTTGTGATGACCACGACCCAATGGTGAGGGGACTATTCCTACTATACGGTATGCTCCTTCAGTTGAGGAGAATGTCACCGCATTCTAAGTTTCATGGGGAAATGGGAAGAAGCATTGGGTACCAAATTCACTCCAACACAATGGTAAAAAATCTGTAGATGTAGGAGGGTGGCGGTGGGGGTAGATGTATGCGGTGGGCTGAGGGCAATTTTTGTACTGGTGCCCCATGGTTTCTAGTTACTCCTCTGTCCTTGACCCTACCACGGACAATAGATGCTGGAGATGCGGTACTTGGTGGTGGCACTCTCATTCACCTATGGTGGGAATGCCGGCTGATCTGGCCCTACTGGGAATCTATACACTAAATAATCCTTAAGTTCTCTGATGAGCTCCCCCACCCCCTGAAACTGGCACCTCTCCTCCTACACCACAAAACTAAAACTCTCAATATATAAGAAATCCCTAACGAATATACGAATAATAAACATAGCGAATAGCCTGATCCCATTATTCTGGAAGCAACAGTCACCCCCTCCCTTGGCCCTGTGGTTTAGATGCATGTTATGCTGTGGTTTAGGCGCAAGCTTTGCTCATTAGAGGAGCTTTCCCTACAGGCGGAGGGGCTCAGACTAACATGAATACTTGCACCCACTGATGACTTCCGTGCCCTCCTGCAAGACCCAGCCACAGCTAGAGGAGACCCAGATGTTCCACATATGTAAATCAATGCAGATAAAGGCAGTCATAGACTTTTAGACATCTCAGTGATGACTCTCTTAGTTATTGCAGTTTGCAATAACTATGCTATAAGCATGCTATGTAATTATGTAACATGGGACATTAATATCTACAGACTTTATGTCAAAGTATCAATCTTTAACATTTTTTACATTACATGCCATTTTGCCTATATGAAACAAGGTAAAGCTCTAGATGTAAAGGTAATGCATTTGCTTTATTGATAACAGAAGAAAATTAAGGATCAAGATTATATCAATGCAAAAAATAAATTAAATGAAATAACATGATGTTTAAACAAAACATATATCACATCTATTAAGCATTTGGATTTTTAAATTAAGTGTGAAGTACTTTGAATGTATACTTTGGTGAATAATCCAGGCTTATTTTAAGAGAATTATATGTTCAATTCAATTTAAAGTATAATGTGGTCACATTTTGATATTCCCTAGCTATAAGAAGCATACAACCACTATTTCATATAAAAATAAAGTAGTATGTGCATATATGTTATGTCAAGTAAGTACATTTATTTAAATTATTTTTATAAATTGTCTGGGCAATGCCTTAGAAGAACACACTATGGCTACTACAATCTAATGAATTATTTTGAACCAGTGGTATTTTCAATGTTTTTATTTCTCACATCACAAAATAGATACGTTTGTTGGGAATAGGTAAGGACTGTAGTAAGCCACAATGTAATTTTTGAAAGACTTAAACCCTAGCACACATGTTGCACACTTGTATATATTCTTTGACATCCTGATGCAAGGAGGCCACCAAAATACACAAGAAATAGTTGATATGGTTTTAGACACACCTGGATGACCTGCTGCTTATGTGTCATGTAAGAAAAACATCAAGGTTAGTCTTTCATCTGTACTTTAAAACAATTTGTTTAGTGGTTTATGACTCAGTGCTTCTGTTTGTTTGGTTTGTATTCATTCCAGAACAGAGGATGAAACAGTAATGGTCATAGAGTCAATCATTATTGAAGAATTATTGTTCCTTCTCCTGTTGATCTACAGGTTCAAACTGTCTGGATAACACATCAGCCTTAATATTTTGGGTCCCTGGTCTGTACGTTATGACGTAGTTGAACCTGGAAAGGAATACAGACCATATACATTGTCTGGGTGAACACCTAATAGCCTCACCTATATAAGTCAGATTATTGTGGCCAGCTTGAATGATTACATGCTCATGCCTCCATTCCCTAAGTGCCAGAACAAAGGCTAGTAGTTTTCAGCTCTCTGTTTCATAATTTTATTCTGCCTTGGACAACTTACTGGAGAAAAACCCACATGTGTGTAAGGGCTTGTCAGAATATTCTTTGCAACCAAACTGCTCCTACTCCTTTCTCAGATCAATCCACTTCTAATATAAAGAATAAGGAGGGGTCAGTATGTTGAAGAATAGAAGCGGTTGCAAAGATCTGTTTTAGGGTATGAAAAACATTGATGACCTTAACAGGCAAAACTCGTGTTTTGGCACCTTTCTTGCTGATGGAATTAATGGGTGCAATAATATAAGAAAAGTTCTTAATGCAATTTCAGTAATGATTGGAAAAGCCAAATAAATCTTTAAATGGAACATAAATCAAGTGGTAGTGGCCAATCTAACAGCAGACGGTTTTTTGGGATCCATATTAAAACCAGAGGCAAAAATAAGTTATCTTAAAAACTATGTTTCAGATTAATCGAAAAAGCCTTTCTTCAGCTTGCAATGAGATCATTGGCTAGGACTGCTTGAAGTACACTTTTCACTTGCTCATGCTGTAAATCCATACTGGGAGAATATGCCAATATTTCATCTAGCTATACAATGGCACAGGTATCAATAAAATTGTTTAGGACATGAAATCCTGAAAGACAAATACTAATGGTATTAAAAACTGTCTTTCATTCATGATGGATACAGATAGATTATATGCTCTTCTGAGATCTAGTTTAGTCAATACAGTGGCACCTTTTAGTTCATCAAATAGTTCTGTTATCAAGGGGATAGGATACATGTTACATATGGTGGTTTTGTTCACCATGTTCAAATACCTATTGTAAATGCATCTTCTAAGATCACCATCCTTTTTGTATATGAAAAAGAAGCCTGCTGCAGCATAGAATGACGATCTTATAATGAAACAATTGTTAAGGGATTCTTTTATGTATTCATCTATTATGAGTATTTCTTGAGGTGACCCTACCTCTAGGTGAAATAGTGGCTGGAAATAGACTAATCATATACCATGTGAGGTAGTAGTTTGTCTGCCTCTTTCTTATCAAATACCTTCTTTACAAACATATATGGGAGATGTATCAAAGCAGAGAGAGGAGGAGCAATGGGTACATTAATAGGGGTTATCTTAGAAAGAAATAGCTCATGACAGTTAGTAACCCCATGTTGAAATGTGACCTGATTCCCAATCATTATTTGAATTGTGTTTCACAAAGCAAGAATATTCATACACCACCTGAGAGGATAGTGAGGATATGACATGGGATTTTATATTCTCTTTATGTACTACATCAATTGTCATTTGTAGAGAGGTGGTTTTATGTGTAACTATAGACTAATGGTCTACCATCTATAGCCTCAATGGCCAAGAGTGTCTCTTTCTCCGTTAGGGGTTTGCTTGCATTAGTTACAAAGTTAGAATCTATGAAATTCTTGACAGCACGGGAGTCAACTAGAGCTCCGATAGATATGTTTCTTTTTTTGTTTTTGTTTATAAACTCTTTATTAGGGATTTGTTTTTCCTTTACAAAAGCAATTTCATTTTCTCCATTTTTATACATGTATTAAATTGATAAATATAATACAATTTTACATGTCATTCAAAGTTATATAATCCATTAATTGCAGCCCATTTGAACAGAACACAAAGAAAAAGATAAAGAACAAACAAAGATTACAATAAATACATAACATAAATTAAACATAGTATTAAATTCAATCATACTATCCATTCATATCTTCATAGTAAGAGTCTCTCTGAGGGGGAGGAAGGTCTAATTTATATTTAATTAAAGGTGTAGCTTTATCTATGTACACACCTTAAGTGTTTAGTTAAGTAACTTTACATAGGTGACCACAGTTGTTCATATTTTTCCATTAAGAATATAAAAGCTATGTTCCATTCTATATTGATATAGAATTTCATTACATATAGAAAGCCAACCTAGTCCCAGAGATTTCCAGTTACGGGCTATTACTATTTTAGTAGCAAAACAAATGAGTTATTAAATATTCTAGGGACTTGTTACAAGATGGAAAACCTATATTCCATAAAAACATATATGGAGTAAATTGATCATTATTAAATACATTTTGAAAACATCTTTTCATTTGTGATTTAATATACTCTAATTTAGTACAAAGCCACCAAATATGTAATAGATTTCCTTTTTCTAGTTGACATCTCCAATTAATTTTAGATATATTATTTAATCTCGTAGGGACTTGTGAAGGAGGAAAAAAGGATGAGAGAGAAAAAAAAAAGAATAAAGAAAAGTTTGGAAATTACGTGTTCAAGCCCCATTTGGTAATTTGTTCCTTTGCTTGTATTAAATTGGTAAAAAAGTATGATTTGCCCTCGTACTGTATTATGAGTTTGAAGGGAATCCCCATTGATAAATTATTATTTTTTTGCCTTAATACAGACTTTACTTCTTGAAAGCTTTTTCTTGATATTAAAGTAGCTGCCGAAATATCTGTGAAGAAAACAATATCTTTATCTTTGAGATAATAGTTTGCAGAATGTGCTATAAAGTCTCTGGGAGCAGAGATTTATTTTGGTTTCCTTAATCGATGAAAACTTTCAAGCGGGTGTGGGCCATATGGAGATAAATCTGTTATTGATGAGAATAAATTTATCAAATAATTTTCTAGCTGCTGATTTGTAACATTTTCTGAAATACCTCTTATTCTAATGTTCTTTCATCTTGATTGATCCTCAAGATCCAATACTTTAGTGTCTAAGTATTGAATTTTGGACTTTAACAAAAAATTTTCAGTTTGCATCTGTGTATTATCATTCTGAATTTTAGTTAGTACGTCTACTTGTAGAGACAGCTTTCCTCCTAATTTGGATACTTCTTTTTTTTTTTTTATTACATAAGCCATGGCTTATGTATACTTCTTTTTTTAACTCCTCTGTATTTGAGTCTAGATTTTTTTAATTTTCTGATATGTCATCCATCATTATAGTTAGTGAGTCTTGTGTGAAGGATAGATTTGACGGGACTACTTCTTCTGATATATTCCCTGTATTTGGTTCAATGTGATTTTTAATCACTCCAACCAAGCTTCTTGATGTTGATTTTATTGTTTCCTGAGCTTTAGGTGAACAGAGTATATTCATTGATTTATTTTTATTTGGGCCAGGAATATTATCCTTCTTAGGAGCCATAGCTGAACGCAATATTTCCTTCGCTTTAAAGTATTAAGGCAAATATAAGTTAGATTGAGCTATAGTTGTTATTAATATGTTAAAGTGGCAACATACAGTACATCAGCATACATCACTTAAGTATTAGTAATATTAATTTCCTTTTTCCTTTCTCCCTCTTTCCCCTATCATCTCTTCTCTTTGCCTTTTTCTTCCTTTTATTTTACCATCCCTTCCTCAACCTGTAGGAGAGAGTCCCTGAAGTCTGCAAAATGTGTTCTATAATTTGAGCTAATATGTTCCGGTCCAAATATAGGTATGATTGCTTAGTAGATATTTTTCCTCTGTATACTTAATATCAACTCTTTACCTTTCCTTCCCCTTTCTTCCCTTTTCTCTAGTTCTGTTTTACCTGCAGAATCACTTGCATTTACACACATTAAATGTTATTTTATATAGGCATTCTCTCATACCCAGTCCTTAATGGACCCTAAGACAGAGCTCTGATATAAAGATTTCCTAGAGATAAAGTAGCTCTTTTATTCAAGTACATATGAAAAGAAGCATACAACAGTGTCCAATAAAAGTGCTGTTATAAAGATAAAAACACACAGATGGGTAAGCGCTGAATAACCAAAATAATGAATAAACAACTAGGCAGCAACCCTAAAAGGGGATTCCTCTCAACCCTTCAGAATCTAAAAGAATACTAGAAAAAGAGAGAAGGGCTGCACCACAAAAATGTAACAGGAGATGGTAAAATAACAATAAATTGAACAAACATTACTAAAACGTCTCGTCCCAACAATGCAAGTTGTCACATACAAAGATGCCTCAATTTGGGGGTAGGTGCAGCTGAAGGTGCTAAACTCTTTGGGCTTGGGGGATGTAGTAGATCTGAATGTCTTTGGACTCCGTATGTGGATAGAAAAAAGACAGATAGTGCTCTCAATAAGATAATAGGAAAATAAAAAGTTAAACAGAATTATATTTACAAAAGTAGAGCAGGCACAGTGCTCAGTGATGATAGCGTTGGTGGTATGATCCCCACCTAGGATATTCTTGAGAGTAAAGATGATAAAAAAGATTAAAATGCCAGGAGGTATAAATTATAAAATAGTATTAAATATAACGGTGATGGCACAAAATGCTATTCTGATAACCAAAATCCTTTATTAGATACAATGCAAAGTAACATCCATAATACGTTTCACCAATACAGGCTTTTTCAAATGGAGAAAAACATACAACCTGGATAGTTGGAGCTTATATAAGGGAGGGGTAGTTAAAAATTGGTGCCAAAATTACATCATAGGCTAGCCTCCAATCACCAAACATCATTGGTTTTCACAATTTAAATATAACAAACATTGATACACATTAATAGATCTCTAGGTGTAGACTTATAATAATAATTAACTTTAAAAACGAGCATGTTAGAGATAGTGATGTCGCGAACACGAAATTTTCGGTTCGCGAACGGCGAACGCGAACTTCCGCAAATGTTCGCGAACCGGCAAACCGTCGAACCGCCATAGACTTCAATGGGCAGGCGAATTTTAAAACACACAGGGACTCTTTCTGGCCACAATAGTGATGGAAAAGTTGTTTCAAGTGGACTAACACCTGGACTGTGGCATGCCGGAGGGGGATCCATGGCAAAACTCCCATGGAAAATTACACAGTTGATACAGAGTCTGGTTTTAATCCATAAAGGGCAGAAATCACCTAACATTCCTAAATCACAATCAATATGGATTGACACCTGACGTATGACATATTGACACCTTGACATATGGATTGACACCTGTCCTCAGAGCCCCTGATGCACACGGACACAGAGCAGAATAGAGACTGGTCCCCCTACATAGGGTCACTTGGCAGATATGGATTGACACCTGTCCTAAGAATCCCTGATACACACTGACACAGAGCAGAATAGGGACTGTTCCCCCTACATAGGGTCACTTGGCAGATATGGATTGACACCTGTCCTCAGAGACCATGATACACACTGACACAGAGCAGAATAGAGACTGTTCCCTACATAGGGTCACTTGGCAGATATGGATTGACACCTGTCCTCAGAGACCATGATACACACTGACACAGAGCAGAA
>OW240923.1:55237573-55301662 GCA_933207985.1 Pelobates cultripes
GGGCCCCAGAGTGTAAACAGGCCTTCCAACAGCTCAAGACGGCGCTCATTAAATCACCTGTACTTTCTGCTCCTGATCCAACTAAACGCTTTCTCGTCCATACAGACGCTTCTATGTTTGGATTGGGAGCAGTACTGAGCCAAGTCGGAGCAGATGGCGGCGAGCAACCCGGGGCTTATCTAAGCCGGAAACTTTTGCCCAGGGAAGTAGATACACCGCCATTGAAAAGGAGTGCCTGGCGGTGGTGTGGGCCCTCAAAAAGCTGCAACCTTACTTGTATGGACAACCGTTTACCTTACTCACAGATCACAACAAATTTGTGGCACTGCGCGTGCAATCTAATGTGCCACCAGATAGGAGTGGTGTGTTGTTAAGTAGTACTATTCTTATCAGTTTAATCCCTGTTACGTCCCCTATCCGTTGATGTGGAGCAAGACGCAGCAGCAGAAGAGGACTCAGCCGAGGAGGTTATGGAAGAGGATGGAGTAGAGGAGGTGGCAGCAGGCCTGCCTGCAAGTCGTGGCGGTGTCACCAACTCCTCTGCAGAGCCACGCATTCCATGCTTGGCAGCCGCCAGCAGGTTTGCCCAATGCGCAGTGTAGGTGATATACCTGCCCTGACCATGCTTTGCAGACCAGGTATCAGTGGTCAGATGGACCCTTGCCCCAACACTGTGTGCCAGACATGCCATTATTTCCTTTTGCACAATCGAGTACAGGTTGGGGATTGCCTTTTGTGAAAATAAATTTCGTCCAGGTACCAGTGAGTGAGTGGTGGCACTGGGCACAGTATCAACTGTGAGCCTGACACACCGGCTGGCAGACAACCAACTGCTATTCAATCTATAACAGTGAAAAAAGTTTTTTGTTTTTAAATGCAAGCTATTGTGACATCAGATATGAGTGGCACTGTGAACTGGCAGAGTACACGTTGTAGGCCTGACACACCCGCTTTAAGACAACTAACTGCTATTCAATCTATAACAGTGAAAAAAGGTTTTTGGTTTTAAATGCAAGCTATTGTGACACCAGATATGAGTGGCACTGTGAACTGGCAGAGTACACGCTGTAGGGCTGACACACCCGCTTTGAGACAACTAACTGCTATTCAATCTATAACAGTGAAAAAAGATTTTTGGTTTTTAAATGCACGCTATTGTGACACCAGATATGAATGGCACTGTAAGCTGGCAGAGTACACGCTGTAGGGCTGACACACCTGCTTTGAGACAACTAACTGCTATTCAATCTATAACAGTGAAAAAAGTTTTTTGGTTTTTAAATGCACGCTATTGTGACACCAGTGAGTGAGTTGTGGCACTGGGCACAGTATCCACTGTGAGCCTGATACACCCGCTTTGAGACAACTAACTGCTATTCAATCTATAACAGTGAAAAAAGTTTTTGGGTTTTAAATGCACGCTATTGTGACACCAGATATGAGTGGCAAAGTACACTGGCAGAGGTCTGCAGAGCACACGCTGAAGGCCTGACACCCGCTTTAAGGACACTGACTGCTATTAGCTTACACTGGGGTGAGTGAGTGGTGGCACTGGGCACAGTATCCACTGTGAGCCTGACACACCCGCTTTAAGGACACTGACTGCTATTCAATCTATAACAGTGAAAAAAGTTTTTTGTTTTTAAATGCAAGCTATTGTGACACCAGATATGAGTGGTGGCACTGGGCACCGTATCCACTGTTAGCGTAACACAACCGCTTTAAGGACACTGACTGCCATTCAATCTATAACAGTGAAAAAAGTTTTTTGTTTTTAAATGCAAGCTATTGTGACACCAGATATAAGTGGTGGCACTGACTGGGGAAATGGGCACAGTATCCACTGTGAGCCTGATACAGAAGCTGGCAGCAGTGGCAGACAACTGACTGCTATTCAATCTATAACAGTGAAAAAAGTTTTTTGTTTTTAAATGCAAGCTATTGTGACACCAGATATGAGTGGTGGCACTGACTGGGCAATTGGGCACAGTATCCACTGTGAGCCTGACACAGAAGCTGGCAGCAGTGGCAGACAACTAACTGCAATTACATTACACAGAAAAAAAAAAGCAGACTGATGTTCTAGCCCTAAAAAGGGCTTTTTGGGGTGCTGTCCTTACAGCAGAGATCAGATGAGTCCTTCAGGACTGTATTGGACACTGTATACCCTAACCTAGCTATGTATTTCCCTATCTAATCAACAGCAGCTACACTTTCCCTCCTCTCACTAAGCATGCAGCTTGAGAATGAATCTAAAATGGATGCTGTACAGTAGGTGGGAGGGTCTGCTAGGGAGGGTGTGCTGCTAATTGGCTGGAATGTGTCTGCTGACTGTGAGGTACAGGGTCAAAATTTACTCAATGATGACGAATAGGGGGCGTATCGAACCGCGCATGTGTTCGCCGTCCTCGGCGGACGCGAACATGCTATGTTCGCCAGGAACTGTTCGCCGGCGAACCATTCTGTGCATCACTAGTTAGAGATAGTATCGGCTATTTTGAGCCGGAACATGTGACATGCATCACGTGTGCGTAATGATTTCCCAGCCGCTAAACCTTATGGGGAATGTAGTCTTCAGTATAATATTTGCGATGTTGGCAAAGAACTGTTATTTGCCGGCATCGGAATAGAGTCACATACATCACATTTAAAAAGGTGCATGCAGAGCTACACAACCTAAAGTCAGAGGGGAGTCAAACTGAGTAGCACTAAAAATAAATAATGTTTAATTTTCTCACGGTGGCCATATTGGTTGAGGAAAGGGCTAATGGCAAGGATCATCTTAAAGGGAATTTAAGTCAGTGGCTATATTGGGGGGGAAACATACATAATGATAGATAGAAAGTTGTAATAGTAATAAAATATGATGAAATTTTAAATAAAAAAGATATGTTTAAAACATAGTAATTGATAGAATATAATAGTCTAAAATTAGATTAAAAAAACAAAAGTGAGATATAAATATACAGTGTATGTGAGTGCTCCTAAGGATAAATTCAGATATGAAATATGTCAAAGTTTGATGTATACAAGGTACCAGTGATTAACTATCAGAAATGTCACTATAATATTATCATATCGTATATGAAGAGAGTTGAGCTAAAACAAATATTTTAATATTTGATGTACATATAGATACATTGCAGATACAATGCTATAAAATCATAAAATTAAGAAAAAAATACAGTGCCTTGCAAAAGTATTCACCTCCCTTGACTTTTTACCTATTTTGTTGCATTACAGCCTTAAGTTCAATGTTTTATTAAAACACCCAGGATCTCTTATAATACTCTAACAAAAAAAGCCGGTAAATGTGGAATAAATTTCCCAGACATAACAGAAATACATAATATTACTATGTTTACCCACTGTCTAAAGTGGGATTATCAGACTTCTGTTAATCTGTGAGTTTAAAGTGAATGGAAGAGCGATCTAGTTATAAAATATCTCTATTTAATCTAGCTTGGATCGCTTGTAATTATTAGAAATTTTTTATATCTTCTACAGATATCATGTCATGAGTGATATCATTCTGGCCCTAAAAAATTTCAAAAAGAAATTGGGGATCTACAATAAACTGCTTTTGTCTACACCTATCGAAGTAATACATTTTTATATAAAAGATATTGATCTATCAAAGTGGAAAAGTTGTGGAATTCATAATTTATCTCAAATTGCCCCACTGGGGAAAATTAAATCTTTTATCGAATTAAAAATCCAATCTGGATTATTAAAATACAAATTTTAAATTATATAAGAATTCAACATCTAATTAAGTGCCTACAGATGAAAGAATACTCAAACTTTGAAAGTTTTAACCCCTCAAGGACTGGCCTGTTTTTGCGATGTTGTACATTAAGGACCAGAGCAGTTTTGACACTTTTGTGGTGTTTGTGTTTAGCTGTAATTTTCCTCTCTCTCATTTACTGTTCCCATACAAGTTATATATTGGGTTTTTTTCGGGACAAGAAGGGCTTTCTTTACATACCATTATTTGTATCATGTCATATTTAAAAAAAAAAAAAAAAAAGTAAAATATGGTGAAAAATTTAAAAAAAAAACATGTTTTTGGACTTTTACTTTAAAAATATTTTACTTATCTACAAAAGCTAATGGAAAAAACTGCTAAATAGATTAAAAATGTTGTCCCGAGTTTAAAAACACCCAGTGTTTACATGCTTTATTGCTTTTTTTTGCAAGTTATAGGCCTATAAATACAAGTAGGAAATTGCTGTTTCAATATATATATATATTTTAAATTTATCAATAGTGACATTGTAACACCGTTATCTGTCATAAATCCCAAAATCACACCTCACATGTACATATTGTTTTAAAGTAGACAACCCAGGGTATTCAATATGAGGTATGTCCAGTCTTTTTTAGTAGCCACCTAGTCACAAACACTGGCCAAAGTTAGCATTTATATTTGTTTGTGTTAAAAATGCAAAAAACGCTAACTTTGGCCAGTGTTTGTGACTAAGTGGCTACTAAAAAAGGCTGAACATACCCCACTTGCAATACCTTGGGTTGTCTTATTTTGCAAATGGTATGCCATCATGGGGGTAATTCTCATTCCTGGGCTACCATACGCTCTCAAAGGCAACCTAACCAATCTGACAAATTTCAATAAAAAAAAAGTAAAATCAAGCCTTATATTTGACCGTGTAACTTTCACAAACACTATAAAACCTATTTGTGTTCAGCGAAGTCTCCCGAGTAAAACAGTGCCCCCCATGTACAGGTTTTAGGGTGTCATAGAAAGTTACAGGGTTAAACACAGTGCTAGGCAAATTAAATTCTCTGGACTTTCGGCCTGGGTTGTCAGGCATGTCCCTCAAATTGCAATCATTAAAATTACTTAATTAGGTAAAAATGTTACATAAATATGCACGTAGAATTTTAATATATATACATATTTATATATTTGAAGTCTACGTGTATATTTATGACTTATTTATGTAATTATGTATATGGACATATGTGTATTTTGTATTATTTTTATTTATACATAGATATATCTATCATTACATTCTAAGAGTATTTTGATATAAATAAATATATATATATATATATATATATCAAAATACTGTTAGAATAAAATTACATGTATATATAATTTTTTTTAAATTATTAAAAATTATTTGTACTTTTTTATTTATTTTTATTAACATATTTATAATTTATAATAATATATATATGCAATATATATATAGTTATCATATATATTGTATATATACGTGTGTAATTTAAATATAAGTGTATTTTTATATTAAAATACGTGTAAATATAAATATAAAAATACACTTAGACTGACATTATGTAAATAAGATACATATAGATATAATACATGTATATATATCTTATATATATATATATATACATATATTTTTTTTTTTAACACTGATTGCTATTTTGTTTAACTTTATTTTATGATTTTCCACTTGCAGGGAGACTGCTTGTCAGCACAGACAGTCCCCCTGCAGGCAGATACATAGGCACCTATTGCGGTCATGTGATCAGCGATCACGTGGCCGTGGGCTCCTGATCTGCCGCTGGGAGACTGCCTGGGCGACTACCGGGAGAAACGCTGATCGGAGCCGGGGGAACGACGGCAATCAGGTAAGTACCCCCAGACCGTTATGACACTTCAGGATCGTCATCGGCCCTCAAGGGGATGTTTCCGATGACAGGTCCTGAACCATCATTGGTCCTCAAGGGGTTTGTAACAGAACTGTCTGTATATGGATTACATTTATTTCCACTCCATTCGTCTGTTTGTTCGGTTTATTTCCCTGCCCGTACAGTCCCTATGTGTTCTCCTGTTAAACTACCGAAAGCCGCACGAAGGCACGACCACCGGGAAGCTGGCATGTGCCTTCAATTCACCTCCCTGAAGCTAGCGTGTGCCGACAATTGACCACCCAGTAGCTGCGGTTAACTGCAGCTTAATTGACTGTTGTTGGTCGCTGTTACACCTAGCCGCCACACAGTGGCAGTGTTATGGAAGCTCCCCGGACGGCCAGCGGTGCTTAGCCCGGAATCAGTGAACTAAAAGCAGACACTTTTATGTGCAGGCACCGCTGAGCCTCCAACCTTCTCTGATTTGCGCGCCAGTTATTTTACCGAACGCCGGCTTTCAGGACTTTGTATTATGTGAATGAGGGTAACCAGATAGCATGCCATGGAGCCTGTTCGGGTGATTAAAGACTTCGGCTCCATGGCAATTAAACTGTATTCGTGTGGTCTGAGCGCTATTCTGTATTAATGTGCGCTCAAACCTGAGCTATCTGGGGATATGTTACATGTGTGTATTTGTTACAATATTTGTTACATTGTATATTTTACAGTATTTCACTGTTTCATTTTCTCCACGTGTGTAATGGCGATTTGCCTCTGTCCTGGGAGATAATTGAGTTACTTCCCAATTATCTCCCGGACAGAGAGGGAGGAGTTGTGATGCATTGTGGGGATATTTTGTATCTGTGTGTCGAGATTTGCTATGTGTCTGTCCCTTGTCACAGGCTCCCATCTGGTCCCCTAGGGGAGTGTCCACCAGGAGGGAGACCTGCATAAATACTGGGCAGGTAGCCCTCAATAAACCAGAATCCTGTTTTACCCTCAATACGGAGCTTGGTCTCGTGATTGGGGGGATTTACTATATGCGGTTAGAGACTGATTGCTGGGAATGTAAGCCGCTTGGATGCTGTGTCTGTTCGTCTGTTAGCAGCTATTCGTGAGATTACCGTTCGGGAGTTTGGAGTACTACTGGGTATACTGTTCAGGAGTTTGGAGCATTCCCTGGTTCCAGTTCGGGAGTTTGGGGTTCTACAGTAGCTGTACCTGTACCTCCGCAAAAGGGAAGCTCTACTAAACGGCGGTTTAACCCCTTTATGTAGGGAGAGCCGTAACAGGGCTAAACTTAATAAACATCATAAAAATAAACTTATTTCTAAAACCTCACACAATAAACCCCAATCGATGAATAAATGGGAACGAGATTTAAATAAACTTTTCTCACTAGCTGAATTGGGGATTTCATACAAGTTAAAGGGACGCTATAGTCACCAAAACAAGTTTAGCTTAATGAAGCAGTAGAAGTGTATAGATCATGCCCCTGCAGTCTCACTGCTCAGTTCTTTGCCATTTAGGAGTAAAATCACTTTTGTTTTGGTATATGCAGCTCTAGCCACACTTCCCTTGTCTGTGATTGATACAACCTGCATTACAAAATTGTTTCATTTTCAATCAAAAATAATTTACTTTAAAAGTTTTATCTCCTGCTCTTTAAATTAAACTTTAATTACATACAGGAGACACCTCTACGTTCTTTACGGCTATTAACCAAGCAGGAGATAAGAAATTCTAATTAAACAGAATTTGCAATAAAGGAACATCAGATGTCTCTTTACAGGAAGTGTTTAGGAAAGCTGTTAAGTCACAGGGAGGTGTGACTAGGGCTGCATAAACAAAGTGATTTAACTCATAACCCCTTAAGGACACAACTTCTGGAATAACATGGAATCATGACGAAATATTTTTTTTAAATCACTCATAGGTGGTATCTTACTCCACACAGAATTAAGAAATTTAAACATGACTATTCAGATATGTGTTGGAGATGTTTAGGAGTGGTGGGAACATTATAACACGTGGTGGGACTTTAATGGTTTAGCAGAGATTAAGAAAAATATTGACCACATCCTTTTTTTCATTCAATATTTTTTATTGTTTTTCAAAACAATGTTATGGGATACAGAAAAGAAAAAGGGGAAGGGAGACATTTATAGATAGTACAAAATCAACAGCCAATACAGCAATGCAATTCAAAATGACATCTTGCAGTGTTTGGGTCAGTTTGTAGGTGTTACAATAACCATTGGTATACTTTGCGTTTGCCCCTAGGGGTCTTGCTCGGCCTACGTGGGACCCACAAACTAGGAGGCTGGCATTGTGTGGGATGCCAGAGTGGCATAAACTATGTACAGTGTGGGTATCTCTCTCGCCCTTGCTACCTTCATGGTGGGAACGGTAGTTTGTGTGTTTCATAATCATGACAACCATCAATCGAGCCCTTGTGAGATTTTAGTCTCTGTTTTTTTTTTTTTGTGTGTGGGGTCTTCTACCCAAGAGTCACAGAAAAGCCTGCCCACTGGAAAAGAGTTGGTCTCTTTGTAACCTTCATGAGAGCCCGCCAAAACTCATCAGTGCCCCAGGAATGCCCACACCAATCTCAGGGATCCTTACCTCAATGTCACGGCTCACCGTTCTTCTGCAAGCGTGGCCACGGATAAACTAAGCAGCCACGCCAACAGAGATGTTGTACCTTTGTCGCGGCAAACCACTGCCCGACCTCCTTCTGTTCCGGTCCCCAGTGAGTACGGCGTTCCTAGAGACGGCGGCCACTGTGGCTGCCTGTAACTGTGTGTATGTGTGTGTGACAGATCCATCTGTATAGACTGATATTGCTGGTTCGTCTGTTTTGCCTCTTTTCGTGGAATTACCTGTTCGTATGCCCCTGTTTGTCTGTTACAAAATATACCGAACAAAACTACCGAACGGACGGCCACCCAGGAGAGAAGTGTGCTGCTGGTTAACCTCTTGGCCTCAATTAGAATGTTGTGGTTAACCGCAGACACTGCTCCATTCTAACCATATGCAGGGTGGTCGTCATTTGCATGCCGACCACGAGGCGGCGGCTATTTTAAAACACGCGAAAGACCAGCGGTGTTCGGCGCAGATTTTATGGAACTATAAACGGACACTTTTTCTACCGAACACCGCTGAACCTACCGACCCCCCTTCTCATTCATCGAGGCATGCAAACACCGGTCCGTTCGGGAGTTTGGATAATACGAATGGACTTAACCCAGATAGCCATCCCATGGAGTCAATCGCATACCGAAAGACCTGTAAAAGACTTTGACTCCATGGCGATTGAACTGTGCGTATGGGATCTGAGCGCTGTTCGGTAGGAATATGCACTCAGATCCAGGCTATCTGGGGATACGTTGCACGAATATAATATGTTCGGTATTTGTACAGTTACCTATTTTTATGCATTTTTAATGTTTCGTTTAAAATGGCGATTTGCCTCTATCCATGGAGATAATTGGATTTCTTCCCAATTATCTCCAGGATAGAGAGGAGGGATTTACTGTATAAAGGGGAGGGTGTAAACCTGAGCAACTGTGATTGGCTAATGTATCCTACTTGTCCCAGTCTTCCATCTGGTCCCCTAGGGGAGTGTCCACCAGGTGGGAGACCTGCATAAATACCGGGCAGGTAGCCCTCATTAAACAGATTCCTGTTTTACCCTCAAGACGGAGCTTGGTCTCGTATTTGGGGGGAAATTGCTACTTGGAAGGATTTCTTTCGCCCATTTTAGCCGAAGAAGGGATTCTGCTGATTTGTCTATTCGTGGATTTACGGCATTCCCTTGAACTCCGTTCGGGAGTTTGGCAGTCTACTGTATAGCGCCTGGGTCTCTGGAAAGGGGGAATATTGGCTAAACGGTGGTTTCATATATTTAAGCTGGGAGTGACTTAACAACTGGTGGCAAGCGACAGGATGACCCTCATCACCCAGAGAGACCACTACATCCAGGATTAATGCTGCTGAGACCCAGGTAAGACTCTCTACCCCGACTTGCACCTTAGATCAGGCTCCCTTAGGCTGGGATACCCCAGAGATGTACGGGAGGGAAACCCGGGAGGACCCGACCCTGGAGAAGTATAGGGCTAGGGCAGATGCTGGAGAAGAGGGAGTAGATGGGGAGTATTACGAGTGGGTGGGGGATAGGCTGTACAGGATGCCTAAACCTTCCCAGAAAAAGAATACCCCTCCGCAGAACCAGCAGCTGGTGGTGCCTACGAAATACCGGCAAGAGATTCTGCAGATTGGGCATGATGTGCCATTAGCTGGGCATCTAGACTCCCACCGCACAGCTCATAGGATCACTCAGAATTGATTTGGCCCAGTTTTAACCGAGATGTGCGGGTATACTGTAGCACTTGTGAGTCACAAGTGCTACAGTATAACCGCACATCTCGGTCACAAGTCGTGACACATGTCAACGGGTAGGTAAACGGGGGGATCACCCAAAAGCTAGGCTTGTCTATGCCTATCATTGGGGAACCCTTTTCCCGCATAGCCATTGACATTGTGGGTCCACTGGCCAGGGCTAGTCCATCCGGTAAGAAGTATATTCTCACCGTGGTGGACTATGCCACTCTGTACCCAGAGGCAGTAGCGCTGTCTAATATTGAGGCAGAGACAGTAGCTGATGCCCTGGTTAAGATTTTTACTAGAGTAGGGTTCCCTCAGGAGATTCTCTCCGACCAGGGAACTCAGTTTACCGCTGTACTCACCCAGCAGCTGTGGAAGGTGTGCAGCATTAAACCGCTGCTTAGCTCACCCTATCACCCTCTGTGAGCGATTTAATGGCAGCCTCAAGCAGATGTTGAGGACCTTTACGGACGCTTGCAGAGACTGGGAGCGATTCCTGCCTCATCTGCTATTTGCATACAGAGAGGTGCCTCAGGAATCTACTGGGTTCTCTCCCTTTGAGCTACTCTATGGGAGAAGGGTCCGCGTACCCCTGGATCTCATTAGAGGACACTGGGAAGGAGAGACAGAGCAGGAAGGAACCCCCATAGTACCATGTGTTCTGGAACTCCGGGACCGCATGGAGAAACTGGCCCTAATGGTAAGGGAGAATCTCCAGGCGGCCCAGGGGAGACAGAAGAGGTGGTACGATCGGGGTGCCCGACAGCGGGTCTTCCAGGTGGGGCAAAAGGTTTTAGTGCTCAAGCCTGTGAAGACGAACAAGATGCAAGCATCTTGGCAGGGCCTGTATAAGAATAGTAGCTCAGGTATGTGATACTACCTACCTTATAGCCAGCTGTGCAGATGAAAGGATTCAGTGATCCTTTCATGTGAATATGCTGAAGGAGAATCAGGAGAGACCAGAAGATGTCGCTGCAGTGTGTGCCCGGCTGCAGACGACTCAGAGAATTTACCCCTGCCTGACTTATTAGAGAAGGACCCCCAGACTGACCTCACTAGTCTTGTACAGCTAGGGGATCGGTTGAGCCCCACAGAGAAGGTAAAGGCAAGGCAGCTTCAGTGGGAGAAGCAGGCAACGTTCTCCAAAGAGCCAGGCTACACTACCCTAGCTGTACACAAGGTAGAGACCCCCGGACAGAATCCCTTACGACAGCCTCCCTACCGTATCCCTGAAGCAGTCCGGGAAGGAATGCGGAAGGAGATAGAGGAGATGACTAGGCTTGGAGTCATCGAACACTCGGACAGCCCTTGGGCCTCGCCTGTGGTCCTAGTGCCTAAGAAAGATGGGACCACCCGGTTCTGTGTGGACTGCAGGCGGCTCAACGAGCGGACCACCACTGACGCCTACCCAATGCCCTGGGTAGACAAGTTATTAGACCGTATTGCCAGGGGACGCTATCTGACCACCATAGACCTGTGTAAGGGCTACTGGCAGATTCCCCTGGCCGAGGACGCTATCCCTAAGTCGGCCTTCGTCACCCCCTTTGGCCTGTACCAGTTTAAGGTCATGCCATTTGGGATGAAGAATGCTCCGGCTACCTTCCAGCGTATGGTGGATAGACTTCTCGATGGCTTCCAGGAATTTGCTTGTGCATACCTGGATGACATTGCGGTCTACAGTGAGTCCTGGGAAGAACACCTGGTGCATGTAGGGGTGGTTCTGGACAAGATTCGGGCTGCCGGCCTGACCATGAAACCAGACAAGTGCCATCTAGGCATGGCAGAAGTCCAGTACCTGGGTCACAGAGTGGGGTGTGAGAGCCAGAGACCAGAGCCAGACAAGGTAGAGGTAGTGGCTAACTGGCCCACACCTATCACGAAGACCCAGGTGCTAGCCTTCTTGGGGACAGCAGGGTACTACCGACGTTTTGTCCCGGACTACAGTACTATTGCCAAACCCCCAACTGACCTGACGAAAAAGAATTTACCTAAGCAGGTCCTGTGGTCTCCAGCTTGTGAAGCCGCATTTCAGGCACTGAAGCAGGCTCTTGTGAATGCCCCTGTCCTGGCTGCCCCAGTCCCTAACAAACGCTTTCTTGCCCACACAGATGCTTCCATGTATGGACTGGGGGCTGTGCTGAGCAAGGTCGGGGAAGATGGAGGAGCACCCTGACGCATACCTCAGCAGAAAGTTACTACCTCTGGAAGTGAGTTATGAAGCAGTGGAAAAGGAGTGTTTAGCCCTGGTCTGGGCATTAAAGAAATTGAGCCCCTATCTATACGGACGGGAATTCTCCCTTATAACGGACCACAATCCCCTTGTCTGGCTTAACCGGGTCTCAGGAGACAATGGTAGACTGCTGCGGTGGAGTTTAGCCCTACAACCTTATAACTTCACCATCAGCTACTGACCCGGTAAGCAGAACGGGAATGCTGATGGATTGTCCCGACAAACCGACGTCGCTACCACCTCCTAGTCCGGTCATACCCAAATTGACCCACAAAAGGGTCAAGCCGGGTCTGCCGGAGTGTTCCACAAGGAGGGAGCAGTGTGACAGATCCATCTGTATAGACTGATATTGCTGGAATTACCTGTTCGTATGCCCCTTTTCGTCTGTTACAAAATATACCGAACAAAACTACCGAACGGACGGCCACCCAGGAGAGAAGTGTGCTGCTGGTTAACCTCTTGGCCTCAATTAGAACGTTGTGGTTAACCGCAGACACCGCTCCATTCTAACCATATGCAGGGTGGTCATCGCTCGCATGCCGACCACGAGGCGGCGGCCATTTTAAAACACGTGAAAGACCAGCGGTGTTCGGCGCAGATTTTATGGAACTATAAACGGACACTTTTTCTACTGAACACTGCTGAACCTACCGACCCCCCTTCTCATTCGTCGAGGCATGCGAACACCGGTCCGTTCGGGAGTTTGGATAATACGAATGGACTTAATCCAGATAGTCATCCCATGGAGTCAATCGCATACCGAAAGACCTGTAAAAGACTTTGACTCCATGGCGATTGAACTGTGCGTATGGGATCTGAGCGCTATTCGATAGGAATATGCACTCAGATCCAGGCTATCTGGGGATACGTTGCACGAATATAATATGTTCGGTATTTGTACAGTTACCTATTTTTATGCATTTTTAATGTTTCGTTTAAAATGGTGATTTGCCTCTATCCATGGAGATAATTGGATTTCTTCCCAATTATCTTCAGGATAGAGAGGAGGGATTTACTGTATAAAGGGGAGTGTGTAAACCTGAGCAACTGTGATTGGCTAATGTATCCTACTTGTCCCAGTCTTCCATCTGGTGCCCTAGGGGAGTGTCCACCAGGTGGGAGACCTGCATAAATACCGGGCAGGTAGCCCTCATTAAACAGATTCCTGTTTTACCCTCAAGACGGAGCTTGGTCTCGTATTTGGGGGGGAATTGCTACTTGGAAGGATTTCTTTCGCCCGTTTTAGCCGAAGAAGGGATTCGGCTGATTTGTCTATTCGTGGATTTACCGCGTTCCCTTGAACTCCGTTTGGGAGTTTGGCAGTCTACTGTATAGCGCCTGGGTCTCTGGAAAGGGGGAATATCGGCTAAACGGCGGTTTTATCTATTTAAGCTGGGAGTGTCTTGTATGTGTGTAACTTTCTGTATGTAACTGTGTGTGTGTGTGTGTGTAACTGTCTGCCTGTAAGTGTGTGTGTGTGTGTGTGACTGTCTGTCTGTAACTGTGTGTGTGTGTGTGTGTGTGTGTAACTGTCTGCCTGTAACTGTGTGTGTAACTGTCTGCCGGTAACTGTGTGTGTGTGTGTGTGTGTGATTTTGTGACTGTCTGTCTTTAACTGTGTGTGTGTTGTTGTTGTGTTTAACCGTGTGTGTGTAACTGTCTGCCTGTAACTGTGTGTGTGTGTGTGTGTGTGTGTGTGTAATGATTGCCTGCCTGTAACTGTGTGTGTGTGTGTGTGTGTTTAACAGTCTGTCTGTAAGTGTATGTGTGTGTGTGTGTGTGTGTGTGTGTGTAACTGTCTCCCTGTAATTGTGTGTATGTATGTGTAATCGTCTGCCTGTAACTGTGTGTATATGTGTGTGTGTGTAACTATCTGCCTGTAACTGTGTGTATGTGTGTGTGTGTAACTGTCTGCCTGTAACTGTGTGTGTGTAGCTGTCTTCCTGTATGTGTGTGTGTGTTACTGCCTGTGACTGTATGTACCTGTCTGCCTGTGACTGTGTGTAACTGTCTGCCTGTAACTGTGTGTGTGTATGTGTATGTGTGTGTGTGTGTAACTGTCTTCCTTTAACTGTGTATGTGTGTAACTGTCTGCCTATAACTGTGTGTATGTGTGTGACTGCATGCCTGTAACTGTGTGTATATGTGTGTGTGTGTGTGTGTGTGTGTAACTATCTGCCTGTAACTGTGTGTGTGTGTGTGTGTGACTGCATGCCTGTAACTGTGTGTATGTGTGTGACTGCATGCCTGTAAATGTGTGTATATGTGTGTGTGTGTGTGTGTGTGTGTATGTAACTGTCTTCCTGTAACTGTATGTGTGTGTGTGTGTGTTGCTGTCTGTGACTGTATGTACCTGTCTGCCTGTGACTGTGTGTGACAGTCTGCCTGTGACTGTATGATGCTGCCTGTAACTGTGTGCCAAACACAGGACCCACCCCAGGTGCCACATGCTCTAGGTACGCCCCTGATTTGTTGTAACAATTCTGTTTTCTCCAGTGTAGTCACCTGTTTCCAGGCTCTCGCTATCAGAAAATTTGCTGCAATCAGTATGTGATATAACAGGAATGCTTGAGAATTTATGTACTTGTCGAGTGTCATAAACAATAACCCACATTCTGGTTGCAGTTTCATTCTAATGTGTAAGGCCCCAGAGATAATATTTTCTACCTCCTCCCAGTATGCTTTGATGGATTGGCAATTCTACCAGATGTGGTACATCGTGCCCTCTTCCACCCCACATCTCCAGCACTGGTTTGATACATGTGGATAAATGTTTGCTAACCTGGTTGGCACCATGTACCACCTGTATTGGATCTTGCGCATTAGCTCCAGGTGTGACGCACATCTAGATCTGCTTTTATTTGCTAAGAATGCTTTTTGCCATTGTTCTCACGTTAAGATTGCATTGTTTTTGGAGGTCTGGAAGTTGCACTAGTTTGTTGTGTTGGTAGAGGTGTCTGACCAGTGTGCACCCACTCTGTACCCATGGCCAGCAGTCCAAGGTGGGGTTAACAATATGAAGACTGTATAAGGGATTTTCTATTGCCCATTGTTTTGTGTAACCCATTTGTGGTCTGGCTGTATCCCATGCTTTAAACAATAATGATGTGGTATTGGGCATATCAGGTGTAGTGGGACGCATTTTATGGTGCATCCAAAATAGATATTTAAGGTCCTTGGGGTACGACCACACTGATTCCACCTCTGCTCATTATGGCATATCGTCTGCTTTGTGTGACAAGAGGACTGTTGACAGGAGCACTGCTTTGTAGTATAAGCGCCCATCAGGCAACCCCAAGCCTCCGTCATTTATGGTTCTACATAATACCTTAGTGGCTACCCAGATTTTGCAATTTGCCCAGACAAATCTTTTGAAGAGCTGTTGGAGCCTGTGTAAATAGGTATTGGGTAGATAAATTTGCAGTGTACATATCAAGTCCTGAAATTTCGGTAGCACAACCATCTTAACTGCCGCTAGTCTACCCACCCATTTCAATAAGCAGTTGGGCATTGAATTGTCGTTTTCTTCTTCTTACCATTCCCAAACCAATGGCACAGCTGAGAGGGCTAACCCGTCTTTAGAATTATATTAGCGTTGTTTTGTGAATAGCACTCAAAATAATTGGTCCGAATTACTACCCTGGGCTGAGTTTGTTAGAAATAATGCTGACCATGACTCTTCTGGACATAGTCCGTTCTTTATTAATAACGGTCGCCACCCAGCTGTTTTCACTGACACAGCTATCCCCACTTTTGATGATCACCTTGCTTCTATCCATGATACTTGGACCAAAGTTCACTCTGCTCTCAAAACTGTGGCTGATCATTTCAAATGTTATGCTGATAAGCGGCGGGGTGCCATCCCTGTTTAGAGGGTGAGAGGGTGTGGTTATCTTCGCTACATCAAATTGAAAGTTCTTATCATGAAGTTTGCCCCCAGATTCATTGGTCCATTTCGTATCATTCGGCGAATTAATCCTGTTTCATATTCTCTGGCTCTCCCTGCATCCTTACGTATTCCTAACACCTTTCATGTTTCTTTGCTCAAACCGCTCATTTGCAATATATATACTGTCCCAAGTCTTCTCCCTCCTCCATTGGTTGTTTCTGGACAGGAAGCGCATTCCATAATCGATTTCAGGTTTTCTCGCGTTTCCTTGCAGTATTTGGTTGATTGGAAGGGGTATGGGCCTGCCGAACGTTCTTGGGTTTCCGACTTCCGATGCTGGTCGCAAGATTCGTTATTTCCACGCCAAGTTTCCCCTCAAGCCTGGTCCTGCCCGCCCGGTGTGCAGTCTTCAGGTGGGAGGTAATGTCACATGTTCATCCTCAACTTGTGGTCTCTCCAGGGTTAATTACCTTCCGGGCATTGGTAGAGATGCTGATCGGCAGCAATGTGCCAGTGTGTCTGACTCCTGCGGTATAGTGAAAGTTGCCGGTCACTGCGGATCCATACTAATTTATAGCCCCACGTCCACCCACAATATTGATGATGTCAACGTGCGTGTAACGTCACACAAAGGACACGCACGCATATTCTGGGTTCAGAGGCCCGGCACTGCCAATCAGATTTAAAGCAGACTTATTTAAACTCCTTTCTTGCCTTTACGCGTTGACCTGTTGTGGTTTCCCTTAGTGGTTGTCCAAGAGTGTGTTCCTGAGCGTTTATTTCTGGTTATCGACTTTGGCTTCGTTTTGACTTCCCTGTATTCTGGTATCCTTGACTTTCGACTTTCCCTGATCATTGTGTCTCTTTCTGTGTCCCCGACCTTGGCAAGTATTCTGCCTATTCTTTGGTACGTTAAGTCCGGCCACTCTACAGCCCGGTAAGACGTCACCTTTAGTCCTAGATGTTATACAATATTGCGTGCTGGATCAACTAATAATCCTGACAGTAGGGCAGTCTAACTAAATTTTTTTATAGTACAAATTGTTCGGTCCCTTTGGTCCAGGAGATTTCCCCACTGGGAGAGTTTTGATTATGTTTATCATTTCCTGATTCTCTATCGGCTTGGTAAGTTCCTTTTGCTGTTGCTGTATAAGCCTTGGCAGTCTGACCCCATCTTCACCCTGTTCCAAATTATTATGCAAATGATATTTTTCTCATTTACCTAAATAATTGATGTAAATAACAGTCAGCATAATTCTCATGTTATCAACTTTTAAGAGTACAATTCAAATTTTATTGAACAAACCTCCTAATGATAACAATATTTTTTAAAAACATAAAAAACTTACAATGCACTGTTCCAAAGTATTACGCACAGTAAGTTTCAAAACACTTTATAGGTCGTAAAGAAAATTGTCATCTGTTCTGTTTGCAGCATATTTACTGAAATCAAAAGCTATTTCAATCAAACTTATAACAACATTTTAACTTTTTAAACATTTTAACAGGTCACGTTACATTTTAACATAGGACCCGGGGGGGCGTGGCCGAACGGCGATGGAGTAAGTCGCAAGTAAGCGAGGCTCTGCGGTCCCCGGCTCAAAAGCCCCTGTTCAAAGCGCACCGGCAGCCACAATGGGAAATCCCGACGTCAGCTGACCCCCGGATCCCCGGGTACGGCATCGCCGAAACGGCAGGCGGGCCCAATGGACGAGTTTCTGTCCACACCCGACGGCCTCAGACACACGCGACCGTCGGGCAAAATGGCGCCGGACTCACCTGGCACAAGCAGCATGGCTGGATCCATAGCAGGCTCCACGCAAGCAGACACCCTAACCCAGATATCTGCTGAGCTAGCAGCCATAGCCTCTAACGTGCTGACAAAGGCAGACAAGGTGACCCTGGTACAGGAAATGCGCTCTGCTATCAAGGAAGAGATTCAAGAGGTGAGAAATGACCTAACCACCCTGGAGCAGCGGGTCACTGAGCTGGAAGCCGATTGTATGCTGACCTCTCAACACTCCCAAGCCGCTGACAATGCTACCTCAAGGCAGGGTACCGTTCTCCTGGATCTAAGGAGACAGGTCGAAGACCTGGACAACAGCGGACGACGCAATAATATCCGCGTGCGAGGCCTGCCAGAACAAGCAGGGGAAGACCTCAGCGCCATCTTGCCGCGACTTTTCGCGGAAGTATTGGGAGAGGGAGCCCCAGACACCTACAATATTGAGAGAGCCCACAGAGCACTCCGACCCCCCAGGGACGACGGACTCCCCAGAGACATTATATGCTGCCTACTATCTTTTCAACTAAATTACGCCATTATGAAGGCGGCCAGACCACAAAACATCACGTATCTTGATGCCCAGGTGTCCCTGTTTCAAGATCTCTCGCCCCTGACGCTGGAAGCACGCCGAGCACTACGTCCACTAACCCGAATGCTGCAAGATAGGAGGATCCCGTACAGATGGGGACACCCTTTTAGCCTGCAAGCTCGGAAGGACAACACATGGCACACGCTGAGATGGCCGAACGAAGTCTCCGGGTTCCTGAGAGCCCTGGACCTGCCTGCGGTAGCCATACCTAACTGGATTTTGATGGGTCCACCACAGCATCCTGCGGGCCCCGCTGGTCCGACCCCGCCTAGCAACCGGAGGGAAAGGCCCCTACGGAGAGGGGGACCGGATGGCCCCGAAGAATAAAGCCCGGAATCACATGGGTCTGAGATCCTCCCTCCCCCGCGGGATGGCGGCCCCCCCCTCCATCTGCACACCTGACGGGTGCGGACACCCTGGACTTGCAGAGGTTTCTCCCCTTGGCGGTATGTACCTCCCCTTTCAGCTCTAAAACTTTGCCCCACAGCAAGGCCCACGCTGGCTGGTTTGCTCCCCTCCTTTCTCCCCCTCGCCCCCGGGGAGCCCCGGCCTGCTCCGGGATTTGACTCCCTCAGAACTCCAGCCCACACCTTACGGATAAAACCCAGGACTTTTAGCCACCCAGAAAGCTACAGCGGGAGGGAAAAGCCTACTTGGGAGGGGGGATAGCGGACACGAGACTCACCCACCCATGCGTGGAGGGCTAACTCAATCTATGGTCATGGTCACTCCATCAGAGGGGCGCGGGTGGGCCATGGGCAAACAACCTGGGCACTCATATCCCTCCACATGTGGCTGTTAAAGGTTCCCCTAACTGGTTTTGCTCAGGGGCAGGGGGGAAGTTAGTGGGACTAGCGGGCTTGGGGGACACCAGAGGGAGCTGGCGGGGAGCGGGGCCGGGTGCCTGTTCGGGGTGGTGTAGGGAGGGGGGGCGACACTGCACCCCACGTAGCCAACAAGATAGGCACTACGAGCCTCTGACACCTAGCCCATGCATATAAGGGGGGCACCACTCCAGGCCTCGGGTTAGGGAATAAGTGGGCCTGATAAACTGAGACATCTAACTGGGCTAGTAAGACCTGAGACGCAGACACAATGGGGAGGAGAGATCCTAGGTAGGCACCACAGACGTACCGGGGGGGGCTGACACCCCCGGGAGGGACTACAGAGGTGGGCGAGGACCGTTAGGGGACCATGAGGCGGGACCGGCCTGTCTCTGGCCGTTTAATAGTATACTAAGTTAGGCCAAGTTTATGGTATAATGTTCAAGTTACCCCCCCCCCCCTTTTTTTTTTTTTTCATCCTCACTGTTACATAATTTTCTGATCTATACACAAAGGGTCCGCAGCTCACGGCGGTGATGCGTTCTCGAGCGATTGGCTCCCCAGGCTCAGGTAACCCGAGCAACTCACTTGAGCCGGGCACAAGCAGTAGCCTCAATTTCCCCATAAGGATTTAACTCCACCTGGTTACTACAATCCCACACAACCGACTCGGCTTGTAAATTGGACCATAGACGGATCGGACGTCCCCTGGGGTACACGACCGATCTTGGGTCACTGTTGTCTGTTTACCCCTGACCACACCATCCCGCCCCCCACACACCGACGGTCACTGACAGACTTGCTCTCCCTGACATAGACCA
Organism: Pelobates cultripes; assembly: GCA_933207985.1. Classification (NCBI taxonomy): domain Eukaryota; kingdom Metazoa; phylum Chordata; class Amphibia; order Anura; family Pelobatidae; genus Pelobates; species Pelobates cultripes. The sequence continues at coordinate 55,257,721 of OW240923.1, forward strand.
CGCCGTCCCCATCTCTCCTCCCCCCCCACCACCTATTAAATCTAACTTCTCTCCCCCCCTCTCTCTTTCCCCCTCATCCCCCCCGCCCCTTTCCCCATCCCAGCCTGGCCCGCCTCTGCCGCGATGTCTCAAAAATTTCAATCGGCCCTGCTTCGGTTCTGGTCCAACAACATAAGGGGCTTGAACATCCCCGAGAAGCGCACACATCTTCTGCGGACACTGTGGTCCCAGAAGGTCTCCGTGGCATTTCTACAGGAGACCCACTTTAAAGATGGGTCAGCCCCCACACTACATGATAAAAGATTCCCCCAGGGCTTTTTCGCGAACCACCGCCCCCACCTTCCAACAATGGGTGGATAGAGTGGGAGAAATACATACCATGGAGTCCATGACAGCAGCCCTCTGGGGCCACTCGGAGAAATGCCACCTAACCTGGACCCCCTGGATCCTATACACCGCGGCAGCAGGCTCAGCCTCATGAAAAACTACGCTCCGATAAGGAAATGATCCCCTCTCCCGCCTTGCTCCTAATCTTGCTTCCTCTTTTCCCAGCTAGACTGCTCCCGCCACCCCACCCCATATAACCACTCACCCTCTTGACTACTCCTTGACTAGACCACCCCACACCACGTACTAGACTGAGACATTCAATCCAAGAGAACATGTACAGACAGACCATACCAAACACGGAACCATAGAGGGACAGTAGATAGAACCCACAAAAGCGATATTAAGGGACAGAAACACACAAGATACCCTAAACGCCCAAAAATCTAATGGCCCATAAGCAAGGTTCACCGCACAATATACCCCACTGCTTTTAGCCCCAGAAGCAACCCAACAACACACATGCAATACCCCCCGCTGGGCTCGCACACCCACGGGACATATCTCTTACTCATGCCCCCCCAACCACAGAAAAGGACGTACCTTACAGGGTACGTGCACCTGGACACAGGTGGGTGGGTCAGGTTACCCCATCCACAACATTTGAAAAACCCTAAACAAACCTGCCGGGAAGCCCCGCCACAAGCAGACCCACCCACACATACAGCCTCTGCATACCTGCCCCTGGCAGGGCCCCACACCCTTCTCACGAATATCACGCCCTGAGCTGCAAGTAGTCCCAAATGGTTGGGGGTATGAGAATATCAAAGACATAGGACACTCACAGATACAGAACAGGTCGAATTGCGCTAGATAATGGGCATACCCACAGCTCTCAACTACTGTGTGATCTGTAAACACGGAAATAGGTATTGTTATACTATTATGGATGTCTATCACTGCACTGGTGCACTACAAATAACTGTTTGACTTCCCACCCTTTTTCCTTCTGTACACCCCTCCTTTTAAAATTTAAAAACTGAATACATAAATAAAGATTGTCAAAAAAAAACAACATAGGACCCCTTATTTGATAGCAGCTTCACAAGTTTTGCATCCATTGAACTTGTGAGTTTTTGGACAGTTTCTGCTTGAATTTGTTCGCAAGATGTCAGAATAGCCTCTCAGAGCTGCTGTTTGGATGTAAACTGCCTCCCACCCTCATAGATCTTTTGCTTGAGGATGCAGAACTCTTCAAGCTGCTTACAGCGCATCCTGAGGATCCTAGGTTGGGTACCAGCTCACAGGGGCACAGCTCAGACATACAAGGAACTCTAAACACTATCCTGATATCTCTTCAGTCCATTAATGATAGACTGACTAAATTGGAAAATTCCAGCCCGGCCCGCATAGATCCTCCTCCCATAGGGTCTGCACAAGCACTCACACCTTCCAACTCACAGGGTAGGCCCCCCGCCTTACCTTTCACCCCCTCCCCTCTACCAACGTAATTACCCCAGCACACATGGTCCCTCCGGCTCTCCGTAAGGATATTTTAGATGGGAAAGATGTAAATCTAGTCTCATTACTAATAGCTTCCCAAGATGTTGTGGGGAACAGAACATACAATTACGGCGATTTGGCTGTCGTTATGAAGGCTAGAGACCCACGACTCAATAAAAAACTCACCATACCCGAGTTTGGCCTAGCCTTCAATATTTACAGGGATGTTGTGTTCTCTGTTTATCCACAATGTTGTGAGGAACTAGATTTATATTTGCACAAAGTGGTGGACTTAGGCCACAATTATGGGGGTTTTATGTTTTACGACTTCCACAAGTCTGTGTCGGCAAAAGCAGCTGCAACCCTGGCCCAGTTTAACATCCATACTGATTTGAGCCTGTTGGACACAGAACTCTTTTGCAGACATATTGCAGACTTGGTAACCCCGTCTTGTGCAGTCTACTCATCCACCTCCCATACCACCAATCTGTGCCCCTCAGAAGCCAATCCCTCCTCCTATTCGAATCTCTCTAACAAGCCTGACTAATGCAGCTTAAAAGACAAGCTTGGTTGTCCCATTGTTTACGTAGGCAAAGCACAAATCTGCAATAATTTTAATGCAGGAGTATGTAGTTTTAGTGCCTGCAGATTACTACACGTATGCTCCATATGCTTTAGGGCTCATGCCAAAACCATGTGCCCGTCTAAGTTAAACCCAACTTACTGAGGTGAATGTAAGTCATTTGGTGTTCTACTTAAAGTCACATCCGTCCCTTCACTTGGTGGAATACTTAATTCACGTTTTTTCTCAAGGGTTCCACACTGGGTTGGTGTCACTCCCTGTAGGTACCTTGGAATGTCCCAATCTTTTCTCCGCTAGGCACAAACCACATACAGTAGATGATCTTATTGGGTTTCATGATAGGACTCTCCCCCTTCACCTCCTGCCGTACAAATCCGATCGGGATAGCCACCAGCAAATACACCAATAAAAAACATCTTATCATTGATCTGTCTGCTCCTCATTCATACACAAACCCAAGCCTAAACTCTCTCATACCATCCACTGAATTCTCTCTACACTATACCACCATGGATAATGCCATACAAGCAATCTTGAAGGCTGGTAAAGCAGCATGGCTTAGCAAGACTGATATCTCCAATGCCTTCAAGTTGCTACCTATCCATCCCTCTTTATGGCATGTTCATGGGGTTAAGTGGAGAGAGAAATATTACTTTGCTACCAGACTCACTTTCGGGGCAAAAAGTAGCCCCAAAATATTTGACACATTTGCTGAGACTCTCTGCTGGCTTCTCCTCAACATCACTAGGTGCCCCATGATGATACACTATCTAGACGACTTCTTAATGGTGGAAAATAGCAACAGCACTCCTACAAGTCTAAAGAGCACTACAGCATTATTTTCAACTCTAGGAGTTCCTCTGTCACAAGACAAAACCACTGAACCCACCACCAGACTTAATTTCCTAGGTATCACCCTGAATTCCGGTACCATGCAGTCAAGTCTCCCCGAAAGCTTGTGCGCATTCGTGATGACGTGAACAGGTTACTTCAACTAGGAACATGTACTCGGAAAGACCTACAGTCATTGCTAGGTTCTTTAAACTTCGCAATGCGCATTATTCGTCAGGGGAGATTATTTATTTCTAGACTGTTATGCTTATTAACCAGGTCTGCCCGACGGCGATATTGGTCACTTAGATCCTCCGGCAAAGGTAGACCTGGTCATGTGGCAGGAGTCTTTAGAGCACTGGAATGGGATTTCAATGTTCATCCCACCAGTATCTGAACAATCCCCAGTCTTTTGGACAGATGCAGCCACTAATAGTGGGTTTGCAGCAATCTACAAAAAACACTGGTTAAGAGATTGCTGGCTGGAAGAGACACTCGTTCTACCTTCCTTTCGCAAGACATTGGCATGATTCGAAATTTACCCGATAGTGGCGGCTGCATTCACATGGGGCAAATCCTGGTCAGGCATGGCAGTCAAATGTTATACCGACAACATGGCAGCCTGCAACATAATTAATAAGGGTCAATCATCTTAATTGACCATTATGAGTTTAGTTTGCAGGCTGACCTGGTTGGCTGCCACATTTCAGTTCTTCCTCTACTTCGAATCCATCCCAGGCTACTCCAACTCTGCCACTGATTCTTTGTCCCATTGTAAATTGCATGAATTCTTCATTCTTTCCCCAACAGCCAACAAATACCCGACCCAAATTTCAACAATTTAATCTTGGACTAGCCCGGCTATTGGCGCATGGCAAGGAATTAGTACAAGTAGCCTTATCTGCAAACACAAAGAGAACATACAATAGAGCCATGGTTATTTTTCAGAGTTTCTCTGTAGAATTCAACATTCACGATCATTCAATTCAAACCATGGTCACATTTGCCACATTTTGCCACCTTCATCTAAAACTTTCATACAACACTATCAAACTCTACCTATACAGCACCATGTTCTGACAACCATTCCAAATCATACTCCTTTTCTTTCTGCTTACCTGGTAAAGAATATATTAAAAGGGATAAATAAATTAGATCATCACACTACAAAAAGCGTTTACCTATAGATGGGGAGAAATTCCGAGCATTATCAGACTTACTGGACACACTAACATTTGAACCCCATACAAACCTGATCATAAAAACCTCTATGTACTTAGCTTTCTTTGGATTCCTGAGACCTAGAGAATTCACGATTACAGCCCAATCAGAGAATTAATTATGTCTCAGCATGAAAGACTTAAAAAAGGTGAACGATCACTACCTCCTGTCACTCTGACATTCAAAAACCAAACCATTAGGCCATCCATTAGAAATACCCTACCGAGAATCACTGGTGCCCTGTTAAAGTCCTAGACACTTACCTAGTACTGGTTAAGGACAATCCCAGCCACTGTCCACTTTTTACACTACTAGGCAGTCCCCTAACTACTTCTAAATTCATGTTCTACATTAGAACTCTGTGCATTAAATTAGGTTGGGACCCTGCCTCTTATTCGGGACATTTGGTCAGAATAGGGGCCGCATCAGCTGCATCCAGTATCAATACTCCAGTACACACCATTAAAAAATTAGATACATACCGCAACCAGAGAAAGAGTTAAGGCAAGCGTTTAAAAATCTTATATTATAATCATGTTGATAATAAAGTGTGTTTTTTCTGCATCACCTTTTGCCCTCTTTTTTACAGGCCTACCCCTACCTCGGTTTCGGCACACCACACCTACTTAATTGAATCAAAAGGTATTTCACGGTCCCTATATTAACCGACCACAAGTTTTAAGGCAGCAGGCCTGTATTTGTGGGAGGAGTTAGCGTTCCTATAAAAATGCTACTCCCCCTTCTTACCTTCGCCGTGAAGTACACTGTTCACCCCACCCACCTCACCCTCTGCATACCTAAACAATTCCTTCGGGGGGCCCTCTTTTTTTTACAGGCCTACCCCTACATCGGTTTAGGCACACCACACTGACTTAATTCAAAGGTATTTCACGGTCCATATATTAACCACCACAAATGTTTATTTATCGTCTGTTTGGATTTCTTTAAAAGCGCTCTAGGGATTTTAATCGGTAGTGTTCGAAATAGAAATAAAAATTGTGGTAACACAAGCATTTTCAATGCATTAATCCATCCTAACCACAAAGTCTTAGTCCCACACCAACCCTCTAAAGCTTGGGATATTTTAGTCTGTAGTTTGTAATGGTTTTGTTTCAAAATAATATGATTAGAAAATGACAAGTGTGTCCCTAAATAAGTTATAGTGTTTCTCCATTCAAAATCATGTAAGGCCTTTAATTCATTCATTTGGTGATGCAGAATATTTACAGGAAGCACCTGAGTTTTGGCTGTGTTATTTTTATAATAAACACTTTGCCATATGCTTCGAGGAGCGCTATTACGGGCTTCAAAGAAAAATGCGGGCGAGTAAGAAATAATAAAATACTGTCTGCAAATACAGCAATATTTTGGTTGCCTTTTGGTGTAGGGATGTCCTTATCATGTTTGATCCAAGAAATCAAAGGATCTAATACTAAAATAAAGATTAAGGGCCTCGTGCCGTTTGAAAGTATAAAATTCAGAGATACAAAACCTGCATTAAACACCCTAGCTAATGGTACAGAGTATAAAGACAGTAACCCCTGCAAGAATATACATGGAAAGAAATATTTTTTTTAGGACCCCAGTTGTATACCCCCAATGAAAACTATCAAAGGCCATCTCTGCGTTTAAAGCAAGGCAATGCCAGGCCTATTGTTAGACCTCATTAGTTCAAAAATATTCAGTGCTCTCCGTGTATTGTCCTCAACCTGTCACTCTGGGACAAACCCTGCTTGTTCAGGGGATACTAAGATGGACAAAAGAGGTCTTACTCTATTAGCCATTGATTTGGCAAATAATTTTATATCAGTATTTAATAATGCCATCTGGTGGTAGTATGCACATATTATAGGGGATTTTCCAGGTTTAGGGAGTGTGATAATAGTTGCCTGCAACATCTTTGGTGATAGATAACCCAACTCCAGAATATTATTAAAGAGTAAAGTCAAATTAGGTATTCAAAAGTCAGCAAATTTGGCATAATAATAGGTGAAAAAGCCATCTGGTTCTGGTGTTGTATGTTTCTGAATTTCCTTTGATACCTGAAAGATCTCATCATTTTAAAGGGCATAGCTAAATCAAGACAACTTAGGCAACTCTACCCCATCTAGGAAGTCAGATATTTCCCGGTTTGTTGGTTTATACTGATCTGGATCTGAATTCAGATTATAGAGAGTTTTGTAAAATGAAGCAAACTCATGGACAATCATTTTAGTATGTCAGTTTAATTTTAGCTTCTGTAAGTATATAGTTTATTTTAATCTGAGAAGCATTGTATTTTAACTGTGAGGCCAAGTGTCTACCCGCTCTATTTCCCTGTCTATGGTAATCGCATTTTAATTTTCTTAACGCCCTTTCCACTTGTTGAAGTTGTTGTGTTTCAACCTCTAATCTTAACTTCTGGAGTGATTCCATGCTTGTCATATTTGGTAGTAATTTATGTTGATCCAATGTTCTTTTTAGATCAGCCATTAAATTATTGCTTTTGTCTATGATTTTATGTTTTAGATGGGAGCCTTGTTTCTAAAAATTCCCTGTGTCACTGCCTTATGGGCGGGCCACATAATAAAAACATTTGTTAACTGGTAAGCATTATCCTCAAAGAAATTCATTATCGTTGTTCTGATTTCCTCTCTGTACTGGTCAGTCGCCAATAATGACTAATTTAAGTGCCATAATCCTCTACCTCTTGTTGGATAAAGAGTAGAAAATTTAATCATTATTGGGGAGTGATCAGACCAGGTTATAGGCATAATATTAACATCCACTAATGTATCTAAGGAATTTCTATCTATAAGACACATATCAATTCACGAATACTGGTCGTGAACTTTCGAATCATACGTGTAGTTCCTAGTAGCAGGGTAAAGTGACCTCCAAGTATCGTACAGGACAAAGCTCTGCAAGAGATCAACTAATTTTCTGCTTAAAGCCCAGCTCCGTAATGAAGCTATGGCACTCCCAGACCTATCTAAATCCGGGTCCAGAATACAATTTAAATTGCCACAAATAAGCAGTTTTCCTGTTTTAGTTTGTCTATCTTCCTAAAAGCCTTTTGTAAAAAATCCTATTGGTTTGAATTGGGAGCATAAATATTGGCTACTGTAATTTTTACATTATTTAGGTATCCCACCAAAACTAATACTCTTACCTCTATATCCTTATACTATTTTTTTCACATTGAAACACCCAGTCAGAATGAAATAATGTAGTGACTAATTTAGTCTTGTTGGGTGCATATGCATGAAAGGCAAGTGGATATTTAGTAGAATAACATTTTGGTGGGTTAGTACTTAAAAATGGGCTTCTTGAAAACAGGCAATTGATGCCTTGCTGAGATTCAGTTAATGAAATGCTATTTTTTTCCCTTCTTTTTTTTTATCTTTTCTTTCCCCCCTCATTTTCCTGATTTGAAAACTTTATCTAATACCCATAGATTGTCATTCACACTATCAAGTATCACTGTCTTAAAGGAACGGGTCTATTATAAAGTTGTACAACTTAACTCTATCCTAACAGAATAAATTAAATTATAATGCAGGTTAATTGTAAACATGTGTAAACTCAAAAAAATACTGACATATAAACCTATACTGTATTAGGTCTTATGTCCCACATTGCCAACTTTACCACTTTTTAAAGTATTAATCTTTCAACCAACAGGAACTGTAGTTACATGTGCCTTTAACTTGTAGATCAGATGAGCTATACCGCAAAACTTATGGACTCTTGTCCATTCCAGTGTCACCTTCCTTGGAAGAGCTTAAGGTACATCTTTCTCTTTCTCTTCAGGAGCAAGCCCACAATTGTGAAGCACTACCCTGTCATTATTCACATCATTCATTTTAGTAAGAATGTAATTTCTCCACACTAACAGTTTTGGAGGAAAACCCCATCTGTAGGGAATCTTCTTGTTACAAAGGCATTATAACAATAAGATAATAATAGTAAATAATAATAGTAGAAATTAGTAAATTCATGCCTTCGAGCCATAGTTGATGTCGAAATATCGGCATATAAGGAGACACCTGCGTGACTAGGGGGCATTCTTGTCACTTTCCTCTGTGCCGTAAGGATAGCTTCCTTGGTACAATAGTAGTTTACTGGTCAATTCCACTTTCCTTTCTCACCTTGACTACTGTAATCCGCTTCTCAGTGGTTTTACGTGCTCCCAACTTGCACCGCTACAGTCCATAATTAATGAGGATTATCTTCCTGTTCACCCGCACCTCCCACGCCTCACCCTTCTATCAGTCCCTACATTGGCTTCCTGTAAGATATAGGGCTCAATTTAAAATTCTGGTTCTTGCTTTCAAATCTCTACATAATGCTGCTCCCACCTTTCTATCCTTCCTAATACACAAGTATGTCCCGTCTAGGCCCTTACGCTCTGCTGAAGACTTATGTCTATCTTCTGTCCGTGCTCCCACCTCTGATGCTCACCTTCAAGACTTCTCGAGGGTTGCACCATTCCTTTGGAACTCACTTCCCTCCTCCGTTAGATGCTCACCCAGTCTCCACTCCTTCAAAAAAATCATAAAAAATCCACTTCTTCATAAAAGCGTATCAATTAAACTGTTAATAGCTCCCGAATGATTCCTTTATTGCAACTGTCATTAGTCTAATACTATCCATACCTTTTGTGTCACTTTACCCCACTCCCTCTAGCATGTAAGCTCATTGAGCAGGGTCCTCGACCCCTCTGTTTCTGTGTGTTCAACTTGTCTGGTTAAAACTACATGTTTGTTTGTCCACCCACTGTAAAGCGCTGCAGAATTTGTTGGCACTATATAAATAACAACATAATAATAGTGTAAACTTGTAATAATATCTCTCGGGTGTTCTTCGGCTTTAGAATTCAGTGAGCTCTCTCTGTAAAAAGACTGCAACTTCTATATTTGATGCCACTGCCTGAAAAAGATTTAGCAGATAATTTGAAAGCTCTTCTGTTTTTACTGATTCAGGCACTCCTCTCACATGAATATTGTTACGCCCTGAGCGATCTTCCATGCCAGCCATTCTTTCCAGCAAGCATCTGTGTTCAGTCTCCATCTTTTGCAACCTGTCGGTTAGTGTGTTTTTTTGCAACAGACAATCCTTTTCTTCCAAGGAACTGGTTCTAATACCAATATCTTGCACATCTTTATGGATATCTGCTACTGCGGACTTAACATCGGCCTGCATAGAGAGTCACAACTCTTGCAACATAGCCATTAGTCTTTTTTCTGAAATGGAAATGTCTTCCACAACTACTTGCGTGGAATCAGAATCAGAGCCTGCCTCAGACATATGTGTAGGTGAACATGAGCCGCCATCATGTGGGTCTGATCTCTGTTTTTCTTTCTTTCCATGAATTTTGTGTTGCTTGAAAAAATCTTGAGTTCTTAAAGCCTTTGGGGGTGCCATCTCTTAAAGAGGCGGTCCTATGGGGGGTCCTAGTAGAGATGGAGGACCCTGAGGTGAGTGAAAGAAAAAGTTAAGGTAGAGAATGAGAAGAGTTGCATGGAAGTTTAAGTCTATAGCAGCTTTGTCCTCTTGCATCCAATGTATGTATTTGCTCAATATGAACCAGTACACATATTTGGGAACAATCAGGAGGTAGTAGCTATTTCAAGAAATCTATTTTGTTGTTAAAGATGCAATAATATTGTTATCAAACTATAAGAAAAGGTGAGAGCACACAAATTGTATAAATACCACAATGTAGCAAAATTGTGTGGAATCTATAAATGACAAAAAAAAAAGAGACGACCATAGCGTTATACAGTTAACATATAAAGTATATAAGGGCTTTTTTGGTCCAACTCACATGATTCTGAGTCACTTAAAATAAGCTGACTCAGACTAGACGCTTAATTTGGAGGATCCAATGGATGCAGAAAGTGGGTCTAGATGGTTCTTTGTCCCTTCGTCTTACACCATGTGCAAATCCAGGATGCAGGAAATTAGGTGAAGGATGAATACTTTAATGGACAAATAAATATAAGTAAAAATCAGACCTCAAATAAACTACAAAGTCCACTTTACGCGTTTCTAGTCTATTATCTGTATTGTCAATATTTGGGGTTAATTATTGCAGTTTAAGGTGTTTCCTTTTGCATTTGTATAACTACATGGCTTATTCACAGTGACTTAGTATTATCGTTTTCACATGTGGTCTATTAATAAGTAAAGACAAATGAAAAGGACACAAGAACACGGTTTTATACATTTTTAAATTATGAATTAGTAATAATTGTTCTAATTTTTGAGTTGAAGTTTCCATCAGGGAAATATTTTGGTTTTGTGTTTCATAAATAAACCACAGGGTACCTTCCACACTCATATGGATAAACCAGCACTATCAAACTATTAAAATTGTTAGATGTTCATTTAAATTATATAACATCAACTACAATTACATGTGTTGACAATCAAATATGATTTATAACATATTCACAATTAGTATAATCAGTCCATTGTCTTGGGAAAAACAACCAACATTTTCACACCTCGCTGTTACTAGAAAGCTAAACTTTGTAATTATTCCTATGAGTCTAATTTATGTTTTATAATTTATTAATCCTTCCTGTGTATAAAACCAAGGGAATACATGTAGAGTTGTAATTCCCAACACATACTTTAATTAGCTCCTTAAGGGCAAGTCTTGAGTAAATCGGGTCCTTATATTATATACTTTTTACAGATTAAATAATTGAGTGTAAATTAATGGAAATCCTGGTAGAAAATGTAAAAGATTACCTTTGCATATGAAAATACACACATGGACACCAGATGTAATACTCTAATTGAATTAATTTGTGTGTCATGATATTGTTAACATAGATTTTAGAAACCAAAAGCAGACACAAGACAAACAGTTTTACTTTCATGGGCCTCTCTCACGTACTTTATTAGCTTAGTTTCCTTAATTTCAAAATTTCTCCTGCTTAACCAACTTTTGTCTCAATCTGTTTCCTACTTTGTAAGCTTTGTAAACTTTCTACTTTAAACAGTCTCTGTTCAAAATTGTTCCCGGTCTTTCTGGGCTCTCTACCTATCATCCACTTTCATTATCTCCCTGCCCTAACTTCTTATCTGCCATCACTGTTCATTTCTCTCTTTTTTTTACATTTTGCTACCAGCCTTATCATCTCATCTGTCCATACATACTTACAGGTTCATTCATGAAAATGAAAATTGTGAGTAAGCCCAAGTAACTTTAACCCCTTAGTGACCAGATCGTTTTTCAATTTTCTTACAGTTCAGGACCAGGGCTCTTTTTACATTTCTATGGTGCTAGCTGTAATTTTCCTCTTACTCATTTACTGTACCCACACATATTATATATTTTTCTCACCATTAAATGGTCTTTCTAATGATACCATTATTTTCATCATATCATATAATTTATTATAAAATAAATTATAAAATATGATGAAAAACTTAAAAAAACCACACTTTTTCAAACCTTGACCTCTAAAATCTGTTACGCATCTACAACCGCCAAAAAACACCCGTGCTACATAGCTTCTAAATTTTATCCTGAGTTTAGAAATTCCCAATGTTAACATGTTCTTAGCTTTTTTTTGGAAAGTTATAGGGCGATTAGTACAATTAGCACTTTGCTATTTCCAAACCATTTTTTTTCAAAATTAACGCATTGCATTGTAACACTGATATCTGTCAGAAATCCTTGAATAATCCTTCACATGTATATATTTTTTAAAAGAAGACAACCAAAGTTATTAAACTTGGGGTATTCGGACTCTATTTATGCAACCATTTTGCCACAAATCTATGCCAAATTAAAAAAAAAAATTAGCTTTTTTTGACACACATAACAATTTAAGAAAACATGTACTGAGAACTTTAAGGGTTACTGCCAAAGAACAATATGTGTTAGCAACATCTCCCAAGTACAGTGATACCACCCATGTATAGGTGTGTTGGGTTCTATTGGGGCTAAAAGACCTTATTTGGAGGATGCACATTCCAGTTTTCCAATTTGGAATTTTCACAGCTGGTCATCATGCACCCATGTCCTATTTGGGACATTTTTGAAGCCGGCCAATGTAATTTACCCCCATCAAACCATATATTTTTTAAAGGTAGGCCGCCTATGGTATTTTAACACTTTCCATGCACTAATTTTACCACCAGTCTTTGTCAAACATTTGGGTAGTCATTTTTTGTGTTATTTTTCTCTCACATTGTAGTTTAGGCATGGATTCTCAGTTCCTGTTATGTTTTACTGACAAAGAAAACCCCAATATGTGTTCAGCAACATCTCCTGAGTACAACAGTGCCCCCAATATACAGGTTTTATAGGTTTTTGCAAACTTACAGGAGTCAAATGTAGGGCTTTTCCCCTTTTCCATGTTTGCACATTGAAATTTGCCAAATTGGTTTGCTGGGCCTATGTTGCCTTTGAGACTGTAATTAGCTTTCATATTTTATTTTATTTTTGCATTTTTTTAAACAAAAACTGCACTTTTACTGGTGATTTCAATTGATACGTTTTACTGTTTTAAACACTCATATTTGTGTTCAGCAAAGTCTCCCAAGTAAAACAATACCCCCCACGTACAGGGTTTATGGTGTTTTGGAAAGTTACATGGTCAATATAGGGCTTGCCTAATTCTGTTTGCCAGATTGGTTTGCTGGGTCTATGTTGCCTTTTGAAACCATATGGTAGCCCAGGAATGTGAAACAACCCCATCATGGCATACCATATTAAAATGCAGACAACCCAGGGTATTCAAAATAAAGGGTATTTCCAGACTTTTGTAGTAGCCACTTAGTCACAAACGCTGGCCAAAGCGTTTTTGTTTGTTTTTTGCATTTTTTTAAACAAAAACTGCATTTTTATTGGTGATATCGTCATCATGATAAGTTTTACTTTTTAAAACACTCATATTTGTGTTTAGCCAAGTCTCCCAAGTATAACAATACCCCCCATGTACAGGTTTTATGGTGTTTTGGAATGTTACGGGGTTAAATATAGGGCTTGCTAATTAAATTCTCTGGACTGTCTGCCAGGCAGGTCCCTCATATTATAATTAACAAAATCAAATAATTATGTAGTTAATAGTTAAATATATATGCGAAATGAGTGTGAGTGTGTGTGTGTGTGTATATATATATATATATATATATATATATATATATATATATAAATACAATGTTTTTTAAAATTTATATTATATATATATATACATATATATATATATATATAAAATATGTTTGTGAATATTTATATATATAAATTGTCCTAGTAGAGAGCACTCTGAAATCTTGTAGAATCAATTTTAATTGCTGCTTTATTAAGCAAATACAGTGTTATACAAGGTAGTTGATGTTTCAGTCTATGCAGACTTTTTTCAAGACTCTCCACATACCTAATCCCGTTAAATAATTAAGACAAGCTTTCTGTGATTTATCCAAATAAATACAGTTGGTTACATGAATTACGTTGTATGGTATTTTCTTTTTGCCCACTTTTTATTACAGGCCTGCTGCTTTGTCGGCTCCGGCACACCACAACCGACTGGTGCAAACTCATTGATGGTATGGTTATAATATGCTATATTTCTGTGTACGGCTATATTGCCCCGACTACAAATATATATATATACATATACACACACACACACATAATACGTGTGTGTGTTTGTATGTGTATATATATATATATATATATATATATATATATACATATGTAGAAAGGCCATTAGGCCTGAATTTGTGGGAGGAGTAAGTCCCCTACTTAAACTCCCAGCCCCTACTCACCTCTGCCGGTTCAGTTGATTGTCTGTCTCCATAGCAACCAGCACTTCCGGTCCGAGTTTTCCCGACAAACGACTCCAGTCTCCTGCAGTAATAGGTGTCCAGTGGAATCCTCCGTCTGTCCGTCCGTTCTGCAGCCCTGCCACCAGCCTGCTTCCTGGCCTCGGTACTTGGCTTCCGGTCACAAGACCGGCACGCTCACGTAAGCTTGTGAGGGAAATATCGTTCGGCTATTTCCCTCCATTCGGGCCTAAAACCGTAGGGGTAGGCTCCCTTTTTCTATCACATTACCAATTTACGTATACTTACCTATTCGTGCATTTCCACGTTTGCGCCACTAAACTAGACGAACGCTCGCTATACTTACGTTTCATGGGAGCTTTCGCATGATCTAACTGCCGAACTACGTACGATCATAACTCTAAGGCTAATCGTTTCAATCCTGTTTTAACGTTCGGCTATACGCACGCACCATGTACTTATTACTTACCCGTTCAGGCACTTTAAACGAATTGTGTAAAAACCTGTTCACCCCTGGCTAACTTACTTAATTCATGCTATTCGTTCGGGAGTAAACGAACGCACATTATACTTAACCTAAACAGGTCCCACGTTCAGTATAATACAAACATTTCATGCACACAAATTCACTTTATTACATATACTGTCTGTTTGGTTATTTAACTGTTTGTACTACCTGTCAATAAGAGTTATTAAATACATTTAAAAAACTACAACCATTTATCACCTAAACTGTGTTTTCCGGTTAACTATGTCTAAATATGTCTAAATATAAAAAAACCATAGCCACTGTATCTTAGTAATCAGTTCTTTTTCCTACACTCCCGTGGTTTAGTAATTCATGTTTTACGTTAATTTATCAATTAAAACAAATTCCTACTGACACCAAACAAAAGGGCAGAATTCTATAAATTCCACAACAACCCTGTTCAAACACAACATACATATATTATTATTAACACGATCTCCTAGGGTAATACTGGTAGAACCCCTAATATTTTGTTTTTTAATCTACTACGTTTTCTCCTTAAAGTTACGCAGTCATTAATCCTGCCCCTGTCACATTTCTTTGGCTCCACAGATTGCCTCGGCTCTATTATTTCTGCTTAAAGTTAGCAAATTCAAGGTCTTGTATTTACAAACCCAGGTATAGTATTTACTCACCATGGTGTCAACCATTTCCATGCCTCAATACTGCATGCACTCTAAACTTATCACAGTAAAAATTGGTTATTTATAACATACTGTCACAGCATTCGCTAATTATCAAATATTTATGGGTTTAATCCAGAGCTCCAGAAATATTCTAGGCCTCCACCGGATTCTACGCAGGAACACCAGTTACCTTATAACAAATCAAGGTACATTTCTCTACTCATTACAGGACCTTTTTCATACAAGACCTAACGCGGTCTCGATTCATTACGACTAAATCAAGGTCCTACGTCCTTGGTGTGTTAAATTCTCTACATTTTTCTTACCCAGGAATATGGTCATACTGCCATCAGGCAAGAAATTACCCAACCTACCTAAACCGGTACTCAGCCACACTACCAGGTACTTACGTCCTTATTCGTTACGGCATTCACTACCCCAAGGCCTCAATCAGCCCCTCTCTATAACGTAAACTCGCCTCAGTCTTAGACTAACCATTCAGATCCCTCACTTCAGGATCTCACGTCGCGCCCCTAACAGCCAACCCTTACCACAAATCATATGCCATCACTTTACGCATAAATACATCAACATCTGTCTTAATCCTTAGGCTTCTTCTATTAGGACAACAGCAGCCAAGACTTGCTACATAATAACATTTGAAGGTTCCAGCTCTCTACTATAAACCCTTCAAGGTTTGTATCCACACATTACACCAGAATTACCATTCAACCTTTAGTATACAAGTGAACTGGCTTGCAGGGTCTAGGCTACCGCCCTAGCTCACCCTAGTAAAAAATCCGGTCCAGCGAGGCCATCTCCCACCTCAACACGGAGGTACGGCCCCACGCCCAAATCATAGTTATATGCCTCGCCCGCCCTGCTACAGGGCTGTAGTCAGGGCCTCACCTGTCACGGCCACACGTTTTTGAATCTCTTTACAGTCACCGAGAGGCCAACACCCGGCCACCATGTCTGTGGCCACGATTTCTCTAAGCCAAATCATAGGTAGAGCCTCTCACCGCCACTTGGCACTAGCAGAGCCTCACCTATCAAAAATTCACAGTTAAGTTTTTTGCTTCGGCATTAGCATTACAGTCCAGTTCCTAAAATATCATATCCCTCCCGGTTCCCCTACTCACCTTTTAATATCTCATTCACTCACATTCACTCATTCACATTTTTAGAATGTCTCAAGAACCAGCCCTCATCAAAGAGTTGCCCGAGGAGATCCCCTTTACGCCCATCAGACCAGAGTCTCCATGCGAATCTCCCATCTCCAGCACCAGCCACAGCTATTTCTCCTTTCGAGTCACCAGCTAACTCCGTCCCTGACTCCATCAGGAAAGAAATCCTAGATGGGAAGGACACGTGTCTGGTGTCTCTGCTTGTAGCATCCCAAGACATCCTGGAGAACAGGGCATACAATTACGGGGACATCTCAGTGGTGCTTAAGACTAGAGACTCAACAAAAAACTAACCATACCTCAGTTCGTGATAGCCTTTGGGATATACTGTGATGTCATCTGCACGGTGTATCCCCACAGAAGAGAAGAGCTAGACCTCTAACTCCACAAGGTGGTGGATTTAGGCATCAAGTACGGAGGCTCCTCTTTTTACGACTATCACAAGTCGGTATCAGCGAAGGCGGCGACCCATCTGAAACAGTTCAATGTCAGAATTAACTGGTGTCAGATGGACACAGAACTATTCTGTCGCCACTTCACTGGTCTCAGGCCCCCGTCTTGCGCCGTATGCAACTCTACATCTCATACGGCAGACTTATGTCCTTCAGAAGCCTATCCCACCACCTCCACTCCCACCCCTAATCCCACTTTCACCACTCACAACAAATCAGCGGGCAGTCTACGTGATAAGCTGGGTAGGCCCATCTCCTTCCTAGGTAAAGCTCAGGTGTGCAATAATTTCAATGCAGGCTCCTGCAGTTTCAGCGCATATTCTGTTCTATATGCTTTAGGGCACATACCAAGACCATGTGCCCGGCCAGGTTGTCCCCTAACAAATGACTAACCGACATAAATGTCGACAACCTGGTTTTAAACCTAAAGACACACCCTAGCAGGCATTTGGTGGAATATCTGACCACTGGATTCACACAGGGTTTTTTCATGGGTATTGTAGCCATCCCCACGGGCACACTGGAATGTCCCAATTTACTGTCAGCATGCCAAGATCCAATCTCCACAGATACCCTCCTTTCCTCAGAAATTACTAACGGTTTCATGATCTGCCCCTTCACCTCCTCACCATTTTCCTCCTGGCGCACTAACCCCATTGGTGTCGCAGTACACAAATATTCTAATAAAAATCGTCTAATTATTGATTTATCGGCACCGCACTCCTCTTTTGTTCCCAGCATAAACGCACTCATGCCCGCAGACGAATTCTCACTTCAGTATGTAACAATTGACGATGCCATACAATCCATCATCTCATCTGGTAGTCGCCCCAAGCTCAGCAAAATGGACATCACAAACGCTTTCAAATTACTACCCATGCACCCCTCACTCTGGCACTTGCACAGTGTTAAATGGCGAGAAAAGTACAACTTCTCCACTCGACTCACTTTCGGTTCTAGAAACAGCCCCAAACTGTTCGCTTAAACGCTATGCTGGCTGCTTCTGAACGTCCTCAGGTGTCACTCTGTTATCCATTACTTAGACGACTTCTTACTGATAGAGCCAGAGGCACAAACACCCACTACTATCAGCAATACTACAGCACTTTTTTCCACACTTGGTGTACCATTGTCTCCATCAAAAACAATCGGCCCCACAACTAAATTAACCTTTCTGGGGATAGAGCTAGACTCTGTTACCCTCCGAGCTAGCCTTCCCCACGACAAACTGATCCGCTTGAGAGGGGAGATAGACATGTTCCTGCAGAATGATGTTTGCACCAGAAGGGAACTTCAGTCCCTTCTGGGATCCCTTAACTTCACCATGCGCATCATCCCGCAGGGAAGGTCTTTTATATCCAGGCTTCTTTGCCTGCTCCACGGGGGAACCGGACTCTTGCCCAGTTTCTTTGGACCCCCACGCAAAGGCTGACTTAGCTATGTGGGGGAAATTTTTGGCAGATTGGAACGGTATCTCTATGTTTATCCCCCCTCTCTCCACTTGTTCACCCATCATCCACACAGACGCTGCAGCCAACACTGGTTTCGCAGCCATCTTCGGGAACCACTGGTTCAGGGGTCACTGGCCCACTGAGATGGATGCCTTGCCAGGATTCAGGGAGACCTCAGCCCTATTCGAAATTTATCCCATCATGGCGGCCGCACACACCTGGGGTCATCTCTGGTCCGGCAAGGCAGTAAAATGCTATTCTGATAACTCGGTGGCTTGCAAAATCATTAACAAGGGGCGCTCATCGTCCCTTACCATCATGCGCTGATTCGCAAGCTGACCTGGCTGGCAGCAACCGTCCAGTTTCATATAGTTTGTTTTCACATCCAGGGCACACACAACACAGCCGCTGATGCTCTTTCTCGCTCTCAATTCCAGGTATTCTTCCAGGCACTCCCTACGGCTCACCACCAGCCATCCAGGACACCATGATTTCACGAGCTAATCCTGGATTAAGCACACTTATGCACCACGCTAGGACTCTCACTCATCAAGCACTATCACCCAACACAGCTATCTCATACAACAGGGCACTTACCATTTTTAACAAATTCACTGCAGAATTCGGTTTACAAGGCGACTTCTCTACACAAACCATTGTGGCTTTTGCCTCTTTCTGCCACTTACATCTTAAACTTTCTCACAACACCATTAAACTTTACCTCACCGGGGTTCAGCACCATAGCCTCACCAATTTTCCTAAAAACACCCCCTTCTTGTCATCACATCCCATTAAAAAGGTCCTGAAAGGTATATTAAAGGTTTTGGTTCCACTCACCACTACAAGACTACCTATAGATGGACCTATCTTTAGATCACTTAGCAATCTCCTTGATGAATCTCTGTTCGATCCCAACACAAACCTGGTCATCAAATCCGCTATTTATCTTGCTTTCTACGGTTTTCTCAGACCCAGAGAGTTCACCGTTGTTTGTCAAGGAGATATCACACACAGCCTAAAAACATCACACCTCACTAAGGTGGAGGATCACTACCTACTTACGATCCCATCAACTAAAACTAACCACTCACAACACCCCACCATAATTCCTCTCTTCCTACCGATAATGCCTGGTGTCCGGTCAAGGCGCTAGATCACCTACGGTCAACCCATCACGCACACTTACCAGCTCTTATCACTACAAGGGCACCCGCTCACCACGGCTAAATTCATGATGCACGTCAGGACACTACTATCCAAACTGGGTTACAATCCGGCTTCATTTTCCGGGCACTCATTCCGCATAGGAGCCGCTTCATCAGCCTCTAGCACAAACACCCCAGGTCCACATCATCAAGAGACTGGGTCGTTGGAAATCCTCCATATATCATACATATATACCGCGACCAGAAAAAGAGCTTCGTCAAGCTTTCAGGAACTTGGTTATGTAAAAAAGGCAATAAAGTGTGTATTTTCTCAAACTTCTCTTTTGCCCTCTTTTATTTACAGGCCCACTCGTACGTTGGTTTCGGCACACCACAACCAACTTTGCTTTCAGATACTATCCATTACGTATTAAATTCCGAGCACAAGTATATATATATATATATCCCCTACTTAATATAGCCCCTACTCGCCTCTGCCGGTTCAGTTGATTGTCCCCACCCACCTACACCCTGTTATCATTACATTCTCCTTGGTGGGCCCTCTTTTATTTACAGGCCCACTCGTACGTTGGTTTCGGCATACCACAACCAACTTTGCCTTTAGACTTAGTATGACATTATATATATGATATATACACATATATATAGATATATATATATATATGTATTAAGGCGTTTGCCCTGTATTTGTGGGAGGGGCTTAAATTAATTCACTCCCCTTACCTGACTCCATATCGCTTGAGGTCAGCATCAGAATGATTTCCACTTCCGGGTCATCCAGACGCCATTTTACCTGATTACTCCATGAGGTTTTCTAAGCTGAGCTGTGTCAGGAATCCAGCCACAGGTTTTTCCGGCCTACCACCTTCTTTCTTCAATCCATCGCCGTGGATGGTGTCCAAGTGACTCACAAACCGTAAGTCGACCTACCCGTTACGCCAGGCATCAGTCCCACGGCACCATGCACGGGTCAGGTCCTCACTTTACGGCTGCATTTTGTCTAAATCTGTCCTAAAACCATTGCATGTTCATGCATATCATTCGTTTAAATTCACTTGTTTATATCTGTCACTGGCTCATTTTGAGCATTAGCATACTCCCAAACGGGAACACATTCTGTTTCAATTGCCTAAACATACTAGGCAATTCTGTGCATGCATTTCGAATCTCACTGCTCGTTTCGTTTTGTTTCCCTGACATACCAGGCTCACGGTTCGTGCAATTTTCTACCAAACGGGAACTAGTTCATGCATTTACTATTGTACTACACACACGTTTCGTGCGTTTACAACCCACGAACAGAACTTTGGTTTATTACAATGAATGTTATTAAGCTATTATGTTCACATATTGTATTTTGTCAAACGGGCACTGTTCGTTTCCCTGTCATACAACTATAATGCTGGGGCATAGCTCACAAACAATGTTTCACATAAACCACACTGACCCCTACAGGTCACTCTCAAAATCTCACGTTAACCTTGCATTTGGAATAAAAGGGAATCATGACATGTCACACATGTCATGTGTGACATGTCATGATTCCCTTTTATTCCAGAAGTTTGGTCCTTAAGGGGTTATAGGGTATTTTTACCATACAATCAGCATTTCTGACCCCTACTGGTCAACAGTAAAACTGTCTTTACAGTCATATACAATTTACCAGCCAATATAAATTACACATAAGATTGTTTTTAACATAACCATAAATTAAACTCCAGCATGGGCTCAACTTCAGGTTTAATTCACAATAATTTACATTTCACATGAAGACCAACAGTGGTTCTATCAACACTGCCACCTACAGGTCTGCTAAGTACATTGACAATTTTCATGGGGTTTTACAAACACCAAAACACTGAACCCTATAGGTCAACAGACAAACAACATTTCACATACCAATCAATATCCAACTACACTGCCACCTATAGGGCACTCGGCAGATCTCCAGTGCACTTGCATTTTGCAACACCATGTTCACTGACCCCTACCATTCAATAAGACATACAACAATTCACATAGCAAGTAGTATATCAACATCTGGTATAAATACATATATTATTACACAGTAGAAGATGCATCTGTATATACGTAACTGGTAATATAGTTCACATACATTTTTCACAGCACGCTGCTCACACACACACATTTTCCCTCTGCAAGGAGACATACAACATACAAGGTGGGGACAGACCACATTTTCACTTGTACATACAGCACTTAATGGGTTAAGATTGATACATATTTAACCAGTATGGCTACAATGTTTAATATTTACACATCACGGCACTTTACTTTTCACATATACTGTACGTATTAAGATAAGCTTGGTCAATGCCATATTTCCTTATGCCATACGGTTTTATCCATTCAGGTTACAGTTACTACTAAAAAACCTATACGGATTGTCAGGTTCAATAACATCCATCTCTTACCTTCCCTGGAATAGTAATAGCGTACTGGCAATTAGGGTTCTAGGGCCAAATAGGTATTACCCCCTTTTTTCTCTGCTTCGGTTAGTGGTCCCGCGAGGCCAACACCCCGCCTCACACTCGGAGGCATACACCCCTCGGGACACTCGTGAGCTAGCTGCCTCGCATTGTATCATAGAGAGGGCCTCACCTGTCACTCCCCTTCCTATTTTCTGGTTACTGTCACCGAGAGGCCAACATCCTGCCACAACGTTCGGTGGCCACACAAAATCCCCTCGCGCCAAGCATAGATAGAGCCTCTCAAGCCACTTGGCAACTAGCAGGGCCTCACCAGTCACCAAAAAACACCAAGCCTAATCGTTTCCCCTTACGGCTTAGCTAGCAAGCCAGTACAAGACCCCTGGGTACAAATAATAATTGCAATCTTTATAGTTATTTAAGTATTTCTTAAAAAGAGGGTGAAGAATCACCTCTTCCTAGCACCCCAGCTAGAATTGATACACCTTCAAGCAGAGGAGCTGTTGCTAGCCCAGCAGCAATCAGATCCTGGATGATCCCACACATTACCACCGACCTAAGGAGGCGACAAATCCCCTACCCTGCCACAGCAAGGAAAGCAGAGTTATTCTGCTTTATGACAGACGGGCAATCTCGAGTCGGTCACCACAGCCCTCACAAGGCTGGGGCCTCACGCTACTGTACAACCAGCACCAATCAAAACTCAGTTACCTGGTACAATCAATTCTTATGACACACAAGACGTTAACCCTGCACATATGATCCCAGCACATTGGGGAAACAAGGCATATATATGTATGATGATGTATCTGTGATGGTCAGATCCAGGGATTCCAGGTAAATCGGGAACTGACCATCCCTTTGTTTGGTTGGCATTTGGAATATGTAGAGATGTTTATTTGTGCAAGTACCCATACAGAACGGATTTTGTCCCAAACAAACGGACAAGCACTCTCAGGCTCCAGGTACCAGCACCTCTGAACTACCAGAGACAATTGGTATGAGTAGTTGCATTGCAAACGCCACTCATCATCCATACAATCATGATTTTTCTGGGGAACTCACTTGGTTGGCCACTTTTCACATTTCTTTTACTTTCATGTACCAGGCGGGGGTATACTTCCCTGCCGACAATTGTCTCATTTATATTACAGGCATGTTCATCATACACTTCCTACAGCCGCCCATACAGTCACGGACACTCTTTCATTCCAGAGACAAAATCATGGATTAGACATACTCATGCAGCATAGCATGCACTATCCCACCTAGCACTTTCGTCCCATACTTGTAGAACGCATAACACAGGTTTTCACCTTGCTTAAATAATCTCACTGGAACACGACATAGCTCAACCTGTGTCATAACATTTCTCCTAGGTTTTGCTTCTTTTTGCCACCTTAAACTAAAACTATCACACACAACATTAATTATATATTTTACAGGCATTCAATAACACAGGATAACCTATGGCCAAAACTACCATAACTTCATGCTACCATACCAGACAAAAATATACTCAGACGTTTTCAGGAATCCATTCCCCCACGTTCCTCTCAGAGATTATCAATAGCCATCCAACTTTTCCATCCTTATCGGACCTATTAGATCTACAACCATTCAATTATACTACCAAGTTGGCCATTACCAGCCATGCACACTGCCTTCTATGCCTTTCTCGGGCTAGAGAATCCACTACCATCACCACCACTCAGACAGTTCATTGTCTTCAACGATCCCACGTACGTAAACACATATATCATTACCTATTGGCTCTACCACATTCCGAAACAAGTCAACACGCAACAGTAGAGATAACATACTATCCTACCCACAACAAATGGTGTCCACTTGCGGTCCTAGATTCCTACCTTCAAAATCCTTCCAGAAATTAAATACCGTAATGCATTTAAGGAAATGTCTGGTTAATTTGTATATATTTGTTGACTGTATTAAATCTTTGATTATTCATTTTTGCCCTCTTTATTTACAGGCCTACCGTATCGTTGGTCTCGGCACACCACAAGCGACTTGCTCCCTTTATACTATCCTACACTTATGCTGGAACCTTACTCCATATACGGCTATTTGCCCCTTACACAAGTATTAAGGCCGTTTGGCCTGTATTTGTGGGAGGGGCTTAAATTAATTCACTCCCCTATATAAGGGACACCCCTTACATGACTCCATATCGCATGAGGTCAGCATCAGAATGACCCTCCCACCCACTCCTCATTTCAACACTTTCTCTTTTCTTTCCATTTACTTTACTTTCTTACTCCTTGGTGGGCCTTCTTTATTTACAGGCCTACCGTATCATCGGTCTCGGCACACCACAACCGACTTGCTCCCTTTATACTATCCTACACTTATGCTGGAACCTTACTCCATATACGGCTAATAGCCCCTTACACAAATATATATATATATATATATATATATATATATATATATATAGATATAGATATATACACACATACACATATAATATGTGTGTGTGTGTATATATATATATATATATATATATATATATATATACACACTTTTATTTCCTTTATATGTATAATATATTATAATTAAAGCATTTTATAATATATTCTACATATATAATGCATATATATGATTTTATTATAAGTGTATTTTGAGATATGTGTATATAGTTCAAAGTACACTTATAATGAAATCTTATATGTGCATTATATATGTAGAATATATTAAAAAATGCTTTAATTATTTTATATTATATATATATATATAATATATTGTATTTATTTTATTTGTTTTACTTTGTAGCAGCCTATGGGGCTGCCTAACAGCTCAGACAATCCCCCTGCTGTCAGCTCCATAGACTCCTATTGCGGCCATGTGATCATGGTGATCACATGGCCCTGGAGGGCCGGGGGGTGTAGCTGCTGCAGGGGGACTGCCGGGGTCTCTGGCAGTCCCCCCGACCGTGATCGCTGCGGATCACCAGTCCAGATAAGTCCAGGGCTCCTATTTAACAAATAATGAGACTATATACTGGCGCTCTATTAAATAAACAAAGTATTAAGTAAATGGACATATAATAGCTGCTATACCACCACGTGTAATTTTTCCTCATACACAAAACATAAACCAAATACAGAAAAGGTGTAGCGCTACATACAGATATAGAGTCGTCCCAAGTCTGAATATCTGTCACTCCAAAAAATAGAGACCACAATTGTGAAATAGTGTCCTAGAAGAAAAATTAAAAACTCATAGTGTGACACTGTAAACCAATATGAAAAAACAAAAACTCTGAATGAAACCACTCACATATTACTGAGCTAATAAACCTAGCTCAGGGGTAAAAGGCAACCTTTCCCCTTCTTTCGTAGACTTCTTTCCCACGCTGTAGCTAGGGCTCAAGCAGAGAGAACATATGGTGCAGTATGATTTGAAACCAATATCATATGGATAACATAAGTGTATATACTGACAAATATGGAGCCACTCTATAGGCTCTTTTCCAGCATGTTATGTAGTTAAGTACTACACTCCTATATAGCTGGAACCAATAGCCCAATATTATGGAATCAAATATTTATTGTAAAAAATAAAATAAAAATGTAAATTAAAATTCCAATGGCCAATTAGAATCTATAAAAATACAATACATACACATATATAAAAATAAAAAAAGGGCATAAAGGTGGTATCTAAAAGTCCCCAGGACGCGTTTCGACAACTTTCTATCAGCTTCCTCAGCTGGGTGTAAAGTGCAATACCTTCTTTCTCCTGCTCGGAGTCCTGCTATATACTTTGTCCATGATTGCAAGAACACTGTTCAGCTGTTCTTTCCGGCGCGCTGATGCTGCCTCTATCTCGGCGGGCACTGTGTGTGTTCCAAGCCTCTTTCTCATCACGGTTTACTTCTGCATACGTCATAGTTTTCATTAACCCCATCATATCCTCATGCTTCAGAACCTCGAGCTTTCCTATCGAGTGTTCTCAAAAGTATAAAAATATCGCACAAATAAAAAGGAAGAAAGAAGAGGGGCTCTGTACAAATATTCTGAAATATAAAATCTTAATAAAACAGTTATAGAACGATATCTCAAATCCCCAATCTCTTAAAAATAAATGAGCGGTATTATTTCATGTCTCTATTTTAAATGAAAAGCATTTATTTAATATATTTTATATACTTTATCTACCTATACTTCATCCTATTAATCACCAAAGCACACAAATTCAGTTATTTTCCCCTTCTTGCAACAATTTACATATGAAGAAACATTTGTATATCGTTACAGATATGTCAATAGTGTATCCAAAAAGTATTTATAAGCAGATCTCTATGTGAATTCTCAGTGCAAATGAATTAGTCTCTCTAAAAAAAAATGATCAATTATATTTCATCATCATTTTTATTATCTTTTTTAATTTTTTTATTTACATTTTTTATATTTTTTATATTTATTTATTTATATGTTAATTTTGTATACTTGTGTCTCACCAAAAAAGCCTTTAATCAATTTTATTTAATTGTGTTTCTAATCAATTTTATTTAATCGTGTTTCTATTATTATATGGTACTTTATTAATACTTATTTATTATATATAAACCATTATATCTTATTCTATAGTGAAAGAGTCAGTATATTTATTTATTTTAAATTTCTATAGAGGGCAAATTAATATTTTAATTTATTCTAAAAAATTACAAATTTCGAAATCGGAATTAAGCCCATAAGGAATAAGAGTATTTAACTCAAAAATCCATTTCATCTCCTCTTTACTAAGTTTCTGGTTGAAATCACCCCCTCCAATCTTTTTCTACTCTAATTAATCCTAAAAAAGTACTGCCTAACGAGGATTGATTATGGTGAATTTTATAATGGAGAGGTACACTATGATTTTCAGCCCCCTTCGTTATATTTCTACTATGTTCTTCAATCCTAATGTGGAGTGGTCGGGTAGTTTTACCACATAGTTTAAACCACAGGGGCATTGTACTACATAAATCACATTATTTGTATGACATGTAATTACTTCTTTTATTTCATATTCTTTTTTTGTTGTACTCATAAAACTAGTGATTTTTCTTTTTTTATTTTCTGTTCTTCTACATGCAAGGCACTGGCCACAACCAAAAAAAAACTTTTCTTGATTGAAAAACGTGTCATGGCTCTTCTTTTCCCTAATGTGACCAGATGTTAGAATATTACGTAAATTCTTCACTCCTTTATGTACAATTGGGGTTGTACTGGTAATTTTCTTTCTAACAATGGATCTTCACGAAGAATAGGCCAAAATGTATATACAATTTTCCTAATCCTAAAATTTTCCATACTATAATTGCAAATAAAAGGTACTCCTTCTTTATTGTGTTGTGTATGGTCTTTATATTTTAAGAGATTATTTCGTTCTATTTCTTTAACTTGTATCCGAGCTTCTTCTAATTTAGTATCCTCGTATCCCTTGTCCAAAAAATCTCATTTGATCTTCATTGACTGTAAATTATAACCCTCCAAATCTGTACAATTTTGCCTAATGCGGAGAAATTGACCTTTAGGGGCATTCTCCAACCATGGATTAAAATGGCAACTTTCCCTTTCTATAAAACTATAAGCATCTACCGCTTTGAAAACATTTTTTGTCTTTATCTTTCCTCCTTCTATAAAAATAGTCAGGTCTAAAAAATATATTTCTTGCTCGCTCCAGGTACTGGTAAGGTTAATCCCCCATGTATTCAAATTCAAATAAGCTAAAAATTATTTTAGAAGCTGAACTCCTCCTTTCCAAATAAAAAAATATATATATATCATCAATATAATGACCATAGGTGACCAAGCTCTCACCCCAGCCATGTCCATCATATATAAATAGTTTTTCCCAATATGACATAAATAATTTAACTCCTATTTAACAAACTATTTTTTGTCAGACGTATCTAGTATGTCCACGGTTGTTAAGGGCATAGTTGTATTTATAATGTCATTCTAAATGTATTTTGATTTAAATATATATGTATATTAATATCAAAATATAGTTAGAATAAATTTAAACCGGTATATAATTTTTAATTTTTTTATTTAATATTATTTTTTTTATAATTGTTTATGTTTTTCAATTTATTTATTTATTATTTTTGTTTTATATATGTGTATATATATATATATATATATATATATATATATATATATATATAAAGGGAGGATGTGTTTGCATATAGTAGATCTAGTGTGTGTATAGTGGATGCAGTTTGTGTGCATAGTGTATGAATTGTGTCTGTGTGTAAGGAAAACATGTAGTGTGTTCATGTGTAAGGAATGCATTGTTTGTTTCTGTGTGTGTGTGTGTGTAAGAGATTAATTGTGAGTTTCAGTATGTGCAAAGGATGCATTGTGTGTTTGTGTGTAAGGGATGCATAGAAGAGCATCAAAAGTGTGAAATAGGTGTTTGGGTTGATAGGAAAATGTACTTATAAGGGTGTTAAAGTAATTTACTTTTGCAGCGGAAAGAGCCAGGCTGTAAGAGCGCAGCATAAATTTATAGTGGAGGAAGTCAGATGCAAAGTGAGACTTTCTCCAGCAGCATTCAGCAGTTCTGGAACATTTTTGGCGGTAACGGGTCAGCTTGGTGTGCCAGGGTTGTAATTGGGGGCGCTTGCTCCATTTAATTGTAGGAGGTGCCATGATGTTGAGTTGAGAGGAGAGAGTTGAGTTGTAGAGTGTTAGGGCAAGATAGATTTGAGATGGGTAAAAGGAGAGTTTGGAGCTTGGTGGAGAAATGCTGGAGATCAAGGCAGTTGAGGATTCTGCGAGGTTGAAGAGTTGAGTGGGACCAAGGACAGGGTGGTGAAATTTGGGTATGGGGTATGCTGATGTCAAATTTTAGAAGATGGTGGTTAGACAAAGGAAATGGAACAGTGGAGAGATTAGAGGTGGTAGAGAGATTGGTGAAGATGAGGTCAAGAGTGTTTCCTGCTGCATGAGTTGCTGAAGTAGACAACTGCGTGAGGTCAAAGGAGGAGGTTGCGGAGAGCAGACGGGAGGCATCAGGGCAGCTGAGGTTGTTGATGGTGATGTTAAAGTCCCCAAGTATGAGGGAGGGAGTGCAAGAGTAGAGAAAGTGGGGTAGCCAGGAAGAAAAGTGTACAATAAGTAGTCTAGGATGACCGAGGGGGGAGGGAGGGTTAAGGGGGGGTAGATGATGGCAATTCTTAGGAGGAGTGGGCTTAACAAGGCAGACAGTGTGAAATTCAAAGGAAGTAAAGAAAAGGGCAGGGGCAGGCAGAAACAGTAACAGCAATTAAAGAAGTAGGTATTCCCCTTCCTGAACTGACCTGATTGCATACTGAACTAGAAAGCTAAACATCTCTCCCCTGTTTCACAACAGGACACCTTGAAACGATTTACACAATTTGCCAGTTTTACTGACATGGGGAAGATTTCAGTAAAAACCAAGCTACATTGTGGATAACAAAATAATGGTTTCTGACTGCCACAAGGGTGAAGTATTGGTTGTGGGTGGGTACAGTTCATTGCCTATTGCACTATTTTACTGCACTTATTTAACTGTTATATCCTTGTATTACAGGCAGAGGGGTAATTGTATTACAGGCAGAGGGGAGGATTTTGTGTGGGAGTGTCTGTGTGTATTGTACAGATTGATTGGTTGTTCTGTAAAACCCTGTGGGCAGTACTAAATTTGTGGATTGGGAATAAAAGAGGCTGTATGTGCCAGTTCCTGTTTTAACCCTCAAAGTGAAGTGTCGTCTCATTATTGGGGGAAGGATTTATTGTATGCTGTTCCAGTTTGACTGCTAGGAGAGTAAACCTATTCGTATGGTTTCCTATTCAACTGTCTACAGCATTCATATGCTTGGGAGAATTTATTTGTTTCTCCGGTTCGGTGATTGTGGTGTCTGCCAGAGTGCTTGGAGTCCTCAGGAAGCGCTAGGAGCATCCTTCAACGGAGGTACCCAGTCGGGGTGCCAGGCGATCCGTTACAACTTATCCAGGGAAATGGCGGCGACCGGTGTTCCTCTCGGTCTGGAGGGACTTCCTGACAGCCCAGACAGTCCACCCTCGGCAAATTAGGCCATGTGAAAGAGCGGTCATATGGCCGCAATAGGCGTCCATAGTGCTGACTGCTGGGGCACTGCCTAAACTGACAGACAGTCTCCCTGCTTCTGGAAATATAAAAAAAAATATTAGTAAATAAAAAAATAAATATATGTATACATATATTATATCTATATATAATATGTATATAGTTACATAGTACAAAGTTACATAGTTACATAGCTGAAAAGAGACTTGCGTCAATCAAGTTCAGCCTTCCTCACATATGTTTTTGCTGTTGATCCAAAAAAAGGCAAAAAACCCACTCTGAAGCGCTTCCAATTTTGCAACAAACTAGGAAAAAGTTCATTCTTGAGCCCAAAATAGCAGTCAAATATCTCCTTGGATCAAGCAGCTGTTACCCCACTTATTAGAAATGATATCCCTGTGTGTTATGCTTTTCCAAGTATTTATCCAATGGTAGTTTAAACATCTGTATGGACTCTGATAAAACCACCTCTTCAGGCAAAGAATGCCATATCCTTATTGCTCTTACTGTAAAAAAAAAGTTTCTTTGTCTTAGATGAAATCTTATTTCTTCCAGCCTAAATGTGTGACCTTGTGTCCTATGTGTAGCCCTGTTTATGAATAGATTTCCATATAATGGTTTGTACTGGCCCCGAATATATTTGTGTAATGTTATCATATCCCCTGTGAAGCGCCGTTTTTCCAAACTAAAGAGATTTAAATTTTTTAACCTTTCTTCATAACTAAAACGCTCCATTACTTTTATCAATTTTGTAGCTCGTATCTGCACTTTTTCTAGTGCCATGATATCCTTATTAAGTACAGGTGCCCAAAATTGCACAGCATATTCAAGGTGAGGTCTTACCTGCAATTTATAAAGATGCAAAATTATATTTTCATCGCGGGAATTTATGCCCCTAATTATACATGACAAAACCTTACTGGCATTAGCAACTGCAGATTGACATTGCATATTGTTGCCTAATTTGTTTTCTATAACAATTCCCAAATCCTTCACAAGACCATGTATACAGTATGTAACGGCACCCCCGGGCATAAAAGGGGTTAAACCACCGTTTAGAGGATATTCCCCTTCCAGATATACAGGCAGCTACCAAAGACACCAATCCGCCGAATAGGAAACCATATGAATGCCATAAACAGCCAAATAGGAAAAACTATACGAATAGGTTTACACTCCTAGCAGTCAAACTGGAACAGCATACAATAAATCCCCCCAAGAACGAGACAAGGCTCCGTGTTGAGGGTCAAGCAGTGAACAGACAGAGCTGTGGGTTTATTGTTCTTATATACACATTAGTACCACCCACAGGGTTTTGGAACACAACCAATAAACACATACAATACACTCAGACACTCCCCTCTGCCTGTGATACAATTACCTTACACAATGGGTAATGTAATTATCACAAGCAGAGAAATACAATTTTTCCACATTATTCTTAACTTGAAAAGTATTCATCACATAAACTTACATTTTCAGAATCAGCATACTCCAAATACAAACATATGTCAAAATCATCCAAATTGGTCCAGTGGTTCAAAAGATAGATCGTAGTCCTTTGTGACCAAAGGAAGCATGGCTTTTCTGCCCAAAACCAGTTACACAGAGTCTTCTATCCTGGAGATATTTGGGAAGTAATCCAATTATCTCCAAGGACAGAGGCAAAACTCCATTGAACACATGGCAGCAAAAGAAAATAAAACACATAAAAACATATAACTGTGCAGCCATTGCACAAAACAGGTAAATTCAACATATCCCCAGATAGCTCAGATCTGAGTGCACATTATTACTGAATGGCGCTCAGAGCACACACATACAGTTCAATTGCCATGGAGCCAAAGTCTTTCCAATAGTCTTTCATTATACAAATGGGCTCCATGGCATAGCTATCTGGGGTATCACCGCTCAAACAGGGCCAGCACCGAATGACCCGGCTTTCGTGTTTTTCAACATGGGGCCATAGTCTAAAGGCAGCAGGCAGGCAGGCAACCAGGCTCCTCCAATGCACAGTGGCGAGATTAGTCTCGTCACACAGTATATATCTTATATATATATATATATATATATATATATATAATGTCATACTAAGTGTATTTTTATATTAATATATACATATATTAATATAAAAATAGATTTTTAATTAAATTACACATGTGTATATATATATATATATATATATAACATATATAATAACTATATGTATTGTGTATATATATATATATATTATAAAATTTAAATAATAAGTACATAAACATAAATACAAAAATGTAAAAATAATAAAAAATAAATAAATATATATATATATATATATATATATATATATATGTAATTTTATTCTAACTGTATTTTGATATTAAATACAGAATGAAAATATATGTGTGTATATATATATATATATATATATATATATATATACAAATCCACGTGTCCCGCACTCACAGTTCCCGGTCTTGTTGTTGCCTTGGTGCAATCCCCGGCTTAAATATGTATGATATCTTGATGGAGAGCACTCAATGGACTCAAAATGTTTTTCAAATAGTGCTTTTTATTTAAGCATCAAATCTTTGGATACAGAGTGTCGACGTTTCAGTCCCACTGGATTTTTATCAAGACTGAAACGTCAAAGTCTCCCGAGTATAACAGTACCCCCCATGTACAGGTTTTTGAAAGTTACAGGGTCAAATATAAGGCTTTATTTTCTGTTTTTTCACATTGAAATTTGACAGATTGGTTATGTTGCCTTTGAGAGCGTATGGTAGCCCAGGAATGAGAATTACCCCAATGATGGCATACCATTTGCAAAAGAAGACAACCCAAGGTATTGCAAATGGGGTATGTTCAGTCTTTTTTAGTAGCCACTTAGTCACAAACACTGGCCAAAGTTAGCATTTATAATTGTTTTTTGCATTTTTTAACACACAAACAAATATAAATGCTAACTTTGGCCAGTGTTTGTGACTAAGTGGCTACTAAAAAATAACTGGATATACCATATATTGAATACCCTGGGTTGTCTACTTTAAAAAAAATATGTTCATGTGAGGTGTGATTCAGAGATTTATGACAAATAACAGTATTACAATGTCACTATTGATAAATTTTAAAAATATATTTTGAAACAGCAATGTCCTACTTGTACTTATAGCCCTATAACTTGCCAAAAAAACTGCTAACAACATGTTAACATTGGGTATATCTAAACTCAGGACAAAATTTAGAAACTATTTAGCATGGTTGGATTTTGGCAGTTGTAGATACGTAACAGATTTTTGGGTCAAAGTTAAAAAGGTGTGTTTTTTGAAATTGTTTCATCATATTTTATAATTTCTTTATAGTAAATTATATGATATGATGAAAATAATGGTGTATTTAGAAAGACCATTTAATGGTGAGAAAACCTGTATATAAGATGTGTGGGTACAGTAAATTAATAAAAGGAAAATTACAGCTAAACACAAATACAGCAGAAATGTAAAAACAGCCCTGGTCCTTAATAGTAAAACAAAATGGGAAAATGGTCTGGTCACTAAGGGGTTAAGTTAGCTCTGTGCCAGTTTTTATTGCTCACCAAGATATGTTCTTGGCAGAAGCCGGATAACCTGGATGCCCCATTGGGTGGAGACACTGAAGTCATGTACCCGAACTCCAAGGTAGCGGAGACTCAGGATCACCCTTCAGAGTGCAAGGAGATAAAGGATCACAAAGGTATATGTTGGTCATGCAAAACATGATACAAAATGTTAAACAAAATGTATGTTTTATACTCTAATCAGTTATGATATATAAGTGACATGCCTGAAACTTTTAAACCTATTATGATTAATTTGTTTTGTACGTAATTCTGCTAATTAACCATCAAATCTTTGCTATCCACTGTTTAGCATAAACACCCCTTACTATTAGTATTTTTCCATGTAGCCATCATCTTCTGTCAACAGAAATGCTAACATTAATTGATGAATTTACAGTAAAATAATGACCCCTAAGGCTGATTTACAATTATTAAGTTAATGATGAACATGCATAACATTTGTGTGTGTTGTTAACAAAGTATGTGTATAAATTGGAATACCTTACGGAATAGATAATCATCTCCATTGTCTTGGGAGTTAATTTCTATCAGGATTTTATGTTTCCATAAAGTTTGTTTTTATTCCTATGAGATTAATTTATCTTTGCTCTTACCAAAACATTGTATGATAACATTGGGGAATACTTTCAAAAAATGAAATTGCAGCAATTAATGATTGACACTGATGGTCTAATTTTCATTAAAAAAACACATATGCTGATGTAATTAATTATGGTCACAACAAGATAATGTATAAGAAATATAATGCATATTATTTTTTTTTAAAAAAAAAGGCTTATCAAATGCATATACAAGTGCTGCTGTTGTGCTCAGTGCATCCTATGCTCACACTGTTATAAATAAACAATATCCAGTAAAATGCCTCGTAACACCACTGCTAGTTATCTTCTTAATTCAAAGCACCCTGTAGGGAAGTAACTTGTTCTCATGGTATTACTTAACCTAGCTTTGTACAGTATATCCAATAGAAAAATACTCCAATGAAAACCTATATTTAGGTGCTTGTGCTGCAGATAAGGTTTACCAAACCATAAAATAATACAAAATATACTCATCAGCTCACAGCATAAAGGTGATTGGTAGTTTATTCAGCCACCATGGCTAGGCAATGTTTTGGCACTCCTGGCTTCTTTGTCTTGACAAAAGCACCAGGAGTGCTGAGACATTGCCTAGCCATGGTGCCTGAATAAACTACATTTATGCTGTGTGCTGAGGATTTCATTTTTTATTAACCTAACTTTGTGTCACCTGCAAATTGTGACATGATTTGTGATGCCTAGTGTAAGAGTCTTAATACCATTTAAGTGATTTATTAACTATTTATATGACCCTCCAATTTCTTACTTAGCTTCATTATTGCCCAGTAGTTAATGCTGCCATGTATTGATCAGGAATAAAGAAAAAAATTTCATGTTTACTGTAATTTTCTTTTCCCAGTAAATCCCCATGTTCCCACAATTCTTCAGGACGAGGCTAACCTATATTTTCATTTGAGTTTGTTTCCTGTCCTTTCTGCTGTTCATGGGCAAATCCAATCAATAGTTAAAGGACCACTATAGTGCCAGGAAAACAAACTCGTTTTCCTGGTACTATATGATATTTGGGTCCCCCCACCCTCAGGGTTCCCCTCCCGCCGGGCTTAAGAGGGGTTAAGGGGTTAATCACTTACCTTTCTCCAGGGCCGGGCTCCCTTGGCGCTGGGGACTCTCCTCCCTCTTCCGACGTCATCCGCTGAATGCGCATGAAAGAAAATTACTGTAAGCATGGAAACAATTATCCTTATTATTGGGTCTTAGAATGTAAAGGGTGCTAATCTGTTAATTTAAAGGTAAATAGACATACAGGTCAAACTGCACATCAAAAGTAAAAAAAAAAATGCCCCTGACATTGTCTATAACAGAGGATGCCTCTGGGGGAATGTCAGTGACACAAACTTTGTGACTGGCATCACCCAAAGGGGTGCATGTATTTTACTCAGTATATGAAAGAGATGCCTGACATTTCTGGCGAAGTGCAAATCATGGAGAAAACTCTGTGTTCCAAGCTGAAACCGGAAGTGATACCCTTGAACTGGTTGATAGTAGTCGACATGCACAAGCCTGAACATTTTCTGCTCTTAATGCAGAGTGGCGTTCCCAGCACCGGTAAAAAGGGGGAAGGAATAGAGGTTTGCCATGAT
Source organism: Pelobates cultripes (assembly GCA_933207985.1). Taxonomy (NCBI): domain Eukaryota; kingdom Metazoa; phylum Chordata; class Amphibia; order Anura; family Pelobatidae; genus Pelobates; species Pelobates cultripes. The sequence continues at coordinate 55,293,698 of OW240923.1, forward strand.
GGACAAGAGGCCCACCCAATCATGTAGGCTGCATCTTCCGTCCAATGAAGAGTTAGCACACAAAAAAAAAGATGATTGGTGGTTAGTGGACAGGCACTTAATGCTGATTTTTAATGTTTAAAAAATCATAAAAGTCCTTCTCTATCTGCAGCAGAATAACATAATTTAATTTATGCAATTGGAGCATCAGTGAGATTTTTGTTTACACCACAACTTCCTGACTCATCCTGTAGGTCAGTGACCACAGTTTTATGGAGTTCCCCTAGTGGCCAGCATGCCTTTCTCCCCTTGACAGCACACTGAGGGCAGCCCCCAGTTTCTGAAAGAGGCCCAACCTTAGCAGCATGTTTGGCTGGAAGTGGATCTGTAGGGCAGCAGGGCTATCAATCTCTCTAGCTACATGCTGAAGTAATGGATTAAAAGAACACTTCAGCAAACATATTGAAAAATTAGATGAATCATGTCAAAGTGGTTGGGAGAGCAGGCAGGCACTAAGCTGCACTTTGGGTTGCTGCTTACATAGTCAATGCTCCTCAACAGGGTTCCTTTGTAAATTAGCACTTTTCTGTGAAGGGTGCAATTCAGGAAGCTAACGCAAAGGTGCAATGTACACGAGCATTGCACGAGGATTGCTTGACATTTACACCGTAGTGGGAGGGCTAGCTATACCGTGAGGCAGGAGTAAAAGAAAAGAGGCTTCCCACACACCTTCTACAACGGGATGTCAGCATGTAGTGAACCTCCACTTCAGACATACAGGAAAAAATTTTGGAACAGCACAGGGGAATCCATAGTCTAGGTGCTCACCATTCCATTTGGCATTGATTCCTCATTCGGGCATAAGGATTGTACAATAACAGTGCAACTAATACAAGTTTTTTTTCTTTATTGCAGATTGACCCTGCATATTTAGGTTCTAGAACGCGTTCAGTAGATCAAAGAATTTTATTTTTTTTAATATTCTTTATTTTTGTAGTGCATAGTGTAACAAACAAGAGTACATAGACATTCCTCATGAGTATAGTCATCAAGCAAAAGGTATAGACATAGCATGATATGTCATGAAATACTGCACTTTTTATAGTAAAGGGAAAGAAAACAGGTATAACTAGCATGTCTAAATATTTCTAGCTGGTAAGACATCTTGCCAGAGGTAAAATGCTGAACATTATGAGTGATAGGCATTTTTATTCTTAGGCAGGCTATCTAGACATGGTGATAAGAGCATCTGAATAATGCTGAATAGGATTAAAGGACCACTCTAGGCACCCAGACCACTTCAGCTTAATGAAGTGGTCTGGGTGCCAGGTCCCTCTAGGATCAACCATTTTTTTTATAAACATAGCAGTTTCAGAGAAACTGCTATATTTATAATTGGGTTAATTCAGCCTCTAAAGCCTCTAGTGGCTGTCTCATTGACAGCCGCTAGAGGCGTTTGCGTGATTCTCACTTTGAAAATCACAGTGAGAAGACGCAAGCGTCCATAGGAAAGCATTATAAATGCTTTCCTATGAGACAGGCTGAATGCGCGCGCAGCTCCTGCCGCACATGCGCATTCAGCCGAAGAGGAGGATCGGAGGCGGAGAGGAGGAGGAGAGCTCCCCGCCCGGTGCTGGAAAAAAGGTAAGTTTAACCCCTTTCCTCGCCATCCAGCCCGGCGGGAGGGGGACCCTGTGGGTGTGGGCATCCTCAGGGCACTATAGTGCCAGGAAAACGAGTATGTTTTCCTGGCACTATAGTGGTCCTTTAAGGAAACAAGCTAGGCGATCACGGTTATACGGACTATGCCAACATGGGTACTGGGATCAGAGCTATCTGGGTATCACATGGTGGGGGTTTATGCCTGTTTAATTGTGTTATTGGAAGGATTTTATATTAGGCTCTTTCTGTCTGGGAGATAATTGCTTTAAGCAATGGATAACCTAATTTCTTCCCAGACACAGGGCACCAGAGACACCATGGCGGGATAACCTATGCTTTGTATGTATAAAAGAGTGCATTGTTTCCAATTAAAATCAGTTATACTTCCAGAATCATGTGTTGTTTGATTACTGGGACAAGAGGGGTATTAAGACTGAACAGTGCTTCTTGTAGCTAAGAGAGGATTCCAGCAGCGATATCCAGCCAGGATATAGGAGCTCCACTACATAAATGTTTCTATCTGTGTGTATATCAGTATATGTGTGTGTGCCAGTGTGTGTGTAGGTATATGATTGTATCTGTGTATTCCAGTGCGTATGTATGTGTCTGTGTAAGTATATGTTTGTGTCTGTGTGTGTATGTATGTGTTTGTGCCAGTGTGTGTATGTGTCTATGTAGGTTTATGTTTGCATCTGTGTGTGTCAGTGTATGTACATGTGTATAGCTGTGTGTTAATGTGCATCTGTGTCACCGTGCCTGGCTACATATGTGTAAATGTTCATACATCCCAGCATTCAACCACCAACACTACATACAAACACACCACTACAATCAAACGCCAACAATACATACAAACACACCCCAGCAATTAAAGCCAACATTACATACAAACACATCCCTGCCTTCAGTGTAGGCATATTTGTGTGTATGTGTATGTGTCTGTGTAAGTATATGTTTGTATCAGTGTTTGTCAGTGTGTATCTGTGTGTGTATGCATGTGTGCTTGCCAGTGTGCAAATGTGCTTATGTAGGTATGTGTTTATATCTGTGTATATCAGTGTGTTTACATGTTTATAGTTGTGTGTTAGTGTATCTGTGTCACAAATGTGTAAATGTTCATACATCCCAGCATTCAAACACCAACACTGCATGCAAACATTCTATTGTTGTGGATCAAACCAAGTGTTTGATTGTCTGAATATCTGCCCCCTGTCCAAATTGTTTAAAATGGATGCGTGCACGCTACTGAAGTAAATCACACCAGATACAAGTTTGCAGGTTAATGAAAAACTTTGGAATGTTTAATCAGGGGGCGGGGAGCCCCTTATAAAGGCAGAAATACATCATATGCAGAAAGCAAGATAACAGAGAGAATACATCTTTAATTGGTCAAGTGTTAAGTGTCTTATTTAATGCCCTTCCTACAAGGCGTGATGTCACCGGCATTCTAGGTGAGGCTCTCTGGAGGAGACGCCGTCTTAGCACATGACATTCCTCACATTCTTTACAGGGGTGGGGACGGGGGGGAGGACAATAGGTCCCCCCCTCATTATCCTTTAAGGCCCCCACCCGCCACAGGCTGCTTACTGTTTAGTAGACATGACCCTACTCTCGGTATAGCGAGTAGGGGCATTCAGGAGATTTCAATCTCCCTTATGCTATTATGGGGGTCATAATGGCCCTCATAGAGTGAGGGAGGACATGGAGGCTTAGGAAGTGGCGGGGAGCTGCTCCCTGACGCTTCTATAATTACATTTTACAATAAACTGAACGAACAAACAAACACAGATATTCAGTGTTTGTTTGTTCGCCTGACATTTCTATTAATTCATTCATTCGTCTGTTTGACGAATTAATGAATAGATGAAATTCCCGTTCGCATGTCCAGGTGTTTAACTGGGCATATGCGGGAATTTCACAGAGCTATTTAGTGTGGGCAGATGACATGTCCCACATAGGCTGCATCTACCCACACAAAGATGGCGGCTCCCAGAACATAGGTCCTGACACAAAATAAAGTTAAAAAAATAGGTAATATGGGGAGCTTAGGGGCATTTGGGGAGACTAGGGGGTCAGTTAGATGTAGTGGAGTTGGGACGGGGGTTAAAAAAAATTGAATTCGTCCATGACAGGCCGCTTTAAACTTGTGCAAAAAAATAATAATAATGAAACAAAAAAAAACTGTTTAGTAGAACGATCTGCCAAATATCTGCATTGTATCCCTTAAGTTTAAAGAGAGCTACCTCAATGCATATCTTCCTGACTTACCATTACTCTTACACTCACCTATTTTCCAACCTTACATTGGCTCCTGTACCCTTCAATATCCTGTTAAAAATGCTGAACTTGTCTTTTAAAGCCTTCAACAATTCCACTCTTCACTACATTTCCTTTTTACCCTTCTCATTCCCTTTGAGTGTGAGTGATCTTCTCCTGTTTGTTTGTTTGTTTGTTTGTTTGTTTGTTTGTTTGTTCTCATATTGCAAACTTTCATGTACAGGATTATTAACTATTTCAAAATATGGAGTGTACTTATTGAAAACACAGTGTCCTCAAGTAATATAATAAAATATATAGTGATTTAGTGGTGTTTAAACTTATTCAGGGTGAAAAATGTTGTTTCTTCAGGAAAACTCAATAGGAATATTTTGAGTGGCCAAATTAAAATACCATATATCTGTGTTATAAAAAAACGAGAAGTGAGATAACAATTTCCAATCTGCCTCTGTCAACTACTGGCACCAGTGCTGGATTGGGAACAGAAAGCAAAAATTATTTCAAGCCCTATAATTCATCGTTTCATGTAGTGTGTTTGTATTTTTTTATATTTATGTGCTTTGGGAGCTGGTATATTTTTACTTTCCTGCACCCCATCACTTCATATAATCCATGGATTTAACAGTGCTTTAACACCCACCATCCAGGTCCCCCCTATCTATTGGGATTGGTCCTGCTTGGAGACATGTCCCTAAATAGGGCAAACCTCTATACCTATGCCAAAAAACAGTATTGCTGTATGCAAATACCAGAGTATTGCTGTATGAATGTTACCTTTTTTATTGGACTAACATAGTATTTCAAAGACAAGCTTTCACGAGTTTTCCTCTCTTCCTCAGGTATCATTACATACTGCAATACTCTGGTATTTTGGCATCTTGTCTAATGGACTAATACGGCTAATCTAATCTACACTTTATATATATATATATATATATATATATATATATATATATATACATATATATATATAAACACAAAATCCTTGCACTCAGGCCCAAAAGATATAACATACCGGGTGCTTGTAGTCCTGGGGAAAGATCCAATATCCAAATAGCAAAGGTGACCAGCACTCACAGATTCTTTAATTGATTAAAACATCCAAAGTTTAATGAAAAAAATTAAATTAAAAAAGATAGTTGACAGCTCAACGTTTCAGTCCTCCTCTGGGACTTTCATCAGGAACAACCGGTTGTTCCTGATGAAAGTCCCAGAGGAGGACTGAAACGTTGAGCTGTCAACTATCTTTTTTAATTTTTTTCATTAAACTTTGGATGTTTTAATCAATTAAAGAATCCGTGAGTGCTGGTCACCTTTGCTATTTGGATATATATATATATATATATATATATGTATATATTAAAAAGCATCATGTTCCACATGAATAAATCATACAAGCTCACTCACTAACATACACAGACAAGCTTACACACAAACTTACCCACCATCTAGGTCTCCCCCTATCTATTGTGGTTGGCCCTGCTTGTGGACACGTCCCTAAATAGGGCAAACCTCTATACCCATTTCAATACCATTACCCATACGCCATCCACCGAGCAGTACGTCTGCTCTCTTTACCGTGAGTATATTGTATTCTGTTTCTACATTTTATCAACTATACAGTGAGCACTATATATTTTATCCTTTTACCTCGAGCTGGACTACTCCACCAAAGTACTCTGCTAAAGAACAAAAGAGGAGCACAGTATATCCTTGAGTGGGGATTATTCCACTACGTGCCATTTATACCAGAGCTGGATTTAAGCTCTGAATATTGTGAGTAGTTCTACTATTATATATACAATATTATTTACCGTTCATATACCATTGGAGTTTCCCTTGTCTTCTGTTTTCTTCACATATCCACTTTGAAGCTGCGGATATACATCTGGGACTTCACATACCATTTTATGTACCACTAGGACTACCTCCTGCATATGTGGATTATTTATATTCGGACTTTTTAGGTATCGCTGCTCGTACTCTCCGATATATATTTTTTATATATTTATTCTGCTTGTCTTAGACGCACCCTTATTTGTTCTTTTCTCTCCAGTATATAGGCATCCGTGCAGTAATAGCTTCAATATATATATATATATATATATATATATATATATATATATATATGTAAAAAACAGATAAAATTCATATCTTGTAATACCTTTTTTATTGGACTAACAGAATTTTTTAATGACAAGCTTTCGGGAGAACCTCCCTTTCTCAAGTGTGAAGCATTTCATGAGTGTAGATAAGACACAGGTTTGTTAGAAAATAGACACCATCTTAGCAGAGGGTCATAAATATCTTTTTGAAGAGCAGAGTGAGGGGGCAGAGAGGGAAAAGAAAAACAAACAAGCAGAGGATGGTGCACTTTATACATAAACACACATAAATATGTCAATATTTATTCCTCTCTTCCTTGGGTATCATTGCATACTGCAATACTTTGGTATTTTGGCATCTTGTCTTCTGGACTAATATGGCTAATCTACACAATGTATATATATAGATATATATATTAAAAAGCATCATGTTACACATGAATAAATCACACAAGCTTACTCACTAACACACACAGACAAGCTCACACACAAACTTACTGCAGACAAGCTCTTTGACACATACAAGTTGTCAAGAGAAACTCAAGCTCACCATAGTCAAGCTCACTGACACACACACAGGGCCGGTGCAAGGATTTTTGCTGCCCTAGGCAAAAGAAAGATTTGCCGCCCCCCCGGAACATCGCAATGCCAATGCTGCACACAGTGTGTGTTTACATTAAAAAGCCTGCAGGGACAAGCTATAGACACCAGAACAACTTTATTAACCTGCAGTGGTTCTGGGGACTATAGTGTCCATTTAATGTGAGGTAAATTAGAGATTAGTGTCACTAATAATATACTAGATTGCCTACTTACAATCAGATGAGGATGGTGATGGGCTCTGGCTGCAGTCTGGCTCCACTGGTCTGGTGTAGAACAGGATCTCTGGAGGCTGTTTGTAACTGTGGTCACAAAATTCAATGTTCTGGGAGAACGGGAAGCAGCTCCATTTTTTGGGGCCTCTTACATAGCTCAAGGTCTGGGCCCCAGGGCCTGACGGTGAGTATGCCCATAAAGCCCACCCATAAGTCCACCTACATGTTCCACCCATGAACTCACAGGGAGTAGAGTGTGTAGGGGATGTGTTATGTGTTACTGTAGAGGATCTAATGTGTGTGCTTACGGAATGTAGTGTATAGGGATACCAGTTTGTGTAGGTGATGCAGTGTGTTTGTGTGTAGTGGAAGCAGTGTGTTTTTGTGTAAGGGATAGAAAGCAGTGAGTGTTTGTGTATAAGGGATGTATTGTGTGTTTCTTGTTGTGTGTAAGGGATGCATTGTGTGAATCTGTGTTTGTATGCATAAGGGATGCAAAATGTGTTTCTGTGTATGTAAGGGATGCAGTGTGTGTGTCTGTAAGGGGTGCGTTGAGTGTGTGTAAGAGATGCATTGTGTTTCTGTGTGTGTGTGTAAGAGAAGCAGTGTGTGTTTGCATGTGTGTGTAAGGGATGCATTGTGTGTTTCTGTGTATATGTGCAAAGGATGCATTGTCTTTATGTGTAAGGGTTGCATTGTGTGTTTCTCTGTGTGTAAGGGATGCATTGTCTGTGTGTGTGTGTGTGTGTGTGTGTGTGCTCGTGGTGTGAAAGAGCTCCCTGTCCCCCTGTCCTATAGAGCTCTCCCTTCCATTCCTTAGAGATCTCCCCTGCCCCTTAGTGGTCTCTCCTCTCCCCCCCACCTCCCTTAGTGGTCTCCTTTTCTCCCTGACTTTCCATTAGTGGTCTCTCCTCTCCCCCCACCCTCCCCTAGTGGTCTATCCTCCACCCCCAACCCCTTAGCGGTCTCTCCTCACACCCCTCCCCTAGTGGTCTCTTCACCGCCCTCTCCCTCCTTTAGTTGTCTCTCCCTCCCCTACGTTCTCATCTCCCACCCCTCGTGTTCTCCTCTTCTTCTCCCCCATGTTTTCCTCTTATTCCCCCCCCCGTGTTCTCCTCTTCTCCCCC
>OW240923.1:55301762-55366987 GCA_933207985.1 Pelobates cultripes
CCCATCAGCTTCTCCCCCCCTCTCCCTCCCTCCCATCAGCTTCTCCTCACCTCCCCTGCCCTTTAGCGTGGCCGAGCTCCTTTCCGGTCCGCGACCCGGCCGGACTGACAGGAAGTGCACACTCAGCCCGGAGCTCGGCCACGCTAAAGGGCAGGGGAGGTGAGGCAGTGCGGCAGCTGCCTGAGTGCTCTCTATAGAGCGCTCAGGCGACTGCAGAATTTAAAGGGCCGGCGATGGGGGCGCAGGGCGCCCCCTCCTATATGGCGCCCTAGGCGACTGCCTAGTTCGCCTTATAGGAAGCGCCGGCCCTGCACACACACATATACTATTTAACTCACACACGCTCACTATAGACAAGCTTACTGAAATACACAAGCTAACTACAGACAAGCACACTGATACATACACAATCACTATCAGTCATGGGCTGCTGGGAAAACATATAAGTCACTGCCAGTGGGGACTCTGAGAGTAGAGTGAGGTTTCCCCATCCATGATGTTATTTCTTCCTATCTAAAATGTCAGCTGGTTGAGGCATAGTTCTAGTGTGGGGGCTCCTACAAGACTGGCCATGCCAAGCTGGAAACTCTAAAGAAGCTTTTGTGGGAAACACTTTCAAAGCTCTCTCGATCCTCCCTACTGCTAGCTGGCTGCCTTGTTAACTGACTGCACCGGCCTCCCAATGCAAACTCAGAGAAGTGGAGAAATAAATACTAGATGTTATGTGTAATTTGCTGCGTAACACTATACATGCCATCCAACCTAAGGGGGTTGATATGGCATGTTAGGTGGTGTTAGGTGGTGACACCTGCTCAGAATCTGATACAGCACCAATTATTATTGGTGGTAGTGCTTCAGAGGATAACAATTACAGTGGGTGCTACTTGTGCTAGTGGTAGCAGGTGTAGCATAGATGTTTCAACTGTCTTTGAATTAGTTAATTCTATCGAAGATACAAATAGACTTGTAAATGGTGGAGAAGATGTAGGAGGCAAGAAAAAAAATGGCTACTGGCTGTTCTCTCCACATTATCCTTTTCTAATTTCTCAGATTCACCATATTCATAATCATGTAGCTCCTGGGCCAGAGATAAAAGTGCTTCATCTGCAGTGGCAGGGGGAACATAATTATTATAGATACTGGATTCATCACCTCCACTAGACATATCGAGCACTAATTTTACAACATGACAGGAGGCTTCGTATTTTGCATTATTTCTCTCTACTAGCTCCTCAGCAGCAAAGAAAGACATAGAAAAAAAGAACAAATCACAAGAGAGTAGGGTGTACATGAGGCATAGTGACCTAATCATTTCCTCTTTCTTTGCTGCTCCATCAAGCAGACAGGTCAGAGTATTACTCTTCTCCATTATTGTATTTCTATTGCATAGTTGGAACTGTTTTTGAGATTGTATTTCTCTAGGCTTTGCTATTTGTTTTGCTGTGCTTCTATTCTATAGGCATCTGTTTTTTTTTTGTATATATTGTTTTAACATTATACCTTATTCTTTGCGCTTGGCCTTCTCCCCTCCTTACTTTCCTTGCTCTGGGTCTTTAACAACCTTTGAGCCTTGCTGGGGTTTTGCAGGCTCCCGAGTTATTGTTGCCCTTCCATCCGGTTTTCTAGTTAATCCGGCATGACGACGACCTTTCCCACCTGCCGCGCTGCACTGTTGAGTTTGGTGCCCTGGCCGGACTTGCTGCTCCTTGCGATTGAGCCAAGGTGGCCATCTTTCATCTCGCGTCTCACGAGATTGAGAGTGGACATGTTGCTTCACCGATGCACCACGATTAACCGTGGCGGTCATCTTTAATATTGCGTTTTGCAAGATTGAGGGTAGCCATCTTGCTACATCTGCGGTGCTTAGGAGTAACTTATACTGATGCTGCCAGCTTGGCCTTAGCTACTCTCACAGCTCAGGCAGCTCAGACACAGGCATTGAAGCCTAAGGTCCCAAGTTCAAATCCAGGTAGAGGTAAGTGTTCTTCTATACTATAATTTCATGTTAATGTTTTATTACTTCAATTAAATTAGAGATTTAATGGGATATCACCCATTAACCTCAGATTGACTGTTAGAGCACAGATTAGTGATCTATTTTAGGCCCGTGCCGTATAATTACACATTAATGTTGAATTTCTTCAGTTATATTGGATGTTTAAAAGGATACCTCCCATTAACCTCAGATTAACTGTTAGAGCATGGATTAGTACTCTCTATCAAGACAGGGACTCTTGAGTTGAGGCACCTGTACACCTGGGGTTAACCCCTGGCTAGGTCGTTACTACATTGTCCTTCTAAATGGAGTCAGGCTATTGCAGCTGCTGAACAGGATTCCCAGGACATACAGCTTAAAATGATATTCCCCATGACCTTTAAACAACTGTTTGAATACAGATTGGTGCTCTCTATCACGGCCGTGACCCACACTTGAAGGGGTTATACCATCTGCACCTGGGATGAATCCGCCACTCTATACTGCTGAAGGGAGACAGGCTATGGCAGCCTCTGTTAACTACTAAACATAATATTTCCCTTGACAGTGAATTAATTATTGGAAGACCTGTTGGAGGCTCTCTATCAAGGGATGACCACCACTTAAGGGTTCATACTCTGTGCCCCCGGGGTGAGACCCCTACTTGATGTGTAGGGCACCAAAATCACCAGATAAATAAATGAGGATAATAATAAAATGAATGTGGATAATACAGTTTATTTAATAATATGCACCAACACTGTGCAAATAGTTAAAAAATATATCTACATAAAAAGCCTTAATAGGCTAAAGACCTATAGGTACAGCAGCTCTAAATAACATGAAAAAGTGCTAAATGTTAAAGTGCAGACAGTGAAATAAAGTGGCAGAGTGCAACTCCCATCACTTCAAGCTGGTATACACTAATAATGTCCACAGCTGATCACATAGGCAAAAATCATGTAAAACAGAAACTGCTAATACCAAAGCAAAAGGGTCCCCAGTGCTGCTCAACGCGTTTCGTCCTTCAGACTTCGTCAGGAGCTTCTTAATCTTCTGCATATAGCACATATAGGAGAAATGATGATATATCTAAGATCTATTTGAAAACAGGAAGGGAATGAAAAAACACTAGAAGCACATTTATAACATGAATGAACATTTATAACATGAATGAAATGAATACAGTATATGTATACAGAACAGGTCACATACAAGGAAATCCAAGATCAAATAAAAATAATGGCAATATAGAGACAAATAGTACATCCATAGAAAAATATTATGTCCATAAAAATAAATAAATAGATACATATAGATAGAATGGGGACATCTATAATGGATCTTAAATAACAACAGTTGCATTCTGCCACTTTATTTCACTGTCAGCACTTTAGCATTTAGCACTTTTTCATGTTATTTAGAGCTGCTGTACCTATGGGTCTTTAGCCTATTAAGGCTTTTTATGTAGATATATTTTTTAACCATTTGCACAGTGTTGGTGCATATTATTAAATAAACTGTATTATCCACATTCATTTTATTATTATCCTCGTTTATTTATCTGGTGATTTTGGCGCCCTGTATCTTCTTGGTTCTATATTGTATGTTTTAAGGTTTGAGTGACCTTCTACAGTGGCTTGCCTGCACCTAGATATCACTGCACTTTACCCAACCCTATTCTTGTTCCCTACTTGATGTGCACTGCACTGCTGAATGGAGACATGCTGTGGCAGACCCTGTTAACTGCTGGACAGGATTTTCAGCACGTCCTGCTTAAGGAATTTAATTGTTGGAGAATTGATTTTTGCTCTCTATCAGGGCTGTGGCCAGCACTTATGGGTTCATACCCTGTGCAACCGGGGAAAGCCCCTACTATATGTGCGCTGCACTGGAATTCTGAATGGAGGCCTGCTAAAGCAGCCTCGGCTTATTGCTAGACAAGATTTCAACACTGCCTACTTAACCCCTTGCCGACCGCAGATGTATCAGGTATGTCCAACAAAAAACGCAATAGGTGTCCATAGTGCTGCCAGCAGGGGGACTGCTTGAACAGACAGGCAATCCCCCTGCTGGTGAAAAAAGTTTTTAAAAAAAGTTAAAAATAAATAAAATAACGTTTATAAATTAGAAAAATAGATATACATGTATATATGAGTTATATTATACATATATTATATATATAATATATATCTTATATATAACATCATACTAAGTGTATATTTTTACTAATATATATATACATATATTAATATAAAAATACACTTAGAGTAAAATTACACACGTATATATATATATATATATATATATATATATTCAACAGATCCTATAACGAGGATTGGAAGCCTCTTATATTACCAAGGATCTATATGAATTTTTACTACAAAGGAATCCACGGACACCGGTGATATACACGTTGCTGAAAATTCATAAAAATCCAACATCACCTCCGGGAAGACCTATTGTGTCAGCTATAGGGGGGGGAGCACTCGAACCGTTAGCCAAATGGCTGGACTACTTGTTTAAAAAACCCATTGAGGAATTACCTACATGTATTAAAGATACTCCAAGTTTACTTAAGTTATTACGAGAATTTTCCACATTGGAACCGGGAACCACCTTTATAACGTATGATGTAAAGAGCTTATGCACGATTATACCACATGACATGGGCATTAATGCAATGCGGAAGATCTTGATGTCATCTACATCATATGTGGGACCACCGATTGAATTGGTATTGGAGTTATTACATTTGGTACTTAGTCAAAACTATTTTAGATTTGAACATACCTGGTACAAACAAATTGCGGGAACTTCAATGGGGGCGGCCATGGCCCCAATGTATGCTAATAGTTATATGTATATATTCAAACAAGAACATATCCTCTCACAATTCCATGAAAGTATATTGTTTTACCGTCGTTTTATCGACGATATCATGATTATTTGGAACAATGTGGGACCCACTCCAAACCAAATGCTTGAGATCATTAATAATTTGGACACGTCAGTTCGCCTCACGATGACTACAAGTGAGGAACAGATTGACTTTCTAGATGTTCGTGTGTACAAGGAGGATGGCAAAATAGCCTACACCCTATTCAATAAATTAACTGATAGGAATACACTCCTGCATGCTGAAAGCCACCATCCAAGACATCTTATCAATTCACTTCCTCAATCACAGTTTATGAGGGTAATTCGAAACAATTCTAATGTGGCAAATATAAAGATTCAGCTACAAACTATGTGGGACAAATTCCTTGCACGGGGTTACAACCCCAGAAATTTATCAAAAGCATTGGACAGGTGTTATGAAACACCAGTACAACGGACAGACACAAGAGAAAGATTGGTCTTTCCTGTAACGTACACTACCATATCGGACAACATTAAACAACCAGTGGATAGAAATTGGAGAATATTACAAAATGATACCAGTTTACCATCACAGTTTAAACAACGCCCAATGATGTGCTATCAAAGGGGTAGCAATTTGAGGGATTTACTGGTTAAAACTGATCCCACTCATTGTTATAGCCAACCAACTACCTACCAGAATGCGGGGTGTTACAGATGCTTGGGCTGTGTGACGTGTAGTCATATGATTCCCAGCAAATCGTTTACTCACCCTCATACAGGGAAGAAATATCTAATAAGACACAGACTCACCTGTACAAGTGAGTATGTCATCTACAAATTGGGGTGTCCTTGTGGTTTGGCATATGTGTGGAAGACTGAGTTACCACTACATGAAAAAATTCGGAACTATCGATTGAGTATACGCATCGCATACAGGGATAAAGGATCAGAACTACCGGTTGCGAAACACTTTTTGGAATTTAACCATCCTCTCCCCACAATGAAGTTTTTGGCGATTGATCATATTCCACAACCGCTGAGGGGTGGTGATCGTAAGAAGCTCTTACTACGAAGGGAACTATACTGGATCAGAACTTTAGACACATTGCAACCCAGAGGATTGAATAAAAAATATACTCTGGGGGTTTTTCTATGATGAGATAGCATCTCAGACTGAGGTTGTCAGTATCTCAGATCTCCGATGCAGTATCAAGCTTTATTTTTTAGTAAGAGGAGAAAGCATCTCAGACTGAGGTTGACAGTATCTCGGGTCTTTGATGTAGTATCTAGTTTTACTTTCCAGTATAGTTGGGCCTATATTAGTGCCTTTCTGCCATTAAAAATCTAGGGAGAAGATCGGAACATTGGAAGTATATACTATTTTTTGAAAGTATAGATAATGGGTGTGAAAGTTTTCCGTATTGGATTAATATCTTGTTCCATTATATAGAGTTGAAATAGGTAGGGTACGAGGGCATTTACCTGTGTTATAAATATTGATATTCTGCCAAAATATATATATTTAACATATAAAAATTAATTAAAAGTTGAGTTCTGAATAAGGTAGAACTAATATGGGATAAATATAGGGGTAGATAATTGAGCCCAGGGTATAGGACCCTTTAAATATTGTGTCAAATCCACAGTGGGATATTAATTTTAAATAATTACCCATTTAGTCTCTTACATGTGAGAAAACCGATAGGGGGCATTATTTTCCATCTTCCACACATATGTATATATGTATGTGGGTTAACCCTTACCAGGATTGACTTAAATCTGTTTTGAAGACTAGCCTTTATGTATATTTGTTTGAAAAATGATCATATTTGAGATCGGTATTTTTTAATTTTTCCAACAAGCTTCCAAATATACTGTGTGATGTACTTATGTTTTATATATGTTTAGTGGCCCCTAGGGGGCTCTCTTTAGCGTTAGATCTAGAGTATTTTTTTTCTCTCTCTCTCCCAGTGAGCCCCGTCCGCCCAGTTAGATTTAGTCGGCACGTTACTATGGTAACGTACCAACTTCCGGGTTGTGTTCCATGTTGGAATGCAAATACAAGCAGCAGAGTTCAGCTGCAGAAGGCCTGCCTAAAGGTCACTGAGGGAGTTTGGTAAGTTACAGCTGTGCTTAATACAATGTACTAATTAAATTGAGATCTGTTTTTTATATATTTGTGGATGTGTGAACTGCACCTTATCCTGACGAAAGTTCCACATAGGGACTGAAACGTTGATTTTTCATGGGGCTGTCATTTAATAAAAGCTAAGTATATTTTTTCACTATATTTATTAAGTCCTGGGAGTGCTATTATTTATTTATTTTATATATATATATATATATATATATATATATATATATGTATATATATATATATATATATATATATATACACACACATATATATATATATATATATATATTATATTATAATTAAAGCATTTTATAATATATTATACATATATAATGCATATATATAATTTCATTATAAGTGTACTTTGAGATATATACACCTATATCTCAAAAAACACTTATAATGAAATCATATATATGCATTATATACCGTATATACTCGTGTATAAGTCGATCTCATGTATAAGTCGAGTGCAGTTTTGTGACCAACAATTGTGAAATATGCTATGCCTCGTGGATAAGTCGAGGGTAAAACTTGGGGCTATGAAATTCTGTGATTTTTATAATTATATACACACACACTCATACAAACACACACTCTGCATTATATATACAAACACTCATACAAACACACATTCATACAGCACACACTCATACAACACACACTGCATTATATACACACACACACTCTGCATTATATACACACACTCTGTGTATATAATGCAGAGTGTGTATATAATGCAGAGTGTGTGTTTGTGCAGTGTGTGTGAACTGGATGGGGGGAGGGCATTTTTATTATTTTAATTTTTTTTATTTTAATATTATTATTTTTTATTATTTTAATTTTTTTTTGTCCCCCCTCCCTGTTTGTTAACTGGTCATGGAGGGTGGCTATCTTAATCCCTGGTGGTCCAGTGGCATGGGCTGTGAAGTGGGGGGGCCAGCAGGAAGCATTTACTTACCTTTCCTGCAGCTCCTGTCAGCTCCCTTCTCCTCCGTTCCGGTCAGCTCCACTGTAAGTCTCGCGGTCTGGTTGCCGCGCGGATCGTTGCCACGGCTCTGACGGCCGCAGCTCTCTAAGTTGCCATAATGCAGACAGTGACTCGAGTATAAGTCGAGTGGGGGTTTTTAAGCACAAAAAATGTGCTGAAAAACTAGACTTATACTCGAGTATATACTGTATGTATAATATATTATAAAATGCTTTAATTATAATCTATTATGCATATTTAGGAAATAAAAGTGTGTGTCTGTGTATATATATTTATGTATTATATTTAAATGTGTATGTGTATATATATATACATATATATATATATATATATACATACATACACACACGTATTATATGTGTGTGTGGGTTTGTGTATATATATAATATAAATGAAAAGGTTTTTTTTATAAAAAACAACAACAAAAAAGGCTAACTTTGGCCAGCGTTTGTGACTAAGTGGCTACTGCAAAAGACTGGAAATACCACATTTTGAATACCCTGGGTTGTCTACATTTGAGAATGGTGTGCCATGATGGGGTTATTTCACATTCCTGGGCTACCATATGGTCTCAAAAGGCAACACAGACCCAGCAAACCAATCTGGCAAACTGAACAGGGTAAGCCCTATATTGACCCTGTAACTTTCCAAAACACCATAAACCCTGTACATGGGGGCTATTGTTAAACTCAGGAGACTTCGTTGAACACAAATCTGAGTGTTTAAAACCGTAAAAAAGTATCAAGATGATGAAATCACCAGTAAAAGTGCAGTTATTGTGTAAAAAATGCAAAAAACTCACAAAAACACTTACTTTGGCCAGCATTTGTGACTAAGTGGCTGTTACAAAAGACTGGAAATACCCCATTTTGAATACCCTGGGTTGTCTACGTTTACAAATGGTATGCCATGATGGGGTTAATTTTCATTTTCCTGGGCTGCTATACGGTCTCAAAGGCAACGTAGTCCCAGCAAACCAATCTGGCAAATTTCAATGTGCAATCATGGAAAAGGGGTAAGCCATACATTTGACCCCTGTAAGTTTGCAAAAACCCATAAAACCTGAACATTGGGGGCACTGTTGTACTCGGGAGATGTTGCTGAACACATATTGGGGTTTTCTTTGTCAGTAACACATAACAGGAACTGAGAATCCATGCCTAAAGTACAATGTGAGAGAAAAATAACAAACAAAATGACTACCCAAAAGTTTGACAAAGACTGGTGGTAGAATTAGTGCATGGAAAGTGTTAAAATACCACCACTGGATATACCCTAGGGTGTCTACATTTCAAAAATATACGGTTTGATGAGGGTAAATTACACTGGCCGGCTTCAAAAATGTCCAAAATAGGACATGGGTGCATGATGACCAGCTGTGAAAATTACAAGTTGGAAAACTGGAATGCGCACCCTCTAAATTAGGTCTTTTAGAGAGCCCGACACACCTATACATGGGTGGCATCACTGTACTCAGGAGAAGTTGCTGAACACATATTGGGGTGTTCTTTGGCAGTAACCCTTTTTTTGTCACCTAATGTTAATATTTATGAGGAAGAACAGCTGTTACAACAAATTACAAAAGCTGCATATCAGGATGACACATTAATTACTGGAGGTTTTAATTACCTGGACATAAATTAAGATAGAGGGACTAGTATTTAGCAAAGGGAATCTTTTTTTTTTCAACCTGTTAAATAACACTTTCATGTCCCAACTGTTGCATTAGCCAGCTAGAAAAGACCTAATTATAACAAGCAATGTTGATCTTTTGACAAACATTCAAGTAGGGATGCACTTGGGAAATAGTGATCTCCATATGGTGTCTTTTGAAATAAACTCAAAAAAGTAAAAGCACATGGGATATACTAAAACATGTAATTTTTAAAATGCCTATTCCTATAAGATAAAGGCAGCTTCACAACATATTAATTGGCATGAACTCTTCAATGAAAAAAACACTGAGGATAAATTGAATATATTCAAACAAATATTAGAAAGGTACATTTCTCAGCATGTACCATTGCATAATATCTATAAAAGAAACAAATTGAAACCAATGTGGCTTAGTGGGAAAGTAAACCAACAGATTAAAAATAACAAAAGGGCATTTTTACGCATTTAAATGAGACAATTCAGAGGCATCATAGTTACATAGTTACATAGCTGAAAAGAGACTTGCATCCATCAAGTTCAGCCTTCCTCAAATTTGTTTTTTGCGCTTGATCCAAAAGAAGGCACTTCAAATTTTGCAACAAGCTAGGAAAAAAATCCTTCTTGACCCCAGAATGGCAGTCAGATTTATCCTTGGATCAAGCAGTTATTACCCTACATTGAAAGATTATATCCTTGAATATTCTCTTTTTGCAAGTATGCATCTAGTAGCTGTTTGAATATCTGTATGTACTCTGATAAAACCACTTATTCAGGCAGAGAATTCCACATCCTTATTGTTCTTACAGTAAACCTTTCCTTTGCTTAGACGAAATCTTCTTTCTTCCTGTCTAAACGCATGACCTTGTGTCCTATGTGAAGTCCTGTTTGTGAATAGATTTCCACACAATGGTTTGTATTGGCCCCGAATATATTTGTATAATGTTATCATATCCCCTCTCAGGCGACGTTTTTCTAATCTAAATAGGTTTAAATTTGTTAACCTTATATAACATAAAGAAGCCAATAATGCATGCAATAGGGAGATTAGATTGTCTAAATTAGAAAACGAGTATGTGATAGCCAACAGGAACATGCACAACCCCAAAACATTTTTTTTCAGTACATATATTTAAAAAAAAAAAGAATTTAAAAATGAAAGCGTAGGTGTACTGAAAACAGAGATGTATGTGTTAGTTAATAAAGTCCAGGAAAGGGCAGACATTTAAAATTACTATTTTTACACAGTAAATATTGAGGAGGAACCTATGGCAAGAGATATGTAAATGATTGCTGCAGAAAACATGTGATAGGATAACTCAAGGCAAGGTGTTGCAGTTGCTAAAGCCAGAAATATATTGCCATGTATAATAATGGGCATTCTCAGGATGAAAATGTAGTTTTGCCTCTTTATAAATCAATAGTAAGACCACACATTGAATATGTTGTGCAATGCTAAAGAAGGATATTAATGCACTAGAAAAAGTGCAGATGTGGTACTACAAAATTAATAAAAATAATGGAATATTTTAGTTATGAAGAAACTCTCTGCCTGAAGATGTTGTTATATCAGAGTCTGTACAGATGTTTAACCCCTTAAGCACCAAACTTCTGGAACAGCAACTGAATAAATTCTTGCAAAAACATGATATGCAGACATATTATTTTTAATTGTGTGGTAACATCTTGATCCAAGGAGAGATCTGACTGTCATTCTGCATTATGCATTTTTTTATTTTGGTCCTGGGTGTTGCTACTTAGTTAATTAGGGTAGTGGACCCTTAATTTCCCCCGTGTGGGTTTTTTTATATATACCTATATAAACCCAAAGCTGATCCACTAAGCTTGCTCACTTGTACTTTTACTCAATTGTACTCTCTTTTAAGTGGGAGTTCAAAAAAATTCAATTAACAAGTCAAATATTGTTTTACTGTCCTGTATATTTGTGTTTTTTTGTTTATTTTTGCTATCTGGGGAAATAAGTGTTAGCAAGATTGAAAGTTTGACTCTGTGCACATCTTGTAACATGTATGCACGCATGAATGAAAATTGAAAAGCACTTCAATTTGGGTTTTTGCTTTCTTTGGATCAACAGCAAAAATAGATGTGAGAAAGTCTGAACTTGATGAAGACATGTCTCTCTTTATCCTATGCAATTATGTAACTATGTAACAATAGTTGTTATTGTATTTGCATGTTCCTTTAAGTCAAGGGTTGTGGACTATGGAATGTCCACCTCTTTATTTCCATACTAATATTGATACCTATGGGTGGAGGGCAAGGAGTGACAATTGCATATTCCCTGATTTATTACTCATTTAATAGTGCCCACCCAGTGGCGTACATACCAGGGTCGCAGGGGTCGCGGCTGCGACCGGGCCCGGCCCACCAGACCCGACCCAGTATGTACCCACAGGGCCAGCCTCTTCTCCTGGGGGGCCCAGGCGGCGGCCACCTCAGGGCCCCCCCGAGGCTTGCCCTGCTGACCCCGGTGGGCGGACGGGCTTGCTGGCTGTCTGGGTGGCCGGCGTGCGAGGAAGCACTCTCCCCTGTGTGCTTCCTCTTCAGCTCCCCTGCGCACCGCACTGATACCGGAGCCGGAAGATGATGTCATCTTCCGGCGCCGGCATCCCTATGCGGCGCGCGAGGGAGCTGAAGAGGAAGCACACAGGGGAGAGTGCTCCCTCGCGCGCCAGCCACCCAGACAGCCAGCCCGCCCAGCAACACCACTGGACCCCAGGGAATCCCCCCAGCACTCCAAAAGGTAAGGAGGCTTGGGGGATTAAATTAAAAAAAAAAAGTGTGTGTTAGTGTGTGTGTGTTAGTGTGTCTTTGTGTGTCTGTTAGTGTGTGTGTCTGTTAGTGTGTGTGTGTGTGTGTGTGTGTGTGTTAGTGTGTGTGTGTGTGTGTGTTAGTGTGTCTGTTAGTGTGTGTTAGTGTGTCTGTTAGTGTGTGTTTGTGTGTCTGTTAGTGTGTGTTTGTGTGTTAGTGTGTGTGTGTGTGTGTTAGTGTGTGTTTGTGTGTTAGTGTGTGTGTGTTAGTGTTTGTGTGTTTGTGTGTGTGTTAGTATGTTTGTGTTAGTGTGTTAGTGTATGTGTCAGTGAGTGTGTCTGTTATTGGGTGTGTGTCTGCTAGTGAGTGTGTTACTGTGTGTGTCTGTTACTGAGTGGTTAAAACTAGAGGGACCTGGCACCCAGACCACTTCATTGAGCTGATGTGATCTGGGTGTCTGTAGTGGTCCTTTAAGTGTGTGTGCATACAGCGCTCGCGGGGTCGCAGCCCTGCAACCCCTGCGACCAGGTGCCCGCCGCCATGTGTTGCGGCCCCGACCCGCTCCGAGTAAGCGTAGGGGGGCCCACGGATCAATTTTCGCACCGGGGCCCCATGGGTCATGTGTACGCCACTGTGCCCACCCATTGCTAATGGGTAAGAGCAGGGTGACAATAGTGCTAAAAACACTAAACACAAAAAATCTTGATGTACATGTGCTACCTCTAAAGAAGACCAAATGGTGTTTTAAGAACAGGAAACTAAGGTCAAAATGAGCACCATTTCATAAAAACGTAACAGCAGAAAATTGTAAAATTGGTTAGACTGATCCCACTTTCTGCTGTGAGATGCAGATAATGCAAGAATTTGGTATAAAGCTTGTGCATCATACCTGCCTTATTTCAATAGTTCAGGCTGGTGGTGGTGCTATTCAAATAAAAATTTAAAAATAAAAAAACTAAAAGAAATCATTTCAAAATTTATTACATAGAGGTACTGCAAAAAAAATACTATGCATTATAGAAATACTGCAATATATAATACATTAATAAAAAAAATAAAAAATATGTAAAATGATGTCAGCAGTAATGGTATAGATCCTCTAGAGGGCATTCCAGATCTAGAAAATTAAATTTATCTAGCAAGATGTGTCATTCCTTTGAGCCTCATTGATTATATGTAATGAATATATGAAATGGGGATTCAATTTACACAGTACTGTTATTTCATATACAAAAAGAGAAAACAAAAGTAGAAAAAAATCATGGTGGAAGCTCTGTAATGTGAATATACAATCATATTAAATATTACCAGATAGATTTATATAGACTAGAAAATATTATTAAGTGCCCAGGTGGTATTTTCACCACCAAAGGAATGTGTGTGCAGGCCCCAATAGAGAATTCAGGATGAAGTCCAAAGGTGTATTAAAATTAACTACTTTATTAAATAAACTTGTATATAAAGTTAATGAAATAATAAAAGCAGTTCAAAGCAGTAATAGACACTTAATGGGTTTCACCGTCACCAAGGCTCTTTTAAAAGTATTTTGAAAGACCCGGTCATTTGCACAGAAGTACTTTAATAAAAGAAGACACTGAGTAATCCTAGGCCGATGATCATCTAAATAGAGCTATCCTAGCTCTAAAATTAGTATTTTCACTTCTTATATTTTCATGTGTGCAGGTCATACTACACTATATTTTGCATATTGTACTACCTTTGAGAATGCATCTCAGAAAAATATATCAAGACGCTACTCCCTCATCTTATTTTACATACATAAAAAATGTATCTTACTTTTTGCAGTTTTGCAGTTATCTTGCACAATGGTTTGCTTCCTCCCATCACCTAGAGAGCTGCGCAAGTTGAGGAGTATTGAGAAGAAACCGATGGAGTAGAGAAGACTGAATCCCCTGCCCTGGCATCCTACTCCTATCAACATCAGCCAGCTTCAACCCCAGCCCCAACCTCCAGAGAAGCATTCATTCTGCACCAAAAAGCTATGGGAACGGTGGCTAAGAATATGCATGTTCTGACTAAATTATTTTTTGATTCTGTGTGTATATATCTGACTGTGTGCACATATATGTTCATAAGTGTATCTGTGTGTATATCTAACTCAGTGTGGTGTGTGCGTTTGTGGATAGATGTATCTGTGTGTAACGGATACCCCGAACTCCGACTGAGAATATCCGTTGAAGAGTCTCCCAGGTCCCGAAATAAAGCAGTGATTATAACTCTGGTGTACCCAAACATCAGCCAAGACTTGATGATGTGTACAAGATGAACTGTTTTATTAGTGTCAAGTGGCCTATTTATATATACAGACCGCCAGCATGGGGTCTCTATTTATTACAATGGTAAGCCCGTCCAGGCTTCTCTGTGCCTGTGAGATAAGTAAGGTTGCTTTAGTTTACACTAATTATCTCTCAGGCACTAGAGGTACAAAATAGTTGAATCACCACCTGGGTAAAAATTGTCCCATGCCCAAAACAGTTCCAGGGCGTTTGGTGCTTTTGCCAGTCACCTTTCGGGAGTTCTTATACAAAAACAAACTAATGTTTGTTTCCCCCTGGCTCGTAGCTCTCCCCTGTCTTGTCGGGAACGGAAGCAGGCATCGGTACAAAGTCACCGAGGTTCGCAAGTTGATGTATACTTCTTTGAATTCCAGAGACTCGACAACCAAGTACCACTGCCCACATTCGGGAGACAAGATGGCCGCCATTTTTCAGAGCACGTGTTATTTGGAAAACAACTGAAAATCCAAAATGAAAACCTGTCTATGGAAGATGGTACAATCTTGATAGTAGGTGTATTCCTCAATGTGATTTAAATAAATCCTTGAAGTTCATATAAAATAGATAAAAATTACAACTGATTGTGCAGTATGTCAGAAATATGGTCCTACTCACGTTAATGGAGCTATCTACTTAGCTCTAGTGTTGATAGTGGTACAATCCCCACTTATAGGATACGTGAAGTCTATGAAGTTTTGCTTAATTTAGGAACCATATAAAAAATAAATAAAAGAAACAGCAATAGTGCTTAAAATATAAAAATAACAATTGGTTACTCACATTTTATTGAGCAGACTGCTTAATGAATACAGCCTGAGTGGTATAATCCCCACCTAGGATTCTTTGGAGTAATATCCTCACTAGAAAGTTAAAAACATCTGCTACCAGGTAAAAAGGATGGTGATAATAGCAATAAAAAAAGTATATAAAAATTATATTAAAAAAGTAAAATGGCTAACTCGCAAACAGAAAGTGGTCAAATTACCTGCATTAAAAGAATACTGTTATATTAAAAACCACCACGTGTTTTTCGACCTTAGACTTTTTCAAGTGGAGATCAGAAAGTACAACCTGACAGTGATCACTATTTAGTAGATAAGTGCCCAATCAGAGTGTGCTATAAGTGTCTAAAACACTAAATTGAACCAGTGATTTTGTGGTAAAATCTAAATACACAAGATAATACTTGCAAATATGAGTAAGTCCACAGTAAGTAGAATCTAATTTTTTTTTACAGAAGAACACATAGTTGTCAGGATTACAAGTTGATCCAGCACGTGGAATTGTGTCACACCTAAGACTAAAAGGTAACATCTTACCGGGCCTTAGAATGGCCGGACTAAACGTATCCAAGAATAGTCAGAATACTAGCAGAGGTCAGGTACACAGAAGGAGACACAACGATGAGGGAAAGCCAAAAGTCAGGGATACCAGAATACAGGGAAGTCAAACGATGCCAAAATCATTAACCAGAAAATACACTCAGAAACACATTCCCCAGAACATGCGTGCGCGTCTCCCGTGTGATGTCATCAACGTGGACGGATGTGGGGCTATAATTTGGCGTAGATCCACAGCGGCCGGCGTCCATTAACATGTTGCAGGAGTCAGGTACATAGATGCATGGCTTCTGAGCGCTAATACCACAAGGTGAGGATGATTAGGTTACGCTAGTGCAATATTGTCTGGACATAATATATGAAATATGTGACGAGACCAATCTCGCCACATTGCATTGGAGAAGCCTGGTTGCTCACCTGTTGCCTTTGGACTATGGCCCCATGTTAAAAGCCTTCTTTTCCCCTGCAGAAAAGGCTTATTTAACCGGATGCCTGTTCATTCGGTAGTTTAAACCATATGAACAGCATTACCCCAGATAGCCATCCCGTGGAGTCTATTCGTATGGAGAACAGACTTTGTGAACACTTTAACTCCACGACGATTGGACTGTGTGCATAGGATCTAAACGCTATTCGGTACTTTTGTGCGCTCAGATCTAAGCTATCTGGGGATAGGTAGAATGTATATGTTTTGTGCAACAGTTGTAACTTTATACATTTTTATGTCTATTACTGTCTTTTACTGCCATGTGGTTAATGGAGTTTTGCCTCTGTCCTGGGAGATAATTGGATTACTTCCCAATTATCTCCAGGACAGAGGGAGGGAAGTTAGGATGCATTGTGGGGATGTTTTACCTCTGTGTGTCTGTCATTGGTTCACGTCTGTCCTTTGTCACAGTCTCCCATTTGGTCCCCTAGCGGAGTGTCCACCAGGTGGGAGACCTGCATAAATACTGGGCAGGTAGCCCTCATTAAACCAGACCAGTGCTTGACCCTCAACACGGAGTTCTGTCTCGTCTTTGGGGGGATTTACTGTATGCTGTTAGAGACTGATTGCCAGGAGTGTAAGCCGCTTGGGTGCTTTTCCTGTTCCTCTGCTAGCAGCTATTCGTGAGGTTCCAGTTCGGGAGTTTGGAGTGCTACTTTGTATGCAGTTCGGGAGTTTGAAGCATTCCCTTGAATGCAGTTCAAGAGTTTGGAGCATTCCCTTGTATGCAGTTTGGGAGTTAGGTGCATTCCCTTGTATGCAGTTCGGGAGTTTGGTGTTCTGCAGTAGCTGTGCCTGTATCTCTGGAAGGGGAAGATCTACTAAACGGCTTTTAACCCCTTTTATGCCTGGGGGTGCCGTTACAAAATAAAATAAACCCAATAATTTAAACTCACAAATATGGAGTGGTTGAAGTACCACTCCAGACTATAAAGCTCAGGGAGGATCAAAAACTAGTATACGCAGGATCCAATAAATAAACTTGTAGCCGGACTTTTCATTAAAACAGACTTTATTCCAAAACAGTTAAAAAATAAAAATTCAAAGCCCAGAGCAGCAGTGTCCCAGGTCAGCTCACCAGCCTCCAATGCAGTGTGACATCTGTCAGAGGTATGTAAGTAAATAATACTGTTATTTTATCTCTGCTTTCTCCGGTATTAGCTTGCTCTGTACTTCCTGATATTTGCAGAGGGAGCCCAGCAGACTGCATCTGTACATTACAGCTCTTCCCTCTCTCTAACTCCCGCGAGCATGTTGTGCGTGTCACGCGGAGAGATGCAATGGTAACCCGTGAGAACGCTCTGACGGCTGCACGTCTCGTGGGTGTTAGAGAGAGGGAAATGCTTTAAAGTACTGCTGAAGTCTGCTGGCCCCCCCCTGCAAATACAGGGAGCCGGGGGCCCGCGGCTGCACATATATATTGCGATCATCGCTGAATATATGTGGAGAGAGAGAATGTGGGGCCCGCAGGACAGCCGGGCCCGTGACAATCGTCATGGTTGTCACCCCCTGATGGCGGCGTACTCATCCATCCGACCCTTTACTACCGCGTATGTGTGTCCCGTTATGTCACGCAGAGGCGGAGTAACGGCCACATTAGAGTGTGTGTGGGGGCAATGTGTGTATGTGGGGACAGTGTATGTGTGGGGGGCTGTGTGTGTGTGTATGGGGCAGTGTGTGTGTGGGGGGGGGGTTTGTGTGGGGGTGTGTGTGGGGGGGCAGTGTATGTGTGTGTGTAGGGCAGTGTATGTGTATGTGTGTCTGGGGCAGTGTGTGTGGGGGCAGTGTGTGTGTGTGGGGGGGGCAGTGTGTGTGTGTGTGTGTGTGGGGCAGTGTATGTGTGTATGGGGCAGTGTATGTGTGTGGGGCAGTGTGTGTGTATGGGGGGCAGTGTATGTGTATGGGGGCAGTGTATGTCTGGGGCAGTGTGTGTATGGGGGCAGTGTATGTGTGTGGGGGCAGTGTCTGTATGTGGGGCAGTGTGTATGTCTGGGGGTGCATCTGTGTCTGGGGCAGTGTATGTGTGTCTGGGGCAGTGTATGTGGGGGCAGTGTGTGTGTGTGGGGCAGTGTGTGTGGGGCAGTGTGGGGGCAGTGTGTGTGTGGGGGCAGAGTGTGTATGGGGGGGCAGTGTATGTGTGTCTGGGGCAGTGTGTATAGGGGACAGAGTGTGTATGGGGGGGCAGTATATGTGTGTGAGGGGAGGGGCAATGTGAGTGTGTGTGATAAGGCTGGGGGGGTTTATAACATACTTTTTTTTTATTTATTTAATTAAAATAAATATATTTCTTAGTCCCTGGTGGGGATTCCCTGGTGGCCCAGTGGTTAGAGTGAACTCTAGCCCGCGCTCCTGGGTTAGAGTTCACTCTCGCGAGATTTGGAGCGTTGCCGTGCTAACATTGGTATGTGGCCCAACTCATCTACTCTGGAGATGCGGGAGTATTGGTCCAAAAATGGAAATTCATAAGTGAGCAAACCTCTAGAACAACTGCGCAATGAAGGAATTCCAAAATCACTTAAAGATGGACGTTGCTGTACTGTAGAGATGTTTTTTCGTAACTGTCCCAACGGGGACAAAGTTGAACGGAAGTGGCTTTGTTACTCAAATAACAGATGCTGAATGTACTATTTTGAATTCAAATTATTTAGTTCATCAACAAATGCATTTTCCAATGATGGCTTCAGTGACTGGAAACATGTCAGTGAACGAATTTCATCCCATGAGCAGTCTCAAAACCATATTCGCGCTGTGACTGATACAGCCAAATTTTCAAAACTGGAAGGACAGGTTGACTATAACATGCAACAACAGATTGAAGAGCCGACCACCTTTAGGCAAAACCTAATAAAACATTTGCTGAGTGACATCACTTTTCTTGCTGAGAGAGGATTGGCTTTTAGAGGTGATGATCAGACTATTGGATCCCCACACAACTATCTCTGTATTTTAGAATTACTGACAGAGTATGATGCTTTCCTAGCACAACACATCCAAATAAAGGCGAACAAAGGCAAAGCATGTACAAGTTATTTCTCAGCAAATGTCTTTGAGGAACTCATACAAATTAACGGGGATAAGATCTTAGTTGTCATCAACTGTATTAAGATGGCAAAGTACTACTCAGTTTCTGTTGATTCAGCAGAAGATTCTTCTCATACTGACCAACTCAAAGTGATTTTTCGATACTAGAAGGAACTCAATCTGTGGAGCGTTTTGTAACTTTTTTTACACTCAACAGAGCTTAAAGGACAAGAAATGGCAGATGCAATCCTAGCATTTCTTAATAGTGTTGGACTTACCATACAAGAGTGCCATAAACAAAGTTATGACAATGCAAGCAACATGTCTGGCCACTACAAGGATATGCAAGCAAAAATTGTTAACCTGAATAAATATGCTAAGTATATACCTTGTTTTGGACATTCATTAAACCTTTTGGAAAGGATGCTGCAAATGCGAGTAGTAAAGGCTGTAAAGTTTTTTTAAATTTTGAACAAGCTCTTTATACATTTTTTAGTGGCTCAACTCTGCGCTACAAGAATCTTAAAGACACGCTTGATGAGAAAGGCCTCTCTGTGTCCATGCCAAAAAAAGCTAAGTGACACACGTTGGTCATGTCATGCAGATCCTTGTCAGGCATTAGCCCATGGCTATGAAGATATAATGGACATTTTGTATGAAATTTCAACTGACAATGAAGAAAAGTCTGAGTGTCATAACACCGCTAAATTACTATTTGATCAGATGAGTAAACATGAGACAGGGATTTTTGCAGAAATCAGCAAAACTTTGCAGTCTATTCAGCTTAACCTAAATTCTGCAGTTGGCATTTTGAAATCATTAAAAGCTTTTATTAATGAACAGCATACTAAATTTGATGCATTTGAAGAAGCTGGCAAGCATCCATTTTGCCACGCCCTCATGTCACTAACAGACACAAAGACAATCACTGACATATACACACACACAAACACTCACCTCCCTGCTGGGGTCCAGTGTGGGGCAGCTCCTCACTCCTCCAGTGCGCTAGGGCCAGAATGACATTACAGAGGGCGCACAAGTGTCTTGACTATGGACACAGTGTCACAGGAACCATGACATCCAGATGGCCAGGCATGACCATTCCACAGGTGCCAGAAAGGGGATTTGAACTCTGGACTCTTGTTGCCTTACTCCTGCTGTCTTACCTCTGAGCCTCACTTCAGTTCATGTTTCTGCCTGTTGTCCTATCCTGCCTTGTCTGCAGCACTAGGGGGCTGGACTTTACCTGTGGCTGCTCCTGTCTCTCTATGTCCACCTGAGGCAGATAGCTCATTAGCAAGGTATTTAAACCTGTCTCTCCGTGAGAATATTGTCAGTTTTTTGATTCTGTTGATCGTGTGTTGTTCCTGTTTTGTCTCCTGATACTTATATGTACGTAGCGGGGAATGTGGTGCAACTAAGAGTAAGGAGACTACCCCTATTCTCCCCCCAATAATGACAAACAACGAATATTGGATGAAACAGGCCACAGCATTTATTAAACTTAGAACTCTAGGACTCATCCGAACTTTATTATTTTCCTTTAATTCAAATATACACACATAAATATATATACATACCATAATTAAAATATAAATTACACTTATTGCCCTACAGCCTCCAACTTGAATAACCGTCCTTGCCAACGAACTTAACCAGGTGCCTATGCACCAAAACTTTACCCACTGGTGTCTCACCTCCCCCCTCGTCCAAACCAAAAATTCCCATCATCTTAAATGCTTTACCACCAGCCGGCTTTTTGCTCAGTGGGCAAGTCCTATTCGGTAACTTAAAAGTTTACCTTACAGAGCAGGGGAGGTTGAGACCCACCATATCCATCTCCTGACATTCCATTTGCTCACCAACCCTGTTGGCAAGGACATGCTCCCCACCACAAACCCCGCAATTTTGCTTCATACGGCAGCGTACCATGCACTGATTATGGGCCCGCTGCCAAAAGATAGGTTATTTATTGATTTTTTTTTTCTTTGCATTTTTTTTTTTTTTTCTTTTTTCTTTTTTAGAACTGCTTTTGTTATAACATACGACAAGTCCTGTATAACACATCCAGAACTTATTATACTAATCTCTTTAATTATAATCTCTCTTCTTTTCTGAAACCAAAATGTTAAACATGAATAACCATAACTATAACCATAACACACAGGGTCATACAGTGAACCCAACACCACGCATCACAAAAAACAACTAAAACACGCACCAATACCCTCTTAGGGGCAGACGTCAAACACCACCTTGGTATCGTCCCAAGCTCAATGCCCCCAGGTGGATAACCCAAACATTAGGCGGGACAGCTGAACCTGCTTCGGGAGGAGCCGAACACATTTCATACCTCCGGCACCAAACCAACGAAACTCTGCTTCAGAAGGCGCACAACCCAATAGCTCACCTCCCAGACAGACACCCGCATGCCACCTAGGAGTATAACCAGAAAAAAGACATCCAGATATTTTCTGTTTTCCAAGTGTACCCTGGGAATTGTTACTTGTACCCAATGAACTGGTACTCATTTATCTATCTCAAAGGAATGAATGGATGAGCCACCGTCGCTGAGAATTGAACCCTCAAGCCCCCAAGGATTGAACAAATTCCACAAAACCAGCATTACTTCACAGAAACATCTCACCAGACCCCCTCCCAGTTCTTTGCGCCATGTGGGCTGACATACCCATCCTAAAAGCCTCCAAGGCAGCGCTAAACCGTAAAGAATGCCACAAGATTCCTTGCTGACTGTGGCAAAACTAGCCACTTATTATTATTGTATTAATGTGTTGCTGTAGCTTTAAGAATGTTAGAATCAAGCGTATACCTAATTCTTTATTTTGTGTGAACAAGGACATTCGTATGCTGGTGGCACGAAAGCCACCAGCATTCATACAGTAGTTTCACGAACAGTGAATTTCAACACTGTTTGTGAAACGAACAAACTACCGAATGGGAGACCACACACAGGAGGTCGTGTGGCTCCCATTAAACATTGCAACATTGTATCTTTCGGTAGTTATTAAAGATTCAGGGTGGCCGCCGTTCGACTACCGACCACGCGACAGTCGGCCATCTTGGATCCTTTGTTAGCCCAGCGGTATTTTGTCATTGAATGCCTGGAAATAAAATCGGCTACTCGACGGCACGAATACCGCTGGACTTCCAGGCCATTCGGGAGTACCGGTCTTTCGGTATTTGCTCCCTACGAGTGTATTCGTGTAATTTATGCGAAGTATATATTGGATTGAAATTCATGCAGCGTTCAGCTAGATGTGCTGGGATCTGAGCGGTATTTGCCGAACGGTCATTCTACCGAACGGTCATTCGGTAATATAGCATGAATAATGTTAAAGTTGTATATTTTTATGTGAAATGCCAGTTCTGCTGCACGGAGG
Organism: Pelobates cultripes; assembly: GCA_933207985.1. Taxonomy (NCBI): domain Eukaryota; kingdom Metazoa; phylum Chordata; class Amphibia; order Anura; family Pelobatidae; genus Pelobates; species Pelobates cultripes. The sequence goes on from OW240923.1 coordinate 55,324,702, forward strand.
AATAATCCACTTAACTGTATATTCTAGTGGGAGTATCCATCTCGTGCAGCAGTGCATGATGGGAGAAAGGTCTTGGTTGTTAAGTTCCCCATGTAGTCCCCTACTGTACAACCCCTGTAAAGTCAGTAAGGAAACCCCTTGCATGGGGAATCACATAAATACTGTGACCTGTGATTAAAACCTCAGTTGACTCCCAGCCTATGTGTCGTCTAGTTCTTGGGAAGGAAGGATTTATTTAACGCTACCGGGATTATTGTATGCTGTACTTATTTTGCCTGGATTATTGTAAACTGTTCCTGTTCCCAGCGGAGATATTGTGGATGATACTACCTCTCCACTACACTGACAATCCCCAGAACCATCAGACTTGAGCGACAGACACAAAGAATTGGGAATGGGAAAGATCCCATCCGCATAACCCAAAAGAGGGCCTATGCATGCTGGGCGCAGCTCACAGTTCTCCACAAAGGAAAAGTGCAAACAATACCCCACCACCGCATTGCCTACTAGGAATCACCAATACCCCAACATGCACGGCCCACAGGAGCATAGCGTCCAGGTGGCCTTGGAAATCGATCCATGGTCCCATTCCGTCACTCTGCCAGACAAAACGACCAGATGTCCGCCGGGCAAGGCGACCCCTCCAGATCCGTCTGCGAGGCGATTTCCCCTTAAGCAAGCGAACCACCAGAGGGAAGGAGGCTGTCAGCCGAGTAATGGCCTGAACAACCCCCAAATTGTCGCAGTGAAACACTACCCTTAGATCCTGAAAATGTGACCGCCAGACCTCCCCCACCACCAAAATGGGAAAAAGCTCCAAAAAGGCCAGATTCTTTGTGAGCCCAGAGAGATGCCAACTGGAGCACACCAACTAGAGCCCAGAATGGCCCCAAACCCCACCGCACCAGCCGCGTCCGTAAATAGGTGGAGGTTGGCGGTAGAAACCTCCGGCATTTGCCATCAGGACCCGCCATGATATGCAGCCAAGAAGCAGTCCCAAACTGCCAAAATCTTCCGCAGCGGCCGAGTGAGACGAATGAAATGGCGAGGCCTGGAGACCCCAGCCATCGCCGTAGCCAGACGGCAGTTAAAGACCCGCCCCACAGGCATGATCCAACAAGCAAAATTCAGCTCACCCAGGAGCGACTGCAGGCAGCGCAGCTGAATCTCGCGCTGCCCCCTCGCGCCGCCAGCCTTGAATCTTATCCAAAGGCAAGCGGCATTCTCCCGCCAAAGAGTCAATCTCAATGCCCAGAAAGCTGAGACAAGTGACCGGCCCACTGTCTTGCCGTGTGCCAACGGGACCCCAAACTTATGGAACACCTCACCCAGAACCCGTTTCAGCAGCGCACAGGCTGGCAAATCGGCACGACCCACACAAATGAAATCATCGAGGTAGTGTAGCAAGGAGTCTATCCCAGCCTCCTTCCTCTCCACCCAGTCCAAGAACGTGCTGAAGCATGCAAAGTAATAACAGAATATGGAACTACCCATACGGAGGCACATATCCATGTAATACATACCTTCAAAAACACAGCCCAGAAGATGGTGACATTCCAGGTGCACCGGCAGTAGACGGAAGGCCGAATCCACATCAGCCTTGGCCAATAAGGCCCCAGGGCCCATGGCCCTGACCGTGTCAACCGTCACGTCAAATGATGCATAAGATACTCGGCAGAGTTCCCAAGAGATGTCGTCATTCACCAACATCCCTCGGGGGTACGATAAATGGTGAATCAGACAGTATTTGTTCAAAACCCATGCGCAACCCATCCAGTAGGATGCCAGCCGCCCTACGATTCCTATAGCTGGCAAGACAAGGGCACATCGCTCTCATGATCACTGGCGCCATCGCCCTCTGACCCCAAATCCCCTAACTCGCCAACTTTACCCCGCTTGAAGCAGTGGGAGGCGGGATGGGCTTCCCCAAAAGTGGAACATTCGTGCTTGAAACGGCAAGATGCCCCACATTTGCAGTGACTGTTGTTGAATTTCAACAACAGCCCGGCCTCTGATGTGCGGCTGGTGAGGAGGAGGACCCCCCACTGCACCCCACCCCCGAGAGAGGACGAGAACCCACCCTGCTGGGGGGCCATGCAGGTCATAATTAAGAGCCAGAGGCAAATGTCAATATTTTCCCACGAAATTGAGGGGCGCACCGCCAACCGTTGACGGAACTGCTCGTCATATTTTCACCACCCCAGACTGCCATAGGTACGACAAGCGTTCCAAATGGCATCCTGGTAGCAGAACAATGCGGAGCACTTCTGCAGAGGCCTTACCCCAATTACACTGGCCAAGATTGCAAACGCAAAAATGCAATTACCGCAAGTCTTAGGGATCTTCCGATACCGGTATTTCTCCTTGTCTTTTTCGGATTCCTACCCATCCTTTTCCAGTAAAGGAGGAGCCTCCTCCATGGGAAGGAGGGAAAAATCTCACCAAAGTCTCCCCTTAAATGTTTTCACGAACCTCCTGTTGTAGGTGCAAGCCCAAGGGCCCTGACCAACACATAGGCGGACCCACGCGAAACATCAGCAACACCCGGGGGGGGTCACCTAACGCTAGGGACCCCCCCAGCATCAGCAGGGGTGCCAGCATGTCCACCAACTCTAGGAGAGGGTAACCCTGTGAGCCCAGAAACAGTCAAAAACCCCTGTGGCTGCAGCGCCGAGGACCACACTAACCGGAGCTGACCATCTAATGCACCCTTGCTTCCTTTATTTTATTTATTTATTTATTATTATTATAGATATATATATATATATATATATATATATATATTTATTTTTATTTTTTTGGACTGATCAAGAAAACCCATAAGTCCTGACAGAAAACCCCCTCAGCAAGGAACCCCCAGACTGAAAAGAAGAAACATTAGTGAACTCACCAGCCGATGCCCGAGGAATCTCCCGCGACAAAGGAAATGAAGACGATCCAGGCAGGACAGAGTTAACGTCATTTTCAGCACTGCTCAGCCCAGCAGCAGTACCAGGCGCCATCTGCTGGACGGTCCCAGGAACAGCAGCCCCTGCAGCCAGATCCTATGAGAAGAGCCGTGGAGCTCACACCCCACAGAGGAGGGCAGCCGAGGTAGGTACCCGGGGGGGGCATAGGGAGAAGAGAGAGGCGGGGAGGGAGGGAGGAAGACAGAGAGAGAGCTTAGAGAGAGGAAGGGTACACAGACCAGCAGGAAAAGAGGGTAGGAGGGAGGGAGATAGAGAGAGAGCACAGAGAGAGGAAGGGGACACAGACCAGCAGGAACAGGGGAGGGGGGTAAACACCAGGGGAGGGGGGGATTCCAGAGGGAGAGAGGACAAGGGATGGCATCATGGGGGGGAGGGAGGAATTGCTGACAGAACCCGGGGGAGGAGAGGGGACCCCCCCGGCCGAACCTCATCCCCAGAGGAGCCATCAGAGCCCAGGTGGGACCCACCTCCATTCCCCAACAGCAGCACAGCCGTGCCCCGCGTGGCCCTGAGGGGCCCACTCACTACTACCGGCCCTGTTCTGGATCCACCGTGCACTAACCACGTGGGGGCTGGAAAGGCCTCCCAGACCCCCCAGGATGCAAAGTAGACCTTCTGGCACCCCTGGCCCGCCGTCCAAGGCCAGGGGGTGCGCAGGAGGCGGCAGTAGTAGCAGCTACATCTGACACGCAGGCCTGGTGGTGCCTTGGGCCCGGGCTCTGGCTCCTATACCAGGCCCGAGGTGAGGCATCAGGGGTCAAGCGAGCAGGCGGGCGGGAGCGCCGGCCCATGCTCCTGTGGCCTACAGGGAGCTGTAGCTGCGTGGGAGGCCCAGGAGAGGCCTGACCGTGGGGGAGTGAACCCACACCGGCGGCCAGGCCAGGTTGGAGGGGAGCATATTGCTCCTGAAGGTGCCTACCACCATCCAGGGCAGCAGCAGCTCTGAGGGCAGCAGGATTGAATCCACATCCATCCCTCAAGCAGGTAAAGTATGCAGGCCCAGAACAAACAGGAGCGCAGAGGCAGGGAAGTTGTTTGCTGGCCAGAACCCCAAAAGGCACTGAGGTAAGATGATCCCTGCCCCACTACAAACCCATAACCACTCCCCTAAAACATATAGCCAATCACTAACACCATCCCCACACTCATACATGTGCCTTTGTCCGTTTAGCTGTGCCGACTCCCCAGGGCCTTGTTCTCCAGATTGACCCCGGATCCTGACCTTGGCTTTCCTCCTTGGAAAGGAGGAGGGGGTAAGAAGAACACAGGGAGGAGGTGGGTAAGAAGAATACAGGGAGGAGGGGGGAGTAAGAAGAACACAGAGAGGAGGGTTGAGAGTAAGGGTGAGGAGAAGGGGAGATAAGGAGAACAGCGGAGGACCGAGAAGAACACAGGGTGGGTGGTGAGGAGAACACAAGGAGGGGGAGCTGAGGAGGACAAAGGGAGGAGGGGGTAAGAAGAACACAGGGAGGGGAGTGAGGAGAAGGGGAGATGAGGAGAACACAGGGAAGGGGGAGGTGAGAAGAACACGGGGGGGGAGGTGAGAAGAACATGGGGGGAATGAGGAGAACACATGGACAGGGGAGTGAGAAGAACAGGGGGTAAGAAGAACAGGGGGGTAAGAAGAACAGGTGGGGGAGTAAGAAGAACAGAGGGGGGAGTAAAAAGAACAGGGGGGAGTAAGGAGAACACAGGGAGGAGAGGGAGAATAAGAAGAACATGGGGGGAGAGTAAGAAAACACAGGGAGGGGGAGAGTATGGGTGAGGAGAAGGGGAGATGAGGGGAACAGTGGGGTGACTGAGAAGAACACATGGAGGGTGGGTGGTGAGGAGAACACAGGGTGGTGAGGAGAACACAGGGAAGAGGGGTGATAAGAAGAACACAGGAAGGGGGTGAGGAGAAGGAGAGATGAGGAGAACACAGGTAGGGGGGAGTGAGAAGAACACAGGGGGAGTGAGTGAGGAGAACACATGGAGGGTGGAGGGGGATGAGAAGAGCACAGGAAGGGTGGGTGAGTGTGAGAAGAGACCGCTAGGGGAGGGTGGGGGAGAGGGGAGTGCTCTAAGGGACAGAAGGGAAAGCTCTATAGGACAGGGGGCAAGACAGGGAGCTCTTTCACACTACGCGCACACACACACACAATGCATCCCTATACATACACAGAAACACACAATGCATCCATACACACACAGAAACACAACATGCTTCCCTTACACACAGAGAAACACACAATGCATCCATTACACACATACAATGCAACCCTTACACACAAAGACAAGGCATCCTTTGCATACATACACAGAAACACACACATGCAAACACACAGTGCTTTTCTTACATACACACAAAAACACAATCCTTCCCTTACACACAACCAAAAACACACAATACATCCCTTAAACACAAATACACACTGCTTCCACTACACACAAACACACTGCATCACCTACAAAAACTGGTATCCCTATACACTACATACCATAAGCACACATATTAGATCTTCTACAATAACACATAACACATCCCCTACTCACTCCACTCCCTGTGAGCAAACTCATGGGTGGGTGGAACATATAAGTGGATTTATGAGTGGGCCTTATGGGTATACTCACTGTCAGGACCTTGAGCTGTGTAAGGGGCCCCCAAAAAATGGAGCTGCTTCCCATTCTCCCAGAACATTGAGTTTTGTGACCACAGTTGCAAACAGCCTCCAGAGACCATGTCCCACACCAGACCAGTGGATCCAAACTGCAGCCCATCATCATCCTCATCTGGTTGTAAGTAGGCAATTTAGTATATTATTAGTGACACTAATCTATACTTTACCTCACATTAAAGGGACATTATAGTCCCCAGAACCACTTCAGCTTAATGAAGTGGTTCTGGTGTCTCTAGCCGGTCCCTGCAAGCTTTTTAATGTAAACACACACTGTTTGCAGCACTGGCGTTAGTTCATATGGCAGATCATATAAGTGGGGCATTGTGATGTCACATGGGGGGGCGGCAAATTTTTCTTTTGCCTAGGGCGGCAAAAATCCTTGCACCGGCTCTGATCCTGGGCAGGTGCACCAGTCTACTGGTGACCCACAGGAGGGGAGTGCACTGATTGCACAGCACTCTCCTCCTGCCCAGATCCATCTTTACCGCAGTGCAAGTGCCCTCTGCCCTTAATTTACAGTTGGTCACACTCACAGCAAGCAGTGCCTGGAGCCCTTTGCAGAGACGGGAACAAACAGGTTATGCGTCAGCTGGCCGTCCTGCAAGCATTACATTAATCAGCTCTTCCCCATGTAGCCACATGTGGCGCTGTGCTGGGAGAATGTGATTACTCTTCACTTCCTCCCAGCCTACAGAGCAGCGCATGGGAGAGAGAGAGGAGGAGGCATGATTTAATCTTACAACAAATCCAGTAAGCAAATCTTTATAAATTTGGGGGGATCAGCTCTGTTTCCACAGTTTATTGGTGTTTACTCTGATGTCTGTATTAATATTGAGGGATTTCTAAGTAGTAACATCAGTGTGTGTCAGCCGGGCCAGCTGTTGGGGTGTGCAAGCTGTGCGGTCATGCAAGGTGCCATGACAACAGAGGCGCCCGGAGGCCAACACAGCTCACAAGTTGGGGACACCAGCATATTCAATTTAAACGATTCACTGGTGGTCCACTGGTGCGCACCAGCAGTAGGTGCAGCCAGATTGTATCCTCTCCCTTGTGGTTCTGGCGCTCAGTTAGTGAGTCAGAGCACAGGCTCAGAGATTCTCAGCCTGCGCTCTGACAACATTGAAAGTCAGAGCCGTGAAGGAGCGGGTATGGCAAAGAGCTACTGATTAGCATAACATCAATATCCGTTATAAAACCAGGAAAAGGTGGGCATGGATGGTGAACTGATTTGGTGGTGCAATGGGCCACTTGACTGGTTTTGCCCCCCAGGCCTAAGGCTGCCAGCCCTCCCCTGGGCTAAGGACTTATTTGTGAACAAGTTCTTTATGTTTACATTATTAAAGTTTATTGGTCTAAGAGGTGTTTTTGTGTGTGTGTGTGTGTGTTTGTGTTGGGGCGGGGGGCGTAATTGCATGATAGGGAGTGAGAGGGTGGGATCGAGGGGGCCCAAGTAAATTTTTGCCCAGGGTCCAATCAGTATTAAATACAGCCCTGAGTTACACTAACAATAGACATCACCTAGTTACACTAACAATAGAGTTAATGGAAGCCAACATATATTTGCAAGCATTCAAAACCAACTCTTTAATTTTGTACAGCTATAACTTGAGATTATTAGCTGCATACGGTATCATTCAGAGTGCAGCAAAAAAAGCTGTAATAAAATTATACAGTTTTATACTTAACGTCCCAGGATCTTAGATGAGATGGAGATCAAGGTTTCTGCTGCTCTGGATAGATCAAACTTCATGTCCCAGGATAAAAAAAATACGGGCCTGTGCAGGGAATATCTGTTAAATGGTGAACTTATAACTTTAAGAATTATGGGCGTAAAAGCTGTGTTAAAATGGTCATATACTGTGTTAAAATGGTCATATTTCAAGGTGGTGTATCTCTCTCCCAAGGTCCAAGGGCCACCCATACAATAATCCAAAGGGGGAGAATCCGACGGACTCCTAGTGGACTTCCCTATACACAAACAACAGATGAGGTAGAAACCCAGTTTCGACAGGAGGCTGTGAAGGTACGTAGCATCAGTTTAAAGGTGCCGTTGAACCGTTCACAGAGTCTGTTCATCTTGGGATGATACGGAGAGCTTAATATGGGTTTAACCCTGCAGCTCTGCCAGAGATGTTGGTTAATGACGGACGTAAATTGTGTCCCCTGGTCAGATATGATTTCTCTAGGAAAGACCTTGGCTTCAGCTATGGTCTCGTTGTGAATGTTAGAGAGCACTACTGCTTCAAAATACCGAGTAGCATAGTCCAATGGTTAGAATGTATTTTTTTCCAGAGGAACTAGGCTTACTCAAGGGTCCCACTACTCGGTAAAAGGGATCCTCCACTATGTGAAGCGGTCTAAGCTTGGCTTTGGGTTGGCCTACCCATTGAAACACAGTGCAAGTGACTCCTGGCCAAAAGAACGTCTGACTCAGCCAGTACTTAGTCTTCCATATGGCTAAGTGGCCTGCTCAGGGGATATCGTGGCTGATCTTCATGGTACAATTAGCTGCCTTTTTGGTATTTGGGCAATCCCTATCCCGGTTCCTCTAGTCACCCGGTACAATAGACCTTTTTCCCATTGAAACCATTTATGTTCTAGGTCTCCCTGCGGTGTGTCTGCCTCCCTTCTATACCCACCTAGTGTGGGATCCTTTCTCTGTTCCTTTCCAAAATTATGTGGGGTGCCCTAGTAGAGGGCGGGTTGTATGGTCAGGGTCAGGGCATACCTCGGGTCCTACCTGAGATTCCTGAGAGTGAGAGGTTCTATCGTTCAGGCTTGCAATCAGGTGGTTATGGGTGGTGCTCTTTCGGTGTTTGGTGTGTAACAAATTGGGAAGTCAAGCACCCCAAATCATTTCTTAGCAACATAAGCCCTTCATAATTCCGACCTCCAAGGATTTGGACCCAGAACCCCATTCAGGATGGACTTGTGTGGTTGATAACTTGTGGATGGCTCCCCCAGCCACTCTAACTGCTATGGTGCACCCGGTACATAGGTATGGGTTCACCGGTATGATTGTACCAGGGTCAGCATAGCACCTGTGTCTCTCAGTCCCTTGGCCTCTTGTCCATTTAGTTTTACAATTTGTCCCCAGCAGCTTGTACTATATTCACTTCGTGGAGCACCAACCAGTGTTCCTCCGGGCAGCTGGGTGAGTTGCGAGTAGCGGATACCTAGGGCTCTTCCTGGTAACAATGGGCAGCTGCCTTCTGTCAGGATTACAAGTTGATCCAGCAAGCAGAATTGTGTCACATCTAGGACTAAGGATAACTTATAACTGGACCTTAGAATGGCCGGGCTTAACGTATCCAAGAATAGTCAAAATCCTTACCGTGGTCAGATACACAGAAGCAAACACAATGATGAGGGAAAGCCAAAAGTCAAGGATACCAGAATTCAGGGAAGTCAAAACAAAGCCAAAATCAAATACCAGAAAATCAAGATCAGGAACGCACTCTCGGATTACCATCAGGATGAAACCACAACAGGGCAATGAGCAAAAGGAGAATAGGGTTTAAATACCCCTCGTGTGGATCTGATTGGCCATAACTGGCATATGACCCCAAAAGCAATTACAAGGTTTCCATGTGCATGATTGCTTCTCAGCACAAACCCTCCTGTGGATCTGATTGGCCATAACCGGCCTGACCCCAAAAAGCAATTAACCAGGTTTCCATGTGCATGATTGCTGCTCGGCAGAACTTTTCCTGTCAGGACAGTAATGCTGTTTGGCACAACTTTTCCTGTCAGGACAGTAAATGCCATTAACCACATTTTTATTTGCGGATGAATATGTGACATCTTCACTGGCTGGGAAGATGGCCGATCCCACCCTCCTCGGCTGCAAAGGGGACAATTTATTTTAATGTGACCCAGTTGGTTGTACCCACGGTAGAGGGGTCTCATCTTCCTAAATGGTCCCATCATTGGTGGTGGCATAGATTGGTGGGACCGGTTCGGCGCTGAGCACATCTGGGTAAGTGTTTCGGTTGGTACTGTGACAGAACTGCTGCCTGTTCATGGGTTTTCAATCTCTTTTACATGTGTTCCCCCTGTATGTTCACTTATTGTGCCCGCTCCCCATTCGGGAGTGTTTCAACAAAGGAAATTCATTCCACCCCACTCCCTTTAGAATGTTAGGTTAGAATGTTCCCACCTCGCAACCTAACTGTCAAAAATGCAAACCGCATGGGAAACAATTAATGAGTGCTTCCCTGGGTGGCCTCCGTTTGTATAGGCGAATGCCACCAGGGGGAGCATTCGTGGTTTGTTTCCCGCCTCGTTCATTTCCTGAATGAGGGCCTCCTCGGTGCTCCATTAGAACATTCACACCAATTAATCAGAACGTTTGCACTCGCAACATAGGTGTGAAACCTCAAGGGAAGTAATTAATGAGTGCTTCCCTGGGTGGCCGCCGTTTGTATAGACACATGGCAAAACAAGAGGATAAATAACTTTATATGTAATAAACATTGGAGATTTAGACATACATAAATGGCCAAGATGTATGCAGCCCATCACTGCGCAAAACTACTCCAGTTGCAGTGGGTCCTAACTGCCTAGATTATGCATGACTAAAAGTACAACAATAAAACACACACAGTACTTAGGAGCAAAGGAATGAGACCACTGCTATCAGGGAACACTCTGAAACAAAAAGGATAAATGGCAAAGGAACGGATGTGGCAATAAAAAACAAACATTTAAAGGAATCTAGGAGACTGTGAATTCCAGGAACGGAATAAAGCAATGAACGCAGAAAACCCAGCATAAAGAAAACCAGACATAGAAAAGAAAACCAGAAAAAAAGAAGAAGAACTAAACAAGAATTGTAAAAAGAGAAAAAGAGTACTGGATATCAGAAGCCAAAGCCAGAAATGATCCGCAAACAGGAACAGGATGTGACAGACACATTAATTGTGCACTGAGACATTGAAGTTGAAGGTTTAAATAGGTGTATCTATGAACTTCAATAAGACTCTTAAAGTGATAGATTGGAAAGTGGAGTGAACCATTTAAAGTAACTATTACACACCGCCACCCCAAAGAGCTACCTCTGGAAGCTACGAGGTTTATAGGGGATAATTGGCGTGAAAAGCGTCCAACAACTCAGGGGTATGTATGTTAAAATGAGGAACCCATTGATTGTGTGAGTCATCATACCCTTTCCATTTGACAAGATATTCAAGTCTACGATAAAGAATTTTAGAATCCAATATCTCTTCAATTTTGTATTCCTTCTCATCATTCACAATATTAGGTTGAAGAGGAGGAATGGTAGGTGAAATATTATCAGAAAGATAGGTCTTTAAAAGGAATGAATGGAATACAGGATGAATTATTAGGTTTTGAGGAAGTTGAAGTTTAAATGACACTTCATTAATTTGTTTAAGGATTTCAAAAGGACCCAAAAGGTTGGGAGAATTGTTTTAGATGGAGTTTGAAGTTTGAGGAATTTCATAGAAAGAAGGACCTTGTCACCAATTCGGAAAGAAGGGTTATCTTTTCTTTTCAGGTCAGCAAAATGTTTATATCTTTCTTTTGAGAGTGAAAGATTTTCTTTTAATTTGATATGAGTTTCTTTGATGTTAGACAAGTAATTGGTTAAAACAGGAATTTTATCAAGATTAAATTATACAGGTAAGAATTTAGGGTTATAGCCATAATTGGAAAAGAAAATAGAGAATTTTGTAGATGTTTGAATTTTATTGTTGTATGAAAACTCAGCGACAGATAATAGGGAAGTCTAATTATCCTGGTGGTTAGTGGTGTAAATACAGAGATAGTGTTCCAAAATACTATTTAATCTCTCACTTTGCCCATTTGTTTGGGGATGAAAAGCATTTTTGTAAATTCTCTCCTGAAGAAAGTAGTAAATTGAACTCCCCTATCTGTAATAATCTCATCAGAAGACAGACATATTCCTCTATGAAGATTTTAGCAAGTGAAGATGCAGAGGGAACAGAAGGAAATGGAAGGAAATGAACCATCTTTGTGAGATGGTCTAAAATAGTAAGAATACAAGTATTACGCTACAATAAAGGGAGGTCAACAATAAAATCCATACCTATGGAACACCACGGACTAAGAGGAGTTGGGAGAGATTGTAATAGGCCAAAGGGAGGAATAGATGGTTTTTTCTTCTTTTGACACTCTTCACAAGTTTTTACATACTTTTCAATACTTTTGTTGGATTTGGGCCACCAGAAGTATAATTTACATAATTTAATTGTTTTATTGATACCTGGATGACCAGAAAGAGGTTTATCATGAATATAAGACATTATTTTCTTTCTTAAGGGGAGCGGTACGTATAAAAGATTACTTTTGTACCATCTTTTTTGTTTAATTGTAAATCAGGGGAAGGATCGTTGGGAGAATAGGAAGTGGCAATTCCTTCAGATAAAGAGGTCATTAAACCTATCATGGTATCAGAGTGGAAAATAACATCATAATTGGGAAATGGAGTAACTTTGTATATTCTGGATAAAGCATTAGCGTTACCATTTTTATTACCTGGACAGTAAGTGATATGAAAATCAAACCATTCAAAAAAAAAAAAGAGCCCACCGGGCTAATTTAGGATTTAACCTTTTTGCAAAACAGAGATATTCAAGGTTCTTATGGTATTTGAAAATAACAAAAGGAACAGAAGAACCCCAAAGTAAATATCTCCATTCTTCAAGATATATTTTTATGGATAGCAATTCTTTTTCTCAAACACTATAATTTCTTTCTGTGGGTGATAATTTTTCGGAAAGAAAAGATGTAGGATGTAAAGGAGAAGAAGAATTATCTTTTTGGGAGAGTACGGCTCCAATTGCAATTTATGAAGCATCTACTTCAAGGACATATTGGAGAGTAGGATTGGGTTGTTTAAGAATAGGGGCAGATATGAAACTTTTTTTTAATGATTCAAAAGAATCCTGTCCTTTACACCCCAATAAAATGGTTAATCTTGTTTAGTAAGGTTTCTTAGAGGAGAAACGATGTGAGATTTTTTTTAATACATTTTCTATAGAAATTGGAAAATCCAATAAAACGCTGAATCTCTTTTTTGGATTTAGGTTCGGGCCAATTTGTGATAGCTTCAATTTTGTTGGGATTCATACGAATAGAAGAATAGGCTATTATGTAGCCCAAAAAAGGAATTTCACTTTTTTCAAACAACTTATGATCTCTTAAGCGTTGGAGTACCTTTTTTATTTATTTGATATGAACCTCTTTATCTTGTGAAAATATAAGGATGTTGTCTAAATAAACAACCAAGAAATCACTAATAATATCACATATAACATTGTGGAAGGAAGCAGGAGCATTACAAAGGCCGAATGGCATCACTAAGTACTCAAAATGACCATACCTCGTTCTAAATGCTGTTTTCCATTCATCTCCGGCTCTTATACAGAGAAGGTTATAGGCTCCCCCGAGGTGTAGTTTGGTAAATATTTTAGCATTTTTGATTCTCTCCAAAATTTCAGAAATTAGTGGGAGAGGGTAATTTAATTGTCGATAATCGATTATTGGTCTGATGGTTCTGTCTTTATTGGTAACAAAGAAAAAAATAACTGCTCATGCAGGAGATGTAGAATGACGTATGAATCCTTTTGCTAAGTTAGTATCAAGGAAGTCATGGGGGTTTTAAAGTTCCGGTTCTGATATATATGACTAAAAGGAATTTTTAATCATTCCAATAAATCGATAGGACAATCATATAGTCTTGAAGGTGGTAATTTAGAAGCTTCTTTTTCACAAAAAATATCTTGAAATTCCAGGTAATGATCTGGAATGTTAAGGGTGATAGATCCCATGATGCATTGGTTTTTTTACAATTAGAGAATTACAACATTTTGAATTAAAGACAATAGAATTATTAGACCAATCGATAGAGGGATTATGTTTAATAAGCTAAGGAAGGCCCAGAACTATGTAAAAAATTTAAGAAGAAACGATCTCAAAGGAGATTTCTTCAGAATGAGCACCATTGATGGTTGATGTAAGTGTGGTAGTTTGATATACAATTGCACCAAATGAAGAGATAGAACCATCGAAAATAATAATTTTAGAGGAAAGTGTTTTCTTAATTTATCTACTAATTTTTTGTTAATAAAACAAACATTGGCTCCTGAGTCAATTATAGCTGAAAGGTTGTTTATTCTTCCATTAACTAAAAATTGAAAAGTTAATTGAAAAATGATTCTTTTAATATAATAATTGGAGGATGCAAGCATGGTGGACTTACCAATCTTGTTCCGTTTAATGAGGGGACAATAAGGGAGTTGATGAGAGGAGGAGGCACAATATATACATAAATTAACTGTCTTCCTTCTTAATTTTTTTTCACCTGTTAATGGTTTACTGTAAGAACCAATCTTCATAGGTTCATGTTTAGAGTTATTTGGAGAAGATGAAGAATTGTTTAAAGAATAAGGCAGTCTGGTATAGTTTGGGATTTTTCCTTACATCTCTCTCTAAATCTACGATCTGATTGGATCGTTAAATCAATTAATTCTTTGAGGGAGGAGGGAATACCAATTCGAGCTAATGTATCTCTAAGAGGTTCTGATAAACCAATACGATATTGGTATTTAAGGGCAGATTTGTTCCATAATGTGTCAGCTGAAAGTCTTCTAAATTCAGAAACATATATTTCCTTTCCCTTGTTTTAAGGAATGTAATCAAGTTTCTGATTAGTGTCTTTTTTTTTCATCTTCATATAATTTATTCATTTCAATGAGGAATTGATCTAAAGTTAATAAACAAGGATCATTAGATTCAATTAATTGATAAGCCCATTTGGCATGGTCCCCTTGCAATAAGGAAATGGTCGTTTTAACTTTTACATCATCCTTAAAGTAAGTTCTTGGTTGGAGAGAAAACATAAGTTTACATTCGTGAATAAAACCTTTATATGAGTTTCTATCTCCGTTAAATTTTGTAGGGGGGTAAATTCTGGCTCAGGAGCATGTGCAGTTTTTTGTAATTTTTTAAGTATCAACTTATAATTGAATATCATTTACTTTTAAATGGACTTCTTGGATAGATTGTGTGAGGAAATCAACTCTGGTTTGTATGGTTGGAAAAAGTCTGTATAGATGCCGTAGTCTCCATTTAAAATGGTTTGACAAATGTTATAGGCACAATTAATCTGTAATATTTTAAACAAATATTTGTCAAACAAATTAAAAATACACACTACTCGCCAGTATGAGAGGTCGGTCTGGGAGAAAAACGGATAATCACCAGGATTGAGAGCAGTGTTTAGGTGATAATCTAGATACTTTTAATATTATAGGGAAAATCCAGAAGGTTTGTTAAAGTCCAATCCGGTTTGGCAACTGTAAATCAGTCCATAGGAATATCCAAGTGATGAGTCAAAGTCCAATCCAGGTCGGTAACAATTAATAGGCAAGTCATTTTAACTGGGATTTAACTCTGAGGGGAATTGGAAGAGTCACTGGGACTTGGTA
The DNA here is from genome assembly GCA_933207985.1 of Pelobates cultripes. Lineage (NCBI taxonomy): Eukaryota > Metazoa > Chordata > Amphibia > Anura > Pelobatidae > Pelobates > Pelobates cultripes. Next base: position 55,339,804 of record OW240923.1, read on the forward strand.
GAAAGGTATCTGTAGCAGAGTAAATAGGTGTCAACTGCATTAATTGTGCACTGGCACATTAAATAGGTGGATCCATGAACTTTAATTAGACTCTTAAAGTGATAGATTGAAAAGTGAAGTGAACCATTTAAAGTAACCGGTATACAAACTAACTTAATTGCATTCTACAAAGTAAGTAGAAGTATAGATCAAGGTGTTGCACTGGATGTAATTTCCTTGGATTTTTTTCAAGGCATCCAATACGATTCCACACAATAGGTTGCTCAAACTAAAATAAATTGGTCTAGATGAAAAAGATTGTTTGTGAGTAGAACATTGACTTAAAGATAGCATACAGAGAGTTGCCATTAATGATACATTTTAAGATGGAAACAAGTGGTAAGCAATATCTCTCAGTGTTCAGGGGCCGCTTCTATTTAACAAATGTATAAATGCCCTTGAGATTGAAAGTCATATTTCAATGTTTGTGGATGACACAAACTCTGTAAAGTAACACAATGTGAGCAGGATATTGCTTTATTGCAGATAAATTATGATTCGGGGACTAGACACTCAAATGGCAGATGAAGTTTAATGTGGTTTTGCACTTTGTGGTAAAGAACACACAAGCACCCTAAATGGTAGTGAATTAGGAATGACTACACACAAGAAGGATTTGGGATTTGTTATAGACAAACTAGGCAACAATGTGCAATGTTAATCAGCAGTTGCTAAAGTAAGTTATTGTCATGTATAAAAAGGGTCATTTTTAGGATGAAAATTTAATTTTGCTTCTTTATAAATCACTGGTAAGACCATACAGTGAATATGCTGTTCAATTTTGGACACCTGTTTTAAAAAAGATTATTATGTCACTAGAAAAAGTGCAGAGACGGGCTAGAAAATTCATTTTAAAAAACTGAATATTTTAGTTATGAAGAAAGGTTAACAAATTAACTAAATCTGCTTAGTTTAGAAAAACTGAACCTCAGATGAAGTATGATACCATTTTATCTGGGGCCAAATCAAATCTGTTCATATACAAGACTGATGATAGGATAGGAAATCATGCATTTAGAATGGAAGAAAGGGGTATTTATTCCAAGGCAAAGGAAAGATTTTTTTTTATGGTAAGAACAATAAGGATGTTGAATTCTCTGCCTGAAGAGATCGTTTTATCAGAGTCTGTACAGCTGTTTAAAAAGCAACTGGAGGAATACTTGCAAAAATATAATACTCATGTATGTCATTTTTAATATGTGCTTCTTGATCCAAGGAGAGATCTGATTCACCACTTATACAGGCTTTTTCACTCTATGAAAACATAATTGTGGAAACATTTTCCATGGTTTGCAATATGACCAATATCTCTTTGATTGGTTGGCTAGGCAGTCAACAAATCTGAGTGCTCTGACATCTAAGTTTTGAATGATATTATTATACGGGACTCTGCCTGTTACCCATAATGGGAGGGCTAGGGGGAGGACACATGGGGAAAAACTCCTCCATTATGATAATATATGTGTCTTACTGATACCTATATTTATTTATTTTTAATGTGGTGGCTGGCTAGCAAGTGTTGTCCAGTCCACCACATAATTAACCCTCATGCCAATTACGTTTTTTTAACTATTTGCCTGCTGGCTGCTAGCGCAAAAAGCAAGTGGAAGATCATTTGTAAATATGCATCTTGCATTCAGTTTATCTTTGGCTTCCAAGTGGTCATTGATACATTTCTGATTACTTTGCCTTAAATTGTCTATATCATAAATAAATATTTTTATCTTATATTTAGCTCTTAGAACAATTTTATATATACAAAGGCAGACTACATCTTGGTTGACATTCTTTTATATTAATCTCACCTGTTGACAACAGCAGATTATTAAATTGTTTGTGCTACAACTACATGATGAGTTGGAGACAAGTGTAAAATAATCTTTGGCCTATGATTATATTGTTTCTTAGAATAAAAAAAAAATCTCCCAATTACATTCTCTGTTACATAATATAAGTGTATAGCAGCAGGCAATAATTAAATGTTGAATGAGATACAAAATACAAACATTACCACATACAAACAATTTGCATACATGTTTACTTTTATTCAGGATCGGAATAAGATGTACATTTTATGGAAAGAAATTGAACTGGTAATAGGTTACTTACAGAATGTAATCACTAAACTCTTGAGACATACATGAATTCCCCCATGGAGTCTATATTCAAATTAGTGTAATTTTAAAACAGATAAAAAGGCCTACAAAGTAGCATGCTCAAACAATTATATTTGCAGAAACATATACAGTAACAGTCATTTTGTTACTATCTTAATAGCTATTGAATTTTACACATGGATACTGAAATTATACAAAAGGTATGTCTCTCTAATTTTAAAAAATGTGTATAGAAGATTCAATTGTATGATGCCATGAAATAGGAGTTTTTGAGTTAACTATTTTTTTTTAAATAAATAAACAGACTGACATGGCAAAAGAATAGAAAAAAAAATATGATTGGAAAATGCAGGCAGCTTTGAATTGAGTTATTTTATTCTGGTTTATAGGTTCTAAACACTTGACTGTGAGTGCTATTGCATGGCAAGTTAAATATAATATAATAAAGTCTAATGCAATTTGAACATTTCTGCTGAATATGGACTGTGTTACAACAAAATATATAGGGCCCACAAGTTATTTGTCACAAACACTTACTATTGAATCGGGAAAAATTAATAAATATATGAAAATATATAGAAATGTTATCATAAAGTACAGTTTTAAGTTGGTGAGAGATGTTTGGGGGTGAATGAAAGAATCAAGATCAGATATAAAAACATATATGTGTAAATACAATTAATTAGCTACATGTGTCATAAATATACATATAATTAAAAAAAGTTAACCCCTTCAATTCCCAGATCGAGTATAACAGTGGTGGTGGACTGCGCTAAAGTTATACAAAAGGTAGTGAAGGAAGTATTACCTTTTATATAACTTCAGCGCAGTCCACCACCACCACTGTTTTTCTCTGTTTGTTTTTCACAAGGTTATGGGGATTCCTTGTAGGTGGATTGCTGCTCAATTACAAATAGAGTTCCACACACTCCAGATTGAGTATACAATGTTTTTTTAAATGTATTTGCAGTATGACATCTTGTATATAAAGCTTCACTCACCCTCATTTATGCTCTAGTTATCATTAGCAGCCTGTAGAAGAACAGGTTTCTCTGTCCGAAGTCATTTGTTACTCAAATAATGCCTGTAAAATGTAAGCTCACACCTGCTTTCAAACATGGGTTATATCATTCCTACAGTCAGAAATAGGGAGGCGTGAATAGATTTTACCATTTCACAGTCAGGATTAAATTAGAAAATGCTCAAATAGATACATTCTTTTTACATTTTGTTGTCATTTAGCGAGTAAGCTGTACTGCTAGTAACACCTTCAGGGTTCTTGCAAATACTTATAAACAAGGTATTTGATTTATCTATTTTTGTTACTGCTACTGTATTTGAGAAATTTGCATATTTGCTTTTACACTAACATTGCAGAACATGTGTGAAATATTTCAAAATATAGAACACTGTATATTGGCTGTTTGCTTAATTTTGTAAGATTTTATTTGTGTTGTTTTGTTATACAAATGTTGTAACATAGGACAAGAACTTTAACCATGACAAAATGTTCTAAGTAAAGGATAACACTAACCTATTAATGTTTGTAAATGTAAGTGTAAGACCCTAATTTTTTCTCTCACAATCTGTTGCATTTGGGAGATATAATCTATACCCAGATAACTTTACATATTGTATGAACAAGTTTTTGTAAAAGAAAAAACAAGCAATACAAAGGCTCTAAAAATATATGAAAGTGATATAAGAGTGTACTAAAATTCACACATAAACGTTAAAGCTGCACCTTTAAAGTGCACGAGCTCTAAACACACCACAATGAATACAAAAACATAAAAAGTGTGCTATACCTTTAACATTTTAGTGCACAGTGCAAAGTGTCACATGAATGCACAACAACACTCTTGTGAAATTTCAATAAGTGCAAAATTTGCAAGTGAGGTACCTTGAAGTAATATTGCGAAACTAACTTACAGCATCAAATATCACTTAGCTACTCCAAGTGGAATGTAGAAATATGGTACATATGAAAAGAACAGAAAAACAAACATAGCATAATACTGTTTTCAACTTAAAAAAGAGACCAAGGTAATAGGACTGAAACTCACAAGGAAGGAGCAGTGGAAAGTCTGCTCTAACTTATTCAGCTTATAGCCCACAACACAGGACTGAATAGTAGTGAATGCAGCAGGACGCCAGCGTCAGTAACAACAAACACACTTTATTTCTCCAAATAAAATACAGCTTCCATATTCACCCTGAAGGCCAATGTCCCATCAGATGCCCAAAGGAATAAAGATACTCGCAATCTGTGTCAGCGGTACTCGGTTTTTCGGCACTGTAGGAAGCACTTCCTGCTTCCTGGAGCTTCTTGCGGTCACATGATAGCGTGACAGCGTTGAACGTGGACGTGATGACGCGTTTCACCTGGGGGCTTCCTCAGATCACGTCCTGAGCTGGCTAGTCTTGTCTTTTAAAGCTGTTTCCGTGGGCGTGGAAATAATCAATTATGTAAATGTCTCTTAGGTTTTTAAGTCCATAGTAGGAAAAAAGGGGATATGTCTACTAAATGTTCGTTTCAATAAACGGCCTTATTAACCACATAAGTCTCAAATAGACACAGAGAAAAAAAAAGATGCCAGAGGAGAGATATCCAATGTATACTTCTTATCATATGAAAAAACTAGTATACAGGTATACTGAAAGCCATATTGCATACATGATAATATAAACAGATAAATGAAAATAATAAATATTACAAATGTTTATAAAAATTGTGCCATATAAATTATATAATAAAGATATATAATAAAAATATACAATCCACTACTAAAATTTGGGAATAAGAGAAAAAGGAAAAATTAGTTAAGAAACATTATTTTTAAAAAACTATTTTTAAAAACAACATAGAAAGTAAAAAAAAAATATATAAATCAAATTAAATATTCAAGCCTTTATGTTCGAGAGTTTCTAATGTGTGAACCCATTTCATCTCCTCTCTCCCTAAATGTTGAATAAAATTGCCACCATGCCAGGATTTTTTAACTATCTGTATTTCTAAAAACGTGAGGCCGCTGGGGTCTTTGTTATGGTGCTTTTTAAAATTGGCAGATACATTATGGTGGTCCAGACCTTTCCTAATGTTATTGACATGCTCATAAATCCTTTTATGTAATCGGCGGATGGTCCTGCCCACATACTGTAGCCCACATGGGCTTATTAAAAGATAAATTATATTTTTTGTAAAACATGTGATAAAATCTTTAATGGTGAATTCCTCCTAATACCGGAGAAACTGACGGAAGCAAAGCACAGAGAGATGGACACAGGTTTCTTCAGGAAGGAAGAGATTCTTTATTGGATCACCGATCGGGACTCAGAGGGACTAATGTCACCAAAAATACAGCAAGTTCTGAGCCCTGAACAATAGTGCAGGCTCCCTATATAGGCACATAACTCCTCCCATATTAAGCTCCACCCGCACATTCTCTTGACCAATCATTACAAATAAGAATTAACTTCCTGCTTGACCGCATGGCTTGTCCAGCACAATGGAGGAGGGGAATACTACATCCTGTATTCTTGCACATGCTCCGTACACTACTGATCGTATCTTGCCTCGTGCAACCAACTGATCGATACGTCAGCATATGCACGTACACATGCCACGTGGTAATCTCGGCCTACTAAATTTATTTTTACCGAGATTCCACCACATTCCCCCCTTTGATGCCTCTTGATATTTTACAATTACTTGAGGCATCACTTAACCTTGGTTTGCATACACCACAAGTTACCTTTGAACCAGACCAGACTTATCCTATGATGTGAATCTTCAACACTCGTCTTCCTGCATTGGTTCTCCCTGATCTAGAGCCTTATATTTATAAATTGCCATTATCTGTGCAGCAGCCTTCCTCTCTGCTATATTTTCTATCAGGCTTTGCACAGACCTAACTACTAAGGGTATAAGACACGGCAGGAGTAGACACAACATTAAAATCAGTAGGACTCCACCTACCACTGCCTTAAGCCCTCCAAACCACTCATACCAGCTACCAAACCAACTACTTGGATTGTACCCTTTCCATACCTGAGTAGGCACATGCGCTAGTTTAACCATATGGCTAGTAAGCTCAGCTATTGCTTGCCCTTCGTCATCTATTTGAAGACAGCAATTGCTCAGGTTAAACTTCCCACATACACCTCCCTCTACTGCCAAAAGATAATCCAAGGCTAATCTATTTTGGTAAACTGCTGTCCTCATCCTGGTATTATGCTTCGCTAGAAGATTGAGCGCTTGTGATGTCTCGTTAGTAATGATCTCAACCACCGCCTGTAACCTTATAATGCGGTTGAGCATATAAATAGGGGTTCTATAACCAAAGGTACCATCCTCTGCCCACGTGGCTGGCCCATAATAATCTATAATACGCTGGGGAGGCCATTCATTATCTTCCCAGGCACCTATCTCTATGGGTCCCCTTTTCTTCCTATGATTCACATCATACACTTTAACACCTAAAGTCTCACCTGTTTCAATAGGCAACAAGAAGAAGGATGGTTTTAACATACCCAACACACATGCCCCTTCCCAGTCCTGTGGTAACTCCGAATAGGCCTTCTTACCACAGATCCAGTACAAATTCGCTGGGGCTCTCCAGTTAGATGTGATGGATAGATCAAACCATACGTCCTTTAAATTGGCATATCTTGCAAACGGGTTAGATGGTTCTGAGACATTTGAAGCCGACCACCAAGTTGTATTCTTTGTATCATCATCATAAGCTTTTTGCCCTAGACAAGTTAATTCTCCTACAGAAGTATTATACATCATTCCTTTCCTCGCTATGCAAACATAACCTATGATGGAGGTCTTCAATCTCCACTCAGATTTACCTCTAACACTCATATGATAGTCGGCTTGTGTAGATATTAATTGGTCAACTGCCTCAGAACCGGACATTACCTCCTTTGCTTCCCAAGGCCATTGGTCTCCCATGTTAGTACCTCCACACACATAGCAGTTGGTAACATTAAGACTACCGGCAATACTCTCGGCTAAATCAATGAACAAGTTTTTAGCATTATGGGGGATCTTATTATCTATGCTCATCTCTTCATAAAAGGAATAGTATGCTTGATGAGTTTGGGAGGTTACCGTATCAGTCTCTATCCCTATAAACAATATTGTCCCAGGGTCTAAACCCGTCCCATATATTTGAAACCCAAATAAATTACCATATTTATCTAAGAACTTGTCAGGGTTATTTATAAGTATATGGATTGGATTGCATTCCATAGACTTACAATATGGATCAGTAGGCAACTTAGTCACAATCATGTCCTTGTCTGCTGTCTGTCCCCAAGTCGCCCACCCCACACAAGACCAATATGGGCAGAAGTTATAATCTCTATTTGGGCATCTTGGACTTACATATTTATTTTTACTACTGGGACAAATATATTTATCGTTAGACCCATACGTCCTCTCCCATCTAAGATCCCCACATACATTCCACGGCTTTCTACCACTTGATATTGCTTTACACGCATCAAATAGCAGAGCACCTGAAGAATATACGGATTTTAATACCGTCTTATTAATTAGGGTCCCCTGAGAATCTCCATTTCTGAGAGTCAACCAAATTGTACGGGGTTGATACTCAGGACTGAAGCACTTAGGTTCTCCTACTCCTAAATGACACACACTATATTCTATATTTAAGTATCTACATCTTGATACATCTCCTTTACACTCATATTGCGAATGCCAAATTAGGGTCTGGGATATATGGTTACCTGTTCTTGTAGTCTTAATGCATACCTCACAGCTAGGAGTGTTGGTACCTCTACCTTCCTGAATATAAAAATACACATAAATAAACATTATTAAAAATACATCTTTCGTCGTCATCCTCAGTCTTCGTCCGTGCGAAGGCACCTCAGCTTCCAGGATGTAAGGACTGCAGGGAATGGAGTTCTGCTCGTCTTCACAGGGGTCCCCTCAAGACTTTCCCTGACTTATACACTCGTTGGTGAGTGGACAGGCTTTATTATGGCCTTCTCACTCACTTACCAAGTCTCTGAAACAATAAAATTTGTAATCTACAAGGTTCCTCGTCACTCCGACTGAGTCGTGCGTTTTAACCGGATCTTGCAGGGATTCTCTGGATTTGCTGTAACTTGCCAGGAATCGGCTGCTGCTGGTTTAACCCTGGAGTGATGTATCCACGGAGCCACTTCGGCTACTTTTATCGCTGTAGGGGTAGACAGAAGAACAACATAAGGACCTCTCCACTTGGGCCCTAACGGCACATTATTCCACTCTTTAATCCACACTTGGTCGCCTGGGTGGTAACTATGAATTGGGGGATAAATATTCACAGGTAATCTATCTTGTACCCATTTCTGTACCTCCTCCATAGTCTTACCCAACCTACAACCTGCTGCCGGGTAATTCCTTCTCCCAACTGACTCAAATCCCCCCTTAAGTTACCAAGCACGGGAGGTGGTCGCCCGTACATGATTTCAAAAGGAGAGAGGCCCATCCTTCTGGTAGGTGTACTACGGATTCGCAATAGAGCTATGGGCAAGAGAACGTTCCACTTAAGTTGGGTTTCCTGACACATTTTAGCCAACTGATTCTTAATAGTTCTATTCATTCTCTCTACCTTACCAGAACTCTGGGGTCTATATGCCGTATGAAGCCTCCACTTTATACCAAGCATATGAGTCAATTGTTGTAGGCACTGATGAACAAAAGCTGGACCATTGTCCGATCCTATAGAGCAGGGTAGTCCATATCGAGGTATTATTTCTCGTAGCAGGAATCTCACGACTTCTCCTGCTTTCTCTGTACGAGTAGGACATGCTTCTACCCAGCCTGAATAGGTGCACACCACTACCAGCAGGTAGCGATGTCCACCCGATTTAGGCATCACTGTATAGTCAATTTGTAAATCGGACATGGGAAGTCCCCCCATAAACTGGACTCCTGGTGGCTTTACTGGTCCTTGTCTTGCATTATTTTTAGCACACGTTACACATCTACGTACAATGGCCTGAGTCAAGTTGGACAATCTTGGTATGTAGAAATGTTTTCTGAGAGATTCTTCTGTACTGTCTCTCCCAGAATGTGTCCCGTTATGATAGTTTTGGACAATTTCTACCGCTAGTGATGCTGGAATAACTATTCTTCCATCTTCTAACTGATACCATTTGTTCTCCAAATACTTTCCAGGTTCAGTCCTTAACCACTCCTCTTCTTGAGCTGTATAAATTGGAGTCCATTGAGACAGTGGAGTTGGTATAAGAGCAGCTATATGCCCCACATATTCCTGTCTTCCTGATTCAGCAGCACGCTTAGCTGCACTATCTGCCATCCGATTCCCTTTGGTTACATCACCATCTCCTCTCAGATGCGCCCGACAATGTATAATACCGACTTCTTTCGGCTCCCACACTGCTTCCAATAGTTGTAGGATCTCAGCTGCGTATTTGATTTCTTTGCCTTCTGAATTCAATAGTCCTCTTTCTTTATACAAAGCTCCGTGGGCATGAGTGGTTAAAAACGCATACTTGGAGTCCGTGTAGATGTTCACTCTTAAACCTTCAGCCAATTGTAACGCTCGTGTCAGTGCTATCAATTCTGCCTTTTGTGCTGATGTTCCTTTTGCCAGTGGCCGAGCTTCTATCACCTTGTCTATCGTTGTTACTGCATATCCTGCATAGCGGATCCCTTCTTTTACATAACTACTGCCGTCGGTGTAATATTGAACATCAGGGTTCTGGATGGGAAAATCACGAAGATCTGGTCTACTTGAAAATACTTCATCCATTACTTCCAAACAATCATGTTGACTTTCAGTAGGTTGTGGCAAAAGGGTAGCTGGATTTAAGGTATTTACAGTCTCTAAATACACTCTTGGGTTTTCACACAACATTGCTTGATACTTGGTCATACAGCTGTTACTAAACCAATGATTTCCTTTGTAATCCAACAACGTCTGTACTGCATGTGGAACTCGTACATAAAGTTCTTGACCCAGAGTGAGTTTATCGGCTTCAGCTACTAGCAGGGCGGCTGCAGCTACGGCTCTTAGACAAGGTGGAAGTCCGCTGGCCACTGCATCCAGTTGCTTAGACATGTAGGCAACAGGTCTTTGCCATGATCCTAAGTACTGTGTCAATACTCCCACAGCCATTCTTCTTTGCTCATGTACATACAGGTAGAATGGCCGTGTGTGGTCAGGTAGACCTAATGCTGGGGCACTCATCAAAGCCCTCTTCACATCTTCGAATGCCGTTTGCTGTTCTTGAGTCCATAAGAAGGGGTCGTGCTCTGTACCTTTGATAGCTGCATGCAGAGGTTTTGCCAGTATCGCGTAGCTGGGAATCCATATCCTACAGAAGCCTGCTGCCCCCAAGAATTCTCGCACTTGTCTTCTATTCCTGGGTATCGGTATTTGGCACACAGCTTCTTTTCTCTCTGGCCCCATAATTCTTTGACCTTCAGAGATATGGAATCCCAGATACTTGACAGTTGGCAAACACAACTGAGCCTTCCTTCTTGACACCTTGTATCCTGCCTTCCAGAGAATGTGTAGTAGATCGTGCGTTGCTTGCTGACATACTTCCTTTGTAACTGCTGCTATCAACAAGTCATCTATATATTGTAATAATACACACTCTCCTGGGATAGACTCGAAATCTAGTAGATCTTGACTTAGAGCTGAACCAAATAGGGTAGGTGAATTTTTAAACCCCTGGGGCAATCTTGTCCAAGTCATTTGGCGTTTCGAGCCCATTACAGCATTTTCCCATTGGAAAGCGAAGATACATTGGCTTTCTGCGGCAATTCGGAGGCAAAAGAAGGCATCTTTGAGATCTAAGACTGTAAAGTAAGTAGCCCCGCCCCGAATTAAAGCAAGCAGGTTATATGGATTGGGCACGACTGGATGTATACTAACAACCGCATCATTGACTGCTCTCAAGTCCTGCACAGGTCGATACTCATCTGTACCGGGCTTTTGAACAGGCAGCAATGGGGTGTTCCAGGGGAAGTACAGAATTTTAGGATACCATACCGTATGAACTTATCCAGATAAGATTGGATGTTCTTCTTAGCCTTCTGCGGAATATGATATTGTCTCAGGCTTACTGGATAAACCCCAAGTTTTAGTTCGATTTTAATAGGTGGAATATTGCGGGCCAGTCCTGGTGGGTTGTTCTCTGCCCAAACTCCTGGTATGTTAAATAAGGATTCATCACTCCTCGGGTTTTGGCTAGTCAACACTGTATAAAGTCGCCACTCTTCTTCCTTTGGTACGGACAATGTCATAATACCTGAGGGTCCATTAAACTTTAAGGATGTTGTTCCATTTGGTAGGAACGTAATCTGCGCTTGTAATTTGGATAGCATATCACGTCCCAGCAATTGGACTGGACACTCAGGCATATAAAGGAATTGATGTTTTACTACGTGGCCTCCCAATGTACAGAGTCGACTTTTAAGAACCGGTTTTTCAGCACTTCTTCCAGTTGCTCCTATTACAGTAATAGTTCTTCCAGATGGAGGAGCAACTTGATTAGTCACCACCGAATGTTCAGCACCAGTGTCGATCATAAACGCACTCCTTTTTCCCCCTATTGATACATCGACCATAGGCTCCGCTCGACCAAGGGGGATGGAGCCCGGTCGGTATCAATAGTCCTCCATGACCGTGTCAGCCAATCCCACAAAGTCCCTACCTTCTCTATCGCGGGACCTTTGCGCTGCTGGATAGTACCTATCTTCCCTTACACTTCCTCTGTTCCCATTACTCCCTCTATTACCATTACTCCCTCCGGGGCCTCCTCTACCTCTCGCTCTGCCTCTAAAGTTTCCGTAACCTGCCCTGGGTAAGTCTCTCTCATACTGCTCTCTTTGCGGACACTCGTTCCTCCAATGCCCTTCTTCCTTACAGTACGCGCACTGATTCCTACTCAAAGGCTCCCTATTCCATCTACCATCGCCTCTATCTGGGCCCCGTCTATCTACGCCTGCGATCGCTACCGCTAGCATATCTGCCTTTCTACGCATCTTGCGCTCTTCCTCTTTCTTACTTTCTGTTTCCCTATTCATATATACTTTTTTCGCTACCTCCATTAGTTGAGTGATAGACATACCTGCAAACCCTTCTAATTTCTGTAGCTTGCGCTTAATATCTCCGTAAGCTTGGCTGACAAAGGCGGAGTTTACCATTCGGAAATTATCAGCGTCTTCCGGATTAAAGGGGGTATACAAGCGGTATGCCTCCAATAATCGGTCATAAAAGACACTGGGCGCTTCATCACTTTTCTGAATCACCTCAACTGTCTTCGACATGTTAATAGCTTTCTTCCCTCCGGCTTTCATGCCAGCAATTATAGCATCTCTATAGGCTTTAAGTTGAGCCATATCTGCGCCATTTACATTCCAGTCAGGATCGGTGTTAGGGTAATGTGTTGCGGCCCATGCTGCCGGATTGGCTTGATTTAAAGCACGGGCTCTCTCCTCTAGCGCCTTAATGGCCGCTTGGTTAATCCTTGTCCTTTCCTCATTATTGAACAATGTCATTAATAACTGCTGGCAATCAGCCCATGTCGGGTTATGTGTCTGAACTATCGAGGTGAACAGATCGGTCATAGCTTGTGGTTTCTCAGTGTACGAGGAATTGTGGGTCTTCCAATTCAAGAGATCGGTAGTCGTGAACGGGACATATACGAAGACTGGGTCAGCATGTGCCATTTGACCTGCGGCATCGATATAGGCTGACCCAGGATTCAGACGAAGAGGCATCTGATAATGTTTTAATTGTTGGGTACCGGTCAGTTGTCGGGTTAGTATGGGGCTACGTGGAGGGGCGTCAGTTAAAGGTTCCGGTCGAGAGGTAATAGGGCATGAGGATGTGGGAACTTGATTTTGGGAAAAGTTAGTGAATAGTATACTCCGAGCCGAGCTAGAAGAAGCTTGACCGGAAGTTTGAAGTGGCGCCAAATCAGGATATTCAGATCTAATGGGGGTTGGTCCTGGTTCCGGAAGGGGAGTTTTAATACGAGGGGGGGTGGATTCTGTACTGGAGGAGGAAGCGGAAGTGGATGGGGGCAATAGGGGAAGGGGTGCAGAGCTTCCTGCATTCGCGTCACTTCCTCTTAAAGGAAAGTAAGGAGGCGGCAAAGGGATCTCGGACTCAGGGGGCGTGTCCAAAATGGGCCTAACACCAGTCCTAGTGGACAAACAAGTCCTGGCCACCATGAGGCGACATTGCTCCTCGTGGCATATCCGGATCCATTTTGGCGAGTCGTTTACGGCCTGCCCCCAACAATCAATGTATGGAAACTGTCCGTAAAGTTCAGGCCTACCTGATACAGCCACGTGTACACGCTGTACCAGGGTTGGATCCAAACTGCCACGCGGCGGCCATGCCGCAACCAAAATAGGCCACTCCCTAGTGCACAAAGTGACCAAACGTACAGGAGACATTTTAACCCCAAAATCACATGTTTTGAATCCCTTTTTAAAATTCCTTACCATACAACCTAAGGGATCCGAAATCGTTGACTCTGACGCGCCCATACTTATCAATGGAACGTCGTTGACAACGAATACTATGCACGCGTTCTTATTCAACAGTCACACCCGTTTCCACGTGGTACAGTTACCGAGTGAAACGTACACAATAACACAATAATCACTCAGGGAATTCCCGTACACACACAGCTGTTACACCAGTCACTACATAATCAATATTATGCCCTTTGGCGAAACTATACAGTCACCCACGCTATAATTCTCTATATATGAATTACCCGTCTATAACACACCCCAGTAACATCGTCTTTTACTAGTATCGGTTACAGTACGGTTAGCATAGGTCAAAGCACAATTTAAGGTCACAATACAATTATTAGTGGTTACGGTGTTAAACATGCAATAGACGACAATGATTAGTACTTATATACAGTGTCAGTAAATATACAGGGTTATGGTACCGTGCACTATGATACAGCAACACACTATTAACACTCTCGCTAGACGGCTGAGCTCGCGCTATCTAACAAGATATACACTTTACTAACAATCTTTAACACATTTACAATCCCAACTAAACTATTGGCCAGTACCTTGAATGGACTACCTAAAACTATATACACCCGCTTTGGTTAGCCACACTGCCCAAACACCACATATAGCGAACTAGAGGGCGAAATTTACAAAATTGCCCTTCTAGTCTATTTACTCTATCAAAAGTCTAGTGGGTTCCAAATTTACACGCCTTCCCACTTAGCCAAGATAGGTTGAGAGCTAACGAACCGAATTTACACAGGCGCCGCTTAGTCTCCCGGTCCCTCCGACCTAGCGAACGTAATATACACCCTAGAACGCTAGTCTAGACAAGACACCGGTGTCCGGCTAGGGCTATTTACACAGGACCCCGCCTGACTAACCAGATCAAACGGTCTTACTAAAGAGCGTTCGATCGAGCGGTGCGCCTTCGCTCCTTCCCTCCGACAGAGGGGGCAGATTCCATACACAGATTTAAACCCCTTTTGGGCCTACCGCACAATCGGTATACCCCTAGTGGGTCTGCCGTCTAAAACAGCAGTTGTCTTACCTCCTCGCTCCTGAACCTGAGTTCACACTCATCGACGGGGACACCCCAGCACTTCTTACGTAGAGGCCGATGATCTCCTGGACAACAGACCAGTGGCGCCGAGACGAAGGGAGGTCCACGCAGAAGTTCAGGGGTGCAGCCGTAGAGAACGTGGGCAAAGATAGACCGTCTCACGCCTCTGCCTCTCAGCTACCGTTGAACGATGAGCTTCCCGGCCAATGCACCAAATGATACCGGAGAAACTGACGGAAGCAAAGCACAAAGAGATGGACACAGGTTTCTTCAGGAAGGAAGAGATTCTTTATTGGATCACCGATCGGGACTCAGAGGGACTAATGTCACCAAAAATACAGCAAGTTCTGAGCCCTGAACAATAGTGCAGGCTCCCTATATAGGCACATAACTCCTCCCATATTAAGCTCCACCCGCACATTCTCTTGACCAATCATTACAAATAAGAATTAACTTCCTGCTTGACCGCATGGCTTGTCCAGCACAATGGAGGAGGGGAATACTACATCCTGTATTCTTGCACATGCTCCGCACACTACTGATCGTATCTTGCCTCGTGCAACCAACTGATCGATACGTCAGCATATGCACGTACACATGCCACGTGGTAATCTCGGCCTACTAAATTTATTTTTACCGAGATTCCACCACACTCCGATTTATATTTTGTCTTAAATTTGCTAATACCCTTTAAGGTTCTATTTTTCTGCACATACAACCCGCACATTTACCACATGAATAAAACCCTTTCTTATTTACACTTAAAAACGTATTGCTTATTTCCTTCTTAGGGTACTTAAAAGTTAATATTTGCTTAAGACTAGGTGCACCTCTGAACGTAATAAAAGGTTTTTCAGGGATAATCTTTGACAATTCTCTATCTTTTTTTAAAAGATGCCAATGTTTATTGATTATAGATTAGATTTTTTTTAGAGTCCTTATTAAAATCTAAAACCAAGGGTAATTTATTAAGATTTTCACGTGTGTTATTATTGTTATTCTGTTTAAAAACCAAATCATTTTGCTCTAATTCTTTTATTTCATTGTAAGTTTTATCCAATGTATGGGTAGGATATCGTTTTTGAGTAAATTTAGTCTTAACTATTTCTGCTTGTTCTTCGAAAACAACCTTTTCAGTGCAGTTTCTTCTTATCCTCTGTAGTTGCCCTTTAGGGATAATATTTAACCACGGGGTGTAGTGACCACTGTTGTATAAAACATAACTATTTGCATCTACTTTTGTAAAAAAAAAATTGTTTTTAAAATGCCCTCGTCATCATAAATCTCTAAGTCTAAAAAATTTATATTGCACGTACTGAATTGACTACTAAACTCTAGACCCCATTCGTTATGATTAATACTTTCTAAAAACAATTCTAAATCTTTTTGTGGGCATTACCATATAAAAAAGATGTCATCAATGTATTTAATATTTTTTGTGATTCTTATTACATCTGTGGTATCTTTAATATATGATGGCATTTCTTTAACTAAACTCTGTAACCAGACATCCACATATTTGGACAGATTAACCGAGATAGACCCGATGCCGGATACAATTGGCCTTCCCGGAGGGTTCACTAGATTTTTATGGACTTTTGGCAAAGTGTAAATGTGACACCACTTATGTGATCGGCCCATGCTCTGGGCTAGGGAAACGACGCATGCTCCATGTGAACATGCTCAAACCCTATCACCAGAGAATAGAGGAGGTAGCAGCCATCTGTGCCCCAGCCACTGAGGATTATGAGAATCTGCCCTTGCCAGACATGTTAGAAAAGGAAGATTCTGCAGAAAACGCTACAGGTGTGCAGCTGGGGGAGCTGCTAAGTCTCCAGGAGCGTGCCCAGGTACAGGAGTTGATTGCGGCAAAAGGTGCTACCTTCTCCAATTTACCAGGGTACACTCTGTTAGCTACCCACCGAGTAGAGACCCCAGGACAGCTCCCTATGAGACAGACTCCGTATCGTATCCCTGAAGCAGTAAGAGAGCACATGAGGAAAGAAATTGAGGAAATGTTGCAGTTAGGGGTTATCGAACATTCAGATAGCCCCTGGGCATCACCGGTAGTGCTAGTACCCAAGAAGGATGGCACCACGCGGTTTTGTGTAGACTACCGGAGGCTCAATGACAAAACAGTGTCTGACGCCTACCCGATGCCCCGTATAGACGAGCTGCTAGATAGGATGGCAAGAGGCCAGTATCTCACTACCATTGATCTGTGTAAGGGATACTGGCAGATTCCACTAGCCGAGGAGGCCATCCCCAAGTCGGCGTTTGTCACCCCGTTTGGCCTGTATCAATTTCGGGTCATGCCTTTCGGGATGAAAAACGCTCTGGCTACCTTTCAGAGGATGGTAGATCGGCTACTGGACGGGTTCCAAGAGTACGCCTGTGCGTACTTAGATGATATAGCCATTTATAGCCAGACCTGGGCAGATTATTTGAAACATATTAGTGTGGTCATTGACCGTATTGGAGAGGCAGGGCTGACACTAAAACCTAGCAAGTGTCACATAGGGATGGCAGAGGTGCAGTACCTGGGTCACAGGGTAGGATGCGGACAGCAGAGGCCCGAACCGGCCTAGATAGAGGCAGTAGCTAAGTGGCCTACCCCCAGGACAAAGACACAAGTATTGGCGTTCCTTGGTACCGCTGGTTATTACAGAAAATTTGTGCCCAATTACAGCGCCCTGGCCAAACCCCTGACGGACTTGACCAAGAAAAACTTGCCACGACAGGTCAACTGGGCCCCAGAGTGTGAACAGGCATTCCATGAACTAAAAACTGCATTAACTAAGGCTCCTGTGTTAACTGCCCCTGATCCAACTAAACGATTTCTTGTTCACACAGACGCTTCCATGTTTGGATTGGGGGCAGTACTGAGCCAAGTGGGAGCTGATGGCGGAGAACATCCCGTAGCTTACTTAAGCAGAAAATTACTACCAAGGGAAGTAGGCTATGCCGCCATCGAGAAGGAATGCCTCGCCGTGGTGTGGGCCCTCAAAAAGTTACAACCTTATTTGTATGGACAACCATTCTCCTTGCTCACAGATCACAACCCGTTGGTGTGGCTACACAGGGTGTCAGGAGACAATGCCCGGCTGTTGCGCTGGAGTTTGGCGCTGCAGCCGTTTGATTTCACGATCCATTATCGCCCTGGAAAACAGAACGGTAACGCCGATGGATTGTCCAGACAGACAGAACTTGAGAAATGATCTGTGAGCACTCCCCCGGACATCCCCAAGCCGATCCGTTGGGATCAGACTGTGTATGCCGGCTTGGTTTTGGGGGAGCATTGTGGCAAACCTAGCCACTTGGGACTGCCTAAGATAGAATGGTTGTGCCTATTTTTCTGTTGTGTACTGCGCGCCGGTATAGTGTGGCGTCTCCGGCTATGTTTAATTTATGCTGTACTGTGTATGTCTGTTCGAATCCTCCCCATTCGTTAGCATTGCTATTAAAACTGACTAAGTTGTATATTTTGAAGTAGAAAGGTAACGGTTTATGTCCTCGTAGTTTTCATTACTGTATGTTACAGCAGGGGCTGCTGGGAGGAGGACCTGGAAACGGTAGTCTCCCTCCAGTCCCCTCAACCAAAACCCCTGCTGCCCATCTTTGGAAACCCCTGTTGAGTGACCTGCTTTAAATATCAGTTATTTTTAATAAAGTGACAGTTGAGTGACCTGCTTTAAATATCAGTCTTTTTGAATAAAGTGGCAGTTGACTCTGGTTCTTGGGAGGATTTGGGAATATTGCCTGCTTCCAGCTTTGTACTTGGTTATTGCATACTACCAGCAGAGATCCTGGGATTATAAAATTGCAGCTCTGCAACAAATGCTGTTGCTCAGCCGGAGATTTGGGAATTTGTGACTGTTCAGCGTGTCAGCTAGCTCCGCTCCTTTTCTTTGGTTTCTATTAGATATATTGGGGCTGATGTGTACAAAAAGAAAGCTATACAACAAGAGAAAGTCCAGAAGCCCAAATGAACAGCAAGAGCTGACTGATTGTCTCTAGGATATGCCTTGTGTGCAAACACTTGTTTTGGTTTGGTCCAGGGGAGGGATTACCCTGGTGTTTTGTATAGGAAACCACTTACATGGGCTTTGTCATAAAAGGCCATGTGTGACCCTGATTAAAACAGTCTTCTTCCAGCATTAAGCCTTGGCGCATGTGTGGGGGGTTATGCGATACTGGCGATATTTTACTTCAAGATTAATGGCGTTATTTGATTTGGGGAAAAGGGAATCCGTGGTGGTGATACCTTTGCGGTCCTCCACATTTGGTGGCAGTGGTGGGATGGTCCCTTTTTTCTGCAGCTTTAATCTGAGGTTGGCACTCGCCAGGAGTACGGCGGATGGAAGTCAGATACACTCATCTAAAGCGTATCATATTAAAAGAGCTATTGGAAGCTCGAGGGGGCATTGCCAGCAGCAAAACCAAAAGAATTCTAATCAGCAAATGAATGGAGCCGAATCGAGCGAACTTGGCCACGGCGAGTCCCGCTGTTCATGCAGAGGAATCCGAACAGATGCGAGAAAATAGGGAATGGTTGGTGCTGTTCTGTCCAAATCCCCCTCCAGAGATCATATTACGAATTATTTTGGATGCCAACACGAACGCCAGAGAGCAACAGGAACTGCAAGTGCACCTACTTGAATCTCAGCAAACAACAGCATCTTCCATAAACAGCCCCAGCTTCGCATTGGAGCTGCGAAAGGTATCGTTCAGTGCATTCAAAGCCTTTAATGAATCAGAGTGGGAGATTGATGGGTACCTAGCAGATTTCGAACGCAAGTGTGCCCTACACAAAGTAGCTGAGGAGGAATCGATACCTATTTAGAAACTGTCAGGTAAGGCTGCTGAAGCCTTCAAAGCCATACCAGATCAGATGTACAAAATTATGAGCGGGACACTGACTGGGTACACTGACAGACTAACTGGGCACATTGACTTGGCACACTGACTGACCAACACTGACTTGGCACACTGACTGACCAACTGGGCACAATGACTGACTGACTGGACACAGTGATTGACCGACTGGACACAGTAACTGACTGACCAACTGGGCACACTGACCAACTTAGCCAGGTATGCTGTGACCCCAGAGGCATACCGACGGAAATTCAGAGACTTGAGAAAGGCAGACAAAGACTCTTAAACCTAGTGGGTTTCTCAGATGCACCGAGTGGCAACCCACTGGGTTAACGGCTGCCAAGAAACCACATTGGAGGATGTATTGCAACTAATACTACCTGTACAATATTTTTATTTGGTCCAACCGGACGTTAAGGAGTGGGTGAGAGACCGTCGAACCCTTACTCTTCCAGAGGCGGCCCGGCTAGTGGATGAGTATACAGATGCCCGCAAACTGGATCGCCCTCTGCCTGGAGTTCAGCCTCCCAGAATTGACCCACCAGCTATCGTCTCCCTCCAAGACACACTCTGAGTGGCTATGAGCCACCACAGATCACAGGCCCCACTGCTATAGGTGCAAACAAGTGCGAAACGTTTGTCCCCTGGAACCTCCCAGAACCAACTGGACCCGACCTGGGATCCCAACCCCTCGAGTTGCTGCCTACTGCATCGACCACCTCTTCATTCAGCCCTGGGAAGCAATGGAGCAGAGCCGAGCAGAGCCGCTGGGGGTACTCCACATTGCAGATCCAGTCCAGGCAGCCAACATGGATAACAACTGGTCTTGACTTATGGAAAGACAGCCAGGGGCCTAAGAGACACAGGGGACACCATCACCTTGGTACAGCGACACCTGATAGACAACACAGAACACCCAGGGAAATTGGTTGCAGGAGCAATCTACAGACTGCCCACTGCCCGGGTACATCTGGACTGGGTTGTGGAGCTGGTCAAGTGAACGTGGGAGTAATGATAAGACTTGCAAGCTGAAGTTTTGTTAGGATAATCCCTCACATTCTGCGGACACCAAGGTAAGAACCCTAACCTTGACTGTGACAGAAGCACCCCTACCCTGGGATAACCCTGAAGATTTTGGGAAGTATCTTTGTTACAGACATATAGGGAGAAAGTTTTGACTGATCAAAGGGGACTACATGGAGAGCAGTTTGTATGGAAGGGTAGCAGGTTATATAGGCTCACTATAAGTGAGTCTAAGATGGCCCATTCAAAAATGCCAGCTGGTAATTGCCAAGAAGTACTGTCTGGAGTTATTGAAAGTAGGGCATGAAGTGCCCTTAGCAGGGCACCTAGGAGTCCGACAGACATCATACCGGATAACCCAGAATGTTTTCTGGCCTAGGGTGTGTTGATGTCCAGTGGTATTGCCAGACCTGTGAGTTATGCCAGAAGATTGAAGTACCCTTTAGCCAGGTGGCAGTAGATCTGATAGAACCCTCAGCCCAACCTAGTCGCTCCAGTAAGAGTTATATACTCACTGTAGTGGACTATGCCACCCGATAACCTGAGGCCGTTGCTGCAGCCAACATCCAGGCAGAGACAGTGGCTGAGGCCCTGGTAAAGATATTCTCCTGAGTTGGATTTCCAAGGGAGATTCTATCAGACCACGGTACACAGTTCACTGCAGAGGTGACCCATCAGTTATGGAAGGTCTGCGGGATAAAACCCCTGATGAGCTCCCCGTATCACCCTCAGACTAACGGTCTGTTCACAGCCACTTGCAGAGACTGGGAACGGTTCCTACCCCACCTTCTATTTGCTTATAGAGCGGTACCGCAGGAATCCACTGGGTTTCTCCCTTTGAGTTGCTATATGGGAGGCGGGGGAGGGGGCCCCTAGACCTTATCGGGGAGCATTGGGAGTGGGAGACAGAGTTAGAGGGGACCCCGATTGTACCATACATGCTGGAGCTGAGGGGCTGAATGGTGGCATTGTCCCAGACATTAAACGAGAACCTCCAGGTGGCTCAGAAACGCCAGCCGGTATGGTATGACCGGAGAGTCAGGCACCGTAGTTTTCAGGTCAGACAAAAAGTAATGGTACTTAAACCGGTCCACCGTGATAAGCTACAGGTGGCCTGGCAGGGTACTTACAAGGTGATTGGCCAGGTATGTGACGCCACATACATGGTGGCAAGTTGCGAGAATGAGCAGGTGAAACGGACATTTCACATAAATATGCTCAAGGAGTACAAAGGTAGGGAGGAAGAGGTAGCTGCCGTATGTGCCCCAGCCACTAAGAACCCTGACGCCCTGCCCTTACCTGACCTGCCAGGAAGTGACCTCAGAGAGGGGGCCATAGAGTTGGTTCAGCTAGGGGAATGACTGGGAGCGCATGAGCAGGCCCAAGCGATCCACTTGCTGGAAGGCAAACAGGCAACTTTCTCACAGGAGCCAGGCTACACCACCCTTGCTACTCACAAAGTAGACACCCCAGGCATCCCGAGGCACTCTGGGAAGGCATGCAGAAAGAGATCGCTGAAATGCTCCACTTAGGGGTCATTGAGCACTCTGAGAGTTCTTGAGCCTCACCTGTAGTCCCAGTACCAAAATGGGACAGCACGACCCATTTTTGTGTGGACTATAGGTGACTCAATGACAAGACCTATGGTAGACTAATCGTTGGACCGTATCGCTAAGGGGCGTTATCAGACCACTATTGACCTCTGCAAGGGATATTGGCAGATTCACCTAGCCGAGGAGTCTGTACCCAAATTGGCATTCGTCATTCCGTTCGGCCTATACCAGTTCCAGGTTATGCCGTTCGGAATGCCCCAGTCACCTTCCAATGGATGGCATATCGCCGCCTAGATGGTTTCGCGGATTATACTTGTGCATACCTGGATGACATTGCCATCTACAGTGACACCTGGGAAGCTCACTTAGATAGGATCAGGGGAGCCAGCCTAACCTGGAAACCAGACAAGTGTCACATTGGTATGGTGGAGGTAGAGTATCTGGGTTGTTGCGGACCACGGGTAACCCAACCAGGGTTCTGCTAATTCCCTTCCTTCAGCCGATCAGGAACAATTTAAAATACAAAGAAACCCATCTTCCCCCAGTAACTGGATGACACACAGTCCTGGAGGTACAACAACCACTTTATTGGCCACACACAGCTTTTATACATACCCCATGCAATGGGTGTATCATAACAAATCCAGTGTCCCCTCCCAGGATCCTCCCCCTCCCTGGGTGCCTAGTGCGGGAAAGTACTCTGCTCCCTTTGTTCCGCCACTAAAGGTATAGGCTTTCCCACGTCCACCACCAGGGGGCCTTCTTCTCAGGAGCCTCTGTGTCTGGGAGTCTAGGCGCGGGAAAAAGTGTTTGTCACTTTGAGTTCCCGGCACAGAAAGCCCACCCTTGGTAAAAGAGCTGATTTCTTTGTAGGCACTGCAAAGCCCCCCCAGCTCGCCAGTGCCTCAGCAGTACCCATACCAATCTCAGGGACCCTCACAGCGGTACGTTCCTCAACTGTTCTCTGCCTGCGAGGTCCCTGGGTGAAATCCTGCAATGGAAGCGTCTCCTTTCGGGACACGAATGCTCCTCCTGGACAGCATTCATTTATACGAAATGGCAGCCACCCAGGGGAGCATCATTAATTACTTCCCTTGCGGTTTCACACTTAGGTTGCAAGTAAGAACGTTCTAATTAATTGGTGTGAACATTCTAATGGGGCACTGGAGATTTCCTCGTTCGGGAAACAAATGAGTAGGGAAACAATCCACGAACGTTCCCCCTTCATCTTATTAATTGTTTCCCTTGCAGTTTGCGGTTTGACACTTATTTTGCGAGGTGTGAGGGTTCTAAAAATACATTCTAAATGAGGTATCAGGGTGGTCCCCATTTGGGAGGCAAATGAATTCCCTTCTTGGAGGCACTCCTGAATGGGGAGCGGGCACAATATACGAAGAGATGGGGAAACACACATAATATCAGAAAGGCAATTCATGGACAGGCAGCGGTCCCGCCACAGTGGTAAGCAATGGCCCGAACCAGCCAAGATCGAAGCTGTGGCTAATTGGCCAACTTCCCGTACCAAGACACAAGTGATGGCTTTCTTGGGGACAGCCGGCTACTATAGACGTTATGTCCCAAAATATAGCACCATGGCCAAACCATTGATGGACTTGACCAAAAATAATTTACCCCGACAAGTCCTGTGGTCCCCAGAGTGTGAGACGGTTTTCCAGTCCCTGAAAACAGAACTTGTTAATGCACCTGTCTTGGCTGCCCCATATCCTAACAAATATTTTATTGTTCATACAGATGCGCAATGTTTGGACTGGAGGCAGTTCTAAGCCAGGTCAGGTAAGACGGGGGAGAGCATTCAGTGGCTTATATGAGTCGGAAACTATTACCCCGGGAGGTCAGTTTTGCGGCCATTGAGAAAGAGTGCTTAGCCTTGGTGTGGGCATTGAAGAAGTTAACCCCGTACCTCTATGGTCAAGTGTTCATCCTTATTACTGACCATAACCCCTTAGCCTGGCTCAGCCGGGTCACTGGAGATAATGCCCGGCCTTCTGAGGTGGAGTCTAGCCCTTCAACCGTATGACTTCACCATCCATAACAGACCTGGAAAACAGAACGGGAACGCAGATGGGCTATCACACCAGACAGAGCTGGTTTCCTATTTGTACTTTCCAAACAGCCCCAAGTGGACCCGAAAAAGGTCCAACCGTGTCTGTCGGAGCAGTGTGAAGGAATAGCCCCATCACTTGTTTCGGTTGATTTTGTGGATTTATATTCAGGGGCGGACTGACCGGTCGGGCACTTCGGACACGGTCCGAGGGCCCGGCCGGGAGGGGGGCCCGCCGCCAGGGCCGCCTTCAGGGGGCCCGGCGGCAGGGCTGAATTGGGGGCGGCAGAGGAAGGTGCCACCGGGTGGCCGGTCCGGTGGCACACTGTGAGAGGGCCGGCCGTTTGATGCTGGAGCCGCCGGACCGGGTAGCAGCCTCGCCGGTCCGGCGGCTTTCCTCTGACTAACACTGAAGGAGGAGGAGGAGGAGCATCTGTCTATCATGCTCCCTGCGGTTCCCACAATTCCCAGCACAGGATGTGGGAACCGCAAAGGAGCATGACAGACAGATGCTCCTCCTCCTTCATCGTTAGTGAGCGGAATGCCGCCGGACCGGCAAGGCTGCCACCCGGTCCGGCGGCTCCAGCATCAAACGGCCGGCCCCCTCTAACTTGAGTAAGAGGGGGAAGAAGATGGGGGGGCGAGGTTAAGCAACATGGGGGGGAAGAAGGGGCAAGAGAGATATGGGGGAAGAGGGGAAGAGAGATATGGGGGGGAAGAGGGGGCAATAGAGATGGGGGAAGAGGGGGCAATAGGAGAGATGGGGGAAGAGGGGGCAAGAGAGATGGGGGAAGAGGGGCACAGAGAGATGGGGGAAGAGGGGCAAGAGAGATGGGGAAGAGGGGCACAGAGAGATGGGGAAGAGGGGGGCAAGAGAGATGGGGGGAAGAGGGGGCAAGAGATGGGGGAAGAGGGGGGCAAGAGAGATAAAGAGGGGGCAATAGAGAGGAGGGGGGAACAGAGAGATGGGGAGGGGGAGAAGAGGGGGGCAAGAGAGATGGGAGGGGGAAGAGGGGCAAGTGAGATGGAGATGTATATAGAGAAGAGGCAATAGAGAGATGGGGAGGGGGAGAAAGAGTGGGGAACAGAGATGGGGGAGGGGGGAGAAAGAGGGGGGAAATCAGAGAGATAGGGAGGGGGAAGAGGGGGCAATAGAGAGATGGGGGGAAGAGGGGGGAACAGAGAGATGGGGAGGGGGGGAAGAGGGGGCAATAGAGAGATGGGGAGGGGGAGAAAGAGACAGAGGGGGAAGAATGAGACACAGGGGGAGAAAGAGGGGGAATATAGAGATGGGGAGGGGGAGAAAGAGACAACGAGGGAAGAATGAGACATGGGGAGAAAGAGGGGGGATAGGGAGGGGGAGAAAGAGACAGAGAGGAAGAGAGATGTGGGGGAGAGAGAGACAGGGAAAGGGGGGAGAAAAACAGTGGAAGAGAGGGAGAAAGAGGCAGAGGGGTAAGAGAGACTGGGAAGGAGGGGGAGGAAGAAACATACAGAGGGACGGGGGGAGACAAAAAGGCACACAGAAGGGCTGTAGATATCACTGGTGGATCCAGGGGGGCAACAGGGCAATTGCCCCCCTCCCCTGTCCGCAGGCACCATGCGGGCAGGGGAAGGAGGAAGAGAGGACCTGGGAGCTCACCCTGCAGCTCCTCTGGGTCCTTCTTGCACGAGCACAGAGCGTTGCCGCGATTACCATGGCAACGTTATCGCTCTTGCGAGAGTCAACTCTAGTCCTGGAGCTACGGTCTAGTGTTCACTCTCAACACTGTGACCCCCAGGGATTCCTGGTGGTCGCAGTGGTGAGAGTGAACTCTAGCCCCATAAACACACTGCCCCCACACACACACCATACACATTCACACACCGCCCCCATACACACCATACACATTTACACACATTGCCTCACACACACACATACACTGCCCACCCATATACACACAGACCCCCATACACAGCCCCCCATACTAACATTGCCACACACATACACAACCCACACACCCTACACATTCACACACTACACCCCCACACACACACTGAACCTTTCACACACATTGCACCACTGCTCCTATTCCCTACTACAGCCCCATATCCCAGCAGATCCCAGGTAAGCTGTCAAACTGTTCTTAAATGGTTTGACTACTTACTCTGGAGCAGTAGTGGTTATTGTGCATAGATTATTTCTTTAAATAATTTACAAGTGCCCCAGTAGCCAGCCAGCCAACCCACAGGCTGGCCAGTAGCCAGCAAGTTAGCCAGCCCACAGGCCAGTAGCCAGCCCACAGGCCTACAGCAAGCCACAGGCTTACATCCAGCAAGCCCACAGCCTGCCAGTCGCAGCCAGCAAGCCACAGCCTGCCAGTCGCAGCCAGCAAGCCACAGCCTGCCAGCCGCAGTCAGCAAGCCCACAGCCTGCCGGCAGTAGCCAGCAAGCCCACAGCCTGCCAGCCGCAGCAAGCAAGCCCACAGACCGCCAGCCAGCAACAGTAATTAAGGTAAGAAGAGCCAACTTGGCCTAGGTATCAGCGAGCTATGTTGTGTTGCTATATTGTGAATAGAAACCAGAGTGTTGGAGAGACCACCCTCCAGGCCCCATTAGACTCCATTGTAGTCTCTAATGGGGCCTGGAGGGGATTCTTTCTAACACACTCTCTAAAGGACACTGAGATAGCCTCCGCTAGAAAGACCCTCCTCCATGGCCCATTAGCCCTCAATTGTAGTCTCTACTGGGGCCTCGAAGGGCTTATTGCCCTTTTGTTCCTTGTGTCTAAAGATTGTGTAGGGTGTGGCTGGAGGCGGTGCATGGAGGCGGGACAAGGGTGGCGCTTGCTGCAGAGTATGGGTGGGGCCTGTAAGGGGGCCCTTGATTTATTTTGCCCGGGGCCCTGAGGGTTCTCAGTCCGC